>OY726522.1:7064586-8264586 GCA_963383655.1 Bathymodiolus septemdierum | reverse complement strand
TTAATGTTGCAAGCGTTGTCATCACAAGTCTACAGGAAGAGACAACCACGAGATTCTTATTAATGTTACAAGCGTTGTCATCACAAGTATACAGGAAGAGACAACCACGAGATTTTTATTAATGTTACAAGCGTTTTCATCACAAGTATACAGGAAGAGAAAACCACGAGATTCTTATTAATGTTACAAGCGTTGTCATCACAAGTCTACAGGAAGAGAAAACCACGAGATTCTTATTAATGTTACAAGCGTTGTCATCACAAGTCTACAGGAAGATACAACAACGAGATTTTTATTAATGTTACAAGCGTAGTCATCACAAGTATACAGGAAGAGACAACCACGAGATTCTTAGTAATGTTACAAGCGTTGTCAGCACAAGTCTACAGGAAGAGACAACCACGAGATTCTTATTAATGTTACAAGCGTTGTCATCACAAGTCTACAGGAAGAGAAAACCACGAGATTCTTATGAATGTTACAAGAGTTGTCATCACAAGTCTACAGGAAGAGAAAACCACGAAATTCTTATTAATGTTACAGGCGTTGTCATCACAAGTCTACAGGAAGAGACAATCACGCGATTCTTTTTAATGTTACAAGCGTTGTCATCACAAGTCTACAGGAAGAGACAACTACGAGATTCTTATTAATGTTACAAGCGTTGTCATCACAAATCTACAGGAAGAGACAACCACGAGATTTTTATTAATGTTACAAGCGTTGTCATCACAAGTATACAGGAAGAGACAACCACGAGATTATTATTAATGTTACAAGCGTTGTCATCACAAGTCTACAGGAAGATACAACAACGAGATTTTTATTAATGTTACAAGCGTTGTCATCACAAGTATACAGGAAGAGACAACCACGAGATTCTTATTAATGTTACAAGCGTTGTCATCACAAGTCTACAGGAAGAGACAACCACGAGATTCTTATTAATGTTACAAGCGTTGTCATCACAAGTCTACAGGAAGAGACAACAACG
The DNA here is from genome assembly GCA_963383655.1 of Bathymodiolus septemdierum. Classification (NCBI taxonomy): domain Eukaryota; kingdom Metazoa; phylum Mollusca; class Bivalvia; order Mytilida; family Modiolidae; genus Bathymodiolus; species Bathymodiolus septemdierum. The sequence continues at coordinate 8,263,592 of OY726522.1, read as the reverse complement.
AGATTTTTATTAATGTTACAAGCGTTGTCATCACAAGTCTACAGGAAGAGACAACCACGAGATTTTTATTAATGTTACAAGCGTTGTCATCACAAGTATACAGGAATAGACAACCACGAGATTCTTATTAATGTTACAAGCGTTGTCATCACAAGTATACAGAAAGAGACCACCACGAGATTCTTATTTATGTTACAAGCGTTGTCATCATAAGTCTACAGGAAGAGAAAACCACGAGATTCTTATGAATGTTACAAGCGTTGTCATCACAAGTCTACAGGAAGAGAAAACCACGAGATTCTTATTAATGTTACAAGCGTTGTCATCTCAAGTATACAGGAAGAGACACCCACGAGATTCTTATTAATGTTACAAGCGTTGTCATCACAAGTCTACAGGAAGAGACAACCACCAGATTCTTATTAATGTTACAAGCGTTGTCATCACAAGTCTACAGGAAGAGACAACCACGCGATTCTTATTAATGTTAGAAGCGTTGTCATCACAAGTATATAGGAAGAGAAAACCACGAGATTATTATTAATGTTACAAACGTTGTCATCACAAGTCTACAGGAAGAGACAACCACGAGATTCTTATTAATGTTACAAGCGTTGTCATCACAAGTCTACAGGAAGAGACAACCACGAGATTCTTATTAATGTTACAAGCGTTGTCATCACAAGTCTACAGGAAGAGACAACAACGAGATTTTTATTAATGTTACAAGCGTTGTCATCACAAGTCTACAGGAAGAGACAACCACGAGATTTTTATTAATTTTACAAGCGTTGTCATCACAAGTATACAGGAAGAGACAACCACGAGATTCTTATTAATGTTACAAGCGTTGTCATCACAAGTATACAGAAAGAGACCACCACGAGATTCTTATCTATGTTACAAGCGTTGTCATCACAAGTCTACAGGAAGAGAAAACCACGAGATTCTTAAGAATGTTACAAGCGTTGTCATCACAAGTCTACAGGAAGATACAACAACGAGATTTTTATTAATATTACAAGCGTTGTCATCACAAGTATACAGGAAGAGACAACCACGAGATGCTTATTAATGTTACAAGCGTTGTCATCACACGTATACAGGAAGAGACAACCACGAGATCCTTATTAATGTTGCAAGCGTTGTCATCACAAGTCTACAGGAAGATACAACAACGAGATTTTTATTAATGTTACAAACGTTGTCATCACAAGTATACAGGAAGAGACAACCAAGAGATTCTTATGAATGTTACAAGCGTTGTCATCACAAGTCTACAGGAAGAGACAACGACGAGATTCTTATTAATTTTACAAGCGTTGTCATCAAAAGTCTACAGGAAGAGACAACCACGCGATTCTTATTAATGTTACAAGCGTTGTCATCACAAGTCTACAGGAAGAGACAACTACGAGATTCTTATTTATGTTACAAGCGTTGTCATCACAAGTCTACAGGAAGAGACAACCACGTGATTCTTATTAATGTTACAAGCGTTGTCATCACAAGTCTACAGGAAGAGACAACCACGAGATTCTTATGAATGTTACAAGCGTTGTCATCACAAGTCTACAGGAAGAGACAAGCACGAGATTCTTATTAATGTTACAAGCGTTGTCATCACAAGTCTACAGGAAGAGAAAACCACGAGATTCTTATTAATGTTACAAGCGTTGTCATCACAAGTCTACAGGAAGAGACAACCACGAGATTCTTATTAATGTTACAAGCGTTGTCATCACCAGTCTACAGGAAGATACAACAACGAGATTTTTTATTAATGTTACAAGCGTTGTCATCACAAGTATACAGGAAGAGACAACCACGAGATTCGTATTAATGTTACAAGCGTTGTCATCACAAGTCTACAGGAAGAGAAAACCACGCGATTCTTATTAATGTTAAAAGCGTTGTCATCACAAGTCTACAGGAAGATACAACAACGAGATTTTTATTAATGTTACAAGCGTTGTCATCACAAGTATACAGGAAGAGACAACCCCGAGATTCTCATTAATGTTACAAGCATTGTCATCACAAGTCTACAGGAAGAGACAACCACGAGATTCTTATTAATGTTACAAGCGTTGTCGTCACAAGTCTACAGGAAGATACAACAACGAGATTTGTATTAATGTTACAAGCGTTGTCATCACAAGTATACAGGAAGAGACAACCACGAGATTCTTATTAATGTTACAAGCGTTGTCATCAAAAGTCTACAGGAAGAGACAACCACGAGATTCTTATTAATGTTACAAGCGTTGTCATCACAAGTCTACAGGAAGAGACAACCACGAGATTCTTATTAATGTTACAAGCGTTGTCATCACAAGTCTACAGAAAGAGACAACCACGAGATTCTTATTAATGTTACAAGCGTTGTCATCACAAGTCTACAGGAAGAGACAACCACGACATTCTTATTAATGTTATAAGCGTTGTCATCACAAATATACAGGAAGAGAAAACCACGCGATTCTTATTAATGTTACAAGCGTTGTCATCACAAGTATACAGGAAGAGACAACCACGAGGTTCTTATTAATGTTACAAGTGTTGTCATCACAAGTATACAGGAAGAGATAACCACGAGATTCTTATTAATATTACAAGCGTTGTCATCACAAGTATACAGGAAGAGACAACCACGAGATTCTTATAAATGTTACAAGCGTTGTCATCACAAGTATACAGGAAGAAACAACCACGAGATTCTTGTTAATGTTACAAGCATTGTAATCACAAATCTACAGGAAGAGACAACCACGAGATTCTTATTAATGTTACAAAAGTTGTCATCACAAGTCTACAGGAATAGAAAACCAAGAGATTATTATTAATGTTACAAGAGTTGTCATCACAAGTATACAGGAAGAAACAACCACGAGATTCTTATTAATGTTACAAGCGTTGTCATCACAAGTATACAGGAAGAGACAACCACGAGATTCTTATTAATGTTACAAGAGTTGTCATCACAAGTCTACAGGAAGAGAAAACCACGAGATTCTTATTAATGTTACAAGAGTTGTCATCACAAGTATACAGGAAGAAACAACCACGAGATTCTTATTAATGTTACAAGCGTTGTCATCACAAGTCTACAGGACGAGACAACCACGAGATTCTTATTAATGTTACAAGAGTTGTCATCACAAGTATACAGGAAGAGACAACCACGAGATTATTATTAATGTTACAAGCGTTGTCATCACAAGTATACAGGAAGAGACAACCACGAGATTCTTATTAATGTTACAAGCGTTGTCATCACAAGTCTACAGGAAGAGACAACCGCGAGATTCTTATTAATGTTACAAGCGTTGTCATCACAAGTATACAGGAAGAGACAACCACGAGATTCTTATTAATGTTACAAGTGTTGTCATCACAAGTCTACAGGAAGAGACAACCACGACATTCTTATTAATGTTATAAGCGTTGTCATCACAAATATACAGGAAGAGAAAACCACGCGATTCTTATTAATGTTACAAGCGTTGTCATCACAAGTATACAGGAAGAGACAACCACGAGATTCTTATTAATGTTACAAGCGTTGTCATCACAAGTATACAGGAAGAGATAACCACGAGATTCTTATTAATATTACAAGCGTTGTCATCACAAGTATACAGGAAGAGACAACCACGAGATTCTTATAAATGTTACAAGCGTTGTCATCACAAGTATACAGGAAGAAACAACCACGAGATTCTTGTTAATGTTACAAGCATTGTAATCACAAATCTACAGGAAGAGACAACCACGAGATTCTTATTAATGTTACAAAAGTTGTCATCACAAGTCTACAGGAATAGAAAACCAAGAGATTCTTATTAATGTTACAAGAGTTGTCATCACAAGTATACAGGAAGAAACAACCACGAGATTCTTATTAATGTTACAAGCGTTGTCATCACAAGTATACAGGAAGAGACAACCACGAGATTCTTATTAATGTTACAAGCATTGGAATCACAAATCTACAGGAAGAGACAACCACGAGATTCTTATTAATGTTACAAGAGTTGTCATCACAAGTCTACAGGAAGAGAAAACCACGAGATTCTTATTAATGTTACAAGAGTTGTCATCACAAGTATACAGGAAGAAACAACCACGAGATTCTTATTAATGTTACAAGCGTTGTCATCACAAGTCTACAGGACGAGACAACCACGAGATTCTTATTAATGTTACAAGAGTTGTCATCACAAGTATACAGGAAGAGACAACCACGAGATTATTATTAATGTTACAAGCGTTGTCATCACAAGTCTACAGGAAGAGAAAACCACGAGATTCTTATGAATGTTACAAGCGTTGTCATCACAAGTCTACAGGAAGAGACAACCACGAGATTCTTATTAATATTACAAGCGTTGTCATCACAAGTCTACAGGTAGATACAACAACGAGATTCGTATTGATGTTTCAAGCGTTGTCATCACAGGTCTACAGGAATAGACACCCACGAGATTCTAATTAATGTTACAAGCGTTGTCATCACAAGTCTACAGGAAGAGAAAACCACGCGATTCTTATTAATGTTACAAGGGTTGTCATCACAAGTCTACAGGACGAGACAACTACAAGATTCTTATTAATGTTACAAGCGTTGTCATCACAAGTCTACAGGAAGAGACAAAAACGAGATTCTTATTAATGTTACAAGCGTTGTCATCACAAGTATACAGGAAGAGACAACCACGAGATTCTTATTAATGTTACAAGCGTTGTCATCACAAGTCTACAGGAAGAGACAACCACGACATTCTTATTAATGTTATAAGCATTGTCATCACAAATATACAGGAAGAGAAAACCACGCGATTCTTATTAATGTTACAAGCGTTGTCATCACAAGTATACAGGAAGAGACAACCACGAGATTCTTATTAATGTTACAAGCGTTGTCATCACAAGTATACAGGAAGAGACAACCACGAGATTCTTGTTAATGTTACAAGCATTGTAATCACAAATCTACAGGAAGAGACAACCACGAGATTCTTATTAATGTTACAAAAGTTGTCATCACAAGTCTACAGGAAGAGAAAACCAAGAGATTCTTATTAATGTTACAAGAGTTGTCATCACAAGTATACAGGAAGAAACAACCACAAGATTCTTATTAATGTTACAAGCGTTGTCATCACAAGTATACAGGAAGAGACAACCACGAGATTCTTATTAATGTTATAAGCGTTGTAATCACAAATCTACAGGAAGAGACAACCACGAGATTCTTATTAATGTTACAAGAGTTGTCATCACAAGTCTACAGGAAGAGAAAACCACGAGATTCTTATTAATGTTACAAGAGTTGTCATCACAAGTATACAGGAAGAAACAACCACGAGATTCTTATTAATGTTACAAGTGTTGTCATAACAAGTATACAGGAAGAGACAACCACGAGATTATTATTAATGTTACAAGCGTTGTCATCACAAGTCTACAGGAAGAGAAAACCACGAGATTCTTATGAATGTTACAAGCGTTGTCATCACAAGTCTACAGGAAGAGACAACCACGAGATTCTTATTAATATTACAAGCGTTGTCATCACAAGTCTACAGGAAGATACAACAACGAGATTCGTATTGATGTTTCAAGCGTTGTCATCACAAGTATACAGGAAGAAACAACCACGAGATTCTTGTTAATGTTACAAGCATTGTAATCACAAATCTACAGGAAGAGACAACCACGAGATTCTTATTAATGTTACAAAAGTTGTCATCACAAGTCTACAGGAATAGAAAACCAAGAGATTATTATTAATGTTACAAGAGTTGTCATCACAAGTATACAGGAAGAAACAACCACGAGATTCTTATTAATGTTACAAGCGTTGTCATCACAAGTATACAGGAAGAGACAACCACGAGATTCTTATTAATGTTACAAGAGTTGTCATCACAAGTCTACAGGAAGAGAAAACCACGAGATTCTTATTAATGTTACAAGAGTTGTCATCACAAGTATACAGGAAGAAACAACCACGAGATTCTTATTAATGTTACAAGCGTTGTCATCACAAGTCTACAGGACGAGACAACCACGAGATTCTTATTAATGTTACAAGAGTTGTCATCACAAGTATACAGGAAGAGACAACCACGAGATTATTATTAATGTTACAAGCGTTGTCATCACAAGTATACAGGAAGAGACAACCACGAGATTCTTATTAATGTTACAAGCGTTGTCATCACAAGTCTACAGGAAGAGACAACCGCGAGATTCTTATTAATGTTACAAGCGTTGTCATCACAAGTATACAGGAAGAGACAACCACGAGATTCTTATTAATGTTACAAGCGTTGTCATCACAAGTCTACAGGAAGAGACAACCACGACATTCTTATTAATGTTATAAGCGTTGTCATCACAAATATACAGGAAGAGAAAACCACGCGATTCTTATTAATGTTACAAGCGTTGTCATCACAAGTATACAGGAAGAGACAACCACGAGATTCTTATTAATGTTACAAGCGTTGTCATCACAAATATACAGGAAGAGATAACCACGAGATTCTTATTAATATTACAAGCGTTGTCATCACAAGTATACAGGAAGAGACAACCACGAGATTCTTATAAATGTTACAAGCGTTGTCATCACAAGTATACAGGAAGAAACAACCACGAGATTCTTGTTAATGTTACAAGCATTGTAATCACAAATCTACAGGAAGAGACAACCACGAGATTCTTATTAATGTTACAAAAGTTGTCATCACAAGTCTAGAGGAATAGAAAACCAAGAGATTCTTATTAATGTTACAAGAGTTGTCATCACAAGTATACAGGAAGAAACAACCACGAGATTCTTATTAATGTTACAAGCGTTGTCATCACAAGTATACAGGAAGAGACAACCACGAGATTCTTATTAATGTTACAAGCATTGGAATCACAAATCTACAGGAAGAGACAATCACGAGATTCTTATTAATGTTACAAGAGTTGTCATCACAAGTCTACAGGAAGAGAAAACCACGAGATTCTTATTAATGTTGCAAGAGTTGTCATCACAAGTATACAGGAAGAAACAACCACGAGATTCTTATTAATGTTACAAGCGCTGTCATCACAAGTCTACAGGACGAGACAACCACGAGATTCTTATTAATGTTACAAGAGTTGTCATCACAAGTATACAGGAAGAGACAACCACGAGATTATTATTAATGTTACAAGCGTTGTCATCACAAGTCTACAGGAAGAGAAAACCACGAGATTCTTATGAATGTTACAAGCGTTGTCATCACAAGTCTACAGGAAGAGACAACCACGAGATTCTTATTAATATTACAAGCGTTGTCATCACAAGTCTACAGGAAGATACAACAACGAGATTCGTATTGATGTTTCAAGCGTTGTCATCACAGGTCTACAGGAATAGACACCCACGAGATTCTAATTAATGTTACAAGCGTTGTCATCACAAGTCTACAGGAAGAGAAAACCACGCGATTCTTATTAATGTTACAAGCGTTGTCATCACAAGTCTACAGGACGAGACAACTACAAGATTCTTATTAATGTTACAAGCGTTGTCATCACAAGTCTACAGGAATAGACACCCACGAGATTCTAATTAATGTTACAAGCGTTGTCATCACAAGTCTACAGGAAGAGAAAACCACGCGATTCTTATTAATGTTACAAGCGTTGTCATCACAAGTCTACAGGACGAGACAACTACAAGATTCTTATTAATGTTACAAGCGTTGTCATCACAAGTCTACAGGAAGAGACAAAAACGAGATTCTTATTAATGTTACAAGCGTTGTCATCACAAGTCTACAGGAAGAGACAACCACGAGATTCTTATTAATGTTACAAGCGTTGTCATCACAAGTCTACAGGAAGAGACAACCACGACATTCTTATTAATGTTATAAGCATTGTCTTCACAAATATACAGGAAGAGAAAACCACGCGATTCTTATTAATGTTACAAGCGTTGTCATCACAAGTACACAGGAAGAGACAACCACGAGATTCTTATTAATGTTACAAGCGTTGTCATCACAAGTATACAGGAAGAGATAACCACGAGATTCTTATTAATATTACAAGCGTTGTCATCACAAGTCTACAGGAAGAGACAACCACGAGATTCTTATTAATGTTACAAGCGTTGTCATCACAAGTATACAGGAAGAGACAACCACGAGATTCTTGTTAATGTTACAAGCATTGTAATCACAAATCTACGGGAAGAGACAACCACGAGATTCTTATTAATGTTACAAAAGTTGTCATCACAAGTCTACAGGAAGAGAAAACCAAGAGATTCTTATTAATGTTACAAGAGTTGTCATCACAAGTATACAGGAAGAAACAACCACAAGATTCTTATTAATGTTACAAGCGTTGTCATCACAAGTATACAGGAAGAGACAACCACGAGATTCTTATTAATGTTATAAGCGTTGTAATCACAAATCTACAGGAAGAGACAACCACGAGATTCTTATTAATGTTACAAGAGTTGTCATCACAAGTCTACAGGAAGAGAAAACCACGAGATTCTTATTAATGTTACAAGAGTTGTCATCACAAGTATACAGGAAGAAACAACCACGAGATTCTTATTAATGTTACAAGTGTTGTCATAACAAGTATACAGGAAGAGACAACCACGAGATTATTATTAATGTTACAAGCGTTGTCATCACAAGTCTACAGGAAGAGAAAACCACGAGATTCTTATGAATGTTACAAGCGTTGTCATCACAAGTCTACAGGAAGAGACAACCACGAGATTCTTATTAATATTACAAGCGTTGTCATCACAAGTCTACAGGAAGATACAACAACGAGATTCGTATTGATGTTTCAAGCGTTGTCATCACAAGTCTACAGGAAGAGACACCCACGCGATTCTTATTAATGTTACAAGCGTTGTCATCACAAGTCTACAGGAAGAGAAAACCACGCGATTCTTATTAATGTTACAAGCGTTGTCATCACAAGTCTACAGGACGAGACAACCACGAGATTCTTATTAATGTTACAAGCGTTGTCATCAGAAGTCTACAGGAAGAGACAACCACGAGATTTTTATTAATGTTACAAGCGTTGTCATCACAAGTCTACAGGAAGAGACAACCACGAGATTCTTATTAATGTTACAAGCGTTGTCATCACAAGTCTACAGGAAGATACAACAACGAGATTTTTATTAATGTTACAAGCGTTGTCATCACAAGTATACAGGAAGAGACAACCACGAGATTCTTAGTAATGTTACAAGCGTTGTCATCACAAGTCTACAGGAAGAGACAACCACGCAATTCTTATTAATGTTACAAGCGTTGTCATCACAAGTCTACAGGAAGAGACAACCACGAGATTCTTATGAATGTTACAAGCGTTGTCATCACAAGTCTACAGGAAGAGACAACCACCAGATTTTTATTAATGTTACAAGCGTTGTCATCACAAGTCTACAGGAAGAGACAACCACGCGATTCTTATTAATGTTACAAGCGTTGTCATCACAAGTCTACAGGAAGAGAAAATTACGAGATTCTTATTAATGTTACAAGCGTTGTCATCCCAAGTCTACAGGAAGAGAAAACCACGAGATTCTTATTAATGCTACAAGCGTTGTCATCACAAGTCTACAGGAAGAGACAACCACGAGATTCTTATTAATGTTACAAGCGTTGTCATCACAAGTCTACAGGAAAACACAACCACGAGATTCCCATTAATGTTACAAGCGTTGTCATCACAAGTCTACAGGAAGATACAACAACGATATTTTTATTAATGTTACAAGCGTTGTCATCACAAGTATACAGGAAGAGACAACCACGAGATTGTTATTAATGTTACAAGCGTTGTCATCACAAGTCTACAGGAAGAGACAACCACGAGATTCTTATTAATGTTACAAGCGTTGTCATCACAAATCTACAGGAAGAGAAAACCACGAGATTCTTATTAATGTTACAAGCATTGTCATCACAAGTCTACAGGAAGAGACAACCACGAGATTCTTATTAATGTTACAAGCGTTGTCATCACAAGTATACAGGAAGAGACAACCACGAGATTCTTGTTAATGTTACAAGCATTGTAATCACAAATCTACAGGAAGAGACAACCACGAGATTCTTATTAATGTTACAAAAGTTGTCATCACAAGTCTACAGGAAGAGAAAACCAAGAGATTCTTATTAATGTTACAAGAGTTGTCATCACAAGTATACAGGAAGAAACAACCACAAGATTCTTATTAATGTTACAAGCGTTGTCATCACAAGTATACAGGAAGAGACAACCACGAGATTCTTATTAATGTTATAAGCGTTGTAATCACAAATCTACAGGAAGAGACAACCACGAGATTCTTATTAATGTTACAAGAGTTGTCATCACAAGTCTACAGGAAGAGAAAACCACGAGATTCTTATTAATGTTACAAGAGTTGTCATCACAAGTATACAGGAAGAAACAACCACGAGATTCTTATTAATGTTACAAGAGTTGTCATCATAAGTCCACAGGAAGAGACAACCACGAGATTCTTATTAATGTTACAAGCGTTGTCATCACAAGTCTACAGGAAGAGAAAACCACGAGATTCTTATTAATGTTACAAGAGTTGTCATCACAAGTATACAGGAAGAAACAACCACGAGATTCTTATTAATGTTACAAGTGTTGTCATAACAAGTATACAGGAAGAGACAACCACGAGATTATTATTAATGTTACAAGCGTTGTCATCACAAGTCTACAGGAAGAGAAAACCACGAGATTCTTATGAATGTTACAAGCGTTGTCATCACAAGTCTACAGGAAGAGACAACCAAGAGATTCTTATTAATATTACAAGCGTTGTCATCACAAGTCTACAGGAAGATACAACAACGAAATTCGTATTGATGTTTCAAGCGTTGTCATCACAAGTCTACAGGAAGAGACACCCACGCGATTCTTATTAATGTTACAAGCGTTGTCATCACAAGTCTACAGGAAGAGAAAACCACGCGATTCTTATTAATGTTACAAGCGTTGTCATCACAAGTCTACAGGACGAGACAACTACGAGATTCTTATTAATGTTACAAGCGTTGTCATCACAAGTCTACAGGAAGAGACAACCACGAGATTCTTATTAATGTTACAAGCGTTGTCATCAGAAGTCTACAGGAAGAGACAACCACGAGATTTTTATTAATGTTACAAGCGTTGTCATCACAAGTATACAGGAAGAGACAACCACGAGATTCTTATTAATGTTACAAGCGTTGTCATCACAAGTCTACAGGAAGAGACAACCACGAGATTCTTATTAATGTTACAAGCGTTGTCATCACAAGTCTACAGGAAGATACAACAACGAGATTTTTATTAATGTTACAAGCGTTGTCATCACAAGTATACAGGAAGAGACAACCACGAGATTCTTAGTAATGTTACAAGCGTTGTCATCACAAGTCTACAGGAAGAGACAACCACGCAATTCTTATTAATGTTACAAGCGTTGTCATCACAAGTCTACAGGAAGAGACAACCACGAGATTCTTATGAATGTTACAAGCGTTGTCATCACAAGTCTACAGGAAGAGACAACCACGAGATTTTTATTAATGTTACAAGCGTTGTCATCACAAGTCTACAGGAAGAGACAACCACGCGATTCTTATTAATGTTACAAGCGTTGTCATCACAAGTCTACAGGAAGAGAAAATTACGAGATTCTTATTAATGTTACAAGCGTGTCATCCCAAGTCTACAGGAAGAGAAAACCACGAGATTCTTATTAATGCTACAAGCGTTGTCATCACAAGTCTACAGGAAGAGAAAACCACGAGATTCTTATTAATGTTACAAGCGTTGTCATCACAAGTCTACAGGAAAACACAACCACGAGATTCCCATTAATGTTACAAGCGTTGTCATCACAAGTCTACAGGAAGATACAACAACGATATTTTTATTAATGTTACAAGCGTTGTCATCACAAGTATACAGGAAGAGACAACCACGAGATTGTTATTAATGTTACAAGCGTTGTCATCACAAGTCTACAGGAAGAGACAACCACGAGATTCTTATTAATGTTACAAGCGTTGTCATCACAAATCTACAGGAAGAGAAAACCACGAGATTCTTATTAATGTTACAAGCATTGTCATCACAAGTATACAGGAAGAGACAACCACGAGATTCTTATTAGTGTTACAAGCGTTGTCATCACAATCATACAGGAAGAGACAACCACGAGATTCTTATTAATGTTACAAGCGTTGTCATCACAAGTATACAGGAAGAGACAACTACGAGATTCTTATTAATGTTACAAGCGTTGTCATCACAAGTCTACAGGAAGAGACAACCACCAGATTCTTATTAATGTTACAAGCGTTGTCATCACAAATCTACAGGAAGATACAACAACGAGATTTTTATTAATGTTACAAGCGTTGTCATCACAAGTATACAGGATGAGACAACCACGCGATTCTTATTAATGTTACAAGCGTTGTCATCACACGTATACAAGAAGAGACAACCACGAGATTCTTATTAATGTTACAAGCGTTGTCATAACAAGTCTACAGGAAGATACAACAACGAGATTTTTATTAATGTTACAAGCGTTGTCATCACAAGTATACAGGAAGAGACAACCACGAGATTCTTATTAATGTTACAAGCGTTGTCATCACAAGTATACAGGAAGAGACAACCACGAGATTTTTATTAATGTTACAAGCGTTTTCATCACAAGTATACAGGAAGAGAAAACCACGAGATTCTTATTAATGTTACAAGCGTTGTCATCACAAGTCTACAGGAAGAGACCACCACGAGATTCTTATGAATGTTACAAGCGTTGTCATCACAAGTCTACAGGAAGATACAACAACGAGATTTTTATTAATGTTACAAGCGTAGTCATCACAAGTATACAGGAAGAGACAACCACGAGATTCTTAGTAATGTTACAAGCGTTGTCATCACAAGTCTACAGGAAGAGACAACCACGAGATTCTTATTAATGTTACAAGCGTTGTCATCACAAGTATACAGGAAGAGACAACCACGAGATTCTTATTAATGTTACAAGCGTTGTCATCACAAGTCTACAGGAAGAGAAAACAACGAGATTCTTATGAATGTTACAAGCGTTGTCATCACAAGTCTACAGGAAGAGAAAACCACGAAATTCTTATTAATGTTACAAGCGTTGTCATCACAAGTCTACAGGAAGAGACAACCACGCGATTCTTTTTAATGTTGCAAGCGTTGTCATCACAAGTCTACAGGAAGAGACAACTACGAGATTCTTATTAATGTTACAAGCGTTGTCATCACAAGTCTACAGGAAGAGACAACCACGAGATTCTTATTAATGCTACAAGCGTTGTCATCACAAACCTACAGGAGGAGACAACCACGAGATATTTATTAATGTTACAAGCGTTGTCATCACAAGTATACAGGAAGAGACAACCACGAGATTATTATTAATGTTACAAGCGTTGTCATCACAAGTCTACAGGAAGATACAACAACGAGATTTTTATTAATGTTACAAGCGTTGTCATCACAAGTATACAGGAAGAGAAAACCACGAGATTCTTATTAATGTTACAAGCGTTGTCATCACAAGTCTACAGGAAGAGAAAACCACGAGATTCTTATTAATGTTACAAGCGTTGTCATCACAAGTCTACAGGAAGAGACAACAACGAGATTTTTATTAATGTTACAAGCGTTGTCATCACAAGTCTACAGGAAGAGACAACCACGAGATTTGTATTAATGTTACAAGCGTTGTCATCACAAGTATACAGGAAGAGACAACCACGAGATTCTTATTAATGTTACAAGCGTTGTCATCACAAGTATACAGAAAGAGACCACCACGAGATTCTTATTTATGTTACAAGCGTTGTCATCACAAGTCTACAGGAAGAGAAAACCACGAGATTCTTATGAATGTTACAAGCGTTGTCATCACAAGTCTACAGGAAGAGAAAACCACGAGATTCTTATTAATGTTACAAGCGTTGTCATCTCAAGTATACAGGAAGAGACAACCACGAGATTCTTATTAATGTTACAAGCGTTGTCATCACAAGTCTACAGGAAGAGACAACCACCAGATTCTTATTAATGTTACAAGCGTTGTCATCACAAGTGTACAGGAAGAGACAACCACGCGATTCTTATTAATGTTAGAAGCGTTGTCATCACAAGTATATAGGAAGAGAAAACCACGAGATTATTATTAATGTTACAAACGTTGTCATCACAAGTCTACAGGAAGAGACAACCACGAGATTCTTAATAATGTTACAAGCGTTGTCATCACAAGTCTACAGGAAGAGACAACCACGAGATTCTTATTAATGTTACAAGCGTTGTCATCACAAGTCTACAGGAAGAGAAAACAACGAGATTTTTATTAATGTTACAAGCGTTGTCATCACAAGTCTACAGGAAGAGACAACCACGAGATTTTTATTAATGTTACAAGCGTTGTCATCACAAGTATACAGGAAGAGACAACCACGAGATTCTTATTAATGTTACAAGCGTGGTCATCACAAGTATACAGAAAGAGACAATCACGAGATTCTTATTTATGTTACAAGCGTTGTCATCACAAGTCTACAGGAAGAGACCACCACGAGATTCTTATTAATGTTACAAGCGTTGTCATCACAAGTCTACAGGAAGATACAACAACGAGATTTTTATTAATGTTACAAGCGTAGTCATCACAAGTATACAGGAAGAGAAAACCACGAGATTCTTAGTAATGTTACAAGCGTTGTCATCAGAAGTCTACAGGAAGAGACAACCACGAGATTCTTATTAATGTTACAAGCGTTGTCATCACAAGTCTACAGGAAGAGAAAACAACGAGATTCTTATGAATGTTACAAGCGTTGTCATCACAAGTCTACAGGAAGAGAAAACCACGAAATTCTTATTAATGTTACAAGCGTTGTCATCACAAGTCTACAGGAAGAGACAACAACGCGATTCTTTTTAAGGTTGCAAGCGTTGTCATCACAAGTCTACAGGAAGAGACAACTACGAGATTCTTATTAATGTTACAAGCGTTGTCATCACAAGTCTACAGGAAGAGACAACAACGAGATTTTTATTAATGTTACAAGCGTTGTCATCACAAGTCTACAGGAAGAGACAACCACGAGATTTTTATTAATGTTACAAGCGTTGTCATCACAAGTATACAGGAAGAGACAACCACGAGATTCTTATTAATGTTACAAGCGTTGTCATCACAAGTATACAGAAAGAGACCACCACGAGATTCTTATTTATGTTACAAGCGTTGTCATCACAAGTCTACAGGAAGAGAAAACCACGAGATTCTTATGAATGTTACAAGCGTTGTCATCACAAGTCTACAGGAAGAGAAAACCACGAGATTCTTATTAATGTTACAAGCGTTGTCATCTCAAGTATACAGGAAGAGACAACCACGAGATTCTTATTAATGTTACAAGCGTTGTCATCACAAGTCTACAGGAAGAGACAACCACCAGATTCTTATTAATGTTACAAGCGTTGTCATCACAAGTCTACAGGAAGAGACAACCACGCGATTCTTATTAATGTTAGAAGCGTTGTCATCACAAGTATATAGGAAGAGACAACCACGAGATTCTTAATAATGTTACAAGCGTTGTCATCACAAGTCTACAGGAAGAGACAACCACGAGATTCTTATTAATGTTACAAGCGTTGTCATCACAAGTCTACAGGAAGAGAAAACAACGAGATTTTTATTAATGTTACAAGCGTTGTCATCACAAGTCTACAGGAAGAGACAACCACGAGATTTTTATTAATGTTACAAGCGTTGTCATCACAAGTATACAGGAAGAGACAACCACGAGATTCTTATTAATGTTACAAGCGTTGTCATCACAAGTATACAGAAAGAGACAATCACGAGATTCTTATTTATGTTACAAGCGTTGTCATCACAAGTCTACAGGAAGAGACAACCACGCGATTGTTATTAATGTTAGAAGCGTTGTCATCACAAGTATATAGGAAGAGAAAACCACGAGATTATTATTAATGTTACAAACGTTGTCATCACAAGTCTACAGGAAGAGACAACCACGAGATTCTTATTAATGTTACAAGCGTTGTCATCACAAGTCTACAGGAAGAGACAACCACGAGATTCTTATGAATGTTACAAACGTTGTCATCACAAGTCTACAGGAAGAGACAACAACGAGATTTTTATTAATGTTACAAGCGTTGTCATCACAAGTATACAGGAAGAGACAACCACGAGATTCTTATTAATGTTACAAGCGTTGTCATCACAAGTATACAGGAAGAGACAACCACGAGATTCTTATTAATGTTACAAGCGTTGTCATCACAAGTATACAGGAAGAGACAACCACGAGATTCTTATTAATGTTACAAGCGTTGTCATCACAAGTCTACAGGAAGAGACAACCACGAGATTTTTATTAATGTTACAAGCGTTGTCATCACAAGTATACAGGAAGAGACAACCACGAGATTCTTATTAATGTTACAAGCGTTGTCATCACAAGTATACAGAAAGAGACAATCACGAGATTCTTATTTATGTTACAAGCGTTGTCATCACAAGTCTACAGGAAGAGAAAACCACGAGATTCTTATGAATGTTACAAGCGTTGTCATCACAAGTCTACAGGAAGAGAAAACCACGAGATTCTTATTAATGTTACAAGCGTTGTCATCACAAGTCTACAGGAAGAGACAACCACCAGATTCTTATTAATGTTACAAGCGTTGTCATCACAAGTCTACAGGAAGAGACAACCACGCGATTGTTATTAATGTTAGAAGCGTTGTCATCACAAGTATATAGGAAGAGAAAACCACGAGATTATTATTAATGTTACAAACGTTGTCATCACAAGTCTACAGGAAGAGACAACCACGAGATTCTTATTAATGTTACAAGCGTTGTCATCACAAGTCTACAGGAAGAGACAACCACGAGATTCTTATGAATGTTACAAGCGTTGTCATCACAAGTCTACAGGAAGAGACAACAACGAGATTTTTATTAATGTTACAAGCGTTGTCATCACAAGTATACAGGAAGAGACAACCACGAGATTCTTATTAATGTTACAAGCGTTGTCATCACAAGTATACAGGAAGAGACAACCACGAGATTCTTATTAATGTTACAAGCGTTGTCATCACAAGTATACAGGAAGAGACAACCACGAGATTCTTATTAATGTTACAAGCGTTGTCATCACAAGTCTACAGGAAGAGACAACCACGAGATTTTTATTAATGTTACAAGCGTTGTCATCACAAGTATACAGGAAGAGACAACCACGAGATTCTTATTAATGTTACAAGCGTTGTCATCACAAGTATACAGAAAGAGACCACCACGAGATTCTTATTTATGTTACAAGCGTTGTCATCACAAGTCTACAGGAAGAGAAAACCACGAGATTCTTCTGAATGTTACAAGCGTTGTCATCACAAGTCTACAGGAAGAGAAAACCACGAGATTCTTATTAATGTTACAAGCGTTGTCATCACAAGTATACAGGAAGAG
This sequence comes from Bathymodiolus septemdierum, assembly GCA_963383655.1. Taxonomy (NCBI): domain Eukaryota; kingdom Metazoa; phylum Mollusca; class Bivalvia; order Mytilida; family Modiolidae; genus Bathymodiolus; species Bathymodiolus septemdierum. Next base: position 8,245,960 of record OY726522.1, on the reverse strand, counting down.
ACACCCACGAGATTCTTATTAATGTTACAAGCGTTGTCATCACAAGTCTACAGGAAGAGACAACCACCAGATTCATATTAATGTTACAAGCATTGTCATCACAAATCTACAGGAAGATACAACACCGATATTTTTATTAATGTTACAAGCGTTGTCATCACAAGTCTACAGGATGAGACAACCACGAGATTCTTATTAATGTTACAAGCGTTGTCATCACACGTATACAAGAAGAGACAACCACGAGATTCTTATTAATGTTACAAGCGTTGTCATCACAAGTCTACAGGAAGATACAACAACGAGATTTTTATTAATGTTACAGGCGTTGTCATCACAAGTATACAGGAAGAGACAACCACGAGATTCTTATTAATGTTACAAGCGTTGTCATCACAAGTATACAGGAAGAGACAACCACGAGATTTTTATTAATGTTACAAGCGTTGTCATCACAAGTCTACAGGAAGAGAAAACCACGAGGTTCTTATTAATGTTACAAGGGTTGTCATCACAAGTCTACAGGAAGAGAAAACCACGAGATTCTTATGAATGTTACAAGCGTTGTCATCACAAGTCTACAGGAAGAGACAACCACGAAATTCTTATTAATGTTACAAGCGTTGTCATCACAAGTCTACAGGAAGAGACAACCACGCGATTCTTTTTAATGTTACAAGCGTTGTCATCACAAGTCTACAGGAAGAGACAACTACGAGATTCTTATTAATGTTACAAGCGTTGTCATCACAAGTCTACAGGAAGAGACAACCACGAGATTCTTATTAATGCTACAAGCGTTGTCATCACAAATCTACAGGAAGAGACAACCACGAGATTTTTATTAATGTTACAAGCGTTGTCATCACAAGTATACAGGAAGAGACAACCACGAGATTATTATTAATGTTAAAAGTGTTGTCATCACAAGTCTACAGGAAGATACAACAACGAGATTTTTATTAATGTTACAAGCGTTGTCATCACAAGTATACACGAAGAGACAACCACGAGATTCTTATTAATGTTACAAGCGTTGTCATCACAAGTCTACAGGAATAGACAACCACGAGATTCTTATTAATGTTACAAGCGTTGTCATCACAAGTCTACAGGAAGAGAAAACCATGAGATTCTTATGAATGTTACAAGCGTTGTCATCACAAGTCTACAGGAAGAGACAACCACGCGATTCTTATTAATGTTACAAGCGTTGTCATCACAAGTCTACAGGAAGAGACAACTACGAGATTCTTATTAATGTTACAAGCGTTGTCATCACAAGTATACATGAAAAGACAACCACGAGATTCTTATTAATGTTACAAGCGTTGTCATCACAAGTTTACAGGAAGAGATAACCACGAGATTCTTATTAATGTTACAAGCGTTGTCATCACAAGTCTACAGGAAGAGACAACAACGAGATTTTTATTAATGTTACAAGCGTTGTCATCACAAGTCTACAGGAAGAGACAACCACGAGATTTTTATTAATGTTACAAGCGTTGTCATCACAAGTATACAGGAAGAGAAAACCACGAGATTCTTATTAATGTTACAAGCGTTGTCATCACAAGTATACAGAAAGAGACCACCACGAGATTCTTATTTATGTTACAAGCGTTGTCATCACAAGTCTACAGGAAGAGAAAACCACGAGATTCTTATGAATGTTACAAGCGTTGTCATCACAAGTCTACAGGAAGAGAAAACCACGAGATTCTTATTAATGTTACAAGCGTTGTCATCTCAAGTCTACAGGATGAGACAACCACGAGATTCTTATTAATGTTACAAGCGTTGTCATCACACGTATACAAGAAGAGACAACCACGAGATTCTTATTAATGTTACAAGCGTTGTCATCACAAGTCTACAGGAAGATACAACAACGAGATTTTTATTAATGTTACAAGCGTTGTCATCACAAGTATACAGGAAGAGACAACCACGAGATTCTAATTAATGTTACAAGCGTTGTCATCACAAGCATACAGGAAGAGACAACCACGAGATTTTTATTAATGTTACAAGCGTTGTCATCACAAGTCTACAGGAAGAGAAAACCACGAGGTTCTTATTAATGTTACAAGGGTTGTCATCACAAGTCTACAGGAAGAGAAAACCACGAGATTCTTATGAATGTTACAAGCGTTGTCATCACAAGTCTACAGGAAGAGACAACCACGAAATTCTTATTAATGTTACAAGCGTTGTCATCACAAGTCTACAGGAAGAGACAACCACGCGATTCTTTTTAATGTTACAAGCGTTGTCATCACAAGTCCACAGGAAGAGACAACTACGAGATTCTTATTAATGTTACAAGCGTTGTCATCACAAGTCTACAGGAAGAGACAACCACGAGATTCTTATTAATGCTACAAGCGTTGTCATCACAAATCTACAGGAAGAGACAACCACGAGATTTTTATTAATGTTACAAGCGTTGTCATCACAAGTATACAGGAAGAGACAACCACGAGATTATTATTAATGTTAAAAGTGTTGTCATCACAAGTCTACAGGAAGATACAACAACGAGATTTTTATTAATGTTACAAGCGTTGTCATCACAAGTATACAGGAAGAGACAACCACGAGATTCTTATTAATGTTACAAGCGTTGTCATCACAAGTCTACAGGAAGAGACAACCACGAGATTCTTATTAATGTTACAAGCGTTGTCATCACAAGTCTACAGGAAGAGAAAACCATGAGATTCTTATGAATGTTACAAGCGTTGTCATCACAAGTCTACAGGAAGAGACAACCACGCGATTCTTATTAATGTTACAAGCGTTGTCATCACAAGTCTACAGGAAGAGACAACTACGAGATTCTTATTAATGTTACAAGCGTTGTCATCACAAGTATACATGAAAAGACAACCACGAGATTCTTATTAATGTTACAAGCGTTGTCATCACAAGTTTACAGGAAGAGATAACCACGAGATTCTTATTAATGTTACAAGCGTTGTCATCACAAGTCTACAGGAAGAGACAACAACGAGATTTTTATTAATGTTACAAGCGTTGTCATCACAAGTCTACAGGAAGAGACAACCACGAGATTTTTATTAATGTTACAAGCGTTGTCATCACAAGTATACAGGAAGAGACAACCACGAGATTCTTATTAATGTTACAAGCGTTGTCATCACAAGTATACAGAAAGAGACCACCACGAGATTCTTATTTATGTTACAAGCGTTGTCATCACAAGTCTACAGGAAGAGAAAACCACGAGATTCTTATGAATGTTACAAGCGTTGTCATCACAAGTCTACAGGAAGAGAAAACCACGAGATTCTTATTAATGTTACAAGCGTTGTCATCTCAAGTATACAGGAAGAGACAACCACGAGATTCTTATTAATGTTACAAGCGTTGTCATCACAAGTCTACAGGAAGAGACAACCACCAGATTCTTATTAATGTTACAAGCGTTGTCATCACAAGTCTACAGGAAGAGACAACCACGCGATTCTTATTAATGTTAGAAGCGTTGTCATCACAAGTATATAGGAAGAGAAAACCACGAGATTATTATTAATGTTGCAAACGTTGTCATCACAAGTCTACAGGAAGAGACAACCACGAGATTCTTAATAATGTTACAAGCGTTGTCATCACAAGTCTACAGGAAGAGACAACCACGAGATTCTTATTAATGTTACAAGCGTTGTCATCACAAGTCTACAGGAAGAGAAAACAACGAGATTTTTATTAATGTTACAAGCGTTGTCATCACAAGTCTACAGGAAGAGACAACCACGAGATTTTTATTACTGTTACAAGCGTTGTCATCACAAGTATACAGGAAGAGACAACCACGAGATTCTTATTAATGTTACAAGCGTTGTCATCACAAGTATACAGAAAGAGACACTCACGAGATTCTTATTTATGTTACAAGCGTTGTCATCACAAGTCTACAGGAAGAGAAAACCACGAGATTCTTATGAATGTTACAAGCGTTGTCATCACAAGACTACAGGAAGAGAAAACCACGAGATTCTTATTAATGTTACAAGCGTTGTCATCACAAGTCTACAGGAAGAGACAACCACCAGATTCTTATTAATGTTACAAGCGTTGTCATCACAAGTCTACAGGAAGAGACAACTACGAGATTCTTATTAATGTTACAAGCGTTGTCATCACAAGTCTACAGGAAGAGACAACCACGAGATTCTTATTAATGCTACAAGCGTTGTCATCACAAATCTACAGGAAGAGACAACCACGAGATTTTTATTAATGTTACAAGCGTTGTCATCACAAGTATACAGGAAGAGACAACCACGAGATTATTATTAATGTTAAAAGTGTTGTCATCACAAGTCTACAGGAAGATACAACAACGAGATTTTTATTAATGTTACAAGCGTTGTCATCACAAGTATACACGAAGAGACAACCACGAGATTCTTATTAATGTTACAAGCGTTGTCATCACAAGTCTACAGGAATAGACAACCACGAGATTCTTATTAATGTTACAAGCGTTGTCATCACAAGTCTACAGGAAGAGAAAACCATGAGATTCTTATGAATGTTACAAGCGTTGTCATCACAAGTCTACAGGAAGAGACAACCACGCGATTCTTATTAATGTTACAAGCGTTGTCATCACAAGTCTACAGGAAGAGACAACTACGAGATTCTTATTAATGTTACAAGCGTTGTCATCACAAGTATACATGAAAAGACAACCACGAGATTCTTATTAATGTTACAAGCGTTGTCATCACAAGTTTACAGGAAGAGATAACCACGAGATTCTTATTAATGTTACAAGCGTTGTCATCACAAGTCTACAGGAAGAGACAACAACGAGATTTTTATTAATGTTACAAGCGTTGTCATCACAAGTCTACAGGAAGAGACAACCACGAGATTTTTATTAATGTTACAAGCGTTGTCATCACAAGTATACAGGAAGAGAAAACCACGAGATTCTTATTAATGTTACAAGCGTTGTCATCACAAGTATACAGAAAGAGACCACCACGAGATTCTTATTTATGTTACAAGCGTTGTCATCACAAGTCTACAGGAAGAGAAAACCACGAGATTCTTATGAATGTTACAAGCGTTGTCATCACAAGTCTACAGGAAGAGAAAACCACGAGATTCTTATTAATGTTACAAGCGTTGTCATCTCAAGTCTACAGGATGAGACAACCACGAGATTCTTATTAATGTTACAAGCGTTGTCATCACACGTATACAAGAAGAGACAACCACGAGATTCTTATTAATGTTACAAGCGTTGTCATCACAAGTCTACAGGAAGATACAACAACGAGATTTTTATTAATGTTACAAGCGTTGTCATCACAAGTATACAGGAAGAGACAACCACGAGATTCTAATTAATGTTACAAGCGTTGTCATCACAAGCATACAGGAAGAGACAACCACGAGATTTTTATTAATGTTACAAGCGTTGTCATCACAAGTCTACAGGAAGAGAAAACCACGAGGTTCTTATTAATGTTACAAGGGTTGTCATCACAAGTCTACAGGAAGAGAAAACCACGAGATTCTTATGAATGTTACAAGCGTTGTCATCACAAGTCTACAGGAAGAGACAACCACGAAATTCTTATTAATGTTACAAGCGTTGTCATCACAAGTCTACAGGAAGAGACAACCACGCGATTCTTTTTAATGTTACAAGCGTTGTCATCACAAGTCCACAGGAAGAGACAACTACGAGATTCTTATTAATGTTACAAGCGTTGTCATCACAAGTCTACAGGAAGAGACAACCACGAGATTCTTATTAATGCTACAAGCGTTGTCATCACAAATCTACAGGAAGAGACAACCACGAGATTTTTATTAATGTTACAAGCGTTGTCATCACAAGTATACAGGAAGAGACAACCACGAGATTATTATTAATGTTAAAAGTGTTGTCATCACAAGTCTACAGGAAGATACAACAACGAGATTTTTATTAATGTTACAAGCGTTGTCATCACAAGTATACAGGAAGAGACAACCACGAGATTCTTATTAATGTTACAAGCGTTGTCATCACAAGTCTACAGGAAGAGACAACCACGAGATTCTTATTAATGTTACAAGCGTTGTCATCACAAGTCTACAGGAAGAGAAAACCATGAGATTCTTATGAATGTTACAAGCGTTGTCATCACAAGTCTACAGGAAGAGACAACCACGCGATTCTTATTAATGTTACAAGCGTTGTCATCACAAGTCTACAGGAAGAGACAACTACGAGATTCTTATTAATGTTACAAGCGTTGTCATCACAAGTATACATGAAAAGACAACCACGAGATTCTTATTAATGTTACAAGCGTTGTCATCACAAGTTTACAGGAAGAGATAACCACGAGATTCTTATTAATGTTACAAGCGTTGTCATCACAAGTCTACAGGAAGAGACAACAACGAGATTTTTATTAATGTTACAAGCGTTGTCATCACAAGTCTACAGGAAGAGACAACCACGAGATTTTTATTAATGTTACAAGCGTTGTCATCACAAGTATACAGGAAGAGACAACCACGAGATTCTTATTAATGTTACAAGCGTTGTCATCACAAGTATACAGAAAGAGACCACCACGAGATTCTTATTTATGTTACAAGCGTTGTCATCACAAGTCTACAGGAAGAGAAAACCACGAGATTCTTATGAATGTTACAAGCGTTGTCATCACAAGTCTACAGGAAGAGAAAACCACGAGATTCTTATTAATGTTACAAGCGTTGTCATCTCAAGTATACAGGAAGAGACAACCACGAGATTCTTATTAATGTTACAAGCGTTGTCATCACAAGTCTACAGGAAGAGACAACCACCAGATTCTTATTAATGTTACAAGCGTTGTCATCACAAGTCTACAGGAAGAGACAACCACGCGATTCTTATTAATGTTAGAAGCGTTGTCATCACAAGTATATAGGAAGAGAAAACCACGAGATTATTATTAATGTTACAAACGTTGTCATCACAAGTCTACAGGAAGAGACAACCACGAGATTCTTAATAATGTTACAAGCGTTGTCATCACAAGTCTACAGGAAGAGACAACCACGAGATTCTTATTAATGTTACAAGCGTTGTCATCACAAGTCTACAGGAAGAGAAAACAACGAGATTTTTATTAATGTTACAAGCGTTGTCATCACAAGTCTACAGGAAGAGACAACCACGAGATTTTTATTAATGTTACAAGCGTTGTCATCACAAGTCTACAGGAAGAGACAACCACGAGATTCTTATTAATGTTACAAGCGTTGTCATCACAAGTATACAGAAAGAGACACTCACGAGATTCTTATTTATGTTACAAGCGTTGTCATCACAAGTCTACAGGAAGAGAAAACCACGAGATTCTTATGAATGTTACAAGCGTTGTCATCACAAGACTACAGGAAGAGAAAACCACGAGATTCTTATTAATGTTACAAGCGTTGTCATCACAAGTCTACAGGAAGAGACAACCACCAGATTCTTATTAATGTTACAAGCGTTGTCATCACAAGTCTACAGGAAGAGACAACTACGAGATTCTTATTAATGTTACAAGCGTTGTCATCACAAGTATACATGAAAAGACAACCACGAGATTCTTATTAATGTTACAAGCGTTGTCATCACAAGTTTACAGGAAGAGACAACTACGAGATTCTTATTAATGTTATAAGCGTTGTCATCACAAGCATACAGGAAGAGACAACCACGAGATTCTTATTAATGTTACAAGCGTTGTCATCACAAGTCTACAGGAAGAGAAAACCACGAGATTCTTATTAATGTTACAAGCGTTGTCATCTCAAGTATACAGGAAGAGACAACCACGAGATTCTTATTAATGTTACAAGCGTTGTCATCACAAGTCTACAGGAAGAGACAACGACCAGATTCTTATTAATGTTACAAGCGTTGTCATCACAAGTCTACAGGAAGAGACAACCACGCGATTCTTATTAATGTTAGAAGCGTTGTCATCACAAGTATATAGGAAGAGAAAACCACGAGATTATTATTAATGTTACAAACGTTGTCATCACAAGTCTACAGGAAGAGACAACCACGAGATTCTTAATAATGTTACAAGCGTTGTCATCACAAGTCTACAGGAAGAGACAACCACGCGATTCTTATTAATGTTACAAGCGTTGTCATCACAAGTCTACAGGAAGAGAAAACAACGAGATTTTTATTAATGTTACAAGCGTTGTCATCACAAGTCTACAGGAAGAGACAACCACGAGATTTTTATTAATGTTACAAGCGTTGTCATCACAAGTATACAGGAAGAGACAACCACGAGATTCTTATTAATGTTACAAGCGTTGTCATCACAAGTATACAGAAAGAGACCACCACGAGATTCTTATTTATGTTACAAGCGTTGTCATCACAAGTCTACAGGAAGAGAAAACCACGAGATTCTTATGAATGTTACAAGCGTTGTCATCACAAGTCTAGAGGAAGAGAAAACCACGAGATTCTTATTAATGTTACAAGCGTTGTCATCACAAGTCTACAGGAAGAGACAACCACGCGATTGTTATTAATGTTAGAAGCGTTGTCATCACAAGTATATAGGAAGAGAAAACCACGAGATTATTATTAATGTCACAAACGTTGTCATCACAAGTCTACAGGAAGAGACAACCACGAGATTCTTATTAATGTTACAAGCGTTGTCATCACAAGTATACAGGAAGAGACACCCACGAGATTCTTATTAATGTTACAAGCGTTGTCATCACAAGTCTACAGGAAGAGACAACCACCAGATTCGTATTAATGTTACAAGCATTGTCATCACAAGTCTACAGGAAGATACAACAACGATATTTTTATTAATGTTACAAGCGTTGTCATCACAAGTCTACAGGATGAGACAACCACGAGATTCTTATTAATGTTACAAGCGTTGTCATCACACGTATACAAGAAGAGACAACCACGAGATTCTTATTAATGTTACAAGCGTTGTCATCACAAGTCTACAGGAAGATACAACAACGAGATTTTTATTAATGTTAAAAGCGTTGTCATCACAAGTATACAGGAAGAGACAACCACGAGATTCTTATTAATGTTACAAGCGTTGTCATCACAAGTATACAGGAAGAGACAACCACGAGATTTTTATTAATGTTACAAGCGTTGTCATCACAAGTCTACAGGAAGAGAAAACCACGAGATTCTTATTAATGTTACAAGCGTTGTCATCACAAGTCTACAGGAAGAGAAAACCACGAGATTCTTATGAATGTTACAAGCGTTGTCATCACAAGTCTACAGGAAGAGACAACCACGAAATTCTTATTAATGTTACAAGCGTTGTCATCACAAGTCTACAGGAAGAGACAACCACGCGATTCTTTTTAATGTTACAAGCGTTGTCATCACAAGTCTACAGGAAGAGACAACTACGAGATTCTTATTAATGTTGCAAGCGTTGTCATCACAAGTCTACAGGAAGAGACAACCACGAGATTCTTATTAATGCTACAAGCGTTGTCATCACAAATCTACAGGAAGAGACAACCACGAGATTTTTATTAATGTTACAAGCGTTGTCATCACAAGTATACAGGAAGAGACAACCACGAGATTATTATTAATGTTAAAAGCGTTGTCATCACAAGTCTACAGGAAGATACAACAACGAGATTTTTATTAATGTTACAAGCGTTGTCATCACAAGTATACAGGAAGAGACAACCACAAGATTCTTATTAATGTTACAAGCGTTGTCATCACAAGTCTACAGGAAGAGACAACCACGAGATTCTTATTAATGTTACAAGCGTTGTCATCACAAGTCTACAGGAAGAGAAAACCATGAGATTCTTATGAATGTTACAAGCGTTGTCATCACAAGTCTACAGGAAGAGACAACCACGCGATTCTTATTAATGTTACAAGCGTTGTCATCACAAGTATACATGAAAAGACAACCACGAGATTCTTATTAATGTTACAAGCGTTGTCATCACAAGTTTACAGGAAGAGACAACTACGAGATTCTTATTAATGTTATAAGCGTTGTCATCACAAGCATACAGGAAGAGACAACCACGAGATTCTTATTAATGTTTCAAGCGTTGTCATCACAAGTATACAGGAAGAGACAACCACGAGATTCTTATTATTGTTACAAGCGTTGTCATCACAAGTCTACAGGAAGAGACAACCACGCGATTCTTATTAATATTAGAAGCGTTGTCATCACAAGTATATAGGAAGAGAAAACCACGAGATTATTATTAATGTTACAAACGATGTCATCACAAGTCTACAGGAAGAGACAACCACGAGATTCTTATTAATGTTACAAGCGTTGTCATCACAAGTATACAGGAAGAGACAACCACGAGATTATTATTAATGTTAAAAGCGTTGTCATCACAAGTCTACAGGAAGATACAACAACGAGATTTTTATTAATGTTACAAGCGTTGTCATCACAAGTATACAGGAAGAGACAACCACGAGATTCTTATTAATGTTACAAGCGTTGTCATCACAAGTATACAGGAAGAGAAAACCACGAGATTTTTATTAATGTTACAAGTGTTGTCATCACAAGTATACAGGAAGAGAAAACCACGAGATTCTTATTAATGTTACAAGCGTTGTCATCACAAGTCTACAGGAAGAGACCACCACGAGATTCTTATTAATGTTACAAGCGTTGTCATCACAAGTCTACAGGAAGATACAACAACGAGATTTTTATTAATGTTACAAGCGTAGTCATCACAAGTATACAGGAAGAGACAACCACGAGATTCTTAGCAATGTTACAAGCGTTGTCATCACAAGTCTACATGAAGAGACAACCACGAGATTCTTATTAATGTTACAAGCGTTGTCATCACAAGTCTACAGGAAGAGAAAACCACGAGATTCTTATGAATGTTACAAGCGTTGTCATCACAAGTCTACAGGAAGAGACAACCACGAAATTCTTATTAATGTTACAAGCGTTGTCATCACAAGTCTACAGGAAGAGACAACCACGCGATTCTTTTTAATGTTACAAGCGTTGTCATCACAAGTCTACAGGAAGAGACAACTACGAGATTCTTATTAATGTTACAAGCGTTGTCATGACAAATCTACAGGAAGACACAACCACGAGATTTTTATTAATGTTACAAGCGTTGTTATCACAAGTATACAGGAAGAGACAACCACGAGATTATTATTAATGTTACAAGCGTTGTCATCACCAGTCTACAGGAAGATACAACAACGAGATTTTTATTAATGTTACAAGAGTTGTCATCACAAGTATACAGGAAGAGACAACCACGAGATTCTTATTAATGTTACAAGCGTTGTCATCACAAGTCTACAGGAAGAGACAACCACGAGATTCTTATTAATGTTACAAGCGTTGTCATCACAAGTCTACAGGAAGAGAAAACCATGAGATTCTTATGAATGTTACAAGCGTTGTCATCACAAGTTTACAGGAAGAGACAACTACGAGATTCTTATGAATGTTACAAGCGTTGTCATCACAAGTTTACAGGAAGAGACAACTACGAGATTCTTATTAATGTTACAAGCGTTGTCATCACAAGCATACAGGAAGAGACAACCACGAGATTCTTATTAATGTTTCAAGCGTTGTCATCACAAGTATACAGGAAGAGACAACCACGAGATTCTTATTATTGTTACAAGCGTTGTCATCACAAGTCTACAGGAAGAGACAACCACGCGATTCTTATTAATGTTAGAAGCGTAGTTATCACAAGTATATAGGAAGAGAAAACCACGAGATTATTATTAATGTTACAAACGATGTCATCACAAGTCTACAGGAAGAGACAACCACGAGATTCTTATTAATGTTACAAGCGTTGTCATCACAAGTCTACAGGAAGAGACAACCACGAGATTTGTATTAATGTTACAAGCGTTGTCATCACAAGTATACAGGAAGAGAAAACCACGAGATTCTTATTAATGTTACAAGCGTTGCCATCACAAGTCTACAGGAAGAGACCACCACGAGATTCTTATTAATGTTACAAGCGTTGTCATCACAAGTCTACAGGAAGATACAACAACGAGATTTTTATTAATGTTACAAGCGTAGTCATCACAAGTATACAGGAAGAGACAACCACGAGATTCTTAGCAATGTTACAAGCGTTGTCATCACAAGTCTACAGGAAGAGACAACCACGAGATTCTTATTAATGTTACAAGCGTTGTCATCACAAGTCTACAGGAAGAGAAAACCACGAGATTCTTATGAATGTTACAAGCGTTGTCATCACAAGTCTACAGGAAGAGACAACCACGAAATTCTTATTAATGTTACAAGCGTTGTCATCACAAGTCTACAGGAAGAGACAACCACGCGATTCTTTTTAATGTTACAAGCGTTGTCATCACAAGTCTACAGGAAGAGACAACTACGAGATTCTTATTAATGTTACAAGCGTTGTCATGACAAATCTACAGGAAGAGACAACCACGAGATTTTTATTAATGTTACAAGCGTTGTTATCACAAGTATACAGGAAGAGACAACCACGAGATTATTATTAATGTTACAAGCGTTGTCATCACCAGTCTACAGGAAGATACAACAACGAGATTTTTATTAATGTTACAAGAGTTGTCATCACAAGTATACAGGAAGAGACAACCACGAGATTCTTATTAATGTTACAAGCGTTGTCATCACAAGTCTACAGGAAGAGACAACCACGAGATTCTTATTAATGTTACAAGCCTTGTCATCACAAGTCTACAGGAAGAGAAAACCATGAGATTCTTATGAATGTTACAAGCGTTGTCATCACAAGTCTACAGGAAGAGACAACCACGCGATTCTTATTAATGTTACAAGCGTTGTCATCACAAGTCTACAGGAAGAGACAACTACGAGATTCTTATTAATGTTACAAGCGTTGTCATCACAAGTATACATGAAGAGACAACCACGAGATTCTTATTAATGTTACAAGCGTTGTCATCACAAGTCTACAGGAAGAGACAACTACGAGATTCTTATTAATGTTATAAGCGTTGTCATCACAAGCATACAGGAAGAGACAACCACGAGATTCTTATTAATGTTTCAAGCGTTGTCATCACAAGTATACAGGAAGAGACAACCACGAGATTCTTATTAATGTTACAAGCGTTGTCATCACAAGTCTACAGGAAGAGACAACCACGCGATTCTTATTAATGTTAGAAGCGTTGTCATCACAAGTATATAGGAAGAGAAAACCACGAGATTATTATTAATGTTACAAACGATGTCATCACAAGTCTACAGGAAGAGACAACCACGAGATTCTTATTAATGTTACAAGCGTTGTCATCACAAGTCTACAGGAAGAGACAACCACGAGATTCTTATTAATGTTACAAGCGTTGTCATCACAAGTCTACAGGAAGAGACAACAACGAGATTTTTTATTAATGTTACAAGCGTTGTCATCACAAGTCTACAGGAAGAGAAAACCACGAGATTTTTATTAATGTTACAAGCGTTGTCATCACAAGTATACAGGAAGAGACAACCAATATATTCTTATGAATGTTACAAGCGTTGTCATCACAAGTCTACAGGAAGAGAAAACCACGAGATTCTTATTAATTTTACAATCGTTGTTATCACAAGTCTACAGGAAGATACAACAACGAGATTCGTATTAATGTTACAAGCGTTGTCATCAACAATATACAGGAAGAAACACCCACGAGATTCTTATTAATGTTAGAAGCGTTGTCATCACAAGTCTACAGGAAGAGAAAACCACGCGATTCTTATTAATGTTACAAGCGTTGTCATCACAAGTCTACAGGAAGAGAAAACTACGAGATTCTTATTAATATTACAAGCGTTGTCATCACAAGTCTACAGGAAGAGACAACCACCAGATTCTTATTAATGTTACAAGCGTTGTCATCACAAGTCTACAGGAAGATACAACACCGAGATTTTTATTAATGTTACAAGCGTTGTCATCACAAGTATACAGGAAGAGACAACCACGAGATGCTTATTAAAGTTACAAGCGTTGTCATCACAAGTGTACAGGAAGAGACAACCACGAGATTCTTATTAATGTTACAAGCGTTGTCATCACAAGTCTACAGGAAGAGACAACCAAGAGATTCTTATTAATGTTACAAGCGTTGTCATCACAGGTCTACAGGAAGAGACAACGACGAGATTCTTATTAATGTTACAAGCGTTGTCATCACAAGTCTACAGGAAGAGACAACTACGAGATTCTTATTAATGTTATAAGCGTTGTCATCACAAGCATACAGGAAGAGACAGCCACGAGATTCTTATTAATGTTACAAACGTTGTCATCACAAGTCTACAGGAAGAGACAATCACGAGATTCTTATTAATGCTACAAGCGTTGTCATCACAAGTCTACAGGAAGAGAAAACCACGAGATTCTTATTAATGTTACAAGCGTTGTCATCACAAGTCTACAGGAAGAGACAACCACGAGATTCTTATTAATGTTACAAGCGTTGTCATCACCAGTCTACAGGAAGATACAACAACGAGATTTTTATTATTGTTACAAGCGTTGTCATCACAGGTATACAGGAAGAGACAACCACGAGATTCGTATTAATGTTACAAGCGTTGTCATCACAAGTCTACAGGAAGAGACAACCACGAGATTCTTATTAATGTTAAAAGCGTTGTCATCACAAGTCTACAGGAAGATACAACCACGAGATTCTTATTAATGTTACAAGCGTTGTCATCACAAGTCTACAGGAAGATACAACAACGAGATTTTTATTAAAGTTACAAGCGTTGTCATCACAAGTATACAGGAAGAGACAACCACGAGATTCTTATTAATGTTACAAGCGTTGTCATCACAAGTGTACAGGAAGAGACAACCACGAGATTCTTATTAATGCTACAAGCGTTGTCATCACAAGTCTACAGGAATTGAAAACCACGAGATTCTTATTAATGTTACAAGCGTTGTCATCACAAGTCTACAGGAAGAGACAACCACGAGATTCTTATTAATGTTACAAGCGTTGTCATCACCAGTCTACAGGAAGATACAACAACGAGATTTTTATTATTGTTACAAGCGTTGTCATCACAGGTTTACAGGAAGAGACAACCACGAGATTCGTATTAATGTTACAAGCGTTGTCATCACAAGTCTACAGGAAGAGACAACCACGAGATTCTTATTAATGTTAAAAGCGTTGTCATCACAAGTCTACAGGAAGATACAACCACGAGATTCTTATTAATGTTACAAGCGTTGTCATCACAAGTCTACAGGAAGATACAACAACGAGATTTTTATTAATGATACAAGCGTTGTCATCACAAGTATACAGGAAGAGAAAACCACGAGATTCGCATTAATGTTACAAGCGTTGTCATCACAAGTCTACAGGAAGAGACAACCACGAAATTCTTATAAATATTACAACCGTTGTCATCACAAGTATACAGGAAGAGAAAACCACGAGATTCTTATTAATGTTACAAGTGTTGTCATCACAAGTCTACAGGAAGAGACAACCACGAGATTCTTATTAATGTTACAAGCGTTGTCATCACAAGTCTACAGGAAGAGACAACCACGAAATTCTTATGAATGTTACAAGCGTTGTCATCACAAGTCTACAGGAAGACCACGAGATTCTTATTAATGTTATAAGCGTTGTCATCACAAGTCTACAGGAAGAGACAACCACGCGATTCTTATTAATGTTAAAAGCGTTGTCATCACAAGTCTACAGGAAGATACAACCACGAGATTCTTATTAATGTTACAAGCGTTGTCATCACAAGTCTACAGGAAGATACAACAACGAGATTTTTATTAATGTTACAAGCGTTGTCATCACAAGTATACAGGAAGAGAAAACCACGAGATTCGCATTAATGTTACAAGCGTTGTCATCACAAGTCTACAGGAAGAGACAACCACGAGATTCTTATTAATGTTACAAGCGTTGTCATCACAAGTCTACAGGAAGATACAACAACGAGATTTGTATTAATGTTACAAGCGTTGTCATCACAAGTATACAGGAAGAGACAACCACGAGATTCTTATTAATGTTACAAGTGTTGTCATCACAAGTCTACAGGAAGAGACAACCACGAGATTCTTATTAATGTTACAAGCGTTGTCATCACAAGTCTACAGGAAGAGACAACCACGAGATTCTTATGAATGTTACAAGCGTTGTCATCACAAGTCTACATGAAGACCAAGAGATTCTTATTAATGTTATAAGCGTTGTCATCACAAGCATACAGGAAAAGACAACCACGAGATTCTTATTAATGTTACAAGCGTTGTCATCACAAGTCTACAGGAAGACACAACCACGAGATTCTTTTCAATGTTATAAGCGTTGTCATCACAAGTATACAGGAAGAGACAACCACGAGATTCTTATTAATGATACAAGCGTTGTCATCACACGTATACAGGAAGAGACAACCACGAGATTCGCATTAATGTTACAAGCGTTGTCATCACAAGTCTACAGGAAGAGACAACCACGAGATTCTTATTAATGTTACAAGCGTTGTCATCACAAGTATACAGAAAGAGACCACCACGATATTCTTATTTATGTTACAAGCGTTGTCATCACAAGTCTACAGTAAGAGAAAACCACGAGATTCTTATGAATGTTACAAGCGTTGTCATCACAAGTCTACAGGAAGAGAACACCACGAGATTCTTATTAATGTTACAAGCGTTGTCATCACAAGTCTACAGGAAGATACAACAACGAGATTCGTATTAATGTTACAAGCGTTGTCATCACAAGTATACAGGAAGAGACACCCACGAGATTCTTATTAATGTTACAAGCGTTGTCATCACAAGTCTACAGGAAGACCACGAGATTCTTATTAATGTTATAAGCGTTGTCATCACAAGCATACAGGAAAAGACAACCACGAGATTCTTATTAATGTTACAAGCGTTGTCATCACAAGTCTACAGGAAGAGACAACCACGAGATTCTTATCAATGTTATAAGCGTTGTCATCACAAGCATACAGGAAGAGACAACCACGAGATTCTTATTAATGTTACAAACGTTGTCATCGCAAGTCTACAGGAAGAGACAACCACGAGATTCTTATTTATGTTACAAGCGTTGTCATCACAAGTCTACAGGAAGAGAAAACCACGAGATTCTTATTAATGTTACAAGAGTTGTCATCACAAGTCTACAGGAAGAGACAACCACGCGATTCTTATTACTGTTAGAAGCGTTGTTATCACAAGTATACAGGAAGAGAAAACCACGAGATTATTATTAATGTTACAAGCGTTGTCATCACAAGTATACAGGAAGAGACAACTACGAGATTCTTATTAATGTTACAAGCGTTGTCATCACAAGTCTACAGGAAGATACAACCACGAGATTTTTATTAATGTTACAAGCGTTGTCATCACAAGTCTACAGAAAGATACAACAACGAGATTTTTATTAATGTTACAAGCGTTGTCATCACAAGTATACAGGAAGAGAAAACCACGAGATTCTTATGAATGTTACAAGCTTTGTCATCACAAGTCTACAGGAAGAGACAACCACGAGATTCTTATTAATGTTACAAGCGTTGTCGTCACAAGTCTACAGGAAGATACAACAACGAGATTCGTATTAATGTTACAAGCGTTGTCATCACAAGTATACAGGAAGAGACACCCACGCGATTCTTATTAATGTTACAAGCGTTGTCATCACAAGTCTACAGGAAGAGACAACTACGAGATTCTTATTAATGTTACAAGCGTTGTCATCACAAGTCTACAGGAAGATACAACCACGAGATTTTTATTAATGTTACAAGCGTTGTCATCACAAGTCTACAGAAAGATACAACAACGAGATTTTTATTAATGTTACAAGCGTTGTCATCACAAGTATACAGGAAGAGACAACCACGAGATTCTTATTAATGATACAAGCGTTGTCATCACACGTATACAGGAAGAGACAACTACGAGATTCGCATTAATGTTACAAGCGTTGTCATCACAAGTCTACAGGAAGAGACAACCACGAGATTCTTATTAATGTTACAAGCGTTGTCATCACAAGTATACAGAAAGAGACCACCACGAGATTCTTATTTATGTTACAAGCGTTGTCATCACAAGTCTACAGGAAGAGAAAACCACGAGATTCTTATGAATGTTACAAGCGTTGTCATCACAAGTCTACAAGAAGAGAAAACCACGAGATTCTTATTAATGTTACAAGCGTTGTCATCACAAGTCTACAGGAAGATACAACAACGAGATTCGTATTAATGTTACAAGCGTTGTCATCACAAGTCTACAGGAAGAGACAACCAAGGGATTCTTATGAATGTTACAAGCGTTGTCATCACAAGTCTACAGGAAGAGACAACGACGAGATTCTTATTAATGTTACAAGCGTTGTCATCACAAGTCTACAGGAAGAGACAACCACGCGATTCTTATTAATGTTACAAGCGTTGTCATCACAAGTCTACAGGAAGAGACAACTACGACATTCTTATTTATGTTACAAGCGTTGTCATCACAAGTCTACAGGAAGAGAATACCACGTGATTCTTATTAATGTTACAAGCGTTGTCATCACAAGTCTACAGGAAGAGACAACCACGAGATACTTATGAATGTTACAAGCGTTGTCATCACAAGTCTACAGGAAGAGACAACCACGAGATTCTTATTAATGTTACAAGCGTTGTCATCACAAGTCTACAGGAAGAGATAACCACGCGATTCTTATTAATGTTACAAGCGTTGTCATCACAGGTCTACAGGAAGAGACAACTACGAGATTCTTATTAATGTTATAAGCGTTGTCATCACAAGTCTACAGGAAGAGACAACCACGAGATTCTTATTAATGTTACAAGCGTTGTCATCACAAGTCTACAGGAAGAGACAACTACGAGATTCGTATTAATGTTATAAGCGTTGTCATCACAAGCATACAGGAAGATACAACCACGAGATTCTTATTAATGTTACAAACGTTGTCATCACAAGTCTACAGGAAGAGACAATCACGAGATTCTTATTAATGCTACAAGCGTTGTAATCACAAGTCTACAGGAAGAGAAAACCACAAGATTCTTATTAATGTTACAAGCGTTGTCATCACAAGTCTACAGGAAGAGACAACCACGAGATTCTTATTAATGTTACAAGCGTTGTCATCACCAGTCTACAGGAAGATACAACAACGAGATTTTTATTTATGTTACAAGCGTTGTCATCACAAGTATACAGGAAGAGACAACCACGAGATTCGTATTAATGTTACAAGCGTTGTCATCACAAGTCTACAGGAAGAGACAACCACGCGATTCTTATTAATGTTAAAAGCGTTGTCATCACAAGTCTACAGGAAGATACAACCACGAGATTCTTATTAATGTTACAAGCGTTGTCATCACAAGTCTACAGGAAGATACAACAACGAGATTTTTATTAATGTTACAAGCGTTGTCATCACAAGTATACAGGAAGAGAAAACCACGAGATTCGCATTAATGTTACAAGCGTTGTCATCACAAGTCTACAGGAAGAGACAACCACGAGATTCTTATTAATGTTACAAGCGTTGTCATCACAAGTCTACAGGAAGAGACAACCACGAGATTCTTATTAATGTTACAAGTGTTGTCATCACAAGTCTACAGGAAGAGACAACCACGAGATTCTTATGAATGTTACAAGCGTTGTCATCACAAGTCTACAGGAAGACCACGAGATTCTTATTAATGTTATAAGCGTTGTCATCACAAGTCTACAGGAAGAGACAACCACGCGATTCTTATTAAGGTTACAAGCGTTGTCATCACAAGTCTACAGGAAGATACAACCACGAGATTCTTATTAATGTTACAAGCGTTGTCATCACAAGTCTACAGGAAGATACAACAACGAGATTTTTATTAATGTTACAAGCGTTGTCATCACAAGTATACAGGAAGAGAAAACCACGAGATTCGCATTAATGTTACAAGCGTTGTCATCACAAGTCTACAGGAAGAGACAACCACGAGATTCTTATTAATGTTACAAGCGTTGTCATCACAAGTCTACAGGAAGATACAACAACGAGATTTGTATTAATGTTACAAGCGTTGTCATCACAAGTATACAGAAAGAGACAACCACGAGATTCTTATTAATGTTACAAGTGTTGTCATCACAAGTCTACAGGAAGAGACAACCACGAGATTCTTATTAATGTTACAAGCGTTGTCATCACAAGTCTACAGGAAGAGACAACCACGAGATTCTTATGAATGTTACAAGCGTTGTCATCACAAGTCTACAGGAAGACCACGAGATTTTTATTAATGTTATAAGCGTTGTCATCACAAGCATACAGGAAGAGACAACCACGAGATTCTTATTAATGTTACAAGCGTTGTCATCACAAGTCTACAGGAAGAGACAACCACGAGATTCTTATCAATGTTATAAGCGTTGTCATCACAAGCATACAGGAAGAGACAACCACGAGATTCTTATTAATGTTACAAACGTTGTCATCGCAAGTCTACAGGAAGAGACAACCACGAGATTCTTATGAATGTTACAAGCGTTGTCATCACAAGTATACAGGAAGAGACAACCACGAGATTCTTATTAATGTTACAAGAGTTGTCATCACAAGTCTACAGGAAGAGACAACCACGCGATTCTTATTACTGTTAGAAGCGTTGTTATCACAAGTATACAGGAAGAGAAAACCACGAGATTATTATTAATGTTACAAGCGTTGTCATCACAAGTCTACAGGAAGAGACAACCACGAGATTTTTATTAATGTTACAAGCGTTGTCATCACAAGTATACAGGAAGAGACAACCACGAGATTCTTATTTATGTTACAAGCGTTGTCATCACAAGTCTACAGGAAGAGAAAACCACGAGATTCTTATGAATGTTACAAGCTTTGTCATCACAAGTCTACAGGAAGAGACAACCACGAGATTCTTATTAATGTTACAAGCGTTGTCGTCAAATGTCTACAGGAAGATACAACAACGAGATTCGTATTAATGTTACAAGCGTTGTCATCACAAGTATACAGGAAGAGACACCCACGCGATTCTTATTAATGTTACAAGCGTTGTCATCACAAGTCTACAGGAAGAGACAACTACGAGATTCTTATGAATGTTACAAGCGTTGTCATCACAAGTCTACAGGAAGAGACAACCACGAGATTCTTATTAATTTTACAAGCGTTGTCATCACAAGTCTACAGGAAGATACAACAACGAGATTTTTATTAATGTTACAAGCGTTGTCATCACAAGTATACAGGAAGAGACAACCACGAGATTCTTATTAATGATACAAGCGTTGTCATCACACGTATACAGGAAGAGAAAACCACGAGATTCTTATTAATGTTACAAGCGTTGTCATCACAAGTCTACAGGAAGAGACAACCACGAGATTCTTATTAATGTTACAAGCGTTGTCATCACCAGTCTACAGGAAGATACAACAACGAGATTTTTATTAATGTTACAAGCGTTGTCATCACAAGTATACAGGAAGAGACAACCACGAGATTCGTATTAATGTTACAAGCGTTGTCATCACAAGTCTACAGGAAGAGACAACCACGCGATTCTTATTAATGTTAAAAACGTTGTCATCACAAGTCTACAGGAAGATACAACCACGAGATTCTAATTAATGTTACAAGCGTTGTCATCACAAGTCTACAGGAAGATACAACAACGAGATTTTTATTAATGTTACAAGCGTTGTCATCACAAGTATACAGGAAGAGAAAACCACAAGATTCGCATTAATGTTACAAGCGTTGTCATCACAAGTCTACAGGAAGAGACAACCACGAGATTCTTATTAATGTTACAAGCGTTGTCATCACAAGTCTACAGGAAGAGACAACCACGAGATTCTTATGAATGTTACAAGCGTTGTCATCACAAGTATACAGGAAGACCACGAGATTCTTATTAATGTTATAAGCGTTGTCATCACAAGTCTACAGGAAGAGACAACCACGCGATTCTTATTAATGTTACAAGCGTTGTCATCACAAGTCTACAGGAAGATACAACCACGAGATTCTTATTAATGTTACAAGCGTTGTCATCACAAGTCTACAGGAAGATACAACAACGAGATTTTTATTAATGTTACAAGCGTTGTCATCACAAGTATACAGGAAGAGAAAACCACGAGATTCGCATTAATGTTACAAGCGTTGTCATCACAAGTCTACAGGAAGAGACAACCACGAGATTCTTATTAATGTTACAAGCGTTGTCATCACAAGTCTACAGGAAGAGACAACCACGAGATTCTTATGAATGTTACAAGCGTTGTCATCACAAGTCTACAGGAAGATACAACAACGAGATTTTTATTAATGTTACAAGCGTTGTCATCACAAGTATACAGAAAGAGACAACCACGAGATTCTTATTAATGTTACAAGCGTTGTCATCACAAGTCTACAGGAAGATACAACAACGAGATTTTTATTAATGTTACAAGCGTTGTCATCACAAGTATACAGGAAGAGAAAACCACGAGATTCGCATTAATGTTACAAGCGTTGTCATCACAAGTCTACAGGAAGAGGCAACCACGAGATTCTTATTAATGTTACAACCGTTGTCATCACAAGTATACAGGAAGAGACAACCACGAGATTCTTATTAATGTTACAAGTGTTGTCATCACAAGTCTACAGGAAGAGACAACCACGAGATTCTTTTTAATGTTGCAAACGTTGTGATCACAAGTCTACAGGAAGAGACAACCACGAGATTCTTATGAATGTTACAAGCGTTGTCATCACAAGTCTACAGGAAGACCACGAGATTCTTATTAATGTTATAAGCGTTGTCATCACAAGTCTACAGGAAGAGACAACCACGCGATTCTTATTAATGTTAAAAGCGTTGTCATCACAAGTCTACAGGAAGATACAACCACGAGATTCTTATTAATGTTACAAGCGTTGTCATCACAAGTCTACAGGAAGATACAACAACGAGATTTTTATTAATGTTACAAGCGTTGTCATCACAAGTATACAGGAAGAAAAAACCACGAGATTCGCATTAATGTTACAAGCGTTGTCATCACAAGTCTACAGGAAGAGACAACCACGAGATTCTTATTAATGTTACAAGCGTTGTCATCACAAGTCTACAGGAAGATACAACAACGAGATTTGTATTAATGTTACAAGCTTTGTCATCACAAGTATACAGGAAGAGACAACCACGAGATTCTTATTAATGTTACAAGTGTTGTCATCACAAGTCTACAGGAAGAGACACCCACGAGATTCTTATTAATGTTACAAGCGTTGTCATCACAAGTCTACAGGAAGAGACAACCACGAGATTCTTATGAATGTTACAAGCGTTGTCATCACAAGTCTACAGGAAGACCACGAGATTCTTATTAATGTTATAAGCGTTGTCATCACAAGCATACAGGAAAAGACAACCACGAGATTCTTATTAATGTTACAAGCGTTGTCATCACAAGTCTACAGGAAGAGACAACCACGAGATTCTTATCAATGTTATAAGCGTTGGCATCACAAGCATACAGGAAGAGACAACCACGAGATTCTTATTAATGTTACAAACGTTGTCATCGCAAGTCTACAGGAAGAGAAAACCACGAGATTCTTATGAATGTTACAAGCGTTGTCATCACAAGTCTACAGGAAGAGACAACCACGAGATTCTTATTAATGTTACAAGAGTTGTCATCACAAGTCTACAGGAAGAGACAACCACGCGATTCTTATTACTGTTAGAAGCGTTGTTATCACAAGTATACAGGAAGAGAAAACCACGAGATTATTATTAATGTTACAAGCGTTGTCATCACAAGTCTACAGGAAGAGACAACCACGAGATTTTTTATTAATGTTACAAGCGTTGTCATCACAAGTCTACAGGAAGAGACAACCACGAGATTCGCATTAATGTTACAAGCGTTGTCATCACAAGTCTACAGGAAGATACAACAACGAGATTTTTATTAATGTTACAAGCGTTGTCATCACAAGTCTACAGGAAGAGACAACCACGAGATTCTTATTAATGATACAAGCGTTGTCATCACACGTATACAGGAAGAGACAACCACGAGATTCGCATTAATGTTACAAGCGTTGTCATCACAAGTCTACAGGAAGATACAACAACGAGATTTTTATTAATGTTACAAGCGTTGTCATCACAAGTCTACAGGAAGAGAAAACCACGAGATTCGCATTAATGTTACAAGCGTTGTCATCACAAGTCTACAGGAAGAGACAACCACGAGATTCTTATTAATGTTACAACCGTTGTCATCACAAGTATACAGGAAGAGACAACCACGAGATTCTTATTAATGTTACAAGTGTTGTCATCACAAGTCTACAGGAAGAGACAACCACGAGATTCTTATTAATGTTACAAGCGTTGTCATCACAAGTCTACAGGAAGAGACAACCACGAGATTCTTATGAATGTTACAAGCGTTGTCATCACAAGTCTACAGGAAGACCACGAGATTCTTATTAATGTTATAAGCGTTGTCATCACAAGTCTACAGGAAGAGACAACCACGCGATTCTTATTAATGTTAAAAGCGTTGTCATCACAAGTCTACAGGAAGATACAACCACGAGATTCTTATTAATGTTACAAGCGTTGTCATCACAAGTATACAGGAAGAGAAAACCACGAGATTCGCATTAATGTTACAAGCGTTGTCATCACAAGTCTACAGGAAGAGACAACCACGAGATTCTTATTAATGTTACAAGCGTTGTCATCACAAGTCTACAGGAAGATACAACAACGAGATTTGTATTAATGTTACAAGCGTTGTCATCAAAAGTATACAGGAAGAGACAACCACGAGATTCTTATTAATGTTAAAAGTGTTGTCATCACAAGTCTACAGGAAGAGACACCCACGAGATTCTTATTAATGTTACAAGCGTTGTCATCACAAGTCTACAGGAAGAGACAACCACGAGATTCTTATGAATGTTACAAGCGTTGTCATCACAAGTCTACAGGAAGACCACGAGATTCTTATTAATGTTATAAGCGTTGTCATCACAAGCATACAGGAAAAGACAACCACGAGATTCTTATTAATGTTACAAGCGTTGTCATCACAAGTCTACAGGAAGAGACAACCACGAGATTCTTATCAATGTTATAAGCGTTGTCATCACAAGCATACAGGAAGAGACAACCACGAGATTCTTATTAATGTTACAAACGTTGTCATCGCAAGTCTACAGGAAGAGACAACCACGAGATTCTTATGAATGTTACAAGCGTTGTCATCACAAGTCTACAGGAAGAGACAACCACGAGATTCTTATTAATGTTACAAGAGTTGTCATCACAAGTCTACAGGAAGAGACAACCACGCGATTCTTATTACTGTTAGAAGCGTTGTTATCACAAGTATACAGGAAGAGAAAACCACGAGATTATTATTAATGTTAGAATCGTTGTCATCACAAGTCTACAGGAAGAGACAACCACGAGATTTTTTATTAATGTTACAAGCGTTGTCATCACAAGTCTACAGGAAGAGACAACCACGAGATTCTTATTAATGTTACAAGCGTTGTCATCACAAGTCTACAGGAAGATACAACAACGAGATTTTTATTAATGTTACAAGCGTTGTCATCACAAGTCTACAGGAAGAGACAACCACGAGATTCTTATTAATGATACAAGCGTTGTCATCACACGTATACAGGAAGAGACAACCACGAGATTCGCATTAATGTTACAAGCGTTGTCATCACAAGTCTACAGGAAGAGACAACCACGAGATTCTTATTAATGTTACAAGCGTTGTCATCACAAGTATACAGAAAGAGACCACCACGAGATTCTTATTTATGTTACAAGCGTTGTCATCACAAGTCTACAGGAAGAGAAAACCACGAGATTCTTATTAATGTTACAAGCGTTGTCATCACAAGTCTACAGGAAGATACAACAACGAGATTTTTATTAATGTTACAAGCGTTGTCATCACAAGTATACAGGAAGAAAAAACCACGAGATTCGCATTAATGTTACAAGCGTTGTCATCACAAGTCTACAGGAAGAGACAACCACGAGATTCTTATTAATGTTACAAGCGTTGTCATCACAAGTCTACAGGAAGATACAACAACGAGATTTGTATTAATGTTACAAGCTTTGTCATCACAAGTATACAGGAAGAGACAACCACGAGATTCTTATTAATGTTACAAGTGTTGTCATCACAAGTCTACAGGAAGAGACACCCACGAGATTCTTATTAATGTTACAAGCGTTGTCATCACAAGTCTACAGGAAGATACAACAACGAGATTTGTATTAATGTTACAAGCGTTGTCATCACAAGTATACAGGAAGAGACAACCACGAGATTCTTATTAATGTTAAAAGTGTTGTCATCACAAGTCTACAGAAAGAGACACCCACGAGATTCTTATTAATGTTACAAGCGTTGTCATCACAAGTCTACAGGAAGAGAAAACCACGAGATTCTTATGAATGTTACAAGCGTTGTCATCACAAGTCTACAGGAAGACCACGAGATTCTTATTAATGTTATAAGCGTTGTCATCACAAGCATACAGGAAAAGACAACCACGAGATTCTTATTAATGTTACAAGCGTTGTCATCACAAGTCTACAGGAAGAGACAACCACGAGATTCTTATCAATGTTATAAGCGTTGTCATCACAAGCATACAGGAAGAGACAACCACGAGATTCTTATTAATGTTACAAACGTTGTCATCGCAAGTCTACAGGAAGAGACAACCACGAGATTCTTATGAATGTTACAAGCGTTGTCATCACAAGTCTACAGGAAGAGACAACCACGAGATTCTTATTAATGTTACAAGAGTTGTCATCACAAGTCTACAGGAAGAGACAACCACGCGATTCTTATTACTGTTAGAAGCGTTGTTATCACAAGTATACAGGAAGAGAAAACCACGAGATTATTATTAATGTTAGAATCGTTGTCATCACAAGTCTACAGGAAGAGACAACCACGAGATTTTTTATTAATGTTACAAGCGTTGTCATCACAAGTCTACAGGAAGAGACAACCACGAGATTCTTATTAATGTTACAAGCGTTGTCATCACAAGTCTACAGGAAGATACAACAACGAGATTTTTATTAATGTTACAAGCGTTGTCATCACAAGTCTACAGGAAGAGACAACCACGAGATTCTTATTAATGATACAAGCGTTGTCATCACACGTATACAGGAAGAGACAACCACGAGATTCGCATTAATGTTACAAGCGTTGTCATCACAAGTCTACAGGAAGAGACAACCACGAGATTCTTATTAATGTTACAAGCGTTGTCATCACAAGTATACAGAAAGAGACCACCACGAGATTCTTATTTATGTTACAAGCGTTGTCATCACAAGTCTACAGGAAGAGAAAACCACGAGATTCTTATTAATGTTACAAGCGTTGTCATCACAAGTCTACAGGAAGATACAACAACGAGATTTTTATTAATGTTACAAGCGTTGTCATCACAAGTATACAGGAAGAAAAAACCACGAGATTCGCATTAATGTTACAAGCGTTGTCATCACAAGTCTACAGGAAGAGACAACCACGAGATTTTTATTAATGTTACAAGCGTTGTCATCACAAGTCTACAGGAAGATACAACAACGAGATTTGTATTAATGTTACAAGCTTTGTCATCACAAGTATACAGGAAGAGACAACCACGAGATTCTTATTAATGTTACAAGTGTTGTCATCACAAGTCTACAGGAAGAGACACCCACGAGATTCTTATTAATGTTACAAGCGTTGTCATCACAAGTCTACAGGAAGAGACAACCACGAGATTCTTATGAATGTTACAAGCGTTGTCATCACAAGTCTACAGGAAGACCACGAGATTCTTATTAATGTTATAAGCGTTGTCATCACAAGCATACAGGAAAAGACAACCACGAGATTCTTATTAATGTTACAAGCGTTGTCATCACAAGTCTACAGGAAGAGACAACCACGAGATTCTTATCAATGTTATAAGCGTTGGCATCACAAGCATACAGGAAGAGACAACCACGAGATTCTTATTAATGTTACAAACGTTGTCATCGCAAGTCTACAGGAAGAGACAACCACGAGATTCTTATGAATGTTACAAGCGTTGTCATCACAAGTCTACAGGAAGAGACAACCACGAGATTCTTATTAATGTTACAAGCGTTGTCATCACAAGTCTACAGGAAGATACAACAACGAGATTTTTATTAATGTTACAAGCGTTGTCATCACAAGTATACAGGAAGAAAAAACCACGAGATTCGCATTAATGTTACAAGCGTTGTCATCACAAGTCTACAGGAAGAGACAACCACGAGATTCTTATTAATGTTACAAGCGTTGTCATCACAAGTCTACAGGAAGATACAACAACGAGATTTGTATTAATGTTACAAGCTTTGTCATCACAAGTATACAGGAAGAGACAACCACGAGATTCTTATTAATGTTACAAGTGTTGTCATCACAAGTCTACAGGAAGAGACACCCACGAGATTCTTATTAATGTTACAAGCGTTGTCATCACAAGTCTACAGGAAGAGACAACCACGAGATTCTTATGAATGTTACAAGCGTTGTCATCACAAGTCTACAGGAAGACCACGAGATTCTTATTAATGTTATAAGCGTTGTCATCACAAGCATACAGGAAAAGACAACCACGAGATTCTTATTAATGTTACAAGCGTTGTCATCACAAGTCTACAGGAAGAGACAACCACGAGATTCTTATCAATGTTATAAGCGTTGGCATCACAAGCATACAGGAAGAGACAACCACGAGATTCTTATTAATGTTACAAACGTTGTCATCGCAAGTCTACAGGAAGAGACAACCACGAGATTCTTATGAATGTTACAAGCGTTGTCATCACAAGTCTACAGGAAGAGACAACCACGAGATTCTTATTAATGTTACAAGAGTTGTCATCACAAGTCTACAGGAAGAGACAACCACGCGATTCTTATTACTGTTAGAAGCGTTGTTATCACAAGTATACAGGAAGAGAAAACCACGAGATTATTATTAATGTTACAAGCGTTGTCATCACAAGTCTACAGGAAGAGACAACTACGAGATTTGTTATTAATGTTACAACTGTTGTCATCACAAGTCTACAGGAAGAGACAACCACGAGATTCGCATTAATGTTACAAGCGTTGTCATCACAAGTCTACAGGAAGATACAACAACGAGCTTTTTATTAATGTTACAAGCGTTGTCATCACAAGTCTACAGGAAGAGACAACCACGATATTCTTATTAATGATACAAGCGTTGTCATCACACGTATACAGGAAGAGACAACCACGAGATTCGCATTAATGTTACAAGCGTTGTCATCACAAGTCTACAGGAAGATACAACAACGAGATTTTTATTAATGTTACAAGCGTTGTCATCACAAGTCTACAGGAAGAGAAAACCACGAGATTCGCATTAATGTTACAAGCGTTGTCATCACAAGTCTACAGGAAGAGACAACCACGAGATTCTTATTAATGTTACAACCGTTATCATCACAAGTATACAGGAAGAGACAACCACGAGATTCTTATTAATGTTATAAGTGTTGTCATCACAAGTCTACAGGAAGAGACAACCACGAGATTCTTATTAATGTTACAAGCGTTGTCATCACAAGTCTACAGGAAGAGACAACCACGAGATTCTTATGAATGTTACAAGCGTTGTCATCACAAGTCTACAGGAAGACCACGAGATTCTTATTAATGTTATAAGCGTTGTCATCACAAGTCTACAGGAAGAGACAACCACGCGATTCTTATTAATGTTAAAAGCGTTGTCATCACAAGTCTACAGGAAGATACAACCACGAGATTCTTATTAATGTTACAAGCGTTGTCATCACAAGTATACAGGAAGAGAAAACCACGAGATTCGCATTAATGTTACAAGCGTTGTCATCACAAGTCTACAGGAAGAGACAACCACGAGATTCTTATTAATGTTACAAGCGTTGTCATCACAAGTCTACAGGAAGATACAACAACGAGATTTGTATTAATGTTACAAGCGTTGTCATCACAAGTATACAGGAAGAGACAACCACGAGATTCTTATTAATGTTAAAAGTGTTGTCATCACAAGTCTACAGGAAGAGACACCCACGAGATTCTTATTAATGTTACAAGCGTTGTCATCACAAGTCTACAGGAAGAGACAACCACGAGATTCTTATGAATGTTACAAGCGTTGTCATCACAAGTCTACAGGAAGACCACGAGATTCTTATTAATGTTATAAGCGTTGTCATCACAAGCATACAGGAAAAGACAACCACGAGATTCTTATTAATGTTACAAGCGTTGTCATCACAAGTCTACAGGAAGAGACAACCACGAGATTCTTATCAATGTTATAAGCGTTGTCATCACAAGCATACAGGAAAAGACAACCACGAGATTCTTATTAATGTTACAAACGTTGTCATCGCAAGTCTACAGGAAGAGACAACCACGAGATTCTTATGAATGTTACAAGCGTTGTCATCACAAGTCTACAGGAAGAGACAACCACGAGATTCTTATTAATGTTACAAGCGTTGTCATCACAAGTCTACAGGAAGAGACAACCACGCGATTCTTATTACTGTTAGAAGCGTTGTTATCACAAGTATACAGGAAGAGAAAACCACGAGATTATTATTAATGTTAGAATCGTTGTCATCACAAGTCTACAGGAAGAGACAACCACGAGATTTTTTATTAATGTTACAAGCGTTGTCATCACAAGTCTACAGGAAGAGACAACCACGAGATTCTTATTAATGTTACAAGCGTTGTCATCACAAGTCTACAGGAAGATACAACAACGAGATTTTTATTAATGTTACAAGCGTTGTCATCACAAGTCTACAGGAAGAGACAACCACGAGATTCTTATTAATGATACAAGCGTTGTCATCACACGTATACAGGAAGAGACAACCACGAGATTCGCATTAATGTTACAAGCGTTGTCATCACAAGTCTACAGGAAGAGACAACCACGAGATTCTTATTAATGTTACAAGCGTTGTCATCACAAGTATACAGAAAGAGACCACCACGAGATTCTTATTTATGTTACAAGCGTTGTCATCACAAGTCTACAGGAAGAGAAAACCACGAGATTCTTATGAATGTTACAAACGTTGTCATCACAAGTCTACAGGAAGAGAAAACCACGAGATTCTTATTAATGTTACAAGCGTTGTCATCACAAGTCTACAGGAAGATACAACAACGAGATTCGTATTAATGTTACAAGCGTTGTCATCACAAGTATACAGGAAGAGACACCCACGAGATTCTTATGAATGTTACAAGCGTTGTCATCACAAGTATACAGGAAGAGAAAACCACGCGATTCTTATTAATGTTACAAGCGTTGTCATCACAAGTCTACAGGAAGAGAAAACTACGAGATTCTTATTAATGTTACAAGCGTTGTCATCACAAGTCTACAGGAAGAGACAACCACGAGATTCTTATTAATGTTACAAGCGTTGTCATCACAAGTCTACAGGAAGATACAACAACGAGATTTTTATTAATGCTACAAGCGTTGTCATCACAAGTATACAGGAAGAGACAACCACGAGATGCTTATTAATGTTACAAGCGTTGTCATCACACGTATACAGGAAGAGACAACCACGTGATCCTTATTAATGTTGCAAGCGTTGTCATCACAAGTCTACAGGAAGATACAACAACGAGATTTTTATTAATGTTACAAGCGTTGTCATCACAAGTATACAGGAAGAGACAACCACGAGATTCTTATTAATGTTACAAGCGTTGTCATCACATGTGTACAGGAAGAGACAACCACGAGATTCTTATTAATGTTACAAGCGTTGTCATCACAAGTCTACAGGAAGAGACAACGACGAGATTCTTATGAATGTTACAAGCGTTGTCATCACAAGTCTACAGGAAGAGACAACGACGAGATTCTTATTAATGTTACAAGCGTTGTCATCACAAGTCTACAGGAAGAGACAACCACGAGATTTTTTATTAATGTTACAAGCGTTGTCATCACAAGTCTACAGGAAGAGACAACCACGAGATTCGCATTAATGTTACAAGCGTTGTCATCACAAGTCTACAGGAAGATACAACAACGAGATTTTTATTAATGTTACAAGCGTTGTCATCACAAGTCTACAGGAAGAGACAACCACGAGATTCTTATTAATGATACAAGCGTTGTCATCACACGTATACAGGAAGAGACAACCACGAGATTCGCATTAATGTTACAAGCGTTGTCATCACAAGTCTACAGGAAGATACAACAACGAGATTTTTATTAATGTTACAAACGTTGTCATCACAAGTCTACAGGAAGAGAAAACCACGAGATTCGCATTAATGTTACAAGCGTTGTCATCACAAGTCTACAGGAAGAGACAACCACGAGATTCTTATTAATGTTACAACCGTTGTCATCACAAGTATACAGGAAGAGACAACCACGAGATTCTTATTAATGTTACAAGTGTTTTCATCACAAGTCTACAGGAAGAGACAACCACGAGATTCTTATGAATGTTACAAGCGTTGTCATCACAAGTCTACAGGAAGACCACGAGATTCTTATTAATGTTATAAGCGTTGTCATCACAAGTCTACAGGAAGAGACAACCACGCGATTCTTATTAATGTTAAAAGCGTTGTCATCACAAGTCTACAGGAAGATACAACCACGAGATTCTTATTAATGTTACAAGCGTTGTCATCACAAGTCTACAGGAAGATACAACAACGAGATTTTTATTAATGTTACAAACGTTGTCATCACAAGTATACAGGAAGAGAAAACCACGAGATTCGCATTAATGTTACAAGCGTTGTCATCACAAGTCTACAGGAAGAGAAAACCACGAGATTCTTATTAATGTTACAAGCGTTGTCATCACAAGTCTACAGGAAGATACAACAACGAGATTTGTATTAATGTTACAAGCGTTGTCATCACAAGTATACAGGAAGAGACAACCACGAGATTCTTATTAATGTTAAAAGTGTTGTCATCACAAGTCTACAGGAAGAGACACCCACGAGATTCTTATTAATGTTACAAGCGTTGTCATCACAAGTCTACAGGAAGAGACAACCACGAGATTCTTATGAATGTTACAAGCGTTGTCATCACAAGTCTACAGGAAGACCACGAGATTCTTATTAATGTTATAAGCGTTGTCATCACAAGCATACAGGAAAAGACAACCACGAGATTCTTATTAATGTTACAAGCGTTGTCATCACAAGTCTACAGGAAGAGACAACCACGAGATTCTTATGAATGTTACAAGCGTTGTCATCACAAGTCTACAGGAAGACCACGAGATTCTTATTAATGTTATAAGCGTTGTCATCACAAGTCTACAGGAAGAGACAACCACGCGATTCTTATTAATGTTAAAAGCGTTTTCATCACGAGTCTACAGGAAGATACAACCACGAGATTCTTATTAATGTTACAAGCGTTGTCATCACAAGTCTACAGGAAGATACAACAACGAGATTTTTATTAATGTTACAAGCGTTGTCATCACAAGTATACAGGAAGAGAAAACCACGAGATTCGCATTAATGTTACAAGCGTTGTCATCACAAGTCTACAGGAAGAGACAACAACGAGATTCTTATTAATGTTACAAGCGTTGTCATCACAAGTATACAGGAAGAGACAACCACGAGATTCTTATTAATGTTACAAGCGTTGTCATCACATGTGTAAAGGAAGAGACAACCACGAGATTCTTATTAATGTTACAAGCGTTGTCATCACAAGTCTACAGGAAGAGACAACGACGAGATTCTTATGAATGTTACAAGCGTTGTCATCACAAGTCTACAGGAAGAGACAACGACGAGATTCTTATTAATGTTACAAGCGTTGTCATCACAAGTCTACAGGAAGAGACAACCACGAGATTTTTTATTAATGATACAAGCGTTGTCATCACAAGTCTACAGGAAGAGACAACCACGAGATTCGCATTAATGTTACAAGCGTTGTCATCACAAGTCTACAGGAAGATACAACAACGAGATTTTTATTAATGTTACAAGCGTTGTCATCACAAGTCTACAGGAAGAGACAACCACGAGATTCTTATTAATGATACAAGCGTTGTCATCACACGTATACAGGAAGAGACAACCACGAGATTCGCATTAATGTTACAAGCGTTGTCATCACAAGTCTACAGGAAGATACAACAACGAGATTTTTATTAATGTTACAAACGTTGTCATCACAAGTCTACAGGAAGAGAAAACCACGAGATTCGCATTAATGTTACAAGCGTTGTCATCACAAGTCTACAGGAAGAGACAACCACGAGATTCTTATTAATGTTACAACCGTTGTCATCACAAGTATACAGGAAGAGACAACCACGAGATTCTTATTAATGTTACAAGTGTTTTCATCACAAGTCTACAGGAAGAGACAACCACGAGATTCTTATTAATGTTACAAGCGTTGTCATCACAAGTCTACAGGAAGAGACAACCACGAGATTCTTATGAATGTTACAAGCGTTGTCATCACAAGTCTACAGGAAGACCACGAGATTCTTATTAATGTTATAAGCGTTGTCATCACAAGTCTACAGGAAGAGACAACCACGCAATTCTTATTAATGTTAAAAGCGTTGTCATCACAAGTCTACAGGAAGATACAACCACGAGATTCTTATTAATGTTACAAGCGTTGTCATCACAAGTCTACAGGAAGATACAACAACGAGATTTTTATTAATGTTACAAACGTTGTCATCACAAGTATACAGGAAGAGAAAACCACGAGATTCTCATTAATGTTACAAGCGTTGTCATCACAAGTCTACAGGAAGAGAAAACCACGAGATTCTTATTAATGTTACAAGCGTTGTCATCACAAGTCTACAGGAAGATACAACAACGAGATTTGTATTAATGTTACAAGCGTTGTCATCACAAGTATACAGGAAGAGACAACCACGAGATTCTTATTAATGTTAAAAGTGTTGTCATCACAAGTCTACAGGAAGAGACACCCACGAGATTCTTATTAATGTTACAAGCGTTGTCATCACAAGTCTACAGGAAGAGACAACCACGAGATTCTTATGAATGTTACAAGCGTTGTCATCACAAGTCTACAGGAAGACCACGAGATTCTTATTAATGTTATAAGCGTTGTCATCACAAGCATACAGGAAAAGACAACCACGAGATTCTTATTAATGTTACAAGCGTTGTCATCACAAGTCTACAGGAAGAGACAACCACGAGATTCTTATGAATGTTACAAGCGTTGTCATCACAAGTCTACAGGAAGATACAACAACGAGATTTGTATTAATGTTACAAGCGTTGTCATCACAAGTATACAGGAAGAGACAACCACGAGATTCTTATTAATGTTACAAGCGTTGTCATCACAAGTCTACAGGAAGATACAACAACGAGATTTTTATTAATGTTACAAACGTTGTCATCACAAGTATACAGGAAGAGAAAACCACGAGATTCTCATTAATGTTACAAGCGTTGTCATCACAAGTCTACAGGAAGAGAAAACCACGAGATTCTTATTAATGTTACAAGCGTTGTCATCACAAGTCTACAGGAAGATACAACAACGAGATTTGTATTAATGTTACAAGCGTTGTCATCACAAGTATACAGGAAGAGACAACCACGAGATTCTTATTAATGTTAAAAGTGTTGTCATCACAAGTCTACAGGAAGAGACACCCACGAGATTCTTATTAATGTTACAAGCGTTGTCATCACAAGTCTACAGGAAGAGACAACCACGAGATTCTTATGAATGTTACAAGCGTTGTCATCACAAGTCTACAGGAAGACCACGAGATTCTTATTAATGTTATAAGCGTTGTCATCACAAGCATACAGGAAAAGACAACCACGAGATTCTTATTAATGTTACAAGCGTTGTCATCACAAGTCTACAGGAAGAGACAACCACGAGATTCTTATGAATGTTACAAGCGTTGTCATCACAAGTCTACAGGAAGACCACGAGATTCTTATTAATGTTATAAGCGTTGTCATCACAAGTCTACAGGAAGAGACAACCACGCGATTCTTATTAATGTTAAAAGCGTTTTCATCACAAGTCTACAGGAAGATACAACCACGAGATTCTTATTAATGTTACAAGCGTTGTCATCACAAGTCTACAGGAAGAGACAACCACGAGATTCTTATTAATGTTACAAGCGTTGTCATCACAAGTCTACAGGAAGATACAACAACGAGATTTGTATTAATGTTACAAGCGTTGTCATCACAAGTATACAGGAAGAGACAACCACGAGATTCTTATTAATGTTAAAAGTGTTGTCATCACAAGTCTACAGGAAGAGACACCCACGAGATTCTTATTAATGTTACAAGCGTTGTCATCACAAGTCTACAGGAAGAGACAACCACGAGATTCTTATGAATGTTACAAGCGTTGTCATCACAAGTCTACAGGAAGACCACGAGATTCTTATTAATGTTATAAGCGTTGTTATCACAAGCATACAGGAAAAGACAACCACGAGATTCTTATTAATGTTACAAGCGTTGTCATCACAAGTCTACAGGAAGAGACAACCACGAGATTCTTATCAATGTTATAAGCGTTGTCATCACAAGCATACAGGAAGAGACAACCACGAGATTCTTATTAATGTTACAAACGTTGTCATCGCAAGTCTACAGGAAGAGACAACCACGAGATTCTTATGAATGTTACAAGCGTTGTCATCACAAGTCTACAGGAAGAGACAACCACGAGATTCTTATTAATGTTACAAGAGTTGTCATCACAAGTCTACAGGAAGAGACAACCACGCGATTCTTATTACTGTTAGAAGCGTTGTTATCACAAGTATACAGGAAGAGAAAACCACGAGATTCGCATTAATGTTACAAGCGTTGTCATCACAAGTCTACAGGAAGAGAAAACCACGAGATTCTTATTAATGTTACAAGCGTTGTCATCACAAGTCTACAGGAAGATACAACAACGAGATTTGTATTAATGTTACAAGCGTTGTCATCACAAGTATACAGGAAGAGACAACCACGAGATTCTTATTAATGTTAAAAGTGTTGTCATCACAAGTCTACAGGAAGAGACACCCACGAGATTCTTATTAATGTTACAAGCGTTGTCATCACAAGTCTACAGGAAGAGACAACCACGAGATTCTTATGAATGTTACAAGCGTTGTCATCACAAGTCTACAGGAAGACCACGAGATTCTTATTAATGTTATAAGCGTTGTCATCACAAGCATACAGGAAAAGACAACCACGAGATTCTTATTAATGTTACAAGCGTTGTCATCACAAGTCTACAGGAAGAGACAACCACGAGATTCTTATGAATGTTACAAGCGTTGTCATCACAAGTCTACAGGAAGACCACGAGATTCTTATTAATGTTATAAGCGTTGTCATCACAAGTCTACAGGAAGAGACAACCACGCGATTCTTATTAATGTTAAAAGCGTTTTCATCACGAGTCTACAGGAAGATACAACCACGAGATTCTTATTAATGTTACAAGCGTTGTCATCACAAGTCTACAGGAAGATACAACAACGAGATTTTTATTAATGTTACAAGCGTTGTCATCACAAGTATACAGGAAGAGAAAACCACGAGATTCGCATTAATGTTACAAGCGTTGTCATCACAAGTCTACAGGAAGAGACAACAACGAGATTCTTATTAATGTTACAAGCGTTGTCATCACAAGTATACAGGAAGAGACAACCACGAGATTCTTATTAATGTTACAAGCGTTGTCATCACATGTGTAAAGGAAGAGACAACCACGAGATTCTTATTAATGTTACAAGCGTTGTCATCACAAGTCTACAGGAAGAGACAACGACGAGATTCTTATGAATGTTACAAGCGTTGTCATCACAAGTCTACAGGAAGAGACAACGACGAGATTCTTATTAATGTTACAAGCGTTGTCATCACAAGTCTACAGGAAGAGACAACCACGAGATTTTTTATTAATGTTACAAGCGTTGTCATCACAAGTCTACAGGAAGAGACAACCACGAGATTCGCATTAATGTTACAAGCGTTGTCATCACAAGTCTACAGGAAGATACAACAACGAGATTTTTATTAATGTTACAAGCGTTGTCATCACAAGTCTACAGGAAGAGACAACCACGAGATTCTTATTAATGATACAAGCGTTGTCATCACACGTATACAGGAAGAGACAACCACGAGATTCGCATTAATGTTACAAGCGTTGTCATCACAAGTCTACAGGAAGATACAACAACGAGATTTTTATTAATGTTACAAACGTTGTCATCACAAGTCTACAGGAAGAGAAAACCACGAGATTCGCATTAATGTTACAAGCGTTGTCATCACAAGTCTACAGGAAGAGACAACCACGAGATTCTTATTAATGTTACAACCGTTGTCATCACAAGTATACAGGAAGAGACAACCACGAGATTCTTATTAATGTTACAAGTGTTTTCATCACAAGTCTACAGGAAGAGACAACCACGAGATTCTTATTAATGTTACAAGCGTTGTCATCACAAGTCTACAGGAAGAGACAACCACGAGATTCTTATGAATGTTACAAGCGTTGTCATCACAAGTCTACAGGAAGACCACGAGATTCTTATTAATGTTATAAGCGTTGTCATCACAAGTCTACAGGAAGAGACAACCACGCAATTCTTATTAATGTTAAAAGCGTTGTCATCACAAGTCTACAGGAAGATACAACCACGAGATTCTTATTAATGTTACAAGCGTTGTCATCACAAGTCTACAGGAAGATACAACAACGAGATTTTTATTAATGTTACAAACGTTGTCATCACAAGTATACAGGAAGAGAAAACCACGAGATTCTCATTAATGTTACAAGCGTTGTCATCACAAGTCTACAGGAAGAGAAAACCACGAGATTCTTATTAATGTTACAAGCGTTGTCATCACAAGTCTACAGGAAGATACAACAACGAGATTTGTATTAATGTTACAAGCGTTGTCATCACAAGTATACAGGAAGAGACAACCACGAGATTCTTATTAATGTTAAAAGTGTTGTCATCACAAGTCTACAGGAAGAGACACCCACGAGATTCTTATTAATGTTACAAGCGTTGTCATCACAAGTCTACAGGAAGAGACAACCACGAGATTCTTATGAATGTTACAAGCGTTGTCATCACAAGTCTACAGGAAGACCACGAGATTCTTATTAATGTTATAAGCGTTGTCATCACAAGCATACAGGAAAAGACAACCACGAGATTCTTATTAATGTTACAAGCGTTGTCATCACAAGTCTACAGGAAGAGACAACCACGAGATTCTTATGAATGTTACAAGCGTTGTCATCACAAGTCTACAGGAAGACCACGAGATTCTTATTAATGTTATAAGCGTTGTCATCACAAGTCTACAGGAAGAGACAACCACGCGATTCTTATTAATGTTAAAAGCGTTTTCATCACAAGTCTACAGGAAGATACAACCACGAGATTCTTATTAATGTTACAAGCGTTGTCATCACAAGTCTACAGGAAGATACAACAACGAGATTTTTATTAATGTTACAAGCGTTGTCATCACAAGTATACAGGAAGAGAAAACCACGAGATTCGCATTAATGTTACAAGCGTTGTCATCACAAGTCTACAGGAAGAGACAACCACGAGATTCTTATTAATGTTACAAGCGTTGTCATCACAAGTCTACAGGAAGATACAACAACGAGATTTGTATTAATGTTACAAGCGTTGTCATCACAAGTATACAGGAAGAGACAACCACGAGATTCTTATTAATGTTAAAAGTGTTGTCATCACAAGTCTACAGGAAGAGACACCCACGAGATTCTTATTAATGTTACAAGCGTTGTCATCACAAGTCTACAGGAAGAGACAACCACGAGATTCTTATGAATGTTACAAGCGTTGTCATCACAAGTCTACAGGAAGACCACGAGATTCTTATTAATGTTATAAGCGTTGTTATCACAAGCATACAGGAAAAGACAACCACGAGATTCTTATTAATGTTACAAGCGTTGTCATCACAAGTCTACAGGAAGAGACAACCACGAGATTCTTATCAATGTTATAAGCGTTGTCATCACAAGCATACAGGAAGAGACAACCACGAGATTCTTATTAATGTTACAAACGTTGTCATCGCAAGTCTACAGGAAGAGACAACCACGAGATTCTTATGAATGTTACAAGCGTTGTCATCACAAGTCTACAGGAAGAGACAACCACGAGATTCTTATTAATGTTACAAGAGTTGTCATCACAAGTCTACAGGAAGAGACAACCACGCGATTCTTATTACTGTTAGAAGCGTTGTTATCACAAGTATACAGGAAGAGAAAACCACGAGATTATTATTAATGTTAGAATCGTTGTCATCACAAGTCTACAGGAAGAGACAACCACGAGATTTTTTATTAATGTTACAAGCGTTGTCATCACAAGTCTACAGGAAGAGACAACCACGAGATTCTTATTAATGTTACAAGCGTTGTCATCACAAGTCTACAGGAAGAGACAACCACGAGATTATTATTAATGATACAAGCGTTGTCATCACACGTATACAGGAAGAGACAACCACGAGATTCTTATTAATGTTACAAGCGTTGTCATCACAAGTCTACAGGAAGAGACAACCACGAGATTCTTATTAATGTTACAAGCGTTGTCATCACAAGTATACAGAAAGAGACCACCACGAGATTCTTATTTATGTTACAAGCGTTGTCATCACAAGTATACAGGAAGAGAAAACCACGAGATTCTTATGAATGTTACAAGCGTTGTCATCACAAGTCTACAGGAAGAGAAAACCACGAGATTCTTATTAATGTTACAAGCGTTGTCATCACAAGTCTACAGGAAGATACAACAACGAGATTCGTATTAATGTTACAAGCGTTGTCATCACAAGTATACAGGAAGAGACACCCACGAGATTCTTATGAATGTTACAAGCGTTGTCATCACAAGTATACAGGAAGAGAAAACCACGCGATTCTTATTAATGTTACAAGCGTTGTCATCACAAGTCTACAGGAAGAGAAAACTACGAGATTCTTATTAATGTTACAAGCGTTGTCATCACAAGTCTACAGGAAGAGACAACCACGAGATTCTTATTAATGTTACAAGCGTTGTCATCACAAGTCTACAGGAAGATACAACAACGAGATTTTTATTAATGCTACAAGCGTTGTCATCACAAGTATACAGGAAGAGACAACCACGAGATGCTTATTAATGTTACAAGCGTTGTCATCACACGTATACAGGAAGAGACAACCACGTGATCCTTATTAATGTTGCAAGCGTTGTCATCACAAGTCTACAGGAAGATACAACAACGAGATTTTGATTAATGTTACAAGCGTTGTCATCACAAGTATACAGGAAGAGACAACCACGAGATTCTTATTAATGTTACAAGCGTTGTCATCACATGTGTACAGGAAGAGACAACCACGAGATTCTTATTAATGTTACAAGCGTTGTCATCACAAGTCTACAGGAAGAGACAACGACGAGATTCTTATTAATGTTACAAGCGTTGTCATCACAAGTCTACAGGAAGAGACAACCACGCGATTCTTATTAATGTTACAATCCTTGTCATCACAAGTCTACAGGAAGAGACAACTTCGAGATTCTTATTTATGTTACAAGCGTTGTCATCACAAGTCTACAGGAAGAGACAACCACGTGATTCTTATTAATGTTACAAGCGTTGTCATCACAAGTCTACAGGAAGAGACAACCACGAGATTCTTATGAATGTTACAAGCGTTGTCATCACAAGTCTACAGGAAGAGACAACCACGAGATTCTTATTAATGTTACAAGCGTTGTCATCACAAGTCTACAGGAAGAGACAACCACGAGATTCTTATTAATGTTACAAGCGTTGTCATCACAAGTCTACAGGAAGAGACAACCACGCGATTCTTATTAATGTTATAAGCGTTGTCATCACAGGTCTACAGGAAGAGACAACCACGGGATTCTTATTAATGTTACAAGCGTTGTCATCACAAGTCTACAGGAAGAGACAACTAGGAGATTCTTATTAATGTTATAAGCGTTGTCATCACAAGCATACAGGAAGAGACAACCACGAGATTCTTATTAATGTTACAAACGTTGTCATCACAAGTCTACAGGAAGAGACAATCACGAGATTCTTATTAAAGCTACAAGCGTTGTCATCACAAGTCTACAGGAAGAGAAAACCACGAGATTCTTATTAATGTTACAAGCGTTGTCATCACAAGTCTACAGGAAGACACAACCGCGAGATTCTTATCAATGTTATAAGCGTTGTCATCACAAGCATACAGGAAGAGACAACCACGAGATTCTTATTAATGTTACAAACGTTGTCATCGCAAGTCTACAGGAAGAGACAACCACGAGATTCTTATGAATGTTACAAGCGTTGTCATCACAAGTCTACAGGAAGAGACAACCACGAGATTCTTATTAATGTTACAAGAGTTGTCATCACAAGTCTACAGGAAGAGACAACCACGCGATTCTTATTACTGTTAGAAGCGTTGTTATCACAAGTATACAGGAAGAGAAAACCACGAGATTATTATTAATGTTAGAAGCGTTGTCATCACAAGTCTACAGGAAGAGACAACCACGAGATTTTTTATTAATGTTACAAGCGTTGTCATCACAAGTCTACAGGAAGAGACAACCACGAGATTCTTATTAATGTTACAAGCGTTGTCATCACAAGTCTACAGGAAGATACAACAACGAGATTTTTATTAATGTTACAAGCGTTGTCATCACAAGTCTACAGGAAGAGACAACCACGAGATTCTTATTAATGATACAAGCGTTGTCATCACGCGTATACAGGAAGAGACAACCACGAGATTCGCATTAATGTTACAAGCGTTGTCATCACAAGTCTACAGGAAGAGACAACCACGAGATTCTTATTAATGTTACAAGCGTTGTCATCACAAGTATACAGAAAGAGACCACCACGAGATTCTTATTTATGTTACAAGCGTTGTCATCACAAGTCTACAGGAAGAGAAAACCACGAGATTCTTATGAATGTTACAAACGTTGTCATCACAAGTCTACAGGAAGAGAAAACCACGAGATTCTTATTAATGTTACAAGCGTTGTCATCACAAGTCTACATGAAGATACAACAACGAGATTCGTATTAATGTTACAAGCGTTGTCATCACAAGTATACAGGAAGAGACACCCACGAGATTCTTATGAATGTTACAAGCGTTGTCATCACAAGTATACAGGAAGAGAAAACCACGCGATTCTTATTAATGTTACAAGCGTTGTCATCACAATTCTACAGGAAGAGAAAACTACGAGATTCTTATTAATGTTACAAGCGTTGTCATCACAAGTCTACAGGAAGAGACAACCACGAGATTCTTATTAATGTTACAAGCGTTGTCATCACAAGTCTACAGGAAGATACAACAACGAGATTTTTATTAATGCTACAAGCGTTGTCATCACAAGTATACAGGAGAGACAACCACGAGATGATTATTAATGTTACAAGCGTTGTCATCACACGTATACAGGAAGAGACAACCACGTGATCCTTATTAATGTTGCAAG
The DNA here is from genome assembly GCA_963383655.1 of Bathymodiolus septemdierum. Classification (NCBI taxonomy): domain Eukaryota; kingdom Metazoa; phylum Mollusca; class Bivalvia; order Mytilida; family Modiolidae; genus Bathymodiolus; species Bathymodiolus septemdierum. The sequence continues at coordinate 8,202,050 of OY726522.1, read as the reverse complement.
CGTTGTCATCACATGTGTACAGGAAGAGACAACCACGAGATTCTTATTAATGTTACAAGCGTTGTCATCACATGTGTACAGGAAGAGACAACCACGAGATTCTTATTAATGTTACAAGCGTTGTCATCACAAGTCTACAGGAAGAGACAACCAAGAGATTCTTATGAATGTTACAAGCGTTGTCATCACAAGTCTACAGGAAGAGACAACGACGAGATTCTTATTAATGTTACAAGCGTTGTCATCACAAGTCTACAGGAAGAGACAACCACGCGATTCTTATTAATGTTACAAGCGTTGTCATCACAAGTATACAGGAAGAGACAACTTCGAGATTCTTATTTATGTTACAAGCGTTGTCATCACAAGTCTACAGGAAGAGACAACCACGTGATTCTTATTAATGTTACAAGCGTTGTCATCACAAGTCTACAGGAAGAGACAACCACGAGATTCTTATGAATGTTACAAGCGTTGTAATCACAAGTCTACAGGAAGAGACAACTACGAGATTCTTATTAATGTTATAAGCGTTGTCATCACAAGCATACAGGAAGAGACAACCACGAGATTCTTATTAATGTTACAAACGTTGTCATCTAAAGTCTACAAGAAGAGACAATCACGAGATTCTTATTAAAGCTACAAGCGTTGTCATCACAAGTCTACAGGAAGAGAAAACCACGAGATTCTTATTAATGTTACAAGCGTTGTCATCACAAGTCTACAGGAAGAGACAACCACGAGATTCTTATTAATGTTACAAGCGTTGTCATCACCAGTCTACAGGAAGATACAACAACGAGATTTTTATTAATGTTACAAGCGTTGTCATCACAAGTATACAGGAAGAGACAACCACGAGATTCGTATTAATGTTACAAGCGTTGTCATCACAAGTCTACAGGAAGAGACAACCACGCGATTCTGATTAATGTTACAAGCGTTGTCATCACAAGTCTACAAGAAGATACAACCACGAGATTCTTATTAATGTTACAAGCGTTGTCATCACAAGTCTACAGGAAGAAACAACAACGAGATTTTTATTAATGTTACAAGCGTTGTCATCACAAGTATACAGGAAGAGAAAACCACGAGATTCGCATTAATGTTACAAGCGTTGTCATCACAAGTCTACAGGAAGAGACAACCACGAGATTCTTATTAATGTTACAAGCGTTGTCATCACAAGTCTACAGGAAGATACAACAACGAGATTTGTATTAATGTTACAAGCGTTGTCATCACAAGTCTACAGGAAGAGACAACCACGAGATTCTTATCAATGTTATAAGCGTTGTCATCACAAGCATACAGGAAGAGACAACCACGAGATTCTTATTAATGTTACAAACGTTGTCATCGCAAGTCTACAGGAAGAGACAACCACGAGATTCTTATGAATGTTACAAGCGTTGTCATCACAAATATACAGGAAGAGAAAACCACGAGATTCTTATTAATGTTACAAGAGTTGTCATCACAAGTCTACAGGAAGAGACAACCACGAAATTCTTATTAATGTTACAAGCGTTGTCATCACAAGTCTACAGGAAGATACAACAACGAGATTTTTATTAATGTTACAAGCGTTGTCATCACAAGTATACAGGAAGAGAAAACCACGAGATTAGCATTAATGTTACAAGCGTTGTCATCACAAGTCTACAGGAAGAGACAACCACGAGATTCTTATTAATGTTACAAGCGTTGTCATCACAAGTCTACAGGAAGATACAACAACGAGATTTGTATTAATGTTACAAGCGTTGTCATCACAAGTCTACAGGAAGAGACAACCACGAGATTCTTATTAATGTTACAAGTGTTGTCATCACAAGTCTACAGGAAGAGACAACCACGAGATTCTTATTAATGTTACAAGCGTTGTCATCACAAGTCTACAGGAAGAGATAACCACGAGATTCTTATGAATGTTACAAGCGTTGTCATCACAAGTCTACAGGAAGACCACGAGATTCTTATTAATGTTATAAGCGTTTTCATCACAAGCATACAGGAAGAGACAACCACGAGATTCTTATTAATGTTACAAGCGTTGTCATCACAAGTCTACAGGAAGAGACAACCACGAGATTCTTATCAATGTTATAAGCGTTGTCATCACAAGCATACAGGAAGAGACAACCACGAGATTCTTATTATTGTTACAAACGTTGTCATCGCAAGTCTACAGGAAGAGACAACCACGAGATTCTTATTATTGTTACAAACGTTGTCATCGCAAGTCTACAGGAAGAGACAACCACGAGATTCTTATGAATGTTACAAGCGTTGTCATCACAAGTATACAGGAAGAGAAAACCACGAGATTCTTATTAATGTTACAAGAGTTGTCATCACAAGTCTACAGGAAGAGACAACCACGCGATTCTTATTACTGTTAGAAGCGTTGTCATCACAAGTCTACAGGAAGAGACAACCACGAGATTTTTATTAATGTTACAAGCGTTGTCATCACAAGAATACAGGAAGAGACAACAACGAGATTCTTATTTATGTTACAAGCGTTGTCATCATAAGTCTACAGGAAGAGAAAACCACGAGATTCTTATGAATGTTACAAGCTTTTTCATCACAAGTCTACAGGAAGAGACAACCACGAGATTCTTATTAATGTTACAAGCGTTGTCGTCACAAGTCTACAGGAAGATACAACAACGAGATTCGTATTAATGTTACAAGCGTTGTCATCACAAGTATACAGGAAGAGACAACCACGCGATTCTTATTAATGTTACAAGCGTTGTCATCACAAGTCTACAGGAAGAGACAACTACGAGATTCTTATTAATGTTACAAGCGTTGTCATCACAAGTCTACAGGAAGAGAAAACCACGAGATTCTTATTAATGTTACAAGCGTTGTCATCACAAGTCTACAGGAAGATACAACAACGAGATTTTTATTAATGTTACAAGCGTTGTCATCACAAGTATACAGGAAGAGACAACCACGAGATTCTTATTAATGATACAAGCGTTGTCATCACACGTATACAGGAAGAGACAACCACGAGATTCGCATTAATGTTACAAGCGTTGTCATCACAAGTATACAGGAAGAGACACCCACGCGATTCTTATTAATGTTACAAGCGTTGTCATCACAAGTCTACAGGAAGAGACAACTACGAGATTCTTATTAATGTTACAAGCGTTGTCATCACAAGTCTACAGGAAGAGACAACCACGAGATTCTTATTAATGTTACAAGCGTTGTCATCACAAGTCTACAGGAAGATACAACAACGAGATTTTTATTAATGTTACAAGCGTTGTCATCACAAGTCTACAGGAAGAGACAACCACGAGATTCTTATTAATGTTACAAGCGTTGTCATCACAAGTCTACAGGAAGATACAACAACGAGATTTGTATTAATGTTACAAGAGTTGTCATCACAAGTATACAGGAAGAGACAACCACGAGATTCTTTATTAATGTTACAAGTGTTGTCATCACAAGTCTACAGGAAGAGACAACCACGAGATTCTTATTAATGTTACAAGCGTTGTCATCACAAGTCTACAGGAAGAGATAACCACGAGATTCTTATGAATGTTACAAGCGTTGTCATCACAAGCATACAGGAAGAGACAACCACGAGATTCTTATGAATGTTACAAGCGTTGTCATCACAAGTATACAGGAAGAGAAAACCACGAGATTCTTATTAATGTTACAAGAGTTGTCATCACAAGTCTACAGGAAGAGACAACCACGCGATTCTTATTACTGTTAGAAGCGTTGTTATCACAAGTATACAGGAAGAGAAAACCACGAGATTATTATTAATGTTACAAGCGTTGTCATCACAAGTCTACAGGAAGAGACAACCACGAGATTTTTATTAATGTTACAAGCGTTGTCATCACAAGAATACAGGAAGAGACAACAACGAGATTCTTATTTATGTTACAAGCGTTGTCATCACAAGTCTACAGGAAGAGAAAACCACGAGATTCTTATGAATGTTACAAGCTTTGTCATCACAAGTCTACAGGAAGAGACAACCACGAGATTCTTATTAATGTTACAAGCGTTGTCGTCACAAGTCTACAGGAAGATACAACAACGAGATTCGTATTAATGTTACAAGCGTTGTCATCACAAGTATACAGGAAGAGACACCCACACGATTCTTATTAATGTTACAAGCGTTGTCATCACAAGTCTACAGGAAGAGACAACTACGAGATTCTTATTAATGTTACAAGCGTTGTCATCACAAGTCTACAGGAAGAGAAAACCACGAGATCCTTATTAATGTTACAAGCGTTGTCATCACAAGTATACAGGAAGAGACAACCACGAGATTCTTATTAATGATACAAGCGTTGTCATCACACGTATACAGGAAGAGACAACCACGAGATTCGCATTAATGTTACAAGCGTTGTCATTACAAGTCTACAGGAAGAGACAACTACGAGATTCTTATTAATGTTACAAGCGTTGTCATCACAAGTATACAGGAAGAGACACCCACGCGATTCTTATTAATGTTACAAGCGTTGTCATCACAAGTCTACAGGAAGAGACAACTACGAGATTCTTATTAATGTTACAAGCGTTGTCATCACAAGTCTACAGGAAGAGACAACCACGAGATTCTTATTAATGTTACAAGCGTTGTCATCACAAGTCTACAGGAAGATACAACAACGAGATTTTTATTAATGTTACAAGCGTTGTCATCACAAGTCTACAGGAAGAGACAACCACGAGATTCTTATTAATGTTACAAGCGTTGTCATCACAAGTCTACAGGAAGATACAACAACGAGATTTGTATTAATGTTACAAGCGTTGTCATCACAAGTATACAGGAAGAGACAACCACGAGATTCTTATTAATGTTACAAGTGTTGTCATCACAAGTCTACAGGAAGAGACAACCACGAGATTCTTATTAATGTTACAAGCGTTGTCATCACAAATCTACAGGAAGAGATAACCACGAGATTCTTATGAATGTTACAAGCGTTGTCATCACAAGCATACAGGAAGAGACAACCACGAGATTCTTATTAATGTCACAAACGTTGTCATCGCAAGTCTACAGGAAGAGACAACCACGAGATTCTTATGAATGTTACAAGCGTTGTCATCACAAGTATACAGGAAGAGACAACCACGAGATTCTTATTAATGTTACAAGAGTTGTCATCACAAGTCTACAGGAAGAGACAACCACGCGATTCTTATTACTGTTAGAAGCGTTGTTATCACAAGTATACAGGAAGAGAAAACCACGAGATTATTATTAATGTTACAAGCGTTGTCATCACAAGTCTACAGGAAGAGAAAACCACGAGATTCTTATGAATGTTACAAGCTTTGTCATCACAAGTCTACAGGAAGAGACAACCACGAGATTCTTATTAATGTTACAAGCGTTGTCGTCACAAGTCTACAGGAAGATACAACAACGAGATTCGTATTAATGTTACAAGCGTTGTCATCACAAGTATACAGGAAGAGACACCCACGCGATTCTTATTAATGTTACAAGCGTTGTCATCACAAGTCTACAGGAAGAGACAACTACGAGATTCTTATTAATGTTACAAGCGTTGTCATCACAAGTCTACAGGAAGAGAAAACCACGAGATTCTTATTAATGTTACAAGCGTTGTCATCACAAGTATACAGGAAGAGACAACCACGAGATTCGTATTAATGATACAAGCGTTGTCATCACACGTATACAGGAAGAGACAACCACGAGATTCGCATTAATGTTACAAGCGTTGTCATTACAAGTCTACAGGAAGAGACAACTACGAGATTCTTATTAATGTTACAAGCATTGTCATCACAAGTCTACAGGAAGAGACACCCATGCGATTCTTATTAATGTTACAAGCGTTGTCATCACAAGTCTACAGGAAGAGACAACTACGAGATTCTTATTAATGTTACAAGCGTTGTCATCACAAGTCTACAGGAAGAGAAAACCACGAGATTCTTATTAATGTTACAAGCGTTGTCATCACAAGTCTACAGGAAGATACAACAACGAGATTTTTATTAATGTTACAAGCGTTGTCATCACAAGTCTACAGGAAGAGACAACCACGAGATTCTTATTAATGTTACAAGCGTTGTCATCACAAGTCTACAGGAAGATACAACAACGAGATTTGTATTAATGTTACAAGCGTTGTCATCACAAGTATACAGGAAGAGACAACCACGAGATTCTTATTAATGTTACAAGTGTTGTCATCACAAGTCTACAGGAAGAGACAACCACGAGATTCTTATTAATGTTACAAGCGTTGTCATCACAAGTCTACAGGAAGAGATAACCACGAGATTCTTATGAATGTTACAAGCGTTGTCATCACAAGCATACAGGAAGAGACAACCACGAGATTCTTATTAATGTTACAAACGTTGTCATCGCAAGTCTACAGGAAGAGACAACCACGAGATTCTTATGAATGTTACAAGCGTTGTCATCACAAGTATACAGGAAGAGACAACCACGAGATTCTTATTAATGTTACAAGAGTTGTCATCACAAGTCTACAGGAAGAGACAACCACGCGATTCTTATTACTGTTAGAAGCGTTGTTATCACAAGTATACAGGAAGAGAAAACCACGAGATTATTATTAATGTTACAAGCGTTGTCATCACAAGTCTACAGGAAGAGAAAACCACGAGATTTTTATTAATGTTACAAGCGTTGTCATCACAAGTATACAGGAAGAGACAACAACGAGATTCTTATTTATGTTACAAGCGTTGTCATCACAAGTCTACAGGAAGAGAAAACCACGAGATTCTTATGAATGTTACAAGCTTTGTCATCACAAGTCTACAGGAAGAGACAACCACGAGATTCTTATTAATGTTACAAGCGTTGTCGTCACAAGTCTACAGGAAGATACAACAACGAGATTCGTATTAATGTTACAAGCGTTGTCATCACAAGTATACAGGAAGAGACACCCACGCGATTCTTATTAATGTTACAAGCGTTGTCATCACAAGTCTACAGGAAGAGACAACAACGAGATTCTTATTAATGTTACAAGCGTTGTCATCACAAGTCTACAGGAAGAGAAAACCACGAGATTCTTATTAATGTTACAAGCGTTGTCATCACAAGTCTACAGGAAGAGACAACAACGAGATTCTTATTAATGTTACAAGCGTTGTCATCACAATTATACAGGAAGAGACAACCACGAGATTCGCATTAATGTTACAAGCGTTGTCATCACAAGTCTACAGGAAGAGACAACCACGCGATTCTTATTAATGTTACAAGCGTTGTCATCACAAGTCTACAGGAAGAGACAACTACGAGATTCTTATTAATGTTACAAGCGTTGTCATCACAAGTATACAGGAAGAGACACCCCCGCGATTCTTATTAATGTTACAAGCGTTGTCATCACAAGTCTACAGGAAGAGACAACTACGAGATTCTTATTAATGTTACAAGCGTTGTCATCACAAGTCTACAGGAAGAGACAACCACGAGATTCTTATTAATGTTACAAGCGTTGTCATCACAAGTCTACAGGAAGATACAACAACGAGATTTTTATTAATGTTACAAGCGTTGTCATCACAAGTATACAGGAAGAGACAACCACGAGATTCTTATTAATGATACAAGCGTTGTCATCACACGTTTACAGGAAGAGACAACCACGAGATTCGCATTAATGTTACAAGCGTTGTCATCACAAGTCTACAGGAAGAGACAACCACGAGATTCTTATTAATGTTACAAGCGTTGTCATCACAAGTATACAGAAAGAGACCACCACGAGATTCTTATTTATGTTACAAGCGTTGTCATCACAAGTCTACAGGAAAAGACAACCACGAGATTCTTATTAATGTTACAAGCGTTGTCATCACAAGTCTACAGGAAGATACAACAACGAGATTTTTATTAATGTTACAAGCGTTGTCATCACAAGTATACAGGAAGAGACAACCACGAGATTCTTATTAATGTTACAAACGTTGTCATCGCAAGTCTACAGGAAGAGACAACCACGAGATTCTTATGAATGTTACAAGCGTTGTCATCACAAGTATACAGGAAGAGACAACCACGAGATTCTTATTAATGTTACAAGAGTTGTCATCACAAGTCTACAGGAAGAGACAACCACGCGATTCTTATTACTGTTAGAAGCGTTGTTATCACAAGTATACAGGAAGAGAAAACCACGAGATTATTATTAATGTTACAAGCGTTGTCATCACAAGTCTACAGGAAGAGAAAACCACGAGATTTTTATTAATGTTACAAGCGTTGTCATCACAAGTATACAGGAAGAGACAACAACGAGATTCTTATTTATGTTACAAGCGTTGTCATCACAAGTCTACAGGAAGAGAAAACCACGAGATTCTTATGAATGTTACAAGCGTTGTCATCACAAGTATACAGGAAGAGACAACCACGAGATTCTTATTAATGTTACAAGAGTTGTCATCACAAGTCTACAGGAAGAGACAACCACGCGATTCTTATTACTGTTAGAAGCGTTGTTATCACAAGTATACAGGAAGAGAAAACCACGAGATTATTATTAATGTTACAAGCGTTGTCATCACAAGTCTACAGGAAAAGACAACCACGAGATATGTACTAATGTTACAAGCGTTGTCATCACAAGAATACAGGAAGAGACAACAACGAGATTCTTATTTATGTTACAAGCGTTGTCATCACAAGTCTACAGGAAGAGAAAACCACGAGATTCTTATGAATGTTACAAGCTTTGTCATCACAAGTCTACAGGAAGAGACAACCACGAGATTATTATTAATGTTACAAGCGTTGTCGTCACAAGTCTACAGGAAGATACAACAACGAGATTCGTATTAATGTTACAAGCGTTGTCATCACAAGTATACAGGAAGAGACACCCACGCGATTCTTATTAATGTTACAAGCGTTGTCATCACAAGTCTACAGGAAGAGACAACTACGAGATTCTTATTAATGTTACAAGCGTTGTCATCACAAGTCTACAGGAAGAGAAAACCACGAGATTCTTATTAATGTTACAAGCGTTGTCATCACAAGTATACAGGAAGAGACAACCACGAGATTCGTATTAATGATACAAGCGTTGTCATCACACGTATACAGGAAGAGACAACCACGAGATTCGCATTAATGTTACAAGCGTTGTCATTACAAGTCTACAGGAAGAGACAACTACGAGATTCTTATTAATGTTACAAGCGTTGTCATCACAAGTATACAGGAAGAGACACCCATGCGATTCTTATTAATGTTACAAGCGTTGTCATCACAAGTCTACAGGAAGAGACAACTACGAGATTCTTATTAATGTTACAAGCGTTGTCATCACAAGTCTACAGGGAGAGACAACCACGAGATTCTTATTAATGTTACAAGCGTTGTCATCACAAGTCTACAGGAAGATACAACAACGAGATTTTTATTAATGTTACAAGCGTTGTCATCACAAGTCTACAGGAAGAGACAACCACGAGATTCTTATTAATGTTACAAGCGTTGTCATCACAAGTCTACAGGAAGATACAACAACGAGATTTGTATTAATGTTACAAGCGTTGTCATCACAAGTATACAGGAAGAGACAACAACGAGATTCTTATTTATGTTACAAGCGTTGTCATCACAAGTCTACAGGAAGAGAAAACCACGAGATTCTTATGAATGTTACAAGCTTTGTCATCACAAGTCTACAGGAAGAGACAACCACGAGATTCTTATTAATGTTACAAGCGTTGTCGTCACAAGTCTACAGGAAGATACAACAACGAGATTCGTATTAATGTTACAAGCGTTGTCATCACAAGTATACAGGAAGAGACACCCACGCGATTCTTCTTAATGTTACAAGCGTTGTCATCACAAGTCTACAGGAAGAGACAACTACGAGATTCTTATTAATGTTACAAGCGTTGTCATCACAAGTCTACAGGAAGAGAAAACCACGAGATTCTTATCAATGTTACAAGCGTTGTCATCACAAGTATACAGGAAGAGACAACCACGAGATTCGTATTACTGATACAAGCGTTGTCATCACACGTATACAGGAAGAGACAACCACGAGATTCGCATTAATGTTACAAGCGTTGTCATTACAAGTCTACAGGAAGAGACAACTACGAGATTCTTATTAATGTTACAAGCGTTGTCATCACAAGTATACAGGAAGAGACACCCATGCGATTCTTATTAATGTTACAAGCGTTGTCATCACAAGTCTACAGGAAGAGACAACTACGAGATTCTTATTAATGTTACAAGCGTTGTCATCACAAGTCTACAGGAAGAGACAACCACGAGATTCTTATTAATGTTACAAGCGTTGTCATCACAAGTCTACAGGAAGATACAACAACGAGATTTTTATTAATGTTACAAGCGTTGTCATCATAAGTCTACAGGAAGAGACAACCACGAGATTCTTATTAATGTTACAAGCGTTGTCATCACAAGTCTACAGGAAGATACAACAACGAGATTTGTATTAATGTTACAAGCGTTGTCATCACAAGTATACAGGAAGAGACAACCACGAGATTCTTATTAATGTTACAAGTGTTGTCATCACAAGTCTACAGGAAGAGACAACCACGAGATTCTTATTAATGTTACAAGCGTTGTCATCACAAGTCTACAGGAAGAGATAACCACGAGATTCTTATGAATGTTACAAGCGTTGTCATCACAAGCATACAGGAAGAGACAACCACGAGATTCTTATTAATGTTACAAACGTTGTCATCGCAAGTCTACAGGAAGAGACAACCACGAGATTCTTATGAATGTTACAAGCGTTGTCATCACAAGTATACAAGAAGAGACAACCACGAGATTCTTATTAATGTTACAAGAGTTGTCATCACAAGTCTACAGGAAGAGACAACCACGCGATTCTTATTACTGTTAGAAGCGTTGTTATCACAAGTATACAGGAAGAGAAAACCACGAGATTATTATTAATGTTACAAGCGTTGTCATCACAAGTCTACAGGAAGAGAAAACCACGAGATTTTTATTAATGTTACAAGCGTTGTCATCACAAGTATACAGGAAGAGACAACAACGAGATTCTTATTTATGTTACAAGCGTTGTCATCACAAGTCTACAGGAAGAGAAAACCACGAGATTCTTATGAATGTTACAAGCTTTGTCATCACAAGTCTACAGGAAGAGACACCCACGCGATTCTTATTAATGTTACAAGCGTTGTCATCACAAGTCTACAGGAAGAGACAACAACGAGATTCTTATTAATGTTACAAGCGTTGTCATCACAAGTCTACAGGAAGAGAAAACCACGAGATTCTTATTAATGTTACAAGTGTTGTCATCACAAGTCTACAGGAAGAGACAACAACGAGATTCTTATTAATGTTACAAGCGTTGTCATCACAAGTATACAGGAAGAGACAACTACGAGATTCTTATTAATGTTACAAGCGTTGTCATCACAAGTATACAGGAAGAGACACCCCCGCGATTCTTATTAATGTTACAAGCGTTGTCATCACAAGTCTACAGGAAGAGACAACTACGAGATTCTTATTAATGTTACAAGCGTTGTCATCACAAGTCTACAGGAAGAGACAACCACGAGATTCTTATTAATGTTACAAGCGTTGTCATCACAAGTCTACAGGAAGATACAACAACGAGATTTTTATTAATGTTACAAGCGTTGTCATCACAAGTATACAGGAAGAGACAACCACGAGATTCTTATTAATGATACAAGCGTTGTCATCACACGTTTACAGGAAGAGACAACCACGAGATTCGCATTAATGTTACAAGCGTTGTCATCACAAGTCTACAGGAAGAGACAACCACGAGATTATTATTAATGTTACAAGCGTTGTCATCACAAGTATACAGAAAGAGACCACCACGAGATTCTTATTTATGTTACAAGCGTTGTCATCACAAGTCTACAGGAAGAGACAACCACGAGATTCTTATTAATGTTACAAGCGTTGTCATCACAAGTCTACAGGAAGATACAACAACGAGATTTTTATTAATGTTACAAGCGTTGTCATCACAAGTATACAGGAAGAGACAACCACGAGATTCTTATTAATGATACCAGCGTTGTCATCACACGTATACAGGAAGAGACAACCACGAGATTCGCATTAATGTTACAAGCGTTGTCATCACAAGTCTACAGGAAGATACAACAACGAGATTTTTATTAATGTTACAAGCGTTGTCATCACAAGTATACAGGAAGAGACAACCACGAGATGCTTATTAATGTTACAAGCGTTGTCATCACACGTATACAGGAAGAGACAACCACGTGATCCTTATTAATGTTGCAAGCGTTGTCATCACAAGTCTACAGGAAGATACAACAACGAGATTTTTATTAATGTTACAAGCGTTGTCATCACAAGTATACAGGAAGAGACAACCACGAGATTCTTATTAATGTTACAAGCGTTGTCATCACATGTGTACAGGAAGAGACAACCACGAGATTCTTATTAATGTTACAAGCGTTGTCATCACAAGTATACAGGAAGAGACAACCAAGAGATTCTTATGAATGTTACAAGCGTTGTCATCACAAGTCTACAGGAAGAGACAACGACGAGATTCTTATTAATGTTACAAGCGTTGTCATCACAAGTCTACAGGAAGAGAAAACCACGCGATTCTTATTAATGTTACAAGCGTTGTCATCACAAGTCTACAGGAAGAGACAACTACGAGATTCTTATTTATGTTACAAGCGTTGTCATCACAAGTCTACAGGAAGAGACAACCACGTGATTCTTATTAATGTTACAAGCGTTGTCATCACAAGTCTACAGGAAGAGACAACCACGAGATTCTTATGAATGTTACAAGCGTTGTCATCACAAGTCTACAGGAAGAGACAACCACGAGATTCTTATTAATGTTACAAGCGTTGTCATCACAAGTCTACAGGAAGAGACAACCACGCGATTCTTATTAATGTTACAAGCGTTGTCATCACAGGTCTACAGGAAGAGACAACTACGAGATTCTTATTAATGTTATAAGCGTTGTCATCACAAGTCTACAGGAAGAGACAACCACGAGATTCTTATTAATGTTACAAGCGTTGTCATCACAAGTCTACAGGAAGAGACAACTACGAGATTCTTATTAATGTTATAAGCGTTGTCATCACAAGCATACAGGAAGAGACAACCACGACATTCTTATTAATGTTACAAACGTTGTCATCACAAGTCTACAGGAAGAGACAATCACGAGATTCTTATTAATGCTACAAGCGTTGTCATCACAAATCTAGAGGAAGAGAAAACCACGAGATTCTCATTAATGTTACAACCGTTGTCATCACAAGTCTACAGGAAGAGACAACCACGAGATTCTTATTAATGTTACAAGCGTTGTCATCACCAGTATACAGGAAGAGACAACCACGAGATTCGTATTAATGTTACAAGCGTTGTCATCACAAGTCTACAGGAAGAGACAACCACGCGATTCTTATTAATGTTAAAAGCGTTGTCATCACAAGTCTACAGGAAGATACAACAACGAGATTCTTATTAATGTTACAAGCGTTGTCATCACAAGTCTACAGGAAGATACAACAACGAGATTCTTATGAATGTTACAAGCGTTGTCATCAAAAGTCTACAGGAAGACCACGAGATTCTTATTAATGTTATAAGCGTTGTCATCACAAGTATACAGGAAGAGAAAACAACGAGATTCGCATTAATGTTACAAGCGTTGTCATCACAAGTCTACAGGAAGAGACAACCACGAGATTCTTATTAATGTTACAAGCGTTGTCATCAAAAGTCTACAGGAAGACCACGAGATTCTTATTAATGTTATAAGCGTTGTCATCACAAGTCTACAGGAAGAGACAACCACGCGATTCTTATTAATGTTACAAGCGTTGTCATCACAAGTCTACAGGAAGAGACAACCACGAGATTCTTATTAATGTTACAAGCGTTGTCATCACCAGTCTACAGGAAGATACAACAACGAGATTTGTATTAATGTTACAAGCGTTGTCATCACAAGCATACAGGAAGAGACAACCACGAGATTCGTATTAATGTTACAAGCGTTGTCATCACAAGTCTACAGGAAGAGACAACCACGCGATTCTTATTAATGTTAAAAGCGTTGTCATCACAAGTCTACAGGAAGATACAACCACGTGATTCTTATTAATGTTACAAGCGTTGTCATCACAAGTCTACAGGAAGATACAACAACGAGATTTTTATTAATGTTACAAGCGTTGTCATCACAAGTATACAGGAAGAGAAAACAACGAGATTCGCATTAATGTTACAAGCGTTGTCATCACAAGTCTACAGGAAGAGACAACCACGAGATTCTTATTAATGTTACAAGCGTTGTCATCACAAGTATACAGGAAGAGACAACCACGAGATTCTTATTAATGTTACAAGTGTTGTCATCACAAGTCTACAGGAAGAGACAACCACGAGATTCTTATGAATGTTACAAGCGTTGTCATCAAAAGTCTACAGGAAGACCACGAGATTCTTATTAATGTTATAAGCGTTGTCATCACAAGTCTACAGGAAGAGACAACCACGCGATTCTTATTAATGTTACAAGCGTTGTCATCACAAGTCTACAGGAAGAGACAACCACGAGATTCTTATTAATGTTACAAGCGTTGTCATCACCAGTCTACAGGAAGATACAACAACGAGATTTGTATTAATGTTACAAGCGTTGTCATCACAAGCATACAGGAAGAGACAACCACGAGATTCGTATTAATGTTACAAGCGTTGTCATCACAAGTCTACAGGAAGAGACAACCACGCGATTCTTATTAATGTTAAAAGCGTTGTCATCACAAGTCTACAGGAAGATACAACCACGAGATTCTTATTAATGTTACAAGCGTTGTCATCACAAGTCTACAGGAAGATACAACAACGAGATTTTTATTAATGTTACAAGCGTTGTCATCACAAGTATACAGGAAGAGAAAACCACGAGATTCGCATTAATGTTACAAGCGTTGTCATCACAAGTCTACAGGAAGAGACAACCACGAGATTCTTATTAATGTTACAAGCGTTGTCATCACAAGTATACAGGAAGAGACAACCACGAGATTCTTATTAATGTTACAAGTGTTGTCATCACAAGTCTACAGGAAGAGACAACCACGAGATTCTTATTAATGTTACAAGCGTTGTCATCACAAGTCTACAGGAAGAGACAACCACGAGATTCTTATGAATGTTACAAGCGTTGTCATCACAAGTCTACAGGAAGACCACGAGATTCTTATTAATGTTATAAGCGTTGTCATCACAAGTCTACAGGAAGAGACAACCACGCGATTCTGATTAATGTTACAAGCGTTGTCATCACAAGTCTACAGGAAGATACAACCACGAGATTCTTATTAATGTTACAAGCGTTGTCATCACAAGTCTACAGGAAGATACAACAACGAGACTTTTATTAATGTTACAAGCGTTGTCATCACAAGTATACAGGAAGAGAAAACCACGAGATTCGCATTAATGTTACAAGCGTTGTCATCACAAGTCTACATGAAGAGACAACCACGAGATTCTTATTAATGTTACAAGCGTTGTCATCACAAGTCTACAGGAAGATACAACAACGAGATTTGTATTAATGTTACAAGCGTTGTCATCACAAGTATACAGGAGGAGACAACCACGAGATTCTTATTAATGTTACAAGTGTTGTCATCACAAGTCTACAGGAAGAGACAACCACGAGATTCTTATTAATGTTACAAGCGTTGTCATCACAAGTCTACAGGAAGAGATAACCACGAGATTCTTATGAATGTTACAAGCGTTGTCATCACAAGTCTACAGGAAGACCACAAGATTCTTATTAATGTTATAAGCGTTGTCATCACAAGCATACAGGAAGAGACAACCACGAGATTCTTATCAATGTTATAAGCGTTGTCATCACAAGCATACAGGAAGAGACAACCACGAGATTCTTATTAATGTTACAAACGTTGTCATCGCAAGTCTACAGGAAGAGACAACCACGAGATTCTTATGAATGTTACAAGCGTTGTCATCACAAGTATACAGGAAGAGACAACCACGAGATTCTTATTAATGTTGCAAGAGTTGTCATCACAAGTCTACAGGAAGAGACAACCACGCGATTCTTATTACTGTTAGAAGCGTTGTTATCACAAGTATACAGGAAGAGAAAACCACGAGATTATTATTAATGTTACAAGCGTTGTCATCACAAGTCTACAGGAAGAGACAACCACGAGATTTTTATTAATGTTACAAGCGTTGTCATCACAAGTATACAGGAAGAGACAACAACGAGATTCTTATTTATGTTACAAGCGTTGTCATCACAAGTCTACAGGAAGAGAAAACCACGAGATTCTTATGAATGTTACAAGCTTTGTCATCACAAGTCTACAGGAAGAGACAACCACGAGATTCTTATTAATGTTACAAACGTTGTCGTCACAAGTCTACAGGAGATACAACAACGAGATTCGTATTAATGTTACAAGCGTTGTCATCACAAGTATACAGGAAGAGACACCCACGCGATTCTTCTTAATGTTACAAGCGTTGTCATCACAAGTCTACAGGAAGAGACAACTACGAGATTCTTATTAATGTTACAAGCGTTGTCATCACAAGTCTACAGGAAGAGACAACCACGAGATTCTTATTAATGTTACAAGCGTTGTCATCACCAGTCTACAGGAAGACCACGAGATTCTTATTAATGTTATAAGCGTTGTCATCACAAGTCTACAGGAAGAGACAACCACGCGATTCTTATTAATGTTACAAGCGTTGTCATCACAAGTCTACAGGAAGAGACAACCACGAGATTCTTATTAATGTTACAAGCGTTGTCATCACCAGTCTACAGGAAGATACAACAACGAGATTTGTATTAATGTTACAAGCGTTGTCATCACAAGCATACAGGAAGAGACAACCACGAGATTCGTATTAATGTTACAAGCGTTGTCATCACAAGTCTACAGGAAGAGACAACCACGCGATTCTTATTAATGTTAAAAGCGTTGTCATCACAAGTCTACAGGAAGATACAACCACGAGATTCTTATTAATGTTACAAGCGTTGTCATCACAAGTCTACAGGAAGATACAACAACGAGATTTTTATTAATGTTACAAGCGTTGTCATCACAAGTATACAGGAAGAGAAAACCACGAGATTCGCATTAATGTTACAAGCGTTGTCATCACAAGTCTACAGGAAGAGACAACCACGAGATTCTTATTAATGTTACAAGCGTTGTCATCACAAGTATACAGGAAGAGACAACCACGAGATTCTTATTAATGTTACAAGTGTTGTCATCACAAGTCTACAGGAAGAGACAACCACGAGATTCTTATTAATGTTACAAGCGTTGTCATCACAAGTCTACAGGAAGAGACAACCACGAGATTCTTATTCATGTTACAAGCGTTGTCATCACAAGTCTACAGGAAGACCACGAGATTCTTATTAATGTTATAAGCGTTGTCATCACAAGTCTACAGGAAGAGACAACCACGCGATTCTGATTAATGTTACAAGCGTTGTCATCACAAGTCTACAGGAAGATACAACCACGAGATTCTTATTAATGTTACAAGCGTTGTCATCACAAGTCTACAGGAAGATACAACAACGAGACTTTTATTAATGTTACAAGCGTTGTCATCACAAGTATACAGGAAGAGAAAACCACGAGATTCGCATTAATGTTACAAGCGTTGTCATCACAAGTCTACATGAAGAGACAACCACGAGATTCTTATTAATGTTACAAGCGTTGTCATCACAAGTCTACAGGAAGATACAACAACGAGATTTGTATTAATGTTACAAGCGTTGTCATCACAAGTATACAGGAGGAGACAACCACGAGATTCTTATTAATGTTACAAGTGTTGTCATCACAAGTCTACAGGAAGAGACAACCACGAGATTCTTATTAATGTTACAAACGTTGTCATCACAAGTCTACAGGAAGAGATAACCACGAGATTCTTATGAATGTTACAAGCGTTGTCATCACAAGTATACAGGAAGAGACAACCACGAGATTCTTATTAATGTTGCAAGAGTTGTCATCACAAGTCTACAGGAAGAGACAACCACGCGATTCTTATTACTGTTAGAAGCGTTGTTATCACAAGTATACAGGAAGAGAAAACCACGAGATTATTATTAATGTTACAAGCGTTGTCATCACAAGTCTACAGGAAGAGACAACCACGAGATTTTTATTAATGTTACAAGCGTTGTCATCACAAGTATACAGGAAGAGACAACAACGAGATTCTTATTTATGTTACAAGCGTTGTCATCACAAGTCTACAGGAAGAGAAAACCACGAGATTCTTATGAATGTTACAAGCTTTGTCATCACAAGTCTACAGGAAGAGACAACCACGAGATTCTTATTAATGTTACAAACGTTGTCGTCACAAGTCTACAGGAGATACAACAACGAGATTCGTATTAATGTTACAAGCGTTGTCATCACAAGTATACAGGAAGAGACACCCACGCGATTCTTCTTAATGTTACAAGCGTTGTCATCACAAGTCTACAGGAAGAGACAACTACGAGATTCTTATTAATGTTACAAGCGTTGTCATCACAAGTCTACAGGAAGAGAAAACCACGAGATTCTTATTAATGTTACAAGCGTTGTCATCACAAGTCTACAGGAAGATACAACAACGAGATTTTTATTAATGTTACAAGCGTTGTCATCACAAGTCTACAGGAAGAGACAACCACGAGATTCTTATTAATGATACAAGCGTTGTCATCACACGTATACAGGAAGAGACAACCACGAGATTCGCATTAATGTTACAAGCGTTGTCATCACAAGTCTACAGGAAGAGACAACCACGCGATTCTTATTAATGTTACAAGCGTTGTCATCACAAGTCTACAGGAAGAGACAACTACGAGATTCTTATTAATGTTACAAGCGTTGTCATCACAAGTATACAGGAAGAGACACCCACGCGATTCTTATTAATGTTACAAGCGTTGTCATCACAAGTCTACAGGAAGAGACAACTACGAGATTCTTATTAATGTTACAAGCGTTGTCATCACAAGTCTACAGGAAGAGACAACCACGAGATTCTTATTAATGTTACAAGCGTTGTCATCACAAGTCTACAGGAAGATACAACAACGAGATTTTTATTAATGTTACAAGCGTTGTCATCACAAGTCTACAGGAAGAGACAACCACGAGATTCTTATTAATGTTACAAGCGTTGTCATCACAAGTCTACAGGAAGATACAACAACGAGATTTGTATTAATGTTACAAGCGTTGTCATCACAAGTATACAGGAAGAGACAACCACGAGATTCTTATTAATGTTACAAGTGTTGTCATCACAAGTCTACAGGAAGAGACAACCACGAGATTCTTATTAATGTTACAAGCGTTGTCATCACAAGTCTACAGGAAGAGATAACCACGAGATTCTTATGAATGTTACAAGCGTTGTCATCACAAGTCTACAGGAAGAGACAACTACGAGATTCTTATTAATGTTACAAGCGTTGTCATCACAAGTATACAGGAAGAGACAACCACGATTTTCTTATTAATGTTACAAGAGTTGTCATCACAAGTCTACAGGAAGAGACAACCACGCGATTCTTATTACTGTTAGAAGCGTTGTTATCACAAGTATACAGGAAGAGAAAACCACGAGATTATTATTAATGTTACAAGCGTTGTCATCACAAGTGTACAGGAAGAGACAACCACGAGATTTTTATTAATGTTACAAGCGTTGTCGTCACAAGTCTACAGGAAGAGAAAACCACGAGATTCTTATGAATGTTACAAGCTTTGTCATCACAAGTCTACAGGAAGAGACAACCACGAGATTCTTATTAATGTTACAAGCGTTGTCGTCACAAGTCTACAGGAAGATACAACAACGAGATTCGTATTAATGTTACAAGCGTTGTCATCACAAGTATACAGGAAGAGACACCCACGCGATTCTTATTAATGTTACAAGCGTTGTCATCACAAGTCTACAGGAAGAGACAACTACGAGATGCTTATTAATGTTACAAGCGTTGTCATCACAAGTCTACAGGAAGAGAAAACCACGAGATTCTTATTAATGTTGCAAGCGTTGTCATCACAAGTATACAGGAAGAGACAACCACGAGATTCTTATTAATGATACAAGCGTTGTCATCACACGTATACAGGAAGAGACAACCACGAGATTCGCATTAATGTTACAAGCGTTGTCATCACAAGTCTACAGGAAGAGACAACCACGCGATTCTTATTAATGTTACAAGCGTTGTCATCACAAGTCTACAGGAAGAGACAACTACGAGATTCTTATTAATGTTACAAGCGTTGTCATCACAAGTATACAGGAAGAGACACCCACGCGATTCTTATTAATGTTACAAGCGTTGTCATCACAAGTCTACAGGAAGAGACAACTACGAGATTCTTATTAATGTTATAAGCGTTGTCATCACAAGTCTACAGGAAGAGACAACCACGAGATTCTTATTAATGTTACAAGCGTTGTCATCACAAGTCTACAGGAAGATACAACAACGAGATTTTTATTAATGTTACAAGCGTTGTCATCACAAGTATACAGGAAGAGACAACCACGAGATTCTTATTAATGATACAAGCGTTGTCATCAAACGTATACAGGAAGAGACAACCACGAGATTCGCATTAATGTTACAAGCGTTGTCATCACAAGTCTACAGGAAGATACAACAACGAGATTTTTATTAATGTTACAAGCGTTGTCATCACAAGTATACAGGAAGAGACAACCACGAGATTCTTATTAATGTTACAAGCGTTGTCATCACATGTGTACAGGAAGAGACAACCACGAGATTCTTATTAATGTTACAAGCGTTGTCATCACAAGTCTACAGGAAGAGACAACCAAGAAATTCTTATGAATGTTACAAGCGTTGTCATCACAAGTCTACAGGAAGAGAAAACGACGAGATTCTTATTAATGTTACAAGCGTTGTCATCACAAGTCTACAGGAAGAGAAAACCACGCGATTCTTATTAATGTTACAAGCGTTGTCATCACAAGTCTACAGGAAGAGACAACTACGAGATTCTTATTTATGTTACAAGCGTTGTCATCACAAGTCTACAGGAAGAGACAACCACGTGATTCTTAATAATGTTACAAGCGTTGTCATCACAAGTCTACAGGAAGAGACAACCACGAGATTCTTATGAATGTTACAAGCGTTGTCATCACAAGTCTACAGGAAGAGACAACCACGAGATTCTTATTAATGTTACAAGCGTTGTCATCACAAGTCTACAGGAAGAGACAACCACGCGATTCTTATTAATGTTACAAGCGTTGTCATCACAGGTCTACAGGAAGAGACAACTACGAGATTCTTATTAATGTTATAAGCGTTGTCATCACAAGTCTACAGGAAGAGACAACCACGAGATTCTTATTAATGTTACAAGCGTTGTCATCACAAGTATACAGGAAGAGACAACTACGAGATTCTTATTAATGTTATAAGCGTTGTCATCACAAGCATACAGGAAGAGACAACCACGACATTCTTATTAATGTTACAAACGTTGTCATCACAAGTCTACAGGAAGAGATAATCACGAGATTCTTATTAATGCTACAAGCGTTGTCATCACAAATCTACAGGAAGAGACAACCACGAGATTCTCATTAATGTTACAACCGTTGTCATCACAAGTCTACAGGAAGAGACAACCACGAGATTCTTATTAATGTTACAAGCGTTGTCATCACCAGTATACAGGAAGAGACAACCACGAGATTCTTATTAATGTTATAAGCGTTGTCATCACAAGCATACAGGAAGAGACAACCACGACATTCTTATTAATGTTACAAACGTTGTCATCACAAGTCTACAGGAAGAGACAATCACGAGATTCTTATTAATGCTACAAACGTTGTCATCACAAGTCTACAGGAAGAGAAAACCACGAGATTCTTATTCATGTTACAAGCGTTGTCATCACAAGTCTACAGGAAGAGACAACCACGAGATTCTTATTAATGTTACAAGCGTTGTCATCACCAGTATACAGGAAGAGACAACCACGAGATTCGTATTAATGTTACAAGCGTTGTCATCACAAGTCTACAGGAAGAGACAACCACGCGATTCTTATTAATGTTAAAAGCGTTGTCATCACAAGTCTACAGGAAGATACAACCACGAGATTCTTATTAATGTTACAAGCGTTGTCATCACAAGTCTACAGGAAGATACAACAACGAGATTTTTATTAATGTTACAAGCGTTGTCATCACAAGTATACAGGAAGAGAAAACCACGAGATTATTATTAATGTTACAAGCGTTGTCATCACAAGTCTACAGGAAGAGACAACCACGAGATTTTTATTAATGTTACAAGCGTTGTCATCACAAGTATACAGGAAGAGACAACAACGAGATTCTTATTTATGTTACAAGCGTTGTCATCACAAGTCTACAGGAAGAGAAAACCACGAGATTCTTATGAATGTTACAAGCTTTGTCATCACAAGTCTACAGGAAGAGACAACCACGAGATTCTTATTAATGTTACAAACGTTGTCGTCACAAGTCTACAGGAGATACAACAACGAGATTCGTATTAATGTTACAAGCGTTGTCATCACAAGTATACAGGAAGAGACACCCACGCGATTCTTCTTAATGTTACAAGCGTTGTCATCACAAGTCTACAGGAAGAGACAACTACGAGATTCTTATTAATGTTACAAGCGTTGTCATCACAAGTCTACAGGAAGAGACAACCACGAGATTCTTATTAATGTTACAAGCGTTGTCATCACCAGTCTACAGGAAGACCACGAGATTCTTATTAATGTTATAAGCGTTGTCATCACAAGTCTACAGGAAGAGACAACCACGCGATTCTTATTAATGTTACAAGCGTTGTCATCACAAGTCTACAGGAAGAGACAACCACGAGATTCTTATTAATGTTACAAGCGTTGTCATCACCAGTCTACAGGAAGATACAACAACGAGATTTGTATTAATGTTACAAGCGTTGTCATCACAAGCATACAGGAAGAGACAACCACGAGATTCGTATTAATGTTACAAGCGTTGTCATCACAAGTCTACAGGAAGAGACAACCACGCGATTCTTATTAATGTTAAAAGCGTTGTCATCACAAGTCTACAGGAAGATACAACCACGAGATTCTTATTAATGTTACAAGCGTTGTCATCACAAGTCTACAGGAAGATACAACAACGAGATTTTTATTAATGTTACAAGCGTTGTCATCACAAGTATACAGGAAGAGAAAACCACGAGATTCGCATTAATGTTACAAGCGTTGTCATCACAAGTCTACAGGAAGAGACAACCACGAGATTCTTATTAATGTTACAAGCGTTGTCATCACAAGTATACAGGAAGAGACAACCACGAGATTCTTATTAATGTTACAAGTGTTGTCATCACAAGTCTACAGGAAGAGACAACCACGAGATTCTTATTAATGTTACAAGCGTTGTCATCACAAGTCTACAGGAAGAGACAACCACGAGATTCTTATTCATGTTACAAGCGTTGTCATCACAAGTCTACAGGAAGACCACGAGATTCTTATTAATGTTATAAGCGTTGTCATCACAAGTCTACAGGAAGATACAACAACGAGATTTGTATTAATGTTACAAGCGTTGTCATCACAAGTATACAGGAGGAGACAACCACGAGATTCTTATTAATGTTACAAGTGTTGTCATCACAAGTCTACAGGAAGAGACAACCACGAGATTCTTATTAATGTTACAAACGTTGTCATCACAAGTCTACAGGAAGAGATAACCACGAGATTCTTATGAATGTTACAAGCGTTGTCATCACAAGTATACAGGAAGAGACAACCACGAGATTCTTATTAATGTTGCAAGAGTTGTCATCACAAGTCTACAGGAAGAGACAACCACGCGATTCTTATTACTGTTAGAAGCGTTGTTATCACAAGTATACAGGAAGAGAAAACCACGAGATTATTATTAATGTTACAAGCGTTGTCATCACAAGTCTACAGGAAGAGACAACCACGAGATTTTTATTAATGTTACAAGCGTTGTCATCACAAGTATACAGGAAGAGACAACAACGAGATTCTTATTTATGTTACAAGCGTTGTCATCACAAGTCTACAGGAAGAGAAAACCACGAGATTCTTATGAATGTTACAAGCTTTGTCATCACAAGTCTACAGGAAGAGACAACCACGAGATTCTTATTAATGTTACAAACGTTGTCGTCAGAAGTCTACAGGAGATACAACAACGAGATTCGTATTAATGTTACAAGCGTTGTCATCACAAGTATACAGGAAGAGACACCCACGCGATTCTTCTTAATGTTACAAGCGTTGTCATCACAAGTCTACAGGAAGAGACAACTACGAGATTCTTATTAATGTTACAAGCGTTGTCATCACAAGTCTACAGGAAGAGAAAACCACGAGATTCTTATTAATGTTACAAGCGTTGTCATCACAAGTCTACAGGAAGATACAACAACGAGATTTTTATTAATGTTACAAGCGTTGTCATCACAAGTCTACAGGAAGAGACAACCACGAGATTCTTATTAATGATACAAGCGTTGTCATCACACGTATACAGGAAGAGACAACCACGAGATTCGCATTAATGTTACAAGCGTTGTCATCACAAGTCTACAGGAAGAGACAACCACGCGATTCTTATTAATGTTACAAGCGTTGTCATCACAAGTCTACAGGAAGAGACAACTACGAGATTCTTATTAATGTTACAAGCGTTGTCATCACAAGTATACAGGAAGAGACACCCACGCGATTCTTATTAATGTTACAAGCGTTGTCATCACAAGTCTACAGGAAGAGACAACTACGAGATTCTTATTAATGTTACAAGCGTTGTCATCACAAGTCTACAGGAAGAGACAACCACGAGATTCTTATTAATGTTACAAGCGTTGTCATCACAAGTCTACAGGAAGATACAACAACGAGATTTTTATTAATGTTACAAGCGTTGTCATCACAAGTCTACAGGAAGAGACAACCACGAGATTCTTATTAATGTTACAAGCGTTGTCATCACAAGTCTACAGGAAGATACAACAACGAGATTTGTATTAATGTTACAAGCGTTGTCATCACAAGTATACAGGAAGAGACAACCACGAGATTCTTATTAATGTTACAAGTGTTGTCATCACAAGTCTACAGGAAGAGACAACCACGAGATTCTTATTAATGTTACAAGCGTTGTCATCACAAGTATACAGGAAGAGATAACCACGAGATTCTTATGAATGTTACAAGCGTTGTCATCACAAGTCTACAGGAAGAGACAACTACGAGATTCTTATTAATGTTACAAGCGTTGTCATCACAAGTATACAGGAAGAGACAACCACGATTTTCTTATTAATGTTACAAGAGTTGTCATCACAAGTCTACAGGAAGAGACAACCACGCGATTCTTATTACTGTTAGAAGCGTTGTTATCACAAGTATACAGGAAGAGAAAACCACGAGATTATTATTAATGTTACAAGCGTTGTCATCACAAGTGTACAGGAAGAGACAACCACGAGATTTTTATTAATGTTACAAGCGTTGTCGTCACAAGTCTACAGGAAGAGAAAACCACGAGATTCTTATGAATGTTACAAGCTTTGTCATCACAAGTCTACAGGAAGAGACAACCACGAGATTCTTATTAATGTTACAAGCGTTGTCGTCACAAGTCTACAGGAAGATACAACAACGAGATTCGTATTAATGTTACAAGCGTTGTCATCACAAGTATACAGGAAGAGACACCCACGCGATTCTTATTAATGTTACAAGCGTTGTCATCACAAGTCTACAGGAAGAGACAACTACGAGATTCTTATTAATGTTACAAGCGTTGTCATCACAAGTCTACAGGAAGAGAAAACCACGAGATTCTTATTAATGTTGCAAGCGTTGTCATCACAAGTATACAGGAAGAGACAACCACGAGATTCTTATTAATGATACAAGCGTTGTCATCACACGTATACAGGAAGAGACAACCACGAGATTCGCATTAATGTTACAAGCGTTGTCATCACAAGTCTACAGGAAGAGACAACCACGCGATTCTTATTAATGTTACAAGCGTTGTCATCACAAGTCTACAGGAAGAGACAACTACGAGATTCTTATTAATGTTACAAGCGTTGTCATCACAAGTATACAGGAAGAGACACCCACGCGATTCTTATTAATGTTACAAGCGTTGTCATCACAAGTCTACAGGAAGAGACAACTACGAGATTCTTATTAATGTTATAAGCGTTGTCATCACAAGTCTACAGGAAGAGACAACCACGAGATTCTTATTAATGTTACAAGCGTTGTCATCACAAGTCTACAGGAAGATACAACAACGAGATTTTTATTAATGTTACAAGCGTTGTCATCACAAGTATACAGGAAGAGACAACCACGAGATTCTTATTAATGATACAAGCGTTGTCATCAAACGTATACAGGAAGAGACAACCACGAGATTCGCATTAATGTTACAAGCGTTGTCATCACAAGTCTACAGGAAGATACAACAACGAGATTTTTATTAATGTTACAAGCGTTGTCATCACAAGTATACAGGAAGAGACAACCACGAGATTCTTATTAATGTTACAAGCGTTGTCATCACATGTGTACAGGAAGAGACAACCACGAGATTCTTATTAATGTTACAAGCGTTGTCATCACAAGTCTACAGGAAGAGACAACCAAGAAATTCTTATGAATGTTACAAGCGTTGTCATCACAAGTCTACAGGAAGAGACAACGACGAGATTCTTATTAATGTTACAAGCGTTGTCATCACAAGTCTACAGGAAGAGAAAACCACGCGATTCTTATTAATGTTACAAGCGTTGTCATCACAAGTCTACAGGAAGAGACAACTACGAGATTCTTATTTATGTTACAAGCGTTGTCATCACAAGTCTACAGGAAGAGACAACCACGTGATTCTTAATAATGTTACAAGCGTTGTCATCACAAGTCTACAGGAAGAGACAACCACGAGATTCTTATGAATGTTACAAGCGTTGTCATCACAGGTCTACAGGAAGAGACAACTACGAGATTCTTATTAATGTTATAAGCGTTGTCATCACAAGTCTACAGGAAGAGACAACCACGAGATTCTTATTAATGTTACAAGCGTTGTCATCACAAGTATACAGGAAGAGACAACTACGAGATTCTTATTAATGTTATAAGCGTTGTCATCACAAGCATACAGGAAGAGACAACCACGACATTCTTATTAATGTTACAAACGTTGTCATCACAAGTCTACAGGAAGAGATAATCACGAGATTCTTATTAATGCTACAAGCGTTGTCATCACAAATCTACAGGAAGAGACAACCACGAGATTCTCATTAATGTTACAACCGTTGTCATCACAAGTCTACAGGAAGAGACAACCACGAGATTCTTATTAATGTTACAAGCGTTGTCATCACCAGTATACAGGAAGAGACAACCACGAGATTCTTATTAATGTTATAAGCGTTGTCATCACAAGCATACAGGAAGAGACAACCACGACATTCTTATTAATGTTACAAACGTTGTCATCACAAGTCTACAGGAAGAGACAATCACGAGATTCTTATTAATGCTACAAACGTTGTCATCACAAGTCTACAGGAAGAGAAAACCACGAGATTCTTATTCATGTTACAAGCGTTGTCATCACAAGTCTACAGGAAGAGACAACCACGAGATTCTTATTAATGTTACAAGCGTTGTCATCACCAGTATACAGGAAGAGACAACCACGAGATTCGTATTAATGTTACAAGCGTTGTCATCACAAGTCTACAGGAAGAGACAACCACGCGATTCTTATTAATGTTAAAAGCGTTGTCATCACAAGTCTACAGGAAGATACAACCACGAGATTCTTATTAATGTTACAAGCGTTGTCATCACAAGTCTACAGGAAGATACAACAACGAGATTTTTATTAATGTTACAAGCGTTGTCATCACAAGTATACAGGAAGAGAAAACAACGAGATTCGCATTAATGTTACAAGCGTTGTCATCACAAGTCTACAGGAAGAGACAACCACGAGATTCTTATTAATGTTACAAGCGTTGTCATCACAAGTATACAGGAAGAGACAACCACGAGATTCTTATTAATGTTACAAGTGTTGTCATCACAAGTCTACAGGAAGAGACAACCACGAGATTCTTATTAATGTTACAAGCGTTGTCATCACAAGTCTACAGGAAGAGACAACCACGAGATTCTTATGAATGTTACAAGCGTTGTCATCAAAAGTCTACAGGAAGACCACGAGATTCTTATTAATGTTATAAGCGTTGTCATCACAAGTCTACAGGAAGAGACAACCACGCGATTCTTATTAATGTTAAAAGCGTTGTCATCACAAGTCTACAGGAAGATACAACCACGAGATTCTTATTAATGCTACAAGCGTTGTCATCACAAGTCTACAGGAAGATACAACAACGAGATTTTTATTTATGTTACAAGCGTTGTCATCACAAGTATACAGGAAGAGAAAACCACGAGATTCACATTAATGTTACAAGCGTTGTCATCACAAGTCTACAGGAAGAGACAACTACGAGATTCTTATTAATGTTACAAGCGTTGTCATCACAAGTCTACAGGAAGATACAACAACGAGATGTGTATTAATGTTACAAGCGTTGTCATCACAAGTATACAGGAAGAGACAACCACGAGATTCTTATTAATGTTACAAGTGTTGTCATCACAAGTCTACAGGAAGAGACAACCACGAGATTCTTATTAATGTTACAAGCGTTGTCATCACAAGTATACAGGAAGAGACAACCACGAGATTCTTATGAATGTTACAAGCGTTGTCATCACAAGTCTACAGGAAGACCACGAGATTCTTATTAATGTTATAAGCGTTGTCATCAAAAGCATACAGGAAGAGACAACCACGAGATTCTTATTAATGTTACAAGCGTTGTCATCACAAGTCTACAGGAAGAGACAACCACGAGATTATTATCAATGTTATAAGCGTTGTCATCACAAGCATACAGGAAGAGACAACCACGAGATTCTTATTAATGTTACAAACGTTGTCATCGCAAGTCTACAGGAAGAGACCACCACGAGATTCTTATGAATGTTACAAGCGTTGTCATCACAAGTATACAGGAAGAGACAACCACGAGATTCTTATTAATGTTACAAGAGTTGTCATCACAAGTCTACAGGAAGAGACAACCACGCGATTCTTATTACTGTTAGAAGCGTTGTTATCACAAGTATACAGGAAGAGAAAACCACAAGATTATTATTAATGTTACAAGCGTTGTCATCACAAGTCTACAGGAAGAGACAACCACGAGATTTTTATTAATGTTACAAGCGTTGTCATCACAAGTATACAGGAAGAGACAACCACGAGATTCTTATTTATGTTACAAGCGTTGTCATCACAAGTCTACAGGAAGAGAAAACCACGAGATTCTTATGAATGTTACAAGCTTTGTCATCACAAGTCTACAGGAAGAGACAACCACGAGATTCTTATTAATGTTACAAGCGTTGTCGTCACAAGCCTACAGGAAGATACAACAACGAGATTCTTATTAATGTTACAAGCGTTGTCATCACAAGTCTACAGGAAGAGACAACCACGAGATTCTTATTAATGTTACAAGCGTTGTCATCACAAGTCTACAGGAAGATACAACAACGAGATTTTTATTAATGTTACAAGCGTTGTCATCACAAGCATACAGGAAGAGACAACCACGCGATTCTTATTAATGTTACAAGCGTTGTCATCAGAAGTCTACAGGAAGATACAACAACGAGATTTGTATTAATGTTACAAGCGTTGTCATCACAAGTATACAGAAAGAGACAACCACGAGATTCTTATTAATGTTACAAGTGTTGTCATCACAAATCTACAGGAAGAGACAACCACGAGATTCTTATTAATGTTACAAGCGTTGTCATCACAAGTCTACAGGAAGAGACAACCACAAGATTCTTATGAATGTTACAAGCGTTGTCATCACAAGTCTACAGGAAGAGACAACCACGAGATTCTTATTAATGTTACAAGCGTTGTTATCACAAGTCTACAGGAAGAGACAACCACGCGATTCTTATTAATGTTACAAGTGTTGTCATCACAAGTCTACAGGAAGACCACGAGATTCTTATTAATGTTATAAGCGTTGTCATCACAAGCATACAGGAAGAGACAACCACGAGATTCTTATTAATGTTACAAGCGTTGTCATCACAAGTCTACAGGAAGAGACAACCACGAGATTCTTATCAATGTTATAAGCGTTGTCATCACAAGCATACAGGAAGAGACAACCACGAGATTCTTATTAATGTTACAAACGTTGTCATTGCAAATCTACAGGAAGAGACAACCACGAGATTCTTATGAATGTTACAAACGTTGTCATCACAAGTCTACAGGAAGAGAAAACCACGAGATTCTTATTAATGTTACAAGAGTTGTCATCACAAGTCTACAGGAAGAGACAACCACGCGATTCTTATTACTGTTAGAAGCGTTGTTATCACAAGTATACAGGAAGAGAAAACCACGAGATTATTATTAATGTTACAAGCGTTGTCATCAAAAGTCTACAGGAAGAGACAACCACGAGATTTTTATTAATGTTACAAGCGTTGTCATCACAAGTATACAGGAAGAGACAACCACGAGATTCTTATTTATGTTACAAGCGTTGTCATCACAAGTCCACAGGAAGAGAAAACCACGAGATTCTTATGAATGTTACAAGCTTTGTCATCACAAGTCTACAGGAAGAGACAACCACGAGATTCTTATTAATGTTACAAGCGTTGTCATCACAAGTCTACAGGAAGATACAACAACGAGATTCGTATTAATGTTACAAGCGTTGTCATCACAAGTCTACAGGAAGAGACAACCACGCGATTCTTATTAATGTTACAAGCGTTGTCATCACAAGTCTACAGGAAGACCACGAGATTCTTATTAATGTTATAAGCGTTGTCATCACAAGCATACAGGAAGAGACAACCACGAGATTCTTATTAATGTTACAAGCGTTGTCATCACAAGTCTACAGGAAGAGACAACCACGAGATTCTTATCAATGTTATAAGCGTTGTAATCACAAGCATACAGGAAGAGACAACCACGAGATTCTTATTAATGTTACAAACGTTGTCATCGCAAGTATAGAGGAAGAGACAACCACGAGATTCTTATGAATGTTACAAGCGTTGTCATCACAAGTATACAGGAAGAGACAACCACGAGATTCTTATGAATGTTACAAGCTTTGTCATCACAAGTCTACAGGAAGAGACAACCACGAGATTATTATTAATGTTACAAGCGTTGTCATCACAAGTCTACAGGAAGATACAACAACGAGATTCGTATTAATGTTACAAGCGTTGTCATCACAAGTCTACAGGAAGAGACAACCACGAGATTCTTATTAATGTTACAAGCGTTGTCATCACAATTCTACAGGAAGAGAAAACCACGCGATTCTTATTAATGTTACAAGCGTTGTCATCACAAGTCTACAGGAAGAGACAACTACGAGATTCTTATTAATGTTACAAGCGTTGTCATCACAAGTCTACAGGAAGAGACAACCACGAGATTCTTATTAATGTTACAAGCGTTGTCATCACAAGTCTACAGGAAGATACAACAACGAGATTTTTATTAATGTTACAAGCGTTGTCATCACAAGTATACAGGAAGAGACAACCACAAGATTATTATTAATGATACAAGCGTTGTCATCACACGTATACAGGAAGAGACAACCACGAGATTCGTATTAATGTTACAAGCGTTGTCATCACAAGTCTACAGGAAGATACAACAACGAGATTTTTATTAATGTTACAAGCGTTGTCATCACAAGTATACAGGAAGAGACAACCACGAGATTCTTATTAATGTTACAAGCGTTGTCATCACAAGTCTACAGGAAGAGACAACCACGAGATTCTTATTAATGTTACAAGCGTTGTCATCACAAGTCTACAGGAAGAGACAACCACGCGATTTTTATTAATGTTACAAGCGTTGTCATCACAAGTATACAGGAAGAGACAACAACGAGATTCTTATTAATGTTACAAGCGTTGTCATCACAAGTCTAGAGGAAGAGACAACCACGAGATTCTTATTAATGTTATAAGCGTTGTCATCACAAGCATACAGGAAGAGACAACCACGAGATTCTTATTAATGTTACAAGCGTTGTCATCACAAGTCTACAGGAAGAGACAACCACGAGATTCTTATTAATGTTATAAGCGTTGTCATCACAAGCATACAGGAAGAGACAACCACGAGATTCTTATTAATGTTACAAACGTTGTAATCGCAAATCTAGAGGAAGAGACAACCACGAGATTATTATGAATTGTGCAAGCGTTGTCATCACAAGTCTACAGGAAGAGACAACCACGAGATTCTTATTAATGTTAGAAGAGTTGTCATCAGAAGTCTACAGGAAGAGACAACCACGCGATTCTTATTAATGTTAGAAGCGTTGTTATCACAAGTATACAGGAAGAGAAAACCACGAGGTTATTATTAATGTTACAAGTGTTGTCATCACAAGTCTACAGGAAGAGACAACCACGAGATTTTTATTAATGTTACAAGCGTTGTCATCACAAGTATACAGGAAGAGACAACCACGAGATTCTTATTAATGTTACAAGCGTTGTCATCACAAGTATACAGAAAGAGACAACCACGCGATTCTTATTAATGTTAGAAGCGTTGTTATCACAAGTATACAGGAAGAGAAAACCACGAGGTTATTATTAATGTTACAAGCGTTGTCATCACAAGTCTACAGGAAGAGACAACCACGAGATTCTTATTAATGTTACAAGCGTTGTCATCACAAGTCTACAGGAAGAGACAACTACGAGATTCTTATTAATGTTACAAGCGTTGTCATCACAAGTCTACAGGAAGAGACAACCACGAGATTCTTATTAATGTTACAAGCGTTGTCATCACAAGTCTACAGGAAGATACAACAACGAGATTTTTATTAATGTTACAAGCGTTGTCATCACAAGTATACAGGAAGAGACAACCACAAGATTATTATTAATGATACAAGCGTTGTCATCACAAGTCTACAGGAAGAGACAACCACGAGATTCTTATTAATGTTACAAGCGTTGTCATCACACGTATACAGGAAGAGACAACCACGAGATTCGTATTAATGTTACAAGCGTTGTCATCACAAGTCTACAGGAAGATACAACAACGAGATTTTTATTAATGTTACAAGCGTTGTCATCACAAGTATACAGGAAGAGACAACCACGAGATTCTTATTAATGTTACAAGCGTTGTCATCACAAGTCTACAGGAAGAGACAACCACGAGATTCTTATTAATGTTACAAGCGTTGTCATCACAAGTCTACAGGAAGAGACAACCACGCGATTTTTATTAATGTTACAAGCGTTGTCATCACAAGTCTACAGGAAGAGACAACCACGAGATTCTTATTAATGTTATAAGCGTTGTCATCACAAGCATACAGGAAGAGACAACCACGAGATTCTTATTAATGTTACAAGCGTTGTCATCACAAGTCTACAGGAAGAGACAACCACGAGATTCTTATTAATGTTATAAGCGTTGTCATCACAAGCATACAGGAAGAGACAACCACGAGATTCTTATTAATGTTACAAGCGTTGTCATCACAAGTATACAGGAAGAGACAACCACGAGATTCTTATTAATGTTACAAACGTTGTAATCGCAAATCTAGAGGAAGAGACAACCACGAGATTATTATGAATTGTACAAGCGTTGTCATCACAAGTCTACAGGAAGAGACAACCACGAGATTCTTATTAATGTTATAAGCGTTGTCATCACAAGCATACAGGAAGAGACAACCACGAGATTCTTATTAATGTTACAAACGTTGTAATCGCAAATCTAGAGGAAGAGACAACCACGAGATTATTATGAATTGTACAAGCGTTGTCATCACAAGTCTACAGGAAGAGACAACCACGAGATTCTTATTAATGTTACAAGCGTTGTCATCACAAGTCTACAGGAAGAGACAACCACGCGATTCTTATTAATGTTAGAAGCGTTGTTATCACAAGTATACAGGAAGAGAAAACCACGAGGTTATTATTAATGTTACAAGTGTTGTCATCACAAGTCTACAGGAAGAGACAACCACGAGATTTTTATTAATGTTACAAGCGTTGTCATCACAAGTATACAGGAAGAGACAACCACGAGATTCTTATTAATGTTACAAGCGTTGTCATCACAAGTATACAGAAAGAGACAACTACGCGATTCTTATTAATGTTAGAAGCGTTGTTATCACAAGTATACAGGAAGAGAAAACCACGAGGTTATTATTAATGTTACAAGCGTTGTCATCACAAGTCTACAGGAAGAGACAACCACGAGATTTTTATTAATGTTATAAGCGTTGTCATCACAAGCATACAGGAAGAGACAACCGCGAGATTCTTATTAATGTTACAAACGTTGTAATCGCAAATCTACAGGAAGAGACAACCACGAGATTATTAATAATGATACAAGCGTTGTCATCATACGTATACAGGAAGAGACAACCACTAGATTCTTATTAATGTTACAAGCGTTGTCATCACAAGTCTACAGGAAGATACAACAACGAGATTTTTATTAATGTTACAAGCGTTGTCATCACAAGAATACAGGAAGAGACAACCACGAGATTCTTATTAATGTTACAAGCGTTGTCATCACAAGTCTACAGGAAGAGACAACCACGAGATTCTTATTAATGTTACAAGCGTTGTCATCACAAGTCTACAGGAAGAGACAACCACGCGATTCTTATTAATGTTACAAGCGTTGTCATCACAAGTCTACAGGAAGAGACAACCACGAGATTCTTATTAATGTTATAAGCGTTGTCATCACAAGCATACAGGAAGAGACAACCACGAGATTCTTATTAATGTTACAAGCGTTGTCATCACAAGTCTACAGGAAGAGACAACCACGAGATTCTTATTAATGTTATAAGCGTTGTCATCACAAGCAT
Organism: Bathymodiolus septemdierum; assembly: GCA_963383655.1. Lineage (NCBI taxonomy): Eukaryota > Metazoa > Mollusca > Bivalvia > Mytilida > Modiolidae > Bathymodiolus > Bathymodiolus septemdierum. The sequence goes on along the minus strand of OY726522.1, from coordinate 8,166,705 downwards.
ACAGGAAGAGACAACCACGAGATTCTTATTAATGTTACAAACGTTGTAATCGCAAATCTGGAGGAAGAGACAACCACGAGATTATTATGAATTGTACAAGCGTTGTCATCACAAGTCTACAGGAAGAGACAACCACGCGATTCTTATTAATGTTACAAAAGTTGTCATCACAAGTCTACAGGAAGAGACAACCACGCGATTCTTATTAATATTAGAAGCGTTGTTATCACAAGTATACAGGAAGAGAAAACCACGAGGTTATTATTAATGTTACAAGCGTTGTCATCACAAGTCTACAGGAAGAGACAACCACGAGATTTGTATTAATGTTACAAGCGTTGTCATCACAAGTCTACAGGAAGAGACAACCACGCGATTCTTATTAATGTTACAAGCGTTGTCATCACAAGTCTACAGGAAGAGACAACCACGCGATTCTTATTAATGTTACAAGCGTTATCATCACAAGTCTACAGGAAGAGACAACCACGAGATTCTTATTAATGTTATAAGCGTTGTCATCACAAGCATACAGGAAGAGACAACCACGAGATTCTTATTAATGTTACAAGCGTTGTCATCACAAGTCTAGAGGAAGAGACAACCACGAGATTCTTATTAATGTTATAAGCGTTGTCATCACAAGTCTACAGGAAGAGACAACCACGAGATTCTTAGTAATGGTACAAGAGTTGTCATCACAAGTATACAGGAAGAGACAACCACGAGATTCTTATTAATGTTATAAGCGTTGTCATCACAAGCATACAGGAAGAGACAACCACGAGATTCTTATTAATGTTACAAACGTTGTAATCGCAAATCTAGAGGAAGAGACAACCATGAGATTCTTTTTAATGTTACAAGCGTTGTCATCACAAGTATACAGGAAGAGACAACCACGAGATTCTTATTAATGTTACAAACGTTGTAATCGCAAATCTAGAGGAAGAGACAACCACGAGATTCTTATTAATGTTACAAGCGTTGTCATCACAAGTCTACAGAAAGAGACAACCACGCGATTCTTATTAATGTTAGAAGCGTTGTTATCACAAGTATACAGGAAGAGAAAACCACGAGGTTATTATTAATGTTACAAGCGTTGTCATCACAAGTCTACAGGAAGAGACAACCACGAGATTTTTATTAATGTTATAAGCGTTGTCATCACAAGCATACAGGAAGAGACAACCACGAGATTCTTATTAATGTTACAAACGTTGTCATCGCAAGTCTACAGGAAGAGACAACCACGAGATTATTATTAATGATACAAGCGTTGTCATCACACGTATACAGGAAGAGACAACCACGAGATTCTTATTAATGTTACAAGCGTTGTCATCACAAGTCTACAGGAAGATACAACAACGAGATTTTTATTAATGTTACAAGCGTTGTCATCACAAGAATACAGGAAGAGACAACCACGAGATTCTTATTAATGTTACAAGCGTTGTCATCACAAGTCTACAGGAATAGACAACCACGAGATTCTTATTAATGTTACAAGCGTTGTCATCACAAGTCTACAGGAAGAGACAACCACGCGATTCTTATTAATGTTACAAGCGTTGTCATCAGAAGTCTACAGGAAGAGACAACCACGAGATTCTTATTAATGTTATAAGCGTTGTCATCACAAGCATACAGGAAGAGACAACCACGAGATTCTTATTAATGTTACAAGCGTTGTCATCACAAGTCTACAGGAAGAGACAACCACGAGATTCTTATTAATGTTATAAGCGTTGTCATCACAAGCATACAGGAAGAGACAACCACGAGATTCTTATTAATGTTACAAACGTTGTAATCGCAAATCTGGAGGAAGAGACAACCACGAGATTATTATGAATTGTACAAGCGTTGTCATCACAAGTCTACAGGAAGAGACAACCACGCGATTCTTATTAATGTTACAAGAGTTGTCATCACAAGTCTACAGGAAGAGACAACCACGCGATTCTTATTAATATTAGAAGCGTTGTTATCACAAGTATACAGGAAGAGAAAACCACGAGGTTATTATTAATGTTACAAGCGTTGTCATCACAAGTCTACAGGAAGAGACAACCACGAGATTTTTATTAATGTTACAAGCGTTGTCATCACAAGTCTACAGGAAGAGACAACCACGCGATTCTTATTAATGTTACAAGCGTTGTCATCACAAGTCTACAGGAAGAGACAACCACGCGATTCTTATTAATGTTACAAGCGTTGTCATCACAAGTCTACAGGAAGAGACAACCACGAGATTCTTATTAATGTTATAAGCGTTGTCATCACAAGCATACAGGAAGAGACAACCACGAGATTCTTATTAATGTTACAAGCGTTGTCATCACAAGTCTACAGGAAGAGACAACCACGAGATTATTATTAATGTTATAAGCGTTGTCATCACAAGCATACAGGAAGAGACAACCACGAGATTCTTATTAATGTTACAAACGTTGTAATCGCAAATCTAGAGGAAGAGACAACCACGAGATTATTATGAATTGTACAAGCGTTGTCATCACAAGTCTACAGGAAGAGACAACCACGAGATTCTTATTAATGTTACAAGAGTTGTCATCACAAGTCTACAGGAAGAGACAACCACGCGATTCTTATTAATGTTAGAAGCGTTGTTATCACAAGTATACAGGAAGAGAAAACCACGAGGTTATTATTAATGTTACAAGTGTTGTCATCACAAGTCTACAGGAAGAGACAACCACGAGATTTTTATTAATGTTACAAGCGTTGTCATCACAAGTATACAGGAAGAGACAACCACGAGATTCTTATTAATGTTACAAGCGTTGTCATCACAAGTATACAGAAAGAGACAACCACGCGATTCTTATTAATGTTAGAAGCGTTGTTATCACAAGTATACAGGAAGAGAAAACCACGAGGTTATTATTAATGTTACAAGCGTTGTCATCACAAGTCTACAGGAAGAGACAACCACGAGATTTTTATTAATGTTATAAGCGTTGTCATCACAAGCATACAGGAAGAGACAACCACGAGATTCTTATTAATGTTACAAACGTTGTAATCGCAAATCTACAGGAAGAGACAACCACGAGATTATTATTAATGATACAAGCGTTGTCATCACACGTATACAGGAAGAGACAACCACGAGATTCGTATTAATGTTACAAGCGTTGTCATCACAAGTCTACAGGAAGATACAACAACGAGATTTTTATTAATGTTACAAGCGTTGTCATCACAAGAATACAGGAAGAGACAACCACGAGATTCTTATTAATGTTACAAGCGTTGTCATCACAAGTCTACAGGAAGAGACAACCACGAGATTCTTATTAATGTTACAAGCGTTGTCATCACAAGTCTACAGGAAGAGACAACCACGCGATTCTTATTAATGTTACAAGCGTTGTCATCACAAGTCTACAGGAAGAGACAACCACGAGATTCTTATTAATGTTATAAGCGTTGTCATCACAAGCATACAGGAAGAGACAACCACGAGATTCTTATTAATGTTACAAGCGTTGTCATCACAAGTCTACAGGAAGAGACAACCACGAGATTCTTATTAATGTTATAAGCGTTGTCATCACAAGCATACAGGAAGAGACAACCACGAGATTCTTATTAATGTTACAAACGTTGTAATCGCAAATCTGGAGGAAGAGACAACCACGGGATTATTATGAATTGTACAAGCGTTGTCATCACAAGTCTACAGGAAGAGACAACCACGCGATTCTTATTAATGTTACAAGAGTTGTCATCACAAGTCTACAGGAAGAGACAACCACGCGATTCTTATTAATATTAGAAGCGTTGTTATCACAAGTATACAGGAAGAGAAAACCACGAGGTTATTATTAATGTTACAAGCGTTGTCATCACAAGTCTACAGGAAGAGACAACCACGAGATTTTTATTAATGTTACAAGCGTTGTCATCACAAGTATACAGGAAGAGACAACCACGAGATTCTTATTAATGTTACAAGCGTTGTCATCACAAGTATACAGAAAGAGACAACCACGAGATTCTTATTAATGTTACAAGCGTTGTCATCACAAGTCTACAGGAAGAGAAAACCACGAGATTCTTATGAATGTTACAAGCGTTGTCATCACAAGTCTACAGGAAGAGACAACCACGAGATTCTTAATAATGTTACAAGCGTTGTCATCACAAGTCTACAGGAAGAGACAACTACGAGATTCTTATTAATGTTACAAGCGTTGTCATCACAAGTCTACAGGAAGAGACAACCACGAGATTCTTATTAATGTTACAAGCGTTGTCATCACAAGTCTACAGGAAGATACAACAACGAGATTCTTATTAATGTTACAAGCGTTGTCATCACAAGTATACAGGAAAGACAACCACGAGATTCTTATTAATGATAGAAGCGTTGTCATCACACGTATACAGGAAGAGACAACCACGAGATTCTTATTAATGTTACAAGCGTTGTCATCACAAGTCTACAGGAAGATACAACAACGAGATTTTTATTAATGTTACAAGCGTTGTCATCACAGGTATACAGGAAGAGACAACCACGAGATTCTTATTAATGTTACAAGCGTTGTCATCACAAGTCTACAGGAAGAGACAACCACGAGATTCTTATTAATGTTACAAGCGTTGTCATCACAAGTCTACAGGAAGAGACAACCACGAGATTCTTATGAATGTTACAAGCGTTGTCATCACAAGTCTACAGGAAGAGACAACTACGAGATTCTTATTAATATTACAAGCGTTGTCATCACAAGTCTACAGGAAGAGACAACCACGAGATTCTTATTAATGTTACAAGCGTTGTCATCACAAGTCTACAGGAAGATACAACAACGAGATTTTTATTAATGTTACAAGCGTTGTCATCACAAGTATACAGGAAGAGACAACCACGAGATTCTTATTAATGTTACAAGCGTTGTCATCACAAGTCTACAGGAAGATACAACAACGAGATTTTTATTAATGTTACCAGCGTTGTCATCACAAGTATACAGGAAGAGACAACCACAAGATTCTTATTAATGTTACAAGCGTTGTCATCACAAGTCTACAGGAAGAGACAACCACGAGATTCGTATTAATGTTACAAGCGTTGTCATCACAAGTATACAGGAAGAGACAACCACGAGATTCTTATGAATGTTTCAAGCGTTGTCATCACAAGTCTACAGGAAGAGACAACCACGAGATTCTTATTAATGTTATAAGCGTTGTCATCACAAGCATACAGGAAGAGACAACCACGAGATTCTTATTAATGTTACAAGCGTTGTCATCACAAGCATACAGGAAGAGACAACCACGAGATTCTTATTAATGTTATAAGCGTTGTCATCACAAGCATACAGGAAGAGACAACCACGAGATTCTTATTAATGTTACAAACGTTGTAATCGCAAATCTGGAGGAAGAGACAACCACGAGATTATTATGAATTGTACAAGCGTTGTCATCACAAGTCTACAGGAAGAAACAACCACGCGATTCTTATTAATGTTACAAGAGTTGTCATCACAAGTCTACAGGAAGAGACAACCACGCGATTCTTATTAATATTAGAAGCGTTGTCATCACAGGTATACAGGAAGAGACAACCACGAGATTCTTATTAATGTTACAAGCGTTGTCATCACAAGTCTACAGGAAGAGACAACCACGAGATTCTTATTAATGTTACAAGCGTTGTCATCACAAGTCTACAGGAAGAGACAACCACGAGATTCTTATGAATGTTACAAGCGTTGTCATCACAAGTCTACAGGAAGAGACAACTACGAGATTCTTATTAATATTACAAGCGTTGTCATCACAAGTCTACAGGAAGAGACAACCACGAGATTCTTATTAATGTTACAAGCGTTGTCATCACAAGTCTACAGGAAGATACAACAACGAGATTTTTATTAATGTTACAAGCGTTGTCATCACAAGTATACAGGAAGAGACAACCACGAGATTCTTATTAATGTTACAAGCGTTGTCATCACAAGTCTACAGGAAGATACAACAACGAGATTTTTATTAATGTTACAAGCGTTGTCATCACAAGTATACAGGAAGAGACAACCACAAGATTCTTATTAATGTTACAAGCGTTGTCATCACAAGTCTACAGGAAGAGACAACCACGAGATTCGTATTAATGTTACAAGCGTTGTCATCACAAGTCTACAGGAAGAGACAACCACGAGATTCTTATGAATGTTTCAAGCGTTGTCATCACAAGTCTACAGGAAGAGACAACCACAAGATTCTTATTAATGTTACAAGCGTTGTCATCACAAGTCTACAGGAAGAGACAACCACGCGATTCTTATTAATGTTACAAGCGTTGTCATCACAAGTATACAGGAAGAGACACCCACGCGATTCTTATTAATGTTACAAGCGTTGTCATCACAAGTCTACAGGAAGAGACAACTACGAGATTCTTATTAATGTTACAAGCGTTTTCATCACAAGTCTACAGGAAGAGACAACCACGAGATTCTTATTAATGTTACAAGCGTTGTCATCACAAGTCTACAGGAAGATACAACAACGAGATTTTTATTAATGTTACAAGCGTTGTCATCACAAGTATACAGGAAGAGACAACCACGAGATTCTTATTAATGATACAAGCGTTGTCATCACACGTATACAGGAAGAGACAACCACGAGATTCGCATTAATGTTACAAGCGTTGTCATCACAAGTCTACAGGAAGAGACAACCACGAGATTCTTATTAATGTTACAAGCGTTGTCATCACAAGTCTACAGGAAGATACAACAACGAGATTTGTATTAATGTTACAAGCGTTGTCATCACAAGTATACAGGAAGAAACAACCACGAGATTCTTATTAATGTTACAAGTGTTGTCATCACAAGTCTACAGGAAGAGACAACCACGAGATTCTTATTAATGTTACAAGCGTTGTCATCACAAGTCTACAGGAAGACCACGAGATTCTTATTAATGTTATAAGCGTTGTCATCACAAGCATACAGGAAGAGACAACCACGAGATTCTTATTAATGTTACAAGCGTTGTCATCACAAGTCTACAGGAAGAGAAAACCACGAGATTCTTATCAATGTTATATGCGTTGTCATCACAAGCATACAGGAAGAGACAACCACGAGATTCTTATTAATGTTACAAACGTTGTCATCGCAAATCTACAGGAAGAGACAACCACGAGATTCTTATGAATGTTACAAACGTTGTCATCACAAGTATACAGGAAGAGACAACCACGAGATTCTTATTAATGTTACAAGCGTTGTCATCACAAGTCTACAGGAAGAGACAACCACGAGATTTTTATTAATGTTACAAGCGTTGTCATCACAAGTATACAGGAAGAGACAACCACGAGATTCTTATTTATGTTACAAGCGTTGTCATCACAAGTCTACAGGAAGAGAAAACCACGAGATTCTTATGAATGTTACAAGCTTTGTCATCACAAGTCTACAGGAAGAGACAACCACGCGATTCTTATTAATGTTACAAGCGTTGTCATCACAAGTCTACAGGAAGATACAACAACGAGATTCTTATTAATGTTACAAGCGTTGTCATCACCAGTATACAGGAAGAGACAACCACGAGATTCTTATTAATGATGGAAGCGTTGTCATCACACGTATACAGGAAGAGACAACCACGAGATTCTTATTAATGTTACAAGCGTTGTCATCACAAGTCTACAGGAAGATACAACAACGAGATTTTTATTAATGTTACAAGCGTTGTCATCACAAGTCTACAGGAAGAGACAACCACGCGATTCTTATTAATGTTACAAGCGTTGTCATCACAAGTCTACAGGAAGAGACAACCACGCGATTCTTATTAATGTTACAAGCGTTGTCATCACAAGTCTACAGGAAGAGACAACCACGAGATTCTTATTAATGTTATAAGCGTTGTCATCACAAGCATACAGGAAGAGACAACCACGAGATTCTTATTAATGTTACAAGCGTTGTCATCACAAGTCTACAGGAAGAGACAACCACGAGATTATTATTAATGTTATAAGCGTTGTCATCACAAGCATACAGGAAGAGACAACCACGAGATTCTTATTAATGTTACAAACGTTGTAATCGCAAATCTAGAGGAAGAGACAACCACGAGATTATTATGAATTGTACAAGCGTTGTCATCACAAGTCTACAGGAAGAGACAACCACGAGATTCTTATTAATGTTACAAGAGTTGTCATCACAAGTCTACAGGAAGAGACAACCACGCGATTCTTATTAATGTTAGAAGCGTTGTTATCACAAGTATACAGGAAGAGAAAACCACGAGGTTATTATTAATGTTACAAGTGTTGTCATCACAAGTCTACAGGAAGAGACAACCACGAGATTTTTATTAATGTTACAAGCGTTGTCATCACAAGTATACAGGAAGAGACAACCACGAGATTCTTATTAATGTTACAAGCGTTGTCATCACAAGTATACAGAAAGAGACAACCACGCGATTCTTATTAATGTTAGAAGCGTTGTTATCACAAGTATACAGGAAGAGAAAACCACGAGGTTATTATTAATGTTACAAGCGTTGTCATCACAAGTCTACAGGAAGAGACAACCACGAGATTTTTATTAATGTTATAAGCGTTGTCATCACAAGCATACAGGAAGAGACAACCACGAGATTCTTATTAATGTTACAAACGTTGTAATCGCAAATCTACAGGAAGAGACAACCACGAGATTATTATTAATGATACAAGCGTTGTCATCACACGTATACAGGAAGAGACAACCACGAGATTCGTATTAATGTTACAAGCGTTGTCATCACAAGTCTACAGGAAGATACAACAACGAGATTTTTATTAATGTTACAAGCGTTGTCATCACAAGAATACAGGAAGAGACAACCACGAGATTCTTATTAATGTTACAAGCGTTGTCATCACAAGTCTACAGGAAGAGACAACCACGAGATTCTTATTAATGTTACAAGCGTTGTCATCACAAGTCTACAGGAAGAGACAACCACGCGATTCTTATTAATGTTACAAGCGTTGTCATCACAAGTCTACAGGAAGAGACAACCACGAGATTCTTATTAATGTTATAAGCGTTGTCATCACAAGCATACAGGAAGAGACAACCACGAGATTCTTATTAATGTTACAAGCGTTGTCATCACAAGTCTACAGGAAGAGACAACCACGAGATTCTTATTAATGTTATAAGCGTTGTCATCACAAGCATACAGGAAGAGACAACCACGAGATTCTTATTAATGTTACAAACGTTGTAATCGCAAATTTGGAGGAAGAGACAACCACGGGATTATTATGAATTGTACAAGCGTTGTCATCACAAGTCTACAGGAAGAGACAACCACGCGATTCTTATTAATGTTACAAGAGTTGTCATCACAAGTCTACAGGAAGAGACAACCACGCGATTCTTATTAATATTAGAAGCGTTGTTATCACAAGTATACAGGAAGAGAAAACCACGAGGTTATTATTAATGTTACAAGCGTTGTCATCACAAGTCTACAGGAAGAGACAACCACGAGATTTTTATTAATGTTACAAGCGTTGTCATCACAAGTATACAGGAAGAGACAACCACGAGATTCTTATTAATGTTACAAGCGTTGTCATCACAAGTATACAGAAAGAGACAACCACGAGATTCTTATTAATGTTACAAGCGTTGTCATCACAAGTCTACAGGAAGAGAAAACCACGAGATTCTTATGAATGTTACAAGCGTTGTCATCACAAGTCTACAGGAAGAGACAACCACGAGATTCTTAATAATGTTACAAGCGTTGTCATCACAAGTCTACAGGAAGAGACAACTACGAGATTCTTATTAATGTTACAAGCGTTGTCATCACAAGTCTACAGGAAGAGACAACCACGAGATTCTTATTAATGTTACAAGCGTTGTCATCACAAGTCTACAGGAAGATACAACAACGAGATTCTTATTAATGTTACAAGCGTTGTCATCACAAGTATACAGGAAGAGACAACCACGAGATTCTTATTAATGATAGAAGCGTTGTCATCACACGTATACAGGAAGAGACAACCACGAGATTCTTATTAATGTTACAAGCGTTGTCATCACAAGTCTACAGGAAGATACAACAACGAGATTTTTATTAATGTTACAAGCGTTGTCATCACAGGTATACAGGAAGAGACAACCACGAGATTCTTATTAATGTTACAAGCGTTGTCATCACAAGTCTACAGGAAGAGACAACCACGAGATTCTTATTAATGTTACAAGCGTTGTCATCACAAGTCTACAGGAAGAGACAACCACGAGATTCTTATGAATGTTACAAGCGTTGTCATCACAAGTCTACAGGAAGAGACAACTACGAGATTCTTATTAATATTACAAGCGTTGTCATCACAAGTCTACAGGAAGAGACAACCACGAGATTCTTATTAATGTTACAAGCGTTGTCATCACAAGTCTACAGGAAGATACAACAACGAGATTTTTATTAATGTTACAAGCGTTGTCATCACAAGTATACAGGAAGAGACAACCACGAGATTCTTATTAATGTTACAAGCGTTGTCATCACAAGTCTACAGGAAGATACAACAACGAGATTTTTATTAATGTTACCAGCGTTGTCATCACAAGTATACAGGAAGAGACAACCACAAGATTCTTATTAATGTTACAAGCGTTGTCATCACAAGTCTACAGGAAGAGACAACCACGAGATTCGTATTAATGTTACAAGCGTTGTCATCACAAGTATACAGGAAGAGACAACCACGAGATTCTTATGAATGTTTCAAGCGTTGTCATCACAAGTCTACAGGAAGAGACAACCACGAGATTCTTATTAATGTTATAAGCGTTGTCATCACAAGCATACAGGAAGAGACAACCACGAGATTCTTATTAATGTTACAAGCGTTGTCATCACAAGCATACAGGAAGAGACAACCACGAGATTCTTATTAATGTTATAAGCGTTGTCATCACAAGCATACAGGAAGAGACAACCACGAGATTCTTATTAATGTTACAAACGTTGTAATCGCAAATCTGGAGGAAGAGACAACCACGAGATTATTATGAATTGTACAAGCGTTGTCATCACAAGTCTACAGGAAGAAACAACCACGCGATTCTTATTAATGTTACAAGAGTTGTCATCACAAGTCTACAGGAAGAGACAACCACGCGATTCTTATTAATATTAGAAGCGTTGTCATCACAGGTATACAGGAAGAGACAACCACGAGATTCTTATTAATGTTACAAGCGTTGTCATCACAAGTCTACAGGAAGAGACAACCACGAGATTCTTATTAATGTTACAAGCGTTGTCATCACAAGTCTACAGGAAGAGACAACCACGAGATTCTTATGAATGTTACAAGCGTTGTCATCACAAGTCTACAGGAAGAGACAACTACGAGATTCTTATTAATATTACAAGCGTTGTCATCACAAGTCTACAGGAAGAGACAACCACGAGATTCTTATTAATGTTACAAGCGTTGTCATCACAAGTCTACAGGAAGATACAACAACGAGATTTTTATTAATGTTACAAGCGTTGTCATCACAAGTATACAGGAAGAGACAACCACGAGATTCTTATTAATGTTACAAGCGTTGTCATCACAAGTCTACAGGAAGATACAACAACGAGATTTTTATTAATGTTACAAGCGTTGTCATCACAAGTATACAGGAAGAGACAACCACAAGATTCTTATTAATGTTACAAGCGTTGTCATCACAAGTCTACAGGAAGAGACAACCACGAGATTCGTATTAATGTTACAAGCGTTGTCATCACAAGTCTACAGGAAGAGACAACCACGAGATTCTTATGAATGTTTCAAGCGTTGTCATCACAAGTCTACAGGAAGAGACAACCACGAGATTCTTATTAATGTTACAAGCGTTGTCATCACAAGTCTACAGGAAGAGACAACCACGCGATTCTTATTAATGTTACAAGCGTTGTCATCACAAGTATACAGGAAGAGACACCCACGCGATTCTTATTAATGTTACAAGCGTTGTCATCACAAGTCTACAGGAAGAGACAACTACGAGATTCTTATTAATGTTACAAGCGTTTTCATCACAAGTCTACAGGAAGAGACAACCACGAGATTCTTATTAATGTTACAAGCGTTGTCATCACAAGTCTACAGGAAGATACAACAACGAGATTTTTATTAATGTTACAAGCGTTGTCATCACAAGTATACAGGAAGAGACAACCACGAGATTCTTATTAATGATACAAGCGTTGTCATCACACGTATACAGGAAGAGACAACCACGAGATTCGCATTAATGTTACAAGCGTTGTCATCACAAGTCTACAGGAAGAGACAACCACGAGATTCTTATTAATGTTACAAGCGTTGTCATCACAAGTCTACAGGAAGATACAACAACGAGATTTGTATTAATGTTACAAGCGTTGTCATCACAAGTATACAGGAAGAAACAACCACGAGATTCTTATTAATGTTACAAGTGTTGTCATCACAAGTCTACAGGAAGAGACAACCACGAGATTCTTATTAATGTTACAAGCGTTGTCATCACAAGTCTACAGGAAGACCACGAGATTCTTATTAATGTTATAAGCGTTGTCATCACAAGCATACAGGAAGAGACAACCACGAGATTCTTATTAATGTTACAAGCGTTGTCATCACAAGTCTACAGGAAGAGAAAACCACGAGATTCTTATCAATGTTATATGCGTTGTCATCACAAGCATACAGGAAGAGACAACCACGAGATTCTTGTTAATGTTACAAACGTTGTCATCGCAAATCTACAGGAAGAGACAACCACGAGATTCTTATGAATGTTACAAACGTTGTCATCACAAGTATACAGGAAGAGACAACCACGAGATTCTTATTAATGTTACAAGCGTTGTCATCACAAGTCTACAGGAAGAGACAACCACGAGATTTTTATTAATGTTACAAGCGTTGTCATCACAAGTATACAGGAAGAGACAACCACGAGATTCTTATTTATGTTACAAGCGTTGTCATCACAAGTCTACAGGAAGAGAAAACCACGAGATTCTTATGAATGTTACAAGCTTTGTCATCACAAGTCTACAGGAAGAGACAACCACGCGATTCTTATTAATGTTACAAGCGTTGTCATCACAAGTCTACAGGAAGATACAACAACGAGATTCTTATTAATGTTACAAGCGTTGTCATCACCAGTATACAGGAAGAGACAACCACGAGATTCTTATTAATGATGGAAGCGTTGTCATCACACGTATACAGGAAGAGACAACCACGAGATTCTTATTAATGTTACAAGCGTTGTCATCACAAGTCTACAGGAAGATACAACAACGAGATTTTTATTAATGTTACAAGCGTTGTCATCACAGGTATACAGGAAGAGACAACCACGAGATTCTTATTAATGTTACAAGCGTTGTCATCACAAGTCTACAGGAAGAGACAACCACGAGATTCTTATTAATGTTACAAGCGTTGTCATCACAAGTCTACAGGAAGAGACAACCACGAGATTCTTATGAATGTTACAAGCGTTGTCATCACAAGTCTACAGGAAGAGACAACTACGAGATTCTTATTAATATTACAAGCGTTGTCATCACAAGTCTACAGGAAGAGACAACCACGAGATTCTTATTAATGTTACAAGCGTTGTCATCACAAGTCTACAGGAAGATACAACAACGAGATTTTTATTAATGTTACAAGCGTTGTCATCACAAGTATACAGGAAGAGAAAACCACGAGATTCTTATTAATGTTACAAGCGTTGTCATCACAAGTCTACAGGAAGATACAACAACGAGATTTTTATTAATGTTACAAGCGTTGTCATCACAAGTATACAGGAAGAGACAACCACAAGATTCTTATTAATGTTACAAGCGTTGTCATCACAAGTCTACAGGAACAGACAACCACGAGATTCGTATTAATGTTACAAGTGTTGTCATCACAAGTCTACAGGAAGAGACAACCACGAGATTCTTATGAATGTTTCAAGCGTTGTCATCACAAGTCTACAGGAAGAGACAACCACGAGATTCTTATTAATGTTACAAGCGTTGTCATCACAAGTCTACAGGAAGAGACAACCACGCGATTCTTATTAATGTTACAAGCGTTGTCATCACAAGTATACAGGAAGAGACAACCACGAGATTCTTATTAATGTTATAAGCGTTGTCATCACAAGCATACAGGAAGAGACAACCACGAGATTCTTATTAATGTTACAAACGTTGTAATCGCAAATCTGGAGGAAGAGACAACCACGAGATTATTATGAATTGTACAAGCGTTGTCATCACAAGTCTACAGGAAGAGACAACCACGCGATTCTTATTAATATTAGAAGCGTTGTTATCACAAGTATACAGGAAGAGAAAACCACGAGGTTATTATTAATGTTACAAGCGTTGTCATCACAAGTATACAGGAAGAGACAACCACGAGATTCTTATTAATGTTACAAGCGTTGTCATCACAAGTATACAGAAAGAGACAACCACGAGATTCTTATTAATGTTACAAGCGTTGTCATCACAAGTCTACAGGAAGAGAAAACCACGAGATTCTTATGAATGTTACAAGCGTTGTCATCACAAGTCTACAGGAAGAGACAACCACGAGATTCTTAATAATGTTACAAGCGTTGTCATCACAAGTCTACAGGAAGAGACAACTACGAGATTCTTATTAATGTTACAAGCGTTGTCATCACAAGTCTACAGGAAGAGACAACCACGAGATTCTTATTAATGTTACAAGCGTTGTCATCACAAGTCTACAGGAAGATACAACAACGAGATTCTTATTAATGTTACAAGCGTTGTCATCACAAGTATACAGGAAGAGACAACCACGAGATTCTTATTAATGATAGAAGCGTTGTCATCACAGGTATACAGGAAGAGACAACCACGAGATTCTTATTAATGTTACAAGCGTTGTCATCACAAGTCTACAGGAAGAGACAACCACGAGATTCTTATTAATGTTACAAGCGTTGTCATCACAAGTCTACAGGAAGATACAACAACGAGATTTTTATTAATGTTACAAGCGTTGTCATCACAAGTATACAGGAAGAGACAACCACGAGATTCTTATTAATGTTACAAGCGTTGTCATCACAAGTCTACAGGAAGATACAACAACGAGATTTTTATTAATGTTACAAGCGTTGTCATCACAAGTATACAGGAAGAGACAACCACAAGATTCTTATTAATGTTACAAGCGTTGTCATCACAAGTCTACAGGAAGAGACAACCACGAGATTCGTATTAATGTTACAAGCGTTGTCATCACAAGTCTACAGGAAGAGACAACCACGAGATTCTTATGAATGTTTCAAGCGTTGTCATCACAAGTCTACAGGAAGAGACAACCACGAGATTCTTATTAATGTTACAAGCGTTGTCATCACAAGTCTACAGGAAGAGACAACCACGCGATTCTTATTAATGTTACAAGCGTTGTCATCACAAGTATACAGGAAGAGACACCCACGCGATTCTTATTAATGTTACAAGCGTTGTCATCACAAGTCTACAGGAAGAGACAACTACGAGATTCTTATTAATGTTACAAGCGTTTTCATCACAAGTCTACAGGAAGAGACAACCACGAGATTCTTATTAATGTTACAAGCGTTGTCATCACAAGTCTACAGGAAGATACAACAACGAGATTTTTATTAATGTTACAAGCGTTGTCATCACAAGTATACAGGAAGAGACAACCACGAGATTCTTATTAATGATACAAGTGTTGTCATCACACGTATACAGGAAGAGACAACCACGAGATTCGCATTAATGTTACAAGCGTTGTCATCACAAGTCTACAGGAAGAGACAACCACGAGATTCTTATTAATGTTACAAGCGTTGTCATCACAAGTCTACAGGAAGATACAACAACGAGATTTGTATTAATGTTACAAGCGTTGTCATCACAAGTATACAGGAAGAAACAACCACGAGATTCTTATTAATGTTACAAGTGTTGTCATCACAAGTCTACAGGAAGAGACAACCACGAGATTCTTATTAATGTTACAAGCGTTGTCATCACAAGTCTACAGGAAGACCACGAGATTCTTATTAATGTTATAAGCGTTGTCATCACAAGCATACAGGAAGAGACAACCACGAGATTCTTATTAATGTTACAAGCGTTGTCATCACAAGTCTACAGGAAGAGAAAACCACGAGATTCTTATCAATGTTATAAGCGTTGTCATCACAAGCATACAGGAAGAGACAACCACGAGATTCTTATTAATGTTACAAACGTTGTCATCGCAAATCTACAGGAAGAGACAACCACGAGATTCTTATGAATGTTACAAACGTTGTCATCACAAGTATACAGGAAGAGACAACCACGAGATTCTTATTAATGTTACAAGCGTTGTCATCACAAGTCTACAGGAAGAGACAACCACGAGATTTTTATTAATGTTACAAGCGTTGTCATCACAAGTATACAGGAAGAGACAACCACGAGATTCTTATTAATGTTACAAGCGTTGTCATCACAAGTCTACAGGAAGAGAAAACCACGAGATTCTTATGAATGTTACAAGCTTTGTCATCACAAGTCTACAGGAAGAGACAACCACGCGATTCTTATTAATGTTACAAGCGTTGTCATCACAAGTCTACAGGAAGATACAACAACGAGATTCTTATTAATGTTACAAGCGTTGTCATCACAAGTATACAGGAAGAGACAACCACGAGATTCTTATTAATGATAGAAGCGTTGTCATCACACGTATACAGGAAGAGACAACCACGAGATTCTTATTAATGTTACAAGCGTTGTCATCACAAGTCTACAGGAAGATACAACAACGAGATTTTTATTAATGTTACAAGCGTTGTCATCACAGGTATACAGGAAGAGACAACCACGAGATTCTTATTAATGTTACAAGCGTTGTCATCACAAGTCTACAGGAAGAGACAACCACGAGATTCTTATTAATGTTACAAGCGTTGTCATCACAAGTCTACAGGAAGAGACAACCACGAGATTCTTATGAATGTTACAAGCGTTGTCATCACAAGTCTACAGGAAGAGACAACTACGAGATTCTTATTAATATTACAAGCGTTGTCATCACAAGTCTACAGGAAGAGACAACCACGAGATTCTTATTAATGTTACAAGCGTTGTCATCACAAGTCTACAGGAAGATACAACAACGAGATTTTTATTAATGTTACAAGCGTTGTCATCACAAGTATACAGGAAGAGACAACCACGAGATTCTTATTAATGTTACAAGCGTTGTCATCACAAGTCTACAGGAAGATACAACAACGAGATTTTTATTAATGTTACAAGCGTTGTCATCACAAGTATACAGGAAGAGACAACCACAAGATTCTTATTAATGTTACAAGCGTTGTCATCACAAGTCTACAGGAAGAGACAACCACGAGATTCGTATTAATGTTACAAGCGTTGTCATCACAAGTCTACAGGAAGAGACAACCACGAGATTCTTATGAATGTTTCAAGCGTTGTCATCACAAGTCTACAGGAAGAGACAACCACGAGATTCTTATTAATGTTACAAGCGTTGTCATCACAAGTCTACAGGAAGAGACAACCACGCGATTCTTATTAATGTTACAAGCGTTGTCATCACAAGTATACAGGAAGAGACACCCACGCGATTCTTATTAATGTTACAAGCGTTGTCATCACAAGTCTACAGGAAGAGACAACTACGAGATTCTTATTAATGTTACAAGCGTTTTCATCACAAGTCTACAGGAAGAGACAACCACGAGATTCTTATTAATGTTACAAGCGTTGTCATCACAAGTCTACAGGAAGATACAACAACGAGATTTTTATTAATGTTACAAGCGTTGTCATCACAAGTATACAGGAAGAGACAACCACGAGATTCTTATTAATGATACAAGCGTTGTCATCACACGTATACAGGAAGAGACAACCACGAGATTCGCATTAATGTTACAAGCGTTGTCATCACAAGTCTACAGGAAGAGACAACCACGAGATTCTTATTAATGTTACAAGCGTTGTCATCACAAGTCTACAAGAAGATACAACAACGAGATTTGTATTAATGTTACAAGCGTTGTCATCACAAGTATACAGGAAGAAACAACCACGAGATTCTTATTAATGTTACAAGTGTTGTCTTCACAAGTCTACAGGAAGAGACAACCACGAGATTCTTATTAATGTTACAAGCGTTGTCATCACAAGTCTACAGGAAGACCACGAGATTCTTATTAATGTTACAAGCGTTGTCATCACAAGTCTACAGGAAGAGACAACCACGAGATTCTTATTAATGTTACAAGCGTTGTCATCACAAGTCTACAGGAAGCGAAAACCACGAGATTCTTATCAATGTTATAAGCGTTGTCATCACAAGCATACAGGAAGAGACAACCACGAGATTCTTATTAATGTTACAAACGTTGTCATCACAAATCTACAGGAAGAGACAACCACGAGATTCTTATGAATGTTACAAACGTTGTCATCACAAGTATACAGGAAGAGACAACCACGAGATTCGTATTAATGTTACAAGCGTTGTCATCACAAGCCTACAGGAAGAGACAACCACGAGATTTTTATTAATGTTACAAGCGTTGTCATCACAAGTATTCAGGAAGAGACAACCACGAGATTCTTATTTATGTTACAAGCGTTGTCATCACAAGTCTACAGAAAGAGAAAACCACGAGATTCTTATGAATGTTACAAGCTTTGTCATCACAAGTCTACAGGAAGAGACAACCACGAGATTCTTATTAATGTTACAAGCGTTGTCATCACAAGTCTACAGGAAGATACAACAACGAGATTCGTATTAATGTTACAAGCATTGTCATCACAAGTATACAGGAAGAGACACCCACGAGATTCTTATTAATGTTACAAGCGTTGTCATCACAATTCTAAAGGAAGAGAAAACCACGCGATTCTTATTAATGTTACAAGCGTTGTCATCACAAGTCTACAGGAAGAGACAACTACGAGATTCTTATTAATGTTACAAGCGTTGTCATCACAAGTCTACAGGAAGAGACAACCACGAGATTCTTATTAATGTTACAAGCGTTGTCATCACAAGTCTACAGGAAGATACAACAACGAGATTGTTATTAATGTTACAAGCGTTGTCATCATAAGTATACAGGAAGAGACAACCACGAGATTCTTATTAATGATACAAGCGTTGTCATCACACGTATACAGGAAGAGACAACCACGAGATTCTTATTAATGTTACAAGCGTTGTCATCACAAGTCTACAGGAAGAGACAACCACGCGATTCTTATTAATGTTACAAGCGTTGTCATCACAAGTCTACAGGAAGACCACGAGATTCTTATTAATGTTATAAGCGTTGTCATCACAAGCATACAGGAAGAGACAACCACGAGATTCTTATTAATGTTACAAGCGTTGTCATCACAAGTCTACAGGAAGAGACAACCACGAGATTCTTATCAATGTTATAAGCGTTGTAATCACAAGCATACAGGAAGAGACAACCACGAGATTCTTATTAATGTTACAAACGTTGTCATCACAAGTATACAGGAAGAGACAACCACGAGATTCTTATTTATGTTACAAGCGTTGTCATCACAAGTCTACAGGAAGAGAAAACCACGAGATTCTTATGAATGTTACAAGCTTTGTCATCACAAGTCTACAGGAAGAGACAACCACGAGATTCTTATTAATGTTACAAGCGTTGTCATCACAAGTCTACAGGAAGATACAACAACGAGATTCGTATTAATGTTACAAGCATTGTCATCACAAGTATACAGGAAGAGACACCCACGAGATTCTTATTAATGTTACAAGCGTTGTCATCACAATTCTAAAGGAAGAGAAAACCACGCGATTCTTATTGATGTTACAAGCGTTGTCATCACAAGTCTACAGGAAGAGACAACTACGAGATTCTTATTAATGTTACAAGCGTTGTCATCACAAGTCTACAGGAAGAGACAACCACGAGATTCTTATTAATGTTACAAGCGTTGTCATCACAAGTCTACAGGAAGATACAACAACGAGATTGTTATTAATGTTACAAGCGTTGTCATCATAAGTATACAGGAAGAGACAACCACGAGATTCTTATTAATGATACAAGCGTTGTCATCACACGTATACAGGAAGAGACAACCACGAGATTCTTATTAATGTTACAAGCGTTGTCATCACAAGTCTACAGGAAGAGACAACCACGCGATTCTTATTAATGTTACAAGCGTTGTCATCACAAGTCTACAGGAAGACCACGAGATTCTTATTAATGTTATAAGCGTTGTCATCACAAGCATACAGGAAGAGACAACCACGAGATTCTTATTAATGTTACAAGCGTTGTCATCACAAGTCTACAGGAAGAGACAACCACGAGATTCTTATCAATGTTATAAGCGTTGTAATCACAAGCATACAGGAAGAGACAACCACGAGATTCTTATTAATGTTACAAACGTTGTCATCACAAGTATACAGGAAGAGACAACCACGAGATTCTTATTTATGTTACAAGCGTTGTCATCACAAGTCTACAGGAAGAGAAAACCACGAGATTCTTATGAATGTTACAAGCTTTGTCATCACAAGTCTACAGGAAGAGAAAACCACGAGATTCTTATTAATGTTACAAGCGTTGTCATCACAAGTCTACAGGAAGATACAACAACGAGATTCGTATTAATGTTACAAGCATTGTCATCACAAGTATACAGGAAGAGACACCCACGAGATTCTTATTAATGTTACAAGCGTTGTCATCACAATTCTAAAGGAAGAGAAAACCACGCGATTCTTATTAATGTTACAAGCGTTGTCATCACAAGTCTACAGGAAGAGACAACTACGAGATTCTTATTAATGTTACAAGCGTTGTCATCACAAGTCTACAGGAAGAGACAACTACGAGATTCTTATTAATGTTACAAGCGTTGTCATCACAAGTCTACAGGAAGATACAACAACGAGATTGTTATTAATGTTACAAGCGTTGTCATCATAAGTATACAGGAAGAGACAACCACGAGATTCTTATTAATGATACAAGCGTTGTCATCACACGTATACAGGAAGAGACAACCACGAGATTCTTATTAATGTTACAAGCGTTGTCATCACAAGTCTACAGGAAGAGACAACCACGCGATTCTTATTAATGTTACAAGCGTTGTCATCACAAGTCTACAGGAAGACCACGAGATTCTTATTAATGTTATAAGCGTTGTCATCACAAGCATACAGGAAGAGACAACCACGAGATTCTTATTAATGTTACAAGCGTTGTCATCACAAGTCTACAGGAAGAGACAACCACGAGATTCTTATCAATGTTATAAGCGTTGTAATCACAAGCATACAGGAAGAGACAACCACGAGATTCTTATTAATGTTACAAACGTTGTCATCGCAAGTTTAGAGGAAGAGACAACCACGAGATTCTTATGAATGTTACAAGCGTTGTCATCACAAGTATACAGGAAGAGACCACCACGAGATTCTTATTAATGTTACAAGAGTTGTCATCACAAGTCTACAGGAAGAGACAACCACGCGATTCTTATTACTGTTAGAAGCGTTGTTATCACAAGTATACAGGAAGAGAAAACCACGAGGTTATTATTAATGTTACAAGCGTTGTCATCACAAGTCTACAGGAAGACACAACCACGAGATTTTTATTAATGTTACAAGCGTTGTCATCACAAGTATACAGGAAGAGACAACCACGAGATTCTTATTTATGTTACAAGCGTTGTCATCACAAGTCTACAGGAAGAGAAAACCACGAGATTCTTATGAATGTTACAAGCTTTGTCATCACAAGTCTACAGGAAGAGACAACCACGAGATTCTTATTAATGTTACAAGCGTTGTCATCACAAGTCTACAGGAAGATACAACAACGAGATTCGTATTAATGTTACAAGCGTTGTCATCACAAGTATACAGGAAGAGACACCCACGAGATTCTTATTAATGTTACAAGCGTTGTCATCACAATTCTACAGGAAGAGAAAACCACGCTATTCTTATTAATGTTACAAGCGTTGTCATCACAAGTCTACAGGAAGAGACAACTACGAGATTCTTTTTAATGTTACAAGCGTTGTCATCACAAGTCTACAGGAAGAGACAACCACGAGATTCTTATTAATGTTACAAGCGTTGTCATCACAAGTCTACAGGAAGATACAACAACGAGATTTTTATTAATGTTACAAGCATTGTCATCACAAGTATACAGGAAGAGACAACCACGAGATTCTTATTAATGATACAAGCGTTGTCATCACACGTATACAGGAAGAGACAACCACGAGATTCTTATTAATGTTACAAGCGTTGTCATCACAAGTCTACAGGGAGATACAACAACGAGATTTTTATTAATGTTACAAGCGTGGTCATCACAAGTATACAGGAAGAGACAACCACGAGATTCTTATTAATGTTACAAGCGTTGTCATCATACGTCTACAGGAAGAGACAACCACGAGATTCTTATTAATGTTACAAGCGTTGTCATCACAAGTCTACAGGAAGAGACAACCACGCGATTCTTATTAATGTTACAAGCGTTGTCATCACAAGTCTACAGGAAGAGACAACCACGAGATTCTTATTAATGTTATAAGCGTTGTCATCACAAGCATACAGGAAGAGACAACCACGAGATTCTTATTAATGTTACAAGCGTTGTCATCACATGTCTACAGGAAGAGACAACCACGAGATTCTTATTAATGTTGTAAGCGTTGTCATCACAAGCATACAGGAAGAGACAACCAC
Organism: Bathymodiolus septemdierum; assembly: GCA_963383655.1. Lineage (NCBI taxonomy): Eukaryota > Metazoa > Mollusca > Bivalvia > Mytilida > Modiolidae > Bathymodiolus > Bathymodiolus septemdierum. The sequence continues at coordinate 8,143,772 of OY726522.1, read as the reverse complement.
GAGATTCTTATTAATGTTACAAACGTTGTAATCGCAAATCTACAGGAAGAGACAACCACGAGATTATTATGAATGTTACAAGCGTTGTCATCACAAGTCTACAGGAAGAGACAACCACGAGATTCTTATTAATGTTACAAGAGTTGTCATCACAAGTCTACAGGAAGAGACAACCACGCGATTCTTATTAATGTTAGAAGCGTTGTTATCACAAGTATACAGGAAGAGAAAACCACGAGGTTATTATTAATGTTACAAGCGTTGTCATCACAAGTCTACAGGAAGAGACAACCACGAAATTTTTATTAATGTTACAAGCGTTGTCATCACAAGTATACAGGAAGAGACAACCACGAGATTCTTATTAATGTTACAAGCGTTGTCATCACAAGTATACAGAAAGAAACAACCACGAGATTCTTATTTATGTTACAAGCGTTGTCATCACAAGTCTACAGGAAGAGAAAACCACGAGATTCTTATGAATGTTACAAGGGTTGTCATCACAAGTCTACAGGAAGAGACAACCACGAGATTCTTATTAATGTTACAAGCGTTGTCATCACAAGTCTACAGGAAGATACAACAACGAGATTCGTATTAATGTTACAAGCGTTGTCATCACAAGTATACAGGAAGAGACAACAACGAGATTTTTATTAATGTTACAAGCGTTGTCATCACAATTCTAAAGGAAGAGAAAACCACGCGATTCTTATTAATGTTACAAGCGTTGTCATCACAAGTCTACAGGAAGAGACAACTACGAGATTCTTATTAATGTTACAAGCGTTGTCATCACAAGTCTACAGGAAGAGACAACTACGAGATTCTTATTAATGTTACAAGCGTTGTCATTACAAGTCTACAGGAAGATACAACAACGAGATTCTTATTAATGTTACAAGCGTTGTCATCACAAGTATACAGGAAGAGACAACCACGAGATTCTTATTAATGATAGAAGCGTTGTCATCACACGTATACAGGAAGAGACAACCACGAGATTCTTATTAATGTTACAAGCGTTGTCATCACAAGTCTACAGGAAGATACAACAACGAGATTTTTATTAATGTTACAAGCGTTGTCATCACAAGTATACAGGAAGAGACAACCACGAGATTCTTATTAATGTTACAAGCGTTGTCATCACAAGTCTACAGGAAGAGACAACCACGAGATTCTTATTAATGTTACAAGCGTTGTCATCACAAGTATACAGGAAGAGACAACCACGAGATTCTTATGAATGTTACAAGCGTTGTCATCACAAGTCTACAGGAAGAGACAACTACGAGATTCTTATTAATGTTACAAGCGTTGTCATCACAAGTCTACAGGAAGAGACAACCACGAGATTCTTATTAATGTTACAAGCGTTGTCATCACAAGTCTACAGGAAGATACAACAACGAGATTTTTATTAATGTTACAAGTGTTGTCATCACAAGTATACAGGAAGAGACAACCACGAGATTCTTATTAATGATACAAGCGTTGTCATCACACGTATACAGGAAGAGACAACCACGAGATTCTTATTAATGTTACAAGCGTTGTCATCACAAGTCTACAGGAAGATACAACAACGAGATTTTTATTAATGTTACAAGCGTTGTCATCACAAGTCTACAGGAAGAGAAAACCACGAGATTCTTATGAATGTTACAAGCTTTGTCATCAGAAGTCTACAGGAAGAGACAACCACGAGATTCTTATTAATGTTACAAGCGTTGTCATCACAAGTCTACAGGAAGATACAACAACGAGATTCGTATTAATGTTATAAGCGTTGTCATCACAAGTATACAGGAAGACACACCCACGAGATTCTTATTAATGTTACAAGCGTTGTCATCACAATTCTAAAGGAAGAGAAAACCACGCGATTCTTATTAATGTTACAAGCGTTGTCATCACAAGTCTACAGGAAGAGACAACTACGAGATTCTTATGAATGTTACAAGCGTTGTCATCACAAGTCTACAGGAAGAGACAACCACGAGGTTCTTATTAATGTTACAAGCGTTGTCATCACAAGTCTACAGGAAGAGACAACAACGAGATTTTTATTAATGTTACAAGCGTTGTCATCACAAGTATACAGGAAGAGACAACCACGAGATTCTTATTAATGATACAAGCGTTGTCATCACACGTATACAGGAAGAGACAACCACGAGATTCTTATTAATGTTACAAGCGTTGTCATCACAAGTCTACAGGAAGATACAACAACGAGATTTTTATTAATGTTACAAGCGTTGTCATCACAAGTATACAGGAAGAGACAACCACGAGATTCTTATTAATGTTACAAACGTTGTAATCGCAAATCTACAGGAAGAGACAACCACGAGATTATTATGAATGTTACAAGCGTTGTCATCACAAGTCTACAGGAAGAGACAACCACGAGATTCTTATTAATGTTACAAGAGTTGTCATCACAAGTCTACAGGAAGAGACAACCACGCGATTCTTATTAATGTTAGAAGCGTTGTTATCACAAGTATACAGGAAGAGAAAACCACGAGGTTATTATTAATGTTACAAGCGTTGTCATCACAAGTCTACAGGAAGAGACAACCACGAGATTTTTATTAATGTTACAAGCGTTGTCATCACACGTATACAGGAAGAGACAACCACGAGATTCTTATTAATGTTACAAGCGTTGTCATCACAAGTATACAGAAAGAGACAACCACGAGATTCTTATTAATGTTACAAGCGTTGTCATCACAAGTCTACAGGAAGAGAAAACCACGAGATTCTTATGAATGTTACAAGCGTTGTCATCACAAGTCTACAGGAAGAGACAACCACGAGATTCTTATTAATGTTACAAGCGTTGTCATCACAAGTCTACAGGAAGATACAACAACGAGATTCGTATTAATGTTACAAGCGTTGTCATCACAAGTATACAGGAAGAGACAACAACGAGATTCTTATTAATGTTACAAGCGTTGTCATCACAATTCTAAAGGAAGAGAAAACCACGCGATTCTTATTAATGTTACAAGCGTTGTCATCACAAGTCTACAGGAAGAGACAACTACGAGATTCTTATTAATGTTACAAGCGTTGTCATCACAAGTCTACATGAAGAGACAACCACGAGATTCTTATTAATGTTACAAGCGTTGTCATCACAAGTATACAGGAAGAGACAACAACGAGATTCTTATTAATGATAGAAGCGTTGTCATCACACGTATACAGGAAGAGACAACCACGAGATTCTTATTAATGTTACAAGCGTTGTCATCACAAGTCTACAGGAAGATACAACAACGAGATTTTTATTAATGTTACAAGCGTTGTCATCACAAGTATACAGGAAGAGACAACCACGAGATTCTTATTAATGTTACAAGCGTTGTCATCACAAGTCTACAGGAAGAGACAACCACGAGATTCTTATTAATGTTACAAGCGTTGTCATCACAAGTCTACAGGAAGAGACAACCACGAGATTCTTATGAATGTTACAAGCGTTGTGATCACAAGTCTACAGGAAGAGACAACTACGAGATTCTTATTAATGTTACAAGCGTTGTCATCACAAGTCTACAGGAAGAGACAACCACGAGATTCTTATTAATGTTACAAGCGTTGTCATCACAAGTCTACAGGAAGATACAACAACGAGATTTTTATTAATGTTACAAGCGTTGTCATCACAAGTATACAGGAAGAGACAACCACGAGATTCTTATGAATGTTACAAGGGTTGTCATCACAAGTCTACAGGAAGAGACAACCACGAGATTCTTATTAATGTTACAAGCGTTGTCATCACAAGTCTACAGGAAGATACAACAACGAGATTCGTATTAATGTTACAAGCGTTGTCATCACAAGTATACAGGAAGAGACAACAACGAGATTTTTATTAATGTTACAAGCGTTGTCATCACAATTCTAAAGGAAGAGAAAACCACGCGATTCTTATTAATGTTACAAGCGTTGTCATCACAAGTCTACAGGAAGAGACAACTACGAGATTCTTATTAATGTTACAAGCGTTGTCATCACAAGTCTACAGGAAGAGACAACTACGAGATTCTTATTAATGTTACAAGCGTTGTCATCACAAGTCTACAGGAAGATACAACAACGAGATTCTTATTAATGTTACAAGCGTTGTCATCACAAGTATACAGGAAGAGACAACCACGAGATTCTTATTAATGATAGAAGCGTTGTCATCACACGTATACAGGAAGAGACAACCACGAGATTCTTATTAATGTTACAAGCGTTGTCATCACAAGTCTACAGGAAGATACAACAACGAGATTTTTATTAATGTTACAAGCGTTGTCATCACAAGTATACAGGAAGAGACAACCACGAGATTCTTATTAATGTTACAAGCGTTGTCATCACAAGTCTACAGGAAGAGACAACCACGAGATTCTTATTAATGTTACAAGCGTTGTCATCACAAGTATACAGGAAGAGACAACCACGAGATTCTTATGAATGTTACAAGCGTTGTCATCACAAGTCTACAGGAAGAGACAACTACGAGATTCTTATTAATGTTACAAGCGTTGTCATCACAAGTCTACAGGAAGAGACAACCACGAGATTCTTATTAATGTTACAAGCGTTGTCATCACAAGTCTACAGGAAGATACAACAACGAGATTTTTATTAATGTTACAAGTGTTGTCATCACAAGTATACAGGAAGAGACAACCACGAGATTCTTATTAATGTTACAAGCGTTGTCATCACACGTATACAGGAAGAGACAACCACGAGATTCTTATTAATGTTACAAGCGTTGTCATCACAAGTCTACAGGAAGATACAACAACGAGATTTTTATTAATGTTACAAGCGTTGTCATCACAAGTCTACAGGAAGAGAAAACCACGAGATTCTTATGAATGTTACAAGCTTTGTCATCAGAAGTCTACAGGAAGAGACAACCACGAGATTCTTATTAATGTTACAAGCGTTGTCATCACAAGTCTACAGGAAGATACAACAACGAGATTCGTATTAATGTTATAAGCGTTGTCATCACAAGTATACAGGAAGACACACCCACGAGATTCTTATTAATGTTACAAGCGTTGTCATCACAATTCTAAAGGAAGAGAAAACCACGCGATTCTTATTAATGTTACAAGCGTTGTCATCACAAGTCTACAGGAAGAGACAACTACGAGATTCTTATGAATGTTACAAGCGTTGTCATCACAAGTCTACAGGAAGAGACAACCACGAGGTTCTTATTAATGTTACAAGCGTTGTCATCACAAGTCTACAGGAAGAGACAACAACGAGATTTTTATTAATGTTACAAGCGTTGTCATCACAAGTATACAGGAAGAGACAACCACGAGATTCTTATTAATGATACAAGCGTTGTCATCACACGTATACAGGAAGAGACAACCACGAGATTCTTATTAATGTTACAAGCGTTGTCATCACAAGTCTACAGGAAGATACAACAACGAGATTTTTATTAATGTTACAAGCGTTGTCATCACAAGTATACAGGAAGAGACAACCACGAGATTCTTATTAATGTTACAAACGTTGTAATCGCAAATCTACAGGAAGAGACAACCACGAGATTATTATGAATGTTACAAGCGTTGTCATCACAAGTCTACAGGAAGAGACAACCACGAGATTCTTATTAATGTTACAAGAGTTGTCATCACAAGTCTACAGGAAGAGACAACCACGCGATTCTTATTAATGTTAGAAGCGTTGTTATCACAAGTATACAGGAAGAGAAAACCACGAGGTTATTATTAATGTTACAAGCGTTGTCATCACAAGTCTACAGGAAGAGACAACCACGAGATTTTTATTAATGTTACAAGCGTTGTCATCACACGTATACAGGAAGAGACAACCACGAGATTCTTATTAATGTTACAAGCGTTGTCATCACAAGTATACAGAAAGAGACAACCACGAGATTCTTATTAATGTTACAAGCGTTGTCATCACAAGTCTACAGGAAGAGAAAACCACGAGATTCTTATGAATGTTACAAGCGTTGTCATCACAAGTCTACAGGAAGAGACAACCACGAGATTCTTATTAATGTTACAAGCGTTGTCATCACAAGTCTACAGGAAGATACAACAACGAGATTCGTATTAATGTTACAAGCGTTGTCATCACAAGTATACAGGAAGAGACAACAACGAGATTCTTATTAATGTTACAAGCGTTGTCATCACAATTCTAAAGGAAGAGAAAACCACGCGATTCTTATTAATGTTACAAGCGTTGTCATCACAAGTCTACAGGAAGAGACAACTACGAGATTCTTATTAATGTTACAAGCGTTGTCATCACAAGTCTACAGGAAGAGACAACCACGAGATTCTTATTAATGTTACAAGCGTTGTCATCACAAGTATACAGGAAGAGACAACAACGAGATTCTTATTAATGATAGAAGCGTTGTCATCACACGTATACAGGAAGAGACAACCACGAGATTCTTATTAATGTTACAAGCGTTGTCATCACAAGTCTACAGGAAGATACAACAACGAGATTTTTATTAATGTTACAAGCGTTGTCATCACAAGTATACAGGAAGAGACAACCACGAGATTCTTATTAATGTTACAAGCGTTGTCATCACAAGTCTACAGGAAGAGACAACCACGAGATTCTTATTAATGTTACAAGCGTTGTCATCACAAGTCTACAGGAAGAGACAACCACGAGATTCTTATGAATGTTACAAGCGTTGTGATCACAAGTCTACAGGAAGAGACAACTACGAGATTCTTATTAATGTTACAAGCGTTGTCATCACAAGTCTACAGGAAGAGACAACCACGAGATTCTTATTAATGTTACAAGCGTTGTCATCACAAGTCTACAGGAAGATACAACAACGAGATTTTTATTAATGTTACAAGCGTTGTCATCACAAGTATACAGGAAGAGACAACCACGAGATTCTTATTAATGATACAAGCGTTGTCATCACATGTATACAGGAAGAGACAACCACGAGATTCTTATTAATGTTACAAGCGTTGTCATCACAAGTCTACAGCAAGATACAACAACGAGATTTTTATTAATGTTACAAGCGTTGTCATCACAAGTATACAGGAAGAGACAACCACGAGATTCTTATTAATGTTACAAGCGTTGTCATCACAAGTCTACAGGAAGAGACAACCACGAGATTCTTATGAATGTTTCAAGCGTTGTCATCACAAGTCTACAGGAAGAGACAACCACGAGATTCTTATTAATGTTACAAGCGTTGTCATCACAAGTCTACAGGAAGAGACAACCACGCGATTCTTATTAATGTTACAAGCGTTGTCATCACAAGTCTACAGGAAGAGACAACTACGAGATTCTTATTAATGTTATAAGCGTTGTCATCACAAGTCTACAGGAAGAGACAACCACGAGATTATTATTAATGTTACAAGCGTTGTCATCACAAGTCTACAGGAAGAGACATCTACGAGATTCTTATTAATGTTATAAGCGTTGTCATCACAAGCATACAGGAAGAGACAACCACGAGATTCTTATTAATGTTACAAACGTTGTCATCACAAGTCTACAGGAAGAGACAACCACGAGATTCTTATTAATGTTACAAGCGTTGTCATCACAAGTATACAGGAAGAGACAACCACGAGATTCTTATTAATGTTACAAGAGTTGTCATCACAAGTCTACAGGAAGAGACAACCACGAGATTCTTATTAATGTATTGTAAAGCTAATTCAATATTTCAAGAACAAAAAAGAGATAGTTTTAAGATACCAAAGTGATACTATGCTCCCAAGTTGTACTTCGAAGAAGGAAAGACAATACAAAAGTGAAGTATGAACAATTATTAGCATGCTTTGTGCTAAGCACCACCAATGGAATAAGAAATAAGAAAAAATGCGGGGAAAAACATTTGTCTGATGTTTTTAATTATGCACACTTGATGGTGCAATGACAAAACAGGTGTGTCTAAGTACATATCATTTGATGCTATGAATTATCATTCGCATTCCAAAATATTACGTAAGCTATAAATACGTATATTATTAATGCTATGTTCACAAGGGGTCGCCATTAAACCTTGAACGAGTAATTGAAAGTGACAAGATCCAATGGATATATGTTTTTGTGTCTGTGCAATTATGTTTCCTGCATGCAGTGCACAGATCAAAAACTGAAAATGAAATAAGACACATGTTCACCTTTTGATCAGAAATATAATTACAGTCAAACCTGCCTTAAAGGGAACCTCTGTATAACAAATCACTGTCTATAAAGGGCATTCTCATTTTCCCCCATTAATGAATGATGAATATAATTTTAACCTTTATATAAAGGACAACTTCTCATCAAAGCCACATTTTCAGGTTCTCTTGACCCAGCTAGCACACTACGTATTCACAACGTTGCAGTTTGGTTGCTGTTTGGTCAGGTCCCTTTCTTACGTGAAAATTACGTTGCCACAACGTATTTTAGATACGTGATATGCAAGTCGTTGTGACAACGTATTTTCCAACGTTTTTGTTACGTACGGATATGGTCTTGATGCTAACGTAAAAGCTCAAACGTAATGTGTACATCCTGGTAACGTATTCAGAATACGCTATATCCAAGACGTTGTGACAACGTACTTCCCAACGTCTTTGTTACGTACAGATATGGCCTTGATGCTAACGTAAAAACTCAAACGTAGTTATTACGTCCTGGTAATGTATTCAGAATACGTTATATGCAAGTCGTTGTGACAACGTACTTCCCAACGTCTTTGTTACGTACAGATATGGCCTTGATGCTAACGTAAAAACTCAAACGTAGTTATTACGTCCTGGTAATGTATTCAGAATACGTTATATGCAAGTCGTTGTGACACTGTAGTTTGAACGTTTTTGTTACGTACGGATATGGTCTTGATGCTAACGTAAAAGCTCAAACGTAATGTGTACGTCCTGGTAACGTATTCAGAATACGCTATATCCAAGACGTTGTGACAACGTACTTCCCAACGTCTTTGTTACGTACAGATATGGCCTTGATGCTAACGTAAAAACTCAAACGTAGTTATTACGTCCTGGTAATGTATTCAGAATACGTTATATGCAAGTCGTTGTGACACTGTAGTTTGAACGTTTTTGTTACGTACGGATATGGTCTTGATGCTAACGTAAAAGCTCAAACGTAATGTGTACGTCCTGGTAACGTATTCAGAATACGTTATATCCAAGACGTTGTGACAACGTACTTTCCAACGTCTTTGTTACGTACGGATATGGCCTTGATGCTAACGTAAAAACTCAAACGTAATACGGTATTTTCGGGTTAAAGCGCTTTTCAAATTGGAGGTACGATTGGTGTATCGTAGCAACCAAACAACAGGCATCTAAACTTCCGGTTTGTCAACATTTATCAACAGATCGCGTTTATCATTATTATCATGGATATTTAAGTAGATTTCTTCCGATGGCAGGTTCCCGATCTAAAGGAATATTTACAGCATAGAGGCATAACATGTCATTTGTATAGAAAACATGAATTAGTCAAGTTATGTGAACTTGCCCAAGAATTAGATCTAGAGAAAATAACGTCAACAAATGACTACGAACTTTCACAAGTAAACAGGAGAACAATAACGGAGAACGGTGTAACACAGGTTGTGTGTGAGATCGGACAAGTGCCGATATGGTCGTCAGATTTAAAACTGTTGCCTAATATTGAACAGTGTGACATACTATTTATTAAAAAAGTGTGATTGGAATGATGATATGATCGCCTCAAACTGTACAAAAAAGACAACGGAAATGCTTTATTTACTTCCCACGCTTCCTTCCATCAGATTTACACCGAGGAACACAGCACCAGTCCTTAGAAAGCTTAATGGGCCTTTCCATTTTTACCGTGAATGACGTTGTATTTACATTCACGTCAGGCGTTGCTACCCAAACCGGAAGTAATGATGCCTGCAGTTTACGTCAAATCACGTGATCAATAAACGAAAAAACCGGAGTTTCTGCCGGAATGGAAATGACTAGAAAATATCGTATTGTTACGTCCTGGTAACGTATTCAGAATACGCTATATGCAAGTCGTTGTCAAACAACCGTACGTACTTATCACCAATCATTAAGGTATTTCCCTGGAAAAGGGAAAGGATCTTAATTAAAAAGTGAATTTTTCAAATTGGAAAGTATTCTCTAGACATGACTTTGAATTTGATAGTAGTTGATCTCCTGATTCTAAAAATGCATGGTTGATAAGGACTTTTTGCATTTCCAGGTTCATCAGTAAAAAATGGGACTAAGTTGTGTTGTTATTTAGCTACATTTTTGCGTTAAGATGATACAACTGGCTATAGTTGTATATCAATAGCAATACAAAAAAAACCTAATAAAAACGCCATGTACGAGGATCAAATCGGTGGCCTCTTGATCGTTAATCGTTCTTCTTTCCACTGAACTTAGTAGAACGTGATGAAGAAGGCAATATACAAAAGTATCTCCAAGATTTAATCACTTGTAATAAAATTACCATTATCCAAAAATTAGAAGTCCTTTTCCTCATAAATATTCGTCATATTTGAATCAGATTTTGATCACTGTAGTTTCAAGCTGAGTGGATCGTTTATTAGATTTGTCAGATAATAGCATACAATGCGGAAATCCAGTGTGTCCGTCAACGATTCGATAATAAAAAGTTATTGCTATTTCCGGAGTTTGAATTCCTACCAAAATTCAAATCATTTTGGTGTTTTGTGACAATTTTAACAATTTCTTTGATGTCCCGAACATACAAAAACCTCGAGTTTAGAAGGTAGAAATATACAGTAAGGTTAGTCAATAGAATTACATCTATGAATGAACAATCCAAATTGATTTAAGAAAATACTGTGACGCCAAATGTCATTCATTGTTAAATTTTGTGTCAAAAACAAACAAACCACATTTTTTAAAAACATTATTCCAAAGTCGACTCTTGTTCGATTTTGATGATTTTTTTACCAACAAAAACAGAATTAAATGTAGTTTTACACTGTAATTTTAGCATAAATTTATAATCTATTATTTTTATGAGTTCACGATTTAAACACAAAACTAAATTTTGAACGTCAAAAATACAATACAATGATAGTACATTTGAAGACAAATAATTTAAGCTTGTGTTTAAATCATGAACATTTAATAACTGTGCTCCCAAAAATTATTTAAAAATAATCACAGAAAATTACATACGTTCTCGCTTCTGACGTTCTGTTGGTAAAAATTTCATCAAAATCAAACAAGAATTGACTTTGGAATAATGTTTTCAAAAATTGTGGTTTTATATGAAATATATAGTAAAAAATTACAGTGACCGGATACTTTTGGCACGTCTCTACATTGTAAAAGTAATATTAAACAACCCAAAGATAATACTGTATAATATTGCATTCTCAAGACCGACAAGAGGCAAGAGCACCCAACAATCCTGTGATGAACTACACCAGAGTTCAATATTTTTTATTTTTTTTTATATATCATGTTATTTAAATGGTTATTGGGGGGGGGGGGGAATAAAAAAATAATAATAACCATTACACTTATTTAATTTTTTCTTGTCTCAATGTAAATAAGTTATCTCCCTCATTGGTCTCAATTTCATGTACAGATACGTGCAACAAGTATTCGGTCACTGTATTTTTTTTGCTATATTTCATACAGGCATTCCAAACTCAATTCTTGTTCGATTTTGATGAAATTTTTACCAACAGAATGTCAGAAGCGAGAACGTATGTAATTTTCTGTGATTATTTTTAAATATTTTTTGGAAGCACAGATTTTAAATATTCATGATTTAAATGCAAACTTAAATTATTTGTCTTCAAATGTACTATCATTGTATTGTATTTTTGACATTCAAAATTTTGTTTTGTGTTTAAATTGTGAACTCATAAAAATTATAGATTATAAAATTATGCTAAAATCACTTTGTAAAACTACATTTAATTCTGTTTTTGTTGGTAAAAAAATCATCAAAATCGAACAAGAGTCGACTTTGGAATAATGTTTTTAAAAAATGTGGTTTTATATGAAATATATAGTAAAACATAACAGTGACCGAATACCTTTTGCATGTCTCTGTATTACAGACATTTTTAAATAGACTCTTAAGATCAGATAAAGGTTAGATGCATCCGATTTTCATTTTGTCCAGGAACCTCGAACATTTAATTGTTATTTCATTTATTATTTAGCTTGATTTTAGCCAAAGGTATATTAATTTTCAAGTTCAGAAAATAACATGCATGCAATTAGAAATTATATCTTTAATGTAGATCATATGAAAATTGCAGACTTCCCCATGATGTCCCCATCTTAGATATGCAAATTATCAAATGGTACCTCATTTCTGGCTACATGTATATACTTAGGAGGCAGGGGGAAGTAGCCTCTTTTTTTTATCGTTAAGACAGTATGATCATTGATGATACCTGTACATTGTGTATATAAATGAGACTATGAATAAAATAGTTTAAATTTCTTCATTATAATTTCAGAGCTGGTTAATTTCTGTAAAAGTGGTAGACAAGTACAGTTGGATTTGAGGTTATAGCTGTTATAGGCACATAGCTGACCTTGTGACTTTTCAACATATGGCAAACCAGTCGAAATAATTCCTGGCCCCATGTAATATTGGAAGCCACAGATGTCACCTGCTTCATGTCCTGTAATGTCAGACCGATCAACACATAGCTATACTAGACAACAGCAAATTTCACCATCATCTAATCAGAGGTATTCAATTTCATGTTCTTCTAGCTATAGGCCAGACAAGTCAACAACATTATATTTTACATTTTACTATCAACTAATCTAGTCGTGAGGCAATTTTATAGGGATTAAACTCAGATCACGAAAGCTACCATGATGATTTATTGATGAACCAGAAATTAGACTTCATGCACAAAGCCTACAAAATAAATGTATAATGATACATGCATACACTTATACATGTAAGTTATACCAATAGAGCTCCTCCCATATTTACAGTGTGTGGCTATCACAGAAACAAAGGGTTCTTTAGATGAACTTGTTACATTTAATTACATGTATGCAATCTACTTCAAATACAGAACATTTCTTAAGAAGAGATTTATGTTAAATATCATCAGTTACAGTTGACAATAAAATGAAAATAAACACATTTTGAAAAGATCAACCTATCTGATAGAGATCCCATCCCAAAGACAAATTAACTGTACCTGTAATGAAATTTTGAGAAACCTATTAATAAGGAATATAGTTATGTAAAAAAAAACTGCAGAAAAAAATGCCTAAAATTCCCAAGAGTAAATAATTATAATATGATCCTTTGTCAGAGCTTTGTAACATGGACTTAATTTTTTGGTTCATTTCTACTTTTCTTTTTAAAGTTTTCTATATTAAGTGTAGAAATAATAAAAGTGTAATAAATGAAGATAATATTGGTCAGTAGAGAAGTACTGGGCATGGGTAATTAGGTCACACCACTGATTGATCGATATTAATCTCCTCCCCACTGATTGTTTATATGTGCTTTTGTGATTTTCGTAATTTCTCATTAATGAAATGAGATCATGGAAAACATTTTACGGGATATGTTTATATCAACAACAAATATCAAAAACTGCAAGATAAGTGCTGTCTTAAATCAATTTTTAATCTAGAGATATAAGTTTCTTGCATATTAAGTGTAAGTTCCTCTCCGAGTCTAATGTTTTACATACTGCAAATGCTTCTTATAAAATTAAGTATTAATTTTGATAATATTGTAGTCTTACAATAGATCTAAATGTTTGAACTGCACTTTTTTTGTACTATATCTCTTCTAATTATCTCCTGTTCTCATGTTTTTTTTTTTTTTTTTACATAAATGGAGATGTATCTTTTCTAGATTTGTCCTATCAATAAAATTTAACGTATATGTTTGGTCACTGTTTTTGGATTTCTTTCTTTAGCTCTGTAATATATATCCATGCAATATATTTCCGAGTTATAATCAATTAATTATAGTTTTTACAATGTGTCTTCACTTACAGTCGCAAATATCTGTTTACCTAGCTACGATATGCGTCGCTAGGTAAACTCATTTTGCGACTGTAAAACGGACGATTTACATCCGCAAAGCTTAAAATACAATACAGTTATCTCCTAAATATAATAATTTCAAGCTTCTGATCATGATCAAAATAGTTACTAAAAATATTTTCACCCCTAAAGTTGTTCCATTTAGCTGAAAATATTAATATCATATTATTTTTTTCAGAATCAATCCACCAATGAAGGGAGCTTTCCAGATGCTTGATGGAGAAAAAAAACTTTATAGTTGAAGGAAACCTTTCATTGTTCATTTAACTTTGTTGTTTTTTATATCTTTCATTTTTTTTGCTGACCAAATGTTAGAATTTGTGTGGGGTTTTTTTTGTATGCAAGTTTTGTGATTTATATATATCAGTATCAGTATGGTTGAGATAATGTGGGTTTGAGTTAATTATAAGGTTATGAGTGTTTAACACCACTTTCAACAATATTGCAGTTTATAAAGGTAGAAGAAACCGGAGTACCCAGGATAGTATTATATAATATAATGTTGAATGAAAGTTGATTGGTTGAATGAGAATCATGATTTGTATGCCAGTATTTTGAATTCTAATATGACATGCTGTTTTGGCCTTGTAAACAAAAGGGTATAAAAATCCCCGGTTTATTATGACTTACACACGCTAATGATCATGACGTATTTGGCTGTTTTATTATACCCTTTTGTTTACAAAGCCAAAACAGCACATCATAGAAATAATTTATGGAAGGGGTAAGTTTGTTGGAGATTTTAATATGGGTAACATTATCTGTGCAAATTTTACCCCTCGCAACTCACAACATTAGTGGTGATGTGCACTGATTGCATAGGTAGTTATAAATCCAACTACCATACGATCATGACTGTCCCCATATTTAATAATATATATTTTTTCTTTAAGAAAGAAAGAAAAATTAGGGTTATATTTTTTCTCTGTAAGGGGATGTGATATATTGGTTTTGATATTTTTATTTTGAATTGCTAAGCTTAAAATATTATTGTTCTTTGTTATATTTTTATATACATTAACAAGAATATTTTGGGGTTACAGCTTTCTCAGGATTGGGATGTGTACACTGGTACATTTGTAGATCTTACTATGAAACTAACGAAGCTTACGCTTCAGGCCTGGGGCCCCTTATATCCCGGAAACAACTTTTTTAATGAACTAACTTTTCAACAAAATTAATGGAGTTTTTTTTTAATGTCTTTGTTATTAGAATAAGGCTATTTCAGTAATAGAATCATATGTCAATGGCTTAAAGTACTTAATATTGACCTTAGAATATGCTCCAATTCCAATTTCATATGGCCTCAAAATGTCCCTGCAATTAGTAAAATTTCCAAATTTGCACCTGAATCCAAAGCTGTATGGGCTCCTTGACTTAGCCAGAATCTATCCATAGCCTACATTTTGGCAGTTGGATCCTCAAATCCTTTGTTGGTGCACAGCTTAATAGTTTGACAGCTCAGTCCTTATGTTAGAACCAATTGGAACCACAAACAGAATTCTTAATTCAGGCTTGTGCATTCAAACACCAAAAATCAAGACTATCACCTGTTTATCCTAATGATCCCTCTCTAGTGATTTAAAGAATGAAAATTTTTTTTTTCTATGCATTGATGATCCTACAAATTTTTCTTCGTTTTTGGTAATTTTTGATTATATATTTCTTAGTGTTTAATTTTAAACTAAAGAATAGATTTATAGGTCAAGTTGTTCTTACAAGTTTGGTCCATTGTTAGCAGGGTGATATTTTTATATGTATACATGTATTTCTGCTGTTTCCTTAGCCAGCAACTAGTGCTTCAGTTCCCATATTTATTGAGATATTTCTGTTTTCTAGCATAAAATGCTTATAACCCAGCACAGCAATTTTAATAAAAATCTGAGATATAGTGGTTAAATTAAAAACAAACAATTATCAGAATCTCCCATGGAACAACACCATTGAAGAAGATACCATCCGTTACTCAGACCTCTTTGCTGGTGGGAAAGGGATCAATGTTTGGCCCATTGTCAAGGACTCCACCCCAACACCCTGTTCATGGCCCTTTTGACCTTGTTGGTTATTCTTGCTGGCTGCAAAAGGACCCACATAATAGTTCAGGGACCTTAAAATGTAGGTTCTCCACTGGATGTATACCTATTCATTACTTCTATAGATGTTATCTATATACATTTGTACATCTTTAATTTAGTCAAATGCAACTTTCACAAGATAAAGATTTTTAGTACATTTATTTTACATGTTTTTTAATCTGATATATTTATTATTACATGTACCTGAGATATTTGTATAATAATTACATCTAAACATTTTGGCATCTTTAAAATAGATTATGATGGGATGAGTCTGATAGTAGAAAGAGTGTTTCATCATCTGTAAAACTTGCAATAATTTGGATTAATAAATGTTTAGAATTTTATATTTTATTAGTTAACTCAAAAAAATTAAGAACATCACAAAAGGTCCTTAAATGCACAAAAAATAATGTACATTTGTGTAGTGGTACTGGTAGTTGCATGGTGTAACGGTCTTAATGTGATTATAGTTGCCCTACTATCCAAATTACGTTGTCACAATGCTTTGACAAAGTAATTTGGCTATACAAATCCTTTTAGGGTCTACATTTTTTGTAGTTGTACAACTATATAGAGATGGTTGTAGTTGCGTCGTCTTTAGGTGGTCGTAGTTACATTGTATAAAGGCCCCTAGGTGGTTGTAGTTATGTTGTCTAAAAGTGCCTATGTGGTTGTAATTACGTCATGTAAAGGTCCTTTGGTGGTTGTAATTACGTCGTATAAAGGTCATATGATGGTTGGTAGTTACGTTGTGTAAACGTCCTTAATTAGTTGTATTTACCTCGTATTAAGGTCCTGTGATGGTTGGTGGTTACGTTGTGTAAACGTCCTTACATGGTCATGGTTGTCGTTTGGTTGTAGAAAAGTCTTTTACTACGTAGTACCACAACGTGGTAGTTACGATTAGGGGAGTCTAAAAATCGGCGTAGCTAAAACGTAAAATTCTTACGCTGTAGCAACGAAAAAGTTACGTTGTCACTACGTTTTGACAACGTAATTTGGCTAGTAGGGGAGTGGCCGTCATATGCAGGCTTTACTGTATATAGGTCATCTCTTTCGTATTTTCAGCAGTTTTAATGAGAGTGCTTGACCATATAAGTTAAAACATACTTATAGTGTATATCTACTCTCTGTATTCCGAATATCCAAAAATAGATCACAAGTAACCGAACAACGCAGTAATTCATGAATGAGTGTTTCCGCATGAGTGCATTATCATAGTTGTTTGGTAACGATTGATTTATTTTTTTATATTCGGAATGCAAGAGCAGTTATTCTATTTGTCGTTCTATTTTTAGGTTCAGTACATTGACAAATAACCTCAACTTTTTAAGCCAATCAAGACATGTATAAAATGACATGTGACTCTAAAATTAATTTATCAGTAGTTATAATATTTATCAAATATATTTTACACTTTTGTTTGCATTCCTATAAAGCGTTTCAAAACGAAACTGGTTTTTCATATTCGGATGCTCAATGATATTGTTTTCTATTGTGGACAGAACATGACCATGTAAATTCGTTATACAAAAATAAGTCTATATTATTACAGATCTGCAGAAAATAAATCCTAGTTTTTTTCCCCAGATTTTGCAGAATCTAATAAATATTCACAGAACAATATATCTTTTGATGAAATGTCATTTTAATTAAAAAATAAGGAGGATTGTGATGCTTAACACCACTTTCAACAATATTTCAGATATATCGTGGTGGTCAGTTTTATTGATGGAGGAAACGGGAGTACCAGGACAAAACCACCGACCTGTAGCAAGTCACTGAAAAACTTTATCACATAATGTTGTATCGAGTACACCTTGTCACGATCCGGATTCGAACTCACAACTTTAGTGGTGATTGGCACCGATTGCATAGATAGTTGTAAATCCAATTACGATACGACCACGACGGCCCCACATTACAATTAAATGTATCTGCTGACCTATATGCTCACTCTTACTTATTATCTTTTAATACTGTAAGTGATTGACAGTGATGTACTTGAAATACTATGATTTGATTTGATTGATTTGATTTTTGGTGTTTTAACGCCACTTTCAGTAATATTTCAGCTATATCATGGCGACCAGTTTTAGTGGTGGAAGAAGCCAGAGTACCCGGAGATAACCACCGACCATGGGCAAGCAACTGGTAAACTTTATCACTTGCGGCTGCGAGCCGAGTGCAGCATTGAATCCGTTGTTTAATCGTTAACAGTCCTACTTTTCAACATAAATTGAATTATGGAATTCCTGAAAGTTTCATATTAGATTATATTGAATAGTAGTGGCTTAGATGCAATATTATTCAACAAATGCAACATATAACATGTATTTAATGCTGATAATATGCTGATAAAGATACACTATTGTGAAACAAATGTATGAATGCTATTTAATTTGGTTGTTTGTCGTTTCCATTTTTAAATGCAAAAAAGAAATGAAAATAGAAATAAAAGATAACAAAGAATAAAATAAATGAAAAATAAATAATGATTTATTTGATAAAATGGAAAATATAAAATACCCCTCATTTCCAAAGCCATTTATCAAACTCGTAGAAAGAGGCAAAATCGGTAACCCCTAAATACATGACTGCTCATGTTCCTGGCTTGGTACAGGCACTTTAATAAAAAAAAAGTGGCGCGGTTAAGCTAATTTTATGGATTCAAACCTTCCCTTTTATTGAACAGATGATGTCATGCAAGTGTTTTCCACATGTGAGTACATGCCAATCCTCACATATAACCGAAAAGCAGTGTTATTATAAAGAGCTCTAGTTGATGGTCAGTTGCGTTATTTCAATTGTCTGGTATTTGCCTTTTTACAAAGAACTATAAACTAGTGATTTAATCAGGTTAAATGTCATGATAACATTTTCTTATCACTTTATTTACATAGAGCAATTATTTACTGGATTACGTACACCTTCACTTGTCAGGAGTTCTATGTTCACCCAAGTCTTTTTTACAGACAACACATTCATCACATCACATGCACAGAACAAGACAAACACATTATAAGTGTAAATGACAGTTTTTGCTCTTTGTGTGCTCAGCACATAACAACTTTTTTTTCTGAAATCAATTGTAATTGTAATTACCACCCTATTCCCCCCAAACCATTATATATTTATAAATATATAATTTAATCTAAAAATTAAGTTTACAATGATCAGAATGATAAAACTGTTACAAATAGTTTATATAATTTGTTTCTGCTAAGGGTATAGAAAAGCAATAACAATGCTAAACTACAGTAATTTCAGCCACCTATCCTCATGGTCTTTTAACTTATCCTTAAAGATTGAATTTGATCTCTCCATTTTTTTCCCTTCTTTTTAATTTTGCTTTAAGTACTTCTATTGTTGGCAAATTATTTGACCACTTACAGCAATGGATATAATATTTTGTGAATAGCATCACAAATTCGATGATCTCGAATGGACATTCATTGACATTTGTAATAAACAAATAAACACTATATTTGCCATATTTAACTCAATAGGAATATTAAAAATTTCTTCTAAACAGGTTTTTATCCGATTCCAAAACAGTTTTACTACAGGACAAAGCCAGATATAATTAAGAATTGAGTAAGAGGCATTTTTACAAAAGTTACAAAGGTCCAAATTCTTTATCCCAATTTTAACCAAGAATGTGTTTGTCGGTAAAGCTCTATGAAGAAGTTTGCACTGGATTTTTTTTAGTTTTGAATCATTTGTGACAAGATATAGATAACAGAAGACGTCACTGAAATTAATATCTGTCTCCATATCTGATTTCCACTTAGAAATGCCTTTTATTGAATCAATAATAAACAACTTGACAGATGACATTTTACATGCCAATTCAAACAGTGATACAGTGATAGTTACATGATATTAAGCAGAAATGTCAACGACCTCAGCCATAAACTATGTTAACAGTGATGAGGATCTAAATCAATGCCTCACAATGGTGAAGATCTAAATTAATACCACACAATGATGAAGATCTAACTTAATACCTCACAGTGATGAAGATCTAAATTAATACCTCACAGTGATGAAGATCTAAATTAATAACTCACAGTGATGAAGATCTAAATCAATGCCTCGCAATGATGAAGATCTAAATCAATACCTCATAATGGTGAAGATCTAAATCAATACCACACAATGATGGAGATCTAAATCAATACCTCACAATGGTGAAGATCTAAATTAATACCACATAATGGTGAAGATCTAAATCAATATCTCAGAGTGACAAAGTTCTAATGTTATACCTCACAGTGATGAAGATCTGAATCAATACCTCATAATGGTGAAGATCTAAGTTAATGCCACACAATGATGAAGATCTAAATCAATACCTCACAATGGTGAAGATCTAAATTAATACCACACAATGATGAAGATTTGAATCAATACCTCATAGTGGTGAATATCTAATTTAATACCACACAATAATGAAGATCTAAATTAATACCACACAATGGTGAAGATCTAAATTAGTACCACATAATGGTGAAGATCTAAATTAATACCACACAATGATGAAGATCTAAATTAATACCTCACAGATTTGAAGATCTAAATTAGTACCACACAATGATGAAGATCTAAATTAGTACCACACAGTGATGAAGATCTAAATTAATACCTCACAGTGATGAAGATCTAAATTAATACCTCACAGTTTTGAAGATCTAAGTTAGTACCACACAATGGTGAAGATCTAAATTAATACCACACAATGGTGAAGATCTAAATTAATACCACACAATAATGAAGATCTAAATTAATGGCTCACAATGGTGAAGATCTAAATAAATACCTCCACAATGGTGAAGATCTAAATTAATACCACACAATGATGAAGATGTAAATTAATACCACACAATGATGGAGATCTAATTTAATACTAAACAATGGTGAAGATCTAATTTAATGCCACACAATGATGAGGATCTAGATTAATACCTCACAGTTTTGAAGATCTAAATTAGTACCACACAATAATGAAGATCTAAATTAATACCACACAATGATGAAGATCTAATTTAATACCTCACAGTGATGAAGATCTAAATTAATACCACACAATGGTGAAGATCTAAATTTGTACCACACAATTGTGAAGATCTAAATTAATACCACACAATAATGAAGATCTAAATTAATGGCTCGCAATGGTGAAGATCTAAATAAATACCTCCACAATGGTGAAGATTTAAATTAATACCACACAATGATGAAGATGTAAATTAATACCACACAATGATGGAGATCTAAATTAATACTAAACAATGGTGAACATCTAAATTAATATCTCATAATGGTGAAGATCTAAGTTAATGCCACACAATGATGAATATCTAAATCAATATCTCACAATGGTGAAGATCTAAGTTAATGCCACACAATGGTGAAGATCTAAATCATTTCCTCGCAATGGTGAAGATCTAAGTTAATGCCACACAATGATGAATATCTAAATCAATATATCACAGTGATGAAGATCCAGATCGTATACCCCACAGGGATAAAGATCTAAATCAATACCTGACATTGACGTAAATTTAAATTAATATCTCACAGTGACGTGGATCTAAATTAATACCTCACAGTGATGAAGATTGGAATTGTTGATACTTCCAAATGATGATGTTCCATATTGTTACTGAACAATGATACTGACTAAACATGATTGTTAACAGTGATTATAACAGAGATTGAT
This sequence comes from Bathymodiolus septemdierum, assembly GCA_963383655.1. Classification (NCBI taxonomy): domain Eukaryota; kingdom Metazoa; phylum Mollusca; class Bivalvia; order Mytilida; family Modiolidae; genus Bathymodiolus; species Bathymodiolus septemdierum. The sequence continues at coordinate 8,121,846 of OY726522.1, read as the reverse complement.
GCTTTCTAGTGATGACGATGCACAATGATATTTTAAGAGTCTTTGAAAAAGAATTGTTGCATGCTGTTGCTTTTTTAAGACCGAAGTAATATGTGTGTTACTCAGGTGTATCCAAGTACACAAATTATTACAAACTAAATGGAACATTGTATTACAGTGATTCTAAATAAAAACAACTCCCAGTGGGAAGAATACCTTTACTGTATACAGTACTAATCACCTGCCAATATTTCCGTTACATGAATAATTATAGCATTCAAGATTAAATGCTTGACATTCCACCAAATAAACGTATTCTTCTGATGTCTCCGCTAATAGCATTATTTTATTACCTTGCTTAAGTAGCATCCATACAATACAGAAGACAGATAGCAGAGAATTGGATATAACAATAATAAACAATAGGACAAATGATATTTTGTATGACATTCAAACTTTGGTAGTTATGTCTTATCAAATACAATGTAAAGATGTCAACGACATCAATGACATACATTCAATCCACACGACATCGATGACATACATTAAATCCACAGCGATTGATATCCCGATTGGTGATTCTTAGTGACCATCACCTAATTTTATATTGATGCAGATTATTTTTACCTAGATATCTACGTTTTATTTAATTAGAGGGCCCGGGTGGTTCAATGAGTTAGGTAGTTGGATTACCTAACAACTCATACAAGCCTAATACCAATGCGGTGTGGGTTCGCGCCTGGCTTTGTAAATTACAACAAGGGGTGCATTCGAATCGCAGCCGCAAGTGGTAAAACTTACCAGTTACTTGCCCATGGTCGATGGTTCTCTCCGGATACTCCGGCTTCTCCCACTACTAAAACTGGTCGCATTGATATAGCTGAAATATTGCTGAAAGTGGCGTTAAACACCAAAAATCAAATCGAATCAATCAATGATTTATTTAAGTAGATATCAACGAGAGTATCATTCTCCCAGTAATCAGTGATTTATTTAATTAGATATCAACGAGAGTATCATTCTCCCAGTAATCAGTGATTTATTTAATTAGATATCAACGAGAGTATCATTCTCCCAGTAATCAGTGATTTATTTAATTAGATATCAACGAGAGTATCATTCTCCCAGTAATCAGTGATTTATTTAATTAGATATCAACGAGAGTATCATTCTCCCAGTAATCAGTGATTTATTTAATTAGATATCAACGAGAGTATCATTCTCCCAGTAATCAGTGATTTATTTAATTAGATATCAACGAGAGTATCATTCTCCCAGTAATCAGTGATTTATTTAATTAGATATCAACGAGAGTATCATTCTCCCAGTAATCAGTGATTTATTTAATTAGATATCAACGAGAGTATCATTCTCCCAGTAATCAGTGATTTATTTAATTAGATATCAACGAGAGTATCATTCTCCCAGTAATCAGTGATTTATTTAATTAGATATCAACGAGAGTATCATTCTCCCAGTAATCAGTGATTTATTTAATTAGATATCAACGAGAGTATCATTCTCCCAGTAATCAGTGATTTATTTAATTAGATATCAACGAGAGTATCATTCTCCCAGTAATCAGTGATTTATTTAATTAGATATCAACGAGAGTATCATTCTCCCAGTAATCAGTGATTTATTTAATTAGATATCAACGAGAGTATCATTCTCCCAGTAATCAGTGATTTATTTAATTAGATATCAACGAGAGTATCATTCTCCCAGTAATCAATGATTTATTTAATTAGATATCAACGAGAGTATCATTCTCCCAGTAATCAATGATTTATTTAATTAGATATCAACGAGAGTATCATTCTCCCAGTAATCAGTGATTTATTTAATTAGATATCAACGAGAGTATCATTCTCCCAGTAATCAATGATTTATTTAATTAGATATCAACGAGAGTCTCATTCTCCCAGTAATCAATGATTTATTTAATTAGATATCAACGAGAGTATCATTCTCCCAGTAATCTGTGATTTATTTAATTAGAACGAGAGTATCATTCTCCCAGTAATCAATGATTTATTTAATTAGAACGAGAGTATCATTCTCCCAGTAATCAGTGATTTGTTTAATTAGATATCAACGAGAGTATCATTCTCCCAGTAATCAATGATTTATTTAATTAGATATCAACGAGAGTATCATTCTCCCAGTAATCAATGATTTATTTAATTAGATATCAACGAGAGTATCATTCTCCCAGTAATCAGTGATTTATTTAATTAGATATCAACGAGAGTATCATTCTCCCAGTAATCAATGATTTATTTAATTAGATATCAACGAGAGTATCATTCTCACAGTAATCAATGATTTATTTAATTAGATATCAACGAGAGTATCATTCTCCCAGTAATCAGTGATTTATTTAATTAGAACGAGAGTATCATTCTCCCAGTAATCAATGATTTATTTAATTAGAACGAGAGTATCATTCTCCCAGTAATCAGTGATTTATTTAATTAGAACGAGAGTATCATTCTCCCAGTAATCAATGATTTATTTAATTAGAACGAGAGTATCATTCTCCCAGTAATCAATGATTTATTTAATTAGAACGAGAGTATCATTCTGCCAGTAATCAATGATTTATTTAATTAGAACGAGAGTATCATTCTGCCAGTAATCAATGATTTATTTAATTAGAACGAGAGTATCATTCTCCCAGTTATCAATGATTTATTTAATTAGAACGAGAGTATCATTCTCCCAGTAATCAATGATTTATTTAATTAGAACGAGAGTATCATTCTCCCAGTAATCAATGATTTATTTAATTAGAACGAGAGTATCATTCTCCCAGTAATCAATGATTTATTTAATTAGAACGAGAGTATCATTCTCCCAGTAATCAATGATTTATTTAATTAGAACGAGAGTATCATTCTCCCAGTAATCAATGATTTATTTAATTAGAACGAGAGTATCATTCTCCCAGTAATCAATGATTTATTTAATTAGAACGAGAGTATCATTCTCCCAGTAATCAATGATTTATTTAATTAGAACGAGAGTATCATTCTCCCAGTAATCAGTGATTTATTTAATTAGAACGAGAGTATCATTCTCCCAGTAATCAATGATTTATTTAATTAGAACGAGAGTATCATTCTCCCAGTAATCAATGATTTATTTAATTAGAACGAGAGTATCATTCTCCCAGTAATCAATGATTTATTTAATTAGAACGAGAGTATCATTCTCCCAATAATCAATGATTTATTTAATTAGAACGAGAGTATCATTCTCCCAGTAATCAATGATTTATTTAATTAGAACGAGAGTATCATTCTGCCAGTAATCAATGATTTATTTAATTAGAACGAGAGTATCATTCTCCCAGTAATCAATGATTTATTTAATTAGAACGAGAGTATCATTCTGCCAGTAATCAATGATTTATTTAATTAGAACGAGAGTATCATTCTCCCAGTAATCAGTGATTTATTTAATTAGAACGAGAGTATCATTCTCCCAGTAATCAATGATTTATTCAATTAGAACGAGGGTATCATTCTCCCAGTAATCAATGATTTATTTAATTAGAACGAGAGTATCATCCTCCCAGTAATCAATGATTTGTTTAATTAGAACGAGAGTATCATTCTCCCAGTAATCAATGATTTATTCAATTAGAACGAGGGTATCATTCTCCCAGTAATCAATGATTTATTTAATTAGAACGAGAGTATCATCCTCCCAGTAATCAGTGATTTATTTAATTAGATATCAACGAGAGTATCATTCTCCCAGTAATCAGTGATTTATTTAATTAGATATCAACGAGAGTATCATTCTCCCAGTAATCAATGATTTATTTAATTAGATATCAACGAGAGTATCATTCTCCCAGTAATCAATGATTTATTTAATTAGATATCAACGAGAGTATCATTCTCCCAGTAATCAGTGATTTATTTAATTAGATATCAACGAGAGTATCATTCTCCCAGTAATCAATGATTTATTTAATTAGATATCAACGAGAGTCTCATTCTCCCAGTAATCAATGATTTATTTAATTAGATATCAACGAGAGTATCATTCTTCCAGTAATCTGTGATTTATTTAATTAGAACGAGAGTATCATTCTCCCAGTAATCAATGATTTATTTAATTAGAACGAGAGTATCATTCTCCCAGTAATCAATGATTTATTTAATTAGAACGAGAGTATCATTCTCCCAGTAATCAATGATTTATTTAATTAGAACGAGAGTATCATTCTCCCAGTAATCAATGATTTATTTAATTTGATATCAACGAGAGTATCATTCTGCCAGTAATCAATGATTTATTTAATTAGAACGAGAGTATCATTCTCCCAGTAATCAATGATTTATTTAATTAGAACGAGAGTATCATTCTCCAAGTAATCAATGATTTATTTAATTAGAACGAGAGTATCATTCTCCCAGTAATCAATGATTTATTTTATTAGAACGAGAGTATCATTCTCCCAGTAATCAATGATTTATTTAATTAGAACGAGAGTATCATTCTCCCAGTAATCAATGATTTATTTAATTAGAACGAGAGTATCATTCTCCCAGTAATCAATGATTTATTTAATTAGAACGAGAGTATCATTCTGCCAGTAATCAGTGATTTATTTAATTAGAACGAGAGTATCATTCTCCCAGTAATCAGTGATTTATTTAATTAGAACGAGAGTATCATTCTCCCAGTAATCAATGATTTATTTAATTAGAACGAGAGTATCATTCTCCCAGTAATCAATGATTTATTTAATTAGAACGAGAGCATCATTCTCCCAGTAATCAGTGATTTATTTAATTAGAACGAGAGTATCATTCTCCCAGTAATCAATGACTTATTTAATTAGATATCAACGAGAGTATCATTCTCCCAGTAATCAATGATTTATTTAATTAGAACGAGAGTATCATTCTCCCAGTAATCAATGATTTATTTAATTAGAACGAGAGTATCATTCTCCCAGTAATCAATGATTTATTTAATTAGAACGAGAGTATCATTCTCCCAATAATCAATGATTTATTTAATTAGAACGAGAGTATCATTCTCCCAGTAATCAATGATTTATTTAATTAGAACGAGAGTATCATTCTGCCAGTAATCAATGATTTATTTAATTAGAACGAGAGTATCATTCTCCCAGTAATCAATGATTTATTTAATTAGAACGAGAGTATCATTCTGCCAGTAATCAATGATTTATTTAATTAGAACGAGAGCATTATTCTCCCAGTAATCAATGATTTATTTAATTAGAACGAGAGTATCATTCTCCCAGTTATCAATGATTTATTTAATTAGAACGAGAGTATCATTCTCCCAGTAATCAATGATTTATTTAATTAGAACGAGAGTATCATTCTCCCAGTAATCAATGATTTATTTAATTAGAACGAGAGTATCATTCTCCCAGTAATCAATGATTTATTTAATTAGAACGAGAGTATCATTCTCCCAGTAATCAATGATTTATTTAATTAGAACGAGGGTATCATTCTCCCATTATCAGTGATTTATTTAATTAGAACGAGAGTATCATTCTCCCAGTAATCAATGATTTATTTAATTAGAACGAGAGTATCATTCTCCCAGTAATCAATGATTTATTTAATTAGAACGAGAGTATCATTCTCCCAGTAATCAATGATTTATTTAATTAGAACGAGAGTATCATTCTCCCAGTAATCAATGATTTATTTAATTAGATATCATCGAGAGTATCATTCTGCCAGTAATCAATGATTTATTTAATTAGAACGAGAGTATCATTCTCCCAGTAATCAATGATTTATTTTATTAGAACGAGAGTATCATTCTCCCAGTAATCAATGATTTATTTAATTAGAACGAGAGTATCATTCTCCCAGTAATCAATGATTTATTTTATTAGAACGAGAGTATCATTCTCCCAGTAATCAATGATTTATTTAATTAGAACGAGAGTATCATTCTCCCAGTAATCAATGATTTATTTAATTAGAACGAGAGTATCATTGTCCCAGTAATCAATGATTTATTTAATTAGAACGAGAGTATCATTCTGCCAGTAATCAGTGATTTATTTAATTAGAACGAGAGTATCATTCTCCCAGTAATCAATGATTTATTTAATTAGAACGAGAGTATCATTCTCCCAGTAATCAATGATTTATTTAATTAGAACGAGAGCATCATTCTCCCAGTAATCAGTGATTTATTTAATTAGAACGAGAGTATCATTCTCCCAGTAATCAATGATTTATTTAATTAGAACGAGAGTATCATTCTCCCAGTAATCAATGATTTATTTAATCAGAAAGAGAGTATCATTCTCCCAGCAATCAGTGATTTATTTAATTAGAACGAGAGTATCATTCTCCCAGTAATCAATGATTTATTTAATTAGAACGAGAGTATCATTCTCCCAGTAATCAGTGATTTATTTAATTAGAACGAGAGTATCATTCTCCCAGTAATCAATGATTTATTTAATTAGAACGAGAGTATCATTCTCCCAGTAATCAATGATTTATTTAATTAGAACGAGAGTATCATTCTGCCAGTAATCAGTGATTTATTTAATTAGAACGAGAGTATCATTCTCCCAGTAATCAATGATTTATTTAATTAGAACGAGAGTATCATTCTCCCAGTAATCAATGATTTATTTAATTAGAACGAGAGTATCATTCTCCCAGTAATCAATGATTTATTTAATTAGAACGAGAGTATCATTCTCCCAGTAATCAGTGATTTATTTAATTAGAACGAGAGTATCATTCTCCCAGTAATCAATGATTTATTTAATTAGAACGAGAGTATCATTCTCCCAGTAATCAATGATTTATTTAATTAGAACGAGAGTATCATCCTCCCAGTAATCAATGATTTGTTTAATTAGAACGAGAGTATCATTCTCCCAGTAATCAATGATTTATTTAATTAGATATCAACGAGAGTATCATTCTCCCAGTAATCAATGATTTATTTAATTAGAACGAGAGTATCATTCTCCCAGTAATCAATGATTTATTTAATTAGAACGAGAGTATCATTCTCCCAGTAATCAATGATTTATTTAATTAGAACGAGAGTATCATTCTCCCAGTAATCAATGATTTATTTAATTAGAACGAGAGTATCATTCTCCCAGTAATCAATGATTTATTTAATTAGAACGAGAGTATCATTCTGCCAGTAATCAATGATTTATTTAATTAGAACGAGAGTATCATTCTCCCAGTAATCAATGATTTATTTAATTAGAACGAGAGTATCATTCTCCCAGTAATCAATGATTTATTTAATTAGAACGAGAGTATCATTCTCCCAGTAATCAATGATTTATTTAATTAGAACGAGAGTATCATTCTCCCAGTAATCAATGATTTATTTAATTAGAACGAGAGTATCATTCTCCCAGTAATCAATGATTTATTTAATTAGAACGAGAGTATCATTCTCCCAGTAATCAATGATTTATTTAATTAGAACAAGAGTATCATTCTCGCAGTAATCAATGATTTATTTAATTAGAACGAGAGTATCATTCTCCCAGTAATCAATGATTTATTTAATTAGAACGAGAGTATCATTCTCCCAGTAATCAATGATTTATTTAATTAGAACGAGAGTATCATTCTCCCATTATCAGTGATTTATTTAATTAGAACGAGAGTATCATTCTCCCAGTAATCAATGATTTATTTAATTAGAACGAGAGTATCATTCTCCCAGTAATCAATGATTTATTTAATTAGAACGAGAGTATCATTCTCCCAGTAATCAATGATTTATTTAATTAGAACGAGAGTATCATTCTCCCAGTAATCAATGATTTATTTAATTAGAACGAGAGTATCATTCTCCCAGTAATCAGTGATTTATTTAATTAGAACGAGAGTATCATTCTCCCAGTAATCAATGATTTATTTAATTAGAACGAGAGTATCATTCTCCCAGTAATCAATGATTTATTTAATTAGAACGAGAGTATCATCCTCCCAGTAATCAATGATTTGTTTAATTAGAACGAGAGTATCATTCTCCCAGTAATCAATGATTTATTTAATTAGATATCAACGAGAGTATCATTCTCCCAGTAATCAATGATTTATTTAATTAGAACGAGAGTATCATTCTCCCAGTAATCAATGATTTATTTAATTAGAACGAGAGTATCATTCTCCCAGTAATCAATGATTTATTTAATTAGAACGAGAGTATCATTCTCCCAGTAATCAATGATTTATTTAATTAGAACGAGAGTATCATTCTCCCAGTAATCAATGATTTATTTAATTAGAACGAGAGTATCATTCTGCCAGTAATCAATGATTTATTTAATTAGAACGAGAGTATCATTCTCCCAGTAATCAATGATTTATTTAATTAGAACGAGAGTATCATTCTCCCAGTAATCAATGATTTATTTAATTAGAACGAGAGTATCATTCTCCCAGTAATCAATGATTTATTTAATTAGAACGAGAGTATCATTCTCCCAGTAATCAATGATTTATTTAATTAGAACGAGAGTATCATTCTCCCAGTAATCAATGATTTATTTAATTAGAACGAGAGTATCATTCTCCCAGTAATCAATGATTTATTTAATTAGAACAAGAGTATCATTCTCGCAGTAATCAATGATTTATTTAATTAGAACGAGAGTATCATTCTCCCAGTAATCAATGATTTATTTAATTAGAACGAGAGTATCATTCTCCCAGTAATCAATGATTTATTTAATTAGAACGAGAGTATCATTCTCCCATTATCAGTGATTTATTTAATTAGAACGAGAGTATCATTCTCCCAGTAATCAATGATTTATTTAATTAGAACGAGAGTATCATTCTCCCAGTAATCAATGATTTATTTAATTAGAACGAGAGTATCATTCTCCCAGTAATCAATGATTTATTTAATTAGAACGAGAGTATCATTCTCCCAGTAATCAATGATTTATTTAATTAGATATCAACGAGAGTATCATTCTGCCAGTAATCAATGATTTATTTAATTAGAACGAGAGTATCATTCTCCCAGTAATCAATGATTTATTTAATTAGAACGAGAGTATCATTCTCCCAGTAATCAATGATTTATTTAATTAGAACGAGAGTATCATTCTCCCAGTAATCAATGATTTATTTTATTAGAACGAGAGTATCATTCTCCCAGTAATCAATGATTTATTTAATTAGAACGAGAGTATCATTCTCCCAGTAATCAATGATTTATTTAATTAGAACGAGAGTATCATTCTCCCAGTAATCAATGATTTATTTAATTAGAACGAGAGTATCATTCTGCCAGTAATCAGTGATTTATTTAATTAGAACGAGAGTATCATTCTCCCAGTAATCAGTGATTTATTTAATTAGAACGAGAGTATCATTCTCCCAGTAATCAATGATTTATTTAATTAGAACGAGAGTATCATTCTCCCAGTAATCAATGATTTATTTAATTAGAACGAGAGCATCATTCTCCCAGTAATCAGTGATTTATTTAATTAGAACGAGAGTATCATTCTCCCAGTAATCAATGATTTATTTAATTAGAACGAGAGTATCATTCTCCCAGTAATCAATGATTTATTTAATCAGAAAGAGAGTATCATTCTCCCAGCAATCAGTGATTTATTTAATTAGAACGAGAGTATCATTCTCCCAGTAATCAATGATTTATTTAATTAGAACGAGAGTATCATTCTCCCAGTAATCAGTGATTTATTTAATTAGAACGAGAGTATCATTCTCCCAGTAATCAATGATTTATTTAATTAGAACGAGAGTATCATTCTCCCAGTAATCAATGATTTATTTAATTAGAACGAGAGTATCATTCTGCCAGTAATCAGTGATTTATTTAATTAGAACGAGAGTATCATTCTCCCAGTAATCAATGATTTATTTAATTAGAACGAGAGTATCATTCTCCCAGTAATCAATGATTTATTTAATTAGAACGAGAGTATCATTCTCCCAGTAATCAATGATTTATTTAATTAGAACGAGAGTATCATTCTCTCAGTAATCAATGATTTATTTAATTAGAACGAGAGTATCATTCTGCCAGTAATCAGTGATTTATTTAATTAGAACGAGAGTATCATTCTCCCAGTAATCAATGATTTATTTAATTAGAACGAGAGTATCATTCTGCCAGTAATCAGTGATTTATTTAATTAGAACGAGAGTATCATTCTCCCAGTAATCAATGATTTATTTAATTAGAACGAGAGTATCATTCTCCCAGTAATCAATGATTTATTTAATTAGAACGAGAGTATCATTCTCCCAGTAATCAATGATTTATTTAATTAGAACGAGAGTATCATTCTCCCAGTAATCAATGATTTATATAATTAGAACGAGAGTATCATTCTGCCAGTAATCAGTGATTTATTTAATTAGAACGAGAGTATCATTCTCCCAGTACTCAATGATTTATTTAATTCGAACGAGAGTATCATTCTCCCAGTAATCAATGATTTATTTAATTAGAACGAGAGTATCATTCTCCCAGTAATCAGTGATTTATTTAATTAGATATCAACGAGAGTATCATTCTCCCAGTAATCAGTGATTTATTTAATTAGATATCAACGAGAGTATCATTCTCCCAGTAATCAGTGATTTATTTAATTAGATATCAACGAGAGTATCATTCTCCCAGTAATCAGTGATTTATTTAATTAGATATCAACGAGAGTATCATTCTCCCAGTAATCAGTGATTTATTTAATTAGATATCAACGAGAGTATCATTCTCCCAGTAATCAATGATTTATTTAATTAGATATCAACGAGAGTATCATTCTCCCAGTAATCAGTGATTTATTTAATTAGATATCAACGAGAGTATCATTCTCCCAGTAATCAATGATTTATTTAATTAGATATCAACGAGAGTATCATTCTCCCAGTAATCAGTGATTTATTTAATTAGAACGAGAGTATCATTCTCCCAGTAATCAGTGATTTATTTAATTAGAACGAGAGTATCATTCTCCCAGTAATCAATGATTTATTTAATTAGAACGAGAGTATCATTCTCCCAGTAATCAGTGATTTATTTAATTAGAACGAGAGTATCATTCTCCCAGTAATCAATGATTTATTTAATTAGAACGAGAGTATCATTCTCCCAGTAATCAATGATTTATTTAATTAGAACGAGAGTATCATTCTCCCAGTAATCAATGATTTATATAATTAGAACGAGAGTATCATTCTGCCAGTAATCAGTGATTTATTTAATTAGAACGAGAGTATCATTCTCCCAGTACTCAATGATTTATTTAATTCGAACGAGAGTATCATTCTCCCAGTAATCAATGATTTATTTAATTAGAACGAGAGTATCATTCTCCCAGTAATCAGTGATTTATTTAATTAGATATCAACGAGAGTATCATTCTCCCAGTAATCAGTGATTTATTTAATTAGATATCAACGAGAGTATCATTCTCCCAGTAATCAGTGATTTATTTAATTAGATATCAACGAGAGTATCATTCTCCCAGTAATCAGTGATTTATTTAATTAGATATCAACGAGAGTATCATTCTCCCAGTAATCAGTGATTTATTTAATTAGATATCAACGAGAGTATCATTCTCCCAGTAATCAATGATTTATTTAATTAGATATCAACGAGAGTATCATTCTCCCAGTAATCAGTGATTTATTTAATTAGATATCAACGAGAGTATCATTCTCCCAGTAATCAATGATTTATTTAATTAGATATCAACGAGAGTATCATTCTCCCAGTAATCAATGATTTATTTAATTAGATATCAACGAGAGTATCATTCTCCCAGTAATCAGTGATTTATTTAATTAGAACGAGAGTATCATTCTCCCAGTAATCAATGATTTATTTAATTAGAACGAGAGTATCATTCTCCCAGTAATCAGTGATTTATTTAATTAGAACGAGAGTATCATTCTCCCAGTAATCAATGATTTATTTAATTAGAACGAGGGTATCATTCTCCCAGTAATCAATGATTTATTTAATTAGAACGAGAGTATCATTCTGCCAGTAATCAATGATTTATTTAATTAGAACGAGAGTATCATTCTGCCAGTAATCAGTGATTTATTTAATTAGAACGAGAGTATCATTCTCCCAGTTATCAATGATTTATTTAATTAGAACGAGAGTATCATTCTCCCAGTAATCAGTGATTTATTTAATTAGAACGAGAGTATCATTCTCCCAGTAATCAATGATTTATTTAATTAGAACGAGAGTATCATTCTCCCAGTAATCAATGATTTATTTAATTAGAACGAGAGTATCATTCTCCCAGTAATCAATGATTTATTTAATTAGAACGAGAGTATCATTCTCCCAGTAATCAATGATTTATTTAATTAGAACGAGAGTATCATTCTCCCAGTAATCAATGATTTATTTAATTAGAACGAGAGTATCATTCTCCCAGTAATCAATGATTTATTTAATTAGAACGAGAGTATCATTCTCCCAGTAATCAGTGATTTATTTAATTAGAACGAGAGTATCATTCTCCCAGTAATCAATGATTTATTTAATTAGAACGAGAGTATCATTCTCCCAGTAATCAGTGATTTATTTAATTAGAACGAGAGTATCATCCTCCCAGTAATCAATGATTTGTTTAATTAGAACGAGAATATCATTCTCCCAGTAATCAATGATTTATTTAATTAGAACGAGAGTATCATTCTCCCAGTAATCAATGATTTATTTAATTAGAACGAGAGTATCATTCTCCCAGTAATCAATGATTTATTTAATTAGAACGAGAGTATCATTCTCCCAGTAATCAATGATTTATTTAATTAGAACGAGAGTATCATTCTCCCAGTAATCAATGATTTATTTAATTAGAACGAGAGTATCATTCTCCCAGTAATCAATGATTTATTTAATTAGAACGAGAGTATCATTCTGCCAGTAATCAATGATTTATTTAATTAGAACGAGAGTATCATTCTCCCAGTAATCAATGATTTATTTAATTAGAACGAGAGTATCATTCTGCCAGTAATCAATGATTTATTTAATTAGAACGAGAGTATCATTCTCCCAGTAATCAATGATTTATTTAATTAGAACGAGAGTATCATTCTCCCAGTAATCAATGATTTATTTAATTAGAACGAGAGTATCATTCTCCCAGTAATCAATGATTTATTTAATTAGAACGAGAGTATCATTCTCCCAGTAATCAATGATTTATTTAATTAGAACGAGAGTATCATTCTCCCAGTAATCAATGATTTATTTAATTAGAACGAGAGTATCATTCTCCCAGTAATCAATGATTTATTTAATTAGAACGAGAGTATCATTCTCCCATTATCAGTGATTTATTTAATTAGAACGAGAGTATCATTCTCCCAGTAATCAATGATTTATTTAATTAGAACGAGAGTATCATTCTCCCAGTAATCAATGATTTATTTATTTAGAACGAGAGTATCATTCTCCCAGTAATCAATGATTTATTTAATTAGAACGAGAGTATCATTCTCCCAGTAATCAATGATTTATTTAATTAGAACGAGAGTATCATTCTCCCAGTAATCAATGATTTATTTAATTAGAACGAGAGTATCATTCTCCCCGTAATCAATGATTTATTTAATTAGAACGAGAGTATCATTCTGCCAGTAATCAGTGATTTATTTAATTAGAACGAGAGTATCATTCTGCCAGTAATCAGTGATTTATTTAATTAGAACGAGAGTATCATTCTCCCAGTAATCAATGATTTATTTAATTAGAACGAGAGTATCATTCTCCCAGTAATCAATGATTTATTTAATTAGAACGAGAGCATCATTCTCCCAGTAATCAGTGATTTATTTAATTAGAACGAGAGTATCATTCTCCCAGTAATCAATGATTTATTTAATTAGAAAGAGAGTAGCATTCTCCCAGCAATCAGTGATTTATTTAATTAGAACGAGAGTATCATTCTCCCAGTAATCAATGATTTATTTAATTAGAATGAGAGTATCATTCTCCCAGTAATCAGTGATTTATTTAATTAGAACGAGAGTATCATTCTCCCAGTAAGCAATGATTTATTTAATTAGAACGAGAGTATCATTCTCCCAGTAATCAATGATTTATTTAATTAGAACGAGAGTATCATTCTCCCAGTAATCAGTGATTTATTTAATTAGAACGAGAGTATCATTCTCCCAGTAATCAATGATTTATTTAATTAGAACGAGAGTATCATTCTCCCAGTAATCAATGATTTATTTAATTAGAACGAGAGTATCATTCTCCCAGTAATCAATGATTTATTTAATTAGAACGAGAGTATCATTCTCCCAGTAATCAATGATTTATTTAATTAGAACGAGAGTATCATTCTGCCAGTAATCAGTGATTTATTTAATTAGAACGAGAGTATCATTCTCCCAGTAATCAATGATTTATTTAATTAGAACGAGAGTATCATTCTGCCAGTAATCAGTGATTTATTTAATTAGAACGAGAGTATCATTCTCGCAGTAATCAATGATTTATTTAATTAGAACGAGAGTATCATTCTCCCAGTATTCAATGATTTATTTAATTAGAACGAGAGTATCATTCTGCCAGTAATCAATGATTTATTTAATTAGAACGAGAGTATCATTCTCCCAGTAATCAATGATTTATTTAATTAGAACGAGAGTATCATTCTGCCAGTAATCAGTGATTTATTTAATTAGAACGAGAGTATCATTCTCCCAGTAATCAATGATTTATTTAATTAGAACGAGAGTATCATTCTCCCAGTAATCAATGATTCAGCACTGATATGGCATTGATATGGTTTATTAGATATATTTATGCTTCAAATTTACAGTTCTTAAATAATCTTCCTTCAGACACATCTTAGCCCATGTTGTCTATTCTCTTTAGGCTCTTTGGATTATTTGCTCCCAAAGACTATTAAAATTGTTGTCTTTCCAATCTCTGATTTATTAGCGTGCATGATGAAGGTTATTCCAGAAACACGTCGTGTGCATCAAATTAGATATCTACGTTTCATAACTATCTTCAAGTAATAGTAAATAGGTCTTTCGTATCAAACTTGTACACAATATATGTTCACGAGAACATTATTTGCATTAATATGCATCACGTTCCCCGTATTGAGCCCTGATTTCCGTTACGCGAAATCGAACATCATTTTATCTTAATAATATTTTCTATGGTATAAAATAAAAATCATATGAATCAGGAATATAAGGGGTGTATGATAAAATACCATGACATCATCCCGTATTTGTCGTTTGGCTGAGAGATGAATTGTACATACATTTGAAGGACAAAGAATTATAATATTCCATAGACGTGTAAACCCATTTGCTCGGCTTTGTGGTGCAATGGTTCCCTTCAACTGAAACATTGTGAATTTAATACTCGAGTAGGTTAAAGCATATACTATCAAACTGCCATTTGCTACCTCTCTGCAATGTACGTGGAATGAATGAATAAGAGCAAAAATTGGTTGACACGGAATTAGATTAGGCGTCCGACTGGAGAAACGAGTTTTCCTGGCACCCTTTGTCTCAGGGAATTTGGATCAGAGTTTTGGTTCAGAATGAAACACGCATCATTATGACCCCATCATTACAAAACTTGTTCTCTTTACGATACAACTGACAAATTGTTTAGTCGGTTTAAAATAGTAATGACACGTTTACTAAAACAGTTGTTGACCATGTTATTGATATTAGTTGTTATTGAATAATTCGAAGGTAAATTAAATCAATTAATATGGTACTGCATAGCATATCTTTCTCCATATTGACTCTAATATCAGCCCTTTACCAGCTACAACACCGGAATGATATAGTGATAGCATGTTAATACGAAAACAAGTAGAAAAAAATGCCGAATTATAATTAGTGCATGTTTTATTCGCAAGATAGAATCAGTCAGTTGTTTGTATATTGCCATCGGAGATCCAATTATCAAGAGGAGAAGGTTATGATCCCATAAACAGGTTTAACCCCGCCAAATTTATGTGCCTGTCTCGAACAAGGACCTGAATCTCCAATGTCATATGCCTTGGCCTGTTTCCTGTTAAGTGAGTTCATATTAGATGAGAGGTAATTGTTTGTTTTGTTGATATTGGTAGAATAGATGATCATCACTGTTTTAACTTTCTTTTCACAAGATATAGAATAATATTCTAAAATGTTTATTCGAATAAAAAAATGCGGTTTTTAGAATCTATAATTTATTATCTGTTTTCAGTGACTGTCAACGTATTTTCATGATATAGAGGTATATGTTTATGTATGTCTTCAATAATAACATAAACATTACTGAATAAGACATGAAATTGATCTACATACCCCGAAGAAAATAGTTAATTAAGAAACAACTAATAAAATCTCATATTTATGAAAAATTTACGTGACTTTATTGTACAATTAAAGCTATACAATTACTGCAGGGTATAGAATTTATGCTTCAATCAATGATGTGAAACATTTAAAGGATGAATGCAGATAATTGCCTACTGATACTGAGAACTATAATTTTGCCTGACTATTTTACTGCCTTGTTTACGAAACGTTTGTATGCTATATCAAAAGTAAAGGTTCAATCTGACCCCCGGGAATAATATAATGATGTTAACCCATATACCGGGTTGTGCAGTTATTTTGCCATGTTTTATAATTGTATGTTTATTTCATTTTGTATTTTCGCTTTTTAATTTTCCATGCGCTATTTTGGTATGTTTTTTTTAATCTTTGTTTCATTTTGTGTTTTTGGTTTGCTTTGTTTGATTATAAATGTAGAACTATTAATTTTTTTAGAAAGTATTGTAAAATAACGAGGTTTTATTTTCCACTATATCCTTAATTAAATAGCCATAGTTTAAAACATATTGATTTTGTATTGGTCTACTATTTTGTATTGGTCTACTATTTTGTATTGGTCTCCTATTTTGTATTGGTCTCCTATTTTGCATTGATCTACTATTTTGCATTGGTCTACTATTTGGACGCCATTAAAGACATTAAATACATGATAATACAAGAACAATTACAACGTCATATCACCCAACAATTTGATATTCATGAATAAAAGATGGCACCTTTCTTAGTAGGGAATCTTAGGAAGATTAGTTGACTGTCTTAGGGGCAGACTTAATGTGTTATGTCACAACATTTCACATACATTTCGTAAGCAGTCAAAACGGTTCTTCGGAGAAATTGTGATACTAGTCACTCCAGGGGTGCTATGAATTACATGTGGATTCTAAAATAACATCCATAGATATGTTAGAATACATACAATTAAGATTCATCATGCGATAATATTAAAACATCTGATCTTTCTGAAAAATAAACTCTCATTTTAACAAAAATTAGTTCTCTGAAATTAACGTTATAAGCATGCTCAATATTTTGGTTGACAACCTATTTATGTTTGGTGGGGGCGTTTTTCAACAGACAAAAGACATTCCTATGGGTACCAACTGTGCTCCACTTCTGAATGAATTGTTCTTTTATACTATGGAAAATACTTCATACAAAGTTTTCTAACAAAATCAGAAAAAAAAGCTAGCCGGTCCTTTGATTTCATGTTCCACTATATAGATGATATCCTTTCACTACATAATTCCACGTTTAGTGACTATGTTGATCTCATCCTACATGCGAAAAGGCTACTGAACCAAGGGTTTCTAGTGATTATATTGAATTCACCACATCAAAAAGTTTACGGTCGCCATGGTGACTTTCATGTTCCGTTTTTCGTGGTCACAGTCCCTTTTCTTCATGATTTAAGACGACGTGAGCCACCAGTGGAACATGATCTTCTTACAGTTTTAGAGAACCTATCCACTAACCCCACCCCCTCCCCGGATTTTATTGGCATTCGTATTGTTCCTTTTATCCATTTACATATTTTCTTGTTTTTTGTTGCGTGTTGTGATGTCTGCTGTGATTATCGAGGATAAACTCTGCTCTATTCGTCATTTACATCCTTTTGTTTTGTAAGGGTGTTCGCTTTTTATTTATGCTATTTTTGCTTTCTTTACTATTTTTACAATTGAAAATGCTTAGGCTTAACATCATTTGAAACTAAGGACAAAAATTGAAAGACATTGTCAAAATTATGATAATGTCTATTTTCTAATTTGCATTTTGAAATACCATTCATTCAATTTTGATTTTGGAATTGTTCCGACAGTGTGGTATTTTTTTATTTCATTTTATTTCTCCTGTAATCGATCTGTAATCACCACAGATTTCCTTTGATAAGCTCTTGTGATAAATCATTTTATTTGTTACACTGCAAAATATACTTTCTTTCTATTCATGTTTGTTTTTATTGCTGAAATTAAACTAAGATATTTGAAATAATGTATTTTGTATCTGTATTGATTTTCTAACTCTATATGAGTTTTATAATTATTGTTTTCATTTAAGATACTTTTAGTAAAGGTTATATACCTATCAACTTATTCCTTATTAAAAAGAGCGTTTTCCTATTAACATTTAGACAATTTGTTTTCCTTGCTTTGTAAGTAACAAAAACAATTAATATTTCTAGAATTTGTTTTTAACTAGAATGCTATCTATGTCTGTTGATGCCTAATTGCAGGTAAGAATGAATTTGTATCGAAAATATAATACCGTTCTTTCATAATATATTTCAGAAAATTTTCAAAAGACGCATCTAACATGTTTGTTCTCCCCTGGAATTTCAACAACTTAATGTAAGTGTATATATCTGAGATATTCAAGCCCCCTTAATTTTTGCTTTGGTATTCTATGAGTAGCCAGCATGATGATATTCTGTGAGTAACAAGTATGCTATTATGTGAGTAACAAGTATGATATTCTGTGAGTAACAAGTAAGATAGTATGTGAGTAACAAGTATGCTATTCTATGAGTGTAACAAACGTGATAGTCTGAGTAACAAGTATGATATTCTATGATTAACAAAAGTTATATTCTGTGAGTAACAAGCATGATATTCTGTGAGTAACAAGCATGATATTCCAAAAGTAAGCAGCATAATATATGGGCGACCATGATATTACTGTAAGTACAAAAACAATATTTTTCTGATGTATTTGAGTTTTGTTCAATTCAATTAAAATATAGCTTGTGTATTGTTCTTTGAAATGTAAAATGTAGTTTATCATCACTCTACAGTATATAATTAGCTATAAGTTGAGGCATTTTATGCGTTGCACCCCAGTTTCAAATCCTACCAAGCTACACGTTGCCGACAAAATTTTAATATCCAATATATTGGTATGAGGAAAAAAACATTGTTAAAACTTGCTTATAGCAAAAATCGTCTGTTGTATTATAGTTCATAGGCTTCAGCACTAAATACTAAATTGTTTCAGAGCCAGTGTGAAATGCATAATTTCACATTTGACTTCATCTGGACATTGAAATTCTAATACATCATAACCTTGTGGCAACAATTTGTATTTTAGCTTTAGATTTTACTGTTAGTTGGCTTTAAGATAAGCAATTGCTGTAAGATAATGGTTAATATCGAAGACGTGAAACCTAGAAAGTAAAAACATCTATTTGGAAGAAAGCAAGTAAATAATCGTTGTTTACCGGAAGCCCTAATTTGCTAGATATATGTATTGGTTTGTTTAAGATAAATATCAAATATTTCATTATTAATTTAGCTACCAGATCCGCACTTTCTGGTTAAGAAGAACGACAGCTGACTGAAATAGAGTATTACAGCTGAGAGTAAGAAAAACGACGTAATAAATTATCACCTCAGAAAGTATGGACGACGACCGTTATCAAATAGGGCTAAGGAAGAACATTGTAAAGTACTAAATAAACGTTGGAGACAATCAAAAAGGTCAATCCAGAGAAACTGGTAACATAGGGTACACAACACGAACAAAAACAAAGCAAAAATACAACATGATATGTGTTGGATACCACTGTACGTATACAAACACAAATAACAGCTCGAGGCAAAAACGAACCTAACATTGTTTTGTTTGCGGAAATGGTAACGGACATCACAACATAGAACTCAAAACGTAAAGACACATAATAGGACAACACAAAAAACTAACAAGAGGAACAACATGTTACCCCACCAAAAATCCGGGGGTAAAATCGGGTGCTTGCGAAGGGTACGTAATTCTTGCTTCTTATAAGACAATCGTCGTATCACTCATATATACTGTCAAGTCCGGTAAAAGTCTTGGCAGTGATAGAGGAAAGACACATGTAACATCTACGTAAAAAGTAAAAGATTCGTTAGCATTTGAGATATGGATATTTCGTAAAGGTCAACCAGATTTGATGACGACCGTAGATTTCTTGTAGCGATGACTTCAACCTAAGAGCAACGTAACATTGTGTGAGTAGTTTTTGTGTCAGGAGTTGAGCTCTGTCCAGAAAATCACTGTACTGTGCACAATCTCTAAAATAACGTATGAATTGTGAAATGTAAACTAAATACGCTGCTTGTTAAAGTTGTTTTTATTATGTTATTGTAGTTTTCATGTTTTAATATCATTTCTATACTGGACACTGCCATATGTTATTTTGTTATATGATTAACTTTAATATGTAAACGTTGTTTTCATCAATGTCTCTGTTGACAGATTAATTAAATATGTGAGTGACTGGACTGGTATGGTGGTTTATACTATATATTGGCCAATTAAGGCCGTTAGCCTTTATAACGGTAAAAAAAAGTATGTTTGATAATTTCCAATTATAAGCAACAAAATCCGTCTCTGTCAAGCTGCTCCTATTTCAATCATTTCTACGAAAGATTCAATTTCGGTTTCATTAACCAAGTTAGTCTCATCAATTCAATCGTGACCGAATTCGGGGTAAGTTGTCAATATTTATTGATAATGATCTAAATTTTTCACAGACAACAAAGGTTCCGGAAATTCTAGATAAAAGATATGTAATGAATCTACCACAGACTACAAAGGAATGTACAAAACTATGTAAACGATGTTTTAATGAAAAAACGGAGATATCTAAGTTAGTGCGCACGACGCGTTTCTGGTAAAAACTGCAGAAGCACTGACTACTGGGTGGATGATACACACGGGAATTAATAGTCTACCACAAGAAGTATCAACCCAATGTTAATATCTAAAACGTAGATATATAATTTAATGTGTACGACGCGTTTCTGGAATAACCTTCACCAGGTCAACAGGTTGCGTAGACAGGTAATTTAAAGGTATTTGGGAGCAAGTATACTAAAGGGCATAAACAGGATAGTCTGTGAAGGTTGACCTAATTAGATTTGATAAATTGAATTGTTAGGAACTGTCAATTGTAAACGTAAAACTGTAGAAGCACTGACTATACTGGGTTGGTAATACCCTCGGTGATTAATAGTCTGTCATAAGAGTTATTAACCCAAAGTTAGAAATTAAAACGTAGATATCTGATTTAGTGCACACATGTTTCTGACATAACCATTATCGGGTACATTCAGAGTCAAAAGATTGCAAAGTCAAGCAAATTAACCGTCTTTGTGAGCAAGTAAGCCAAAAGAACTTAAAAGGATAGTTAAAATCTACCACTGTTACAAGTTCCTGAGGAAGATTGTTCAAAGTTTCGAAGGCAAAGCCTGAGATGTGAGATGCGATTAGAAGTTCATTTCGAGCAAAATATATCAATGGTAGTACGTTTATTGAGGATGTGGTAGCGTGACGTCAGTGACGTTATCATAACGTCACATTAGAAAACAACGGTTTTATGTTAATAGCACACTAGTTGCTTGATAATAGATATCATCACGTGTAAAGTTCAAATTGAAAATGTACAAATCATTTATAGATTGATTTATTCTATATTAGTAAATTATATTATAATAGATTCCAAATAAGTTTTTTTTTTTAATAAAAAAAATACTAAAACGTATTAAATGCTTCAAATTTAATATTCACTGGCGGTAAATGTCACTTGTTACTTTTTTAGTAATTTAAAATAGAACATTGCTGATAGAATTCCCTGTTCTAATAAAAAAAAAAGGTAACACGTGGCATTTACCATCAGTGAATATTAAATCTGGGGCATTGAATACTTTTCTTTATTCAAAATATAGAATAAAACCATTAATATATTTTCATTTTGCAAATGTGTGGACTGTTGAAAAAAATGATATTTGCTGAATTCCACACATTTACAAATTTACATCATTAAAAGACAGTAGTTGTATAATAACAACCAGTGACAGTATAACATAAACACTTATATTTTGCATTTTATCTGAACTAGACTGAGTAGACCCGTCTATATTAATAAAAGTTTCATAAACCAGAAAAGCATAGTCATATTTGTCACGTTTAAGAAACCTGGATTTGTAATAAAAACGTAGATATCTAATTTAACACACACTACGTTCCTCGGGAATAAGCTTTGTCAGGTACACTCATAGTCAAAAGATTGAAAATTCAAATAATTTGAAAGTCTCTGAGAGCAACAAGTAAACCAAAGGGTCTAAAAAGAATAACCAAATTAGGCAAAAGTAATCTTTGCCTGAGGAAGATAGATTTTGTAAATCAGGGGTCCGTTGTTGAACTTGTGATTACAATAATCCTATGATTAGCCCTAATTACATTTTTAATTCCTAATCACATACTTAGCTAATGCAGTGATTAAATTCTGTTGTTGAACTAATCATATTTAATCATTGCATCAGCTAATGTGATTAGGAATTAAGCATGCAATTAGGGCTAATCATATGATTAGCTTAATCATAAGTTCAACAACGGACCACATATTTCTTAGGACTGCATATTTTAAGCATCAATATATCTAATAAACCATGTCAATGTCAAAGCACTGACCACTAAGTGCTGAAGAGACATTTTCTAATCATCATACTACTAAAGGAACTAAATTGCATAGACGTCTGCCATTTTTATGTTATCTGTTTTCATGTCTAGTAGATCTTTGTATCATGAAAAAAAAATGACACTAATAATAAATCTAATATAAAAGTCGGTCGAAGCCAATTTACAATGATCACGTACATAATCAGAGTTCATATAGCGATTCGAATCTGGAAGTCAATATGGATACAAAAGACAACATCGTTGAAACAAACATAAAGACTATGCATAAAATCCCAGTATGGAACCGAAAGCCAACATTGTTAAAACCAAACTTAAAGAACGCACAATAAAATCCCCATATGAAACCGAAAGACAACATCGTTGAAACCAAGCCCCAAAAATTTACATAAATACCAATATGGAACCTAGAGACAACATCGTTGAACCCAAAAAATCCAAAATCTCAATAAACTTTCAATAGTGACAATTGATTATTTTTTTCTAAAAGGTATCCTTCAAATCAATTAAGAATAATTTAGTGCACACGTTGCGTTATCTTTCATCGTGTATGTTCACAGTCAAACGATTGGAGATTTAAACATCTATCAAATTCCTAAGGGATGCTTTATTAAAAAGACATAAAAAAGTTACAATGAAATAATCGATTTGTCTTTAATCATACATAAAAAAGAATACTGATTTGTAAAATTTCGATGTACTAAAATATGTCCACATTAACCTTGGTTAAGTCACAATTATGACGTCTGTGTTTTCTAAAAAAGTTTAATAATTAACTAAACATGCTACATCATAGCAGCATGGTTGTTTGATCCAATGGTAACACACAGTCATTCACCATAACATATATGTCTTAAATAGTTTGTTTTCATGTTCATGACATGATTGTTGTCATCCTGTTTACGTCCTATGGCTTACTTACTCTTAAGGACTTTTAAATTGTTAAAATGCCAGAGACAACTATTGCGTAAGATGTAGGTTAAACATGAAATTATAGATATTATCACATATTTTATATTATTCAAGGTTTTTTCATAAGAAATTACATTTTGTCTTATCTTTACATACAGGAAGATATTATATGACAACCAGTAAAAGAATTTATATGGATGATTAAAAAAAATATCAATACACTCCTGCAGACTGTATTCTTGAGATAATGAAGACAATAAGTATACTAATACATAATGTGTACTACATGAATCAGCCTTGTCGCACTAATAAACCTTAAAAATAAAACTCATAAAACTCATGATTTTTATCGTTGAATAGTCATTCAGTTATTTATTTTTTAAATGTTGCAAAATAATTTAGATGATCGTTTTTGTATGTGCTGACCGTAACAAGAAACAAAAAAATGGAAAATAGAAAAAAACCACACACACCAAAAACAAATAAAGACTTATACTCTGCATGGCCTAATCTACAACTAGTGACATCTGTTAGGTATATAAGCTGTACTATCAGTTCACACCTGACACCTAGCTAGTAAAGCAATGGTATTTCTAAAGTAAAATGTTTACATAAGCATTTATCCACATCAAGGAAACTTCATATGATTTGTTAATCAGACCATCATTGAAATAGTAGTATGGGAACCTTACCAAGAGAACAACAAGCTAAAGCTTGAAATGATACAGAGAATGTAAGAATGATATGTCATCAATTGACAAAACAATACTGCATCTGTTAGCACCATGATTGAAGGGCTTGGGTGGAAATATCTTGAGGACCAACGCTTGATCGATTGATTGATTGATTGATTGATTGATTGATTGATTGATTGATTGGTTGATTGATTGATTGATTGATTGATTGATTGATTGATTGATTGATTGATTGATTGATTGATTGATTGATTTGTTGATTGATTGATTGATTGATTGATTGATTGATTGATTGATTGATTGATTGATTGATTGATTGATGCTTAACGCCAACCTTAGCAATATTTCAGGTATATCGCGGCGTGAACAAATTTCTAATTAGCTTAAGACTGAGGACCAACAACAAAATATCTAAACTGATTATGCTGTGCAAAATATCAATTGTCATTTTAAAGACAGAGTAACGCCTTAATATATACTGTATTTTTTATCTATATTTACTAGATAGAATGATACTGCTTACCCACAAGCCTTTCTATCTATATTTACTAGATAGAAGGATACTGCTTACCCACAAGCCTTTCGATCTATATTTACTAGATATAATGATACTGCTTACCCACAAGCCTTTCTATTCATATTTACTAGATAGAATGAAACAGCGTACCCACAAGCCTTTCTATCTATATTTACTAGATAGAAGGATACTGCTTACCAACAAGCCTTTTTATCTATATTTATTAGATAGAAGGATACTGCTTACCCACAAGCCTTTCTATCTATATTTACTAGATAGAATGATACTGCTTACCCACAAGCCTTTCTATCTATATTTACTAGATAGAATGATGCTGCTTACCCACAAGCCTTTCTATCTATATTTACTAGATAGAATGATACTGCTTACCCACAAGCCTTTCTATTCATATTTACTAGATAGAATGATACTGCTTACCAACAAGCCTTTCTATCTATATTTACTAGATAGAATGATACTGCTTACCCACAAGCCTTTCTATCTATATTTACTAGATATAATGATACTGCTTACCCGCAAGCCTTTCTATCTATATTTACTATTTAGAATGATACTGCTTACCAGCAAGCCTTTCTATCTATATTTACTATTTAGAATGATACTGCTTACCCGCAAGCCTTTCTATCTATATTTACTAGATAGAATGATACTGCTTACCCGCAAGCCTTTCTATCTATATTTACTAGATAGAATGATACTGCTTACCCACAAGCTTTCTATCTATATTTACTAGATAGAATGATACTAATTACCCACAAGCCTTTCTATCTATATTCACTAGATAGAATGAAACTGCGTACCCACAAACCTTTCTATCTATATTTACTAGATAGAATGATACTAATTACCCACAAGCCTTTCTATCTATATTCACTAGATAGAATGATACTAATTACCCACAAGCCTTTCTATCTATATTTACTAGATAGAATGATGCTGCTTACCCACAAGCCTTTCTATCTATATTTATTAGATAGAATGATACTGCTTACCCACAAGCCTTTCTATCTATATTTACTAGATAGAATGATACTGCTTACCCACAAGCCTTTCTATCTATATTTACTAGATAGAATGATGCTGCTTACCCACAAGCCTTTCTATCTATATTTACTAGATAGAATGATACTGCTTACCCACAAACCTTTCTATCTATATTTACTAGATAGAATGATACTGCTTACCCACAAGCCTTTCTATCTATATTTACTAGATAGAATGATGCTGCTTACCCACAAGCCTTTCTATCTATATTTACTAGATAGAATGATACTGCTTACCCACAAGCCTTTCTATCTATATTTACTCTTTAGAATGATACTGCTTACCCGCAAGCCTTTCTATCTATATTCACTAGATAGAATGATACTGCTTACCCACAAGCCTTTCTATCTATATTTACTAGATAGAATGATACTGCTTACCCACAAGACTTTCCATCTATATTTACTAGATAGAATGATACTGCTTACCCACAAGCCTTTCTATCTATATTTACTAGATAGAATGATACTGCTTACCCTCAAGCCTTTCTATCTATATTTACTAGATAGAATGATGCTGCTTACCCACAAGCCTTTCTATCTATATTTACTAGATAGAATGATACTGCTTACCCACAAGCCTTTCTATCTATATTTACTAGATAGAATGATACTGCTTACCCACAAGCCTTTCTATCTATATTTACTAGATAGAATGATACTGCTTACCCTCAAGCCTTTCTATCTATATTTACTAGATAGAATGATGCTGCTTACCCACAAGCCTTTCTATCTATATTTACTAGATAGAATGATACTGCTTACCCACAAGCCTTTCTATCTATATTTACTAGATAGAATGATACTGCTTACCCACAAGCCTTTCTATCTATATTTACTATTTAGAATGATACTGCTTACCCACAAGCCTTTCTATCTATATTTACTATTTAGAATGATACTGCTTACCCACAAGCCTTTCTATCTATATTCACTAGATAGAATGATACTGCTTACCCACAAGACTTTCGATCTATATTTACTAGATAGAATGATGATGCTTACCCACAAGACTTGTTATCTATATTTACTAGATAGAATGATACTGCTTACCCACAGTCCTTTCTATTCATATTTACTAGATAAAATGATATTGCTTACCCACAAGCCTTTCTATTCATATTTACTAGATAGAATGATACTGCTTACCAACAAGCCTTTCTATCTATATTTACTATTTAGAATGATACTGCTTACCCACAAGCCTTTCTATCTATATTCACTAGATAGAATGATACTGCATACCCACAAGCCTTTCTATCTATATTTACTAGATAGAATGATACTGCCTACCCACAGTCCTTTCTATTCATATTTACTAGATAAAATGATATTGCTTACCCACAAGCCTTTCTATTCATATTTACTAGATAGAATGATACTGCTTACCAACAAGCATTTCTATCTATATTTACTAGATAGAATGAAACAGAGTACCCACAGGCATTTCTATCTATATTTACTAGATAGAATGATACTGCTTACCCACAGTCCTTTCTATTCATATTTACTAGATAAAATGATATTGCGTACCCACAAGCCTTTCTATCTATATTTACTAGATAGAATGATACTGCTTACCAACAAGCCTTTCTATTCATATTTACTAGATAGAATGATACTGCTTACTCACAAGCTACTCAAACAAGGATTTCTAATTGAGATTGGCTGGTCAATGTATCTATCTCACAGATGGTTGACGATCTGTTATATAATCGTCTCAACCATCTTACTCGACTATTTATTAGACGTTTACTATAGGTAGAAAGGTGAGCGCATCCAATTGAGCAGAATCTGCTTGTCCATCCGGAGTTCACCTCTGAGGTTTATGCTAGGGTGCGTTTTTTTTTTATTAGTTCTCTATGTTCAGCATTGGTCATCTATGTGTGTCTGTGTCGTTGTTTATTGATTACTTCTTTTGGTATTTCCATTTTATTTTTTCCATGTGTTTGTCGTTTTCTGTTGGTTAATGACTCTTGGTCTCTTCTTAGTACATTCTAATTGTTTTTATTAGACAGTATAATCGTAACACAAATGACACATAGAAAACATATATGTACAAAGTATAACATTCATTTATGCGGTAAATTGGTATTGAAGGTTGTACCGAAATTGAATCTACATATCAGGAAAATCATATACATTTGTATTATAATTAGTCATAAGCATTACATGAAACCCGGTATGATATGTGGAAAAACATGTGGAATTAACAACAGTTTTCCTCGAATTATAGCAATACCCATTAAATATTGATTTACCAAGTTTTTTTTAGGCAAGCTTAATACGGAGTTAGAAGTACTTAATTGTTGTTATGATGATTTACTGTAGCTTATAACAAATGTAAATATTACAGAATTCACATCTTAATGAGAATACAACAGGTTTAGAATACTAATGTTCTAGTAGTTCTATCAATAACAGAAGAAAAAACATAACACTAATTATTATTATAAAACCGTTGCTAGGATAGTCATGTACAATCTAATTAAAATTAGATCTCAGCTTTTGCTCCCTATTGTCTATCGTTACTAAGAAAACAACCGATAGAAAATAGGGAGCAAGTGCGGAGATCTAATTTTAATTAGATCGAGTCATGCACAATGTACTATCAAGACGTTTGTTAGGGGTTAAGGTTGTGGCGCTTAACGCCACTTTCAACAATATTTCAGCTATATATTGGCCGTCTGTTTTATTGGTGGAGTAAACCGAGTATCAGGAGAAAACCAGCTTATCGCCGCAATTCACTGACATACTTTATCACATAATGTTGTATAGAGTACACCTCGTCATGAGTGAGATTCGAACTCACAACGTTAGCCAACAAGTTTGCTAACATCGACTAATTTTAGTAATATAATTTTGTCATTTATCTTAACAGACACTTAATTAGACAATTCACATTAACTTTATGTAAATCTTTCCGTTTATTCTGTGGCCAATATGAAGTTGAGTTATCTTTCAGAGTTTGACAGGGGTTTCATTATACAAAAACGATTCTCTTGCAAAAATTCCCGAACTACCATTCAACCTCTACAATGATATCTAAGGATATTAGACATCATAACTAGACACCACATTACGTTATCGAAGATTTTAATATTTCCCTTTGATATTTGCAGACGATAATATACAATTATTACCTTCATGAAAAGTTAATATTCATAATTATCAAATTGAGAAAGAATCCCGAAGGATTGAAGGCATTAACCCGTCCGAAATTTGATAATAAAATGAAAAACAAAACATACCACTCTGTCGGGACAGTTCTAAGATCCAATCGTAAAATCGTAGAAACAGAGACAAAGTCGATTCCCCTAACACACATGACTGCTCACTTTCCGGGCTTTTTTTTTATCAATGTGTGACGTAAAAGTGTGCTTGACATTTACTTCACTGAGTTTGGTGCTGTTATGACAACTGTTTTACCTGTTTTGTTCAAGTATTGTTATAAATACTGTTATAGTGACAGCCGGAAACTTTGAGCGTAATGAAAGAGGGAGGTTTGGCGCTTTAAAATCTGATTCAACCCACCATTTCTTTAGAAATGCCTGTATCAAGTCAGGGTCATTACGGTTTTCACAGTTTTCCGGTTGTTGACTGATTTTGTCTGTTTGTATACTTATGAGTGTTGACTTTCCCTTTGTAAGATTGCTCGGAGTTCGGTAATTTTGTTATTACCCTTATTTGGTACAAACACTTCCATAAAAAGTGACGGGGTTAAACTAGCTTTATTGACAAAAACCTCCCCTATTAGGGAAATTTATGTCGTCATGCAAATCCAAAACATGTGAGTAAAATGTCAACCATCACATATGATTGGGTGCGAACAGCGTTGATATAAAGGACTATATGGTATTATTATACTTCGTATAAATTTCTGTAGGGATATTCGGTACAGTAATATTTTGGCATATTACCTGGGTAATATTTTGGCATATTACCTGGACAATTAGACACTCAGTATAATAATGATATTAATGTGGTCTTGTCCAGGTAATATGCCAAAATATTACCCAGGTCTGAGAGACATATTACTCTTCGGTCGGGTAATATGTCTCTTAGACCTGGGTAATATTTTGGCATATTACCTGGACAAGACCACATTATTATATGAATAGTATGCTGCCCTAAGACACAGTTATCAATATATTAACAAATCCCACTTATATTGTGTCAGAGATTACTAGAAGTCTAAGGTTTTATTCACGTTTTAATGACATTAATATTAAAATTCATGGTACACCCAGTTAGATCCCAAAAACCCATTGTTTTGTTATGTGATATATTAATGTTATATTTATAAAGTTTATGAAATTTACTACATATGAAACTGTAATGATTTAGAAATTTAGTACAGTATTTTCCTTCATGAGATATGACACATATTTTGACGTCATTGAAGAATGACGTCAAAGGAACGGAAACGGACATCTAGAGATACGAAAAATGAATATTGAAAGACGCAAATATTTAATACAGTTGGATGTTGTATTTAGAAAAAAAACAATGGTTAAATCCGTAATATATCTGTTATTCAGCTATCAGACAGGGTATATAATGTGACATTCTCGGCTTATGATATATATTCCCTTCGGCTGCGCCTCAGGGAATATAGATCCTAAGCCGGGAATGCAGCTATCAGACAGGGTATATAATGTGACATTTCTGGCTTATGATATATATTCCCTTCGGCTGCGCCTCAGGGAATATAGATCCTAAGCCGGGAATGTCACATTATATACCCTGTCTGATAGCTGAATAACATATAATAAGTATTACACTGCGAAAGTCTATAGTTACTTCTCATTCTTACAATATATGTCTATCGATTTTAGCAATGGTAAATATTCTTTATGCGTACAAATTACATACGTAGACAATAATAATAAAAATTGACTATTTTTTTCAATTTAGAAAGAATAATATTCCAGAAGATAAATGTTTGTAAGCAGAAGTTATAAAGGGACTACTGTTGTACGTTACAATGAAGACTATCAGGAACGAACAGTCATTGAAAATTGTTTGTTTTTATTTGGGGGGGGGGGGGGGGGGGGGGGGGAGGAAATGGTAGGGGCGAAATATAATGATATTTAAATGAATCTGTGTTTTTGCAATATGAGTAAAAACACACTGTATAATATGTAGGTATGTGGAATGTTAATGATCTAGAGTGACGTAAATACATTGTTTGTGATCCATTTAATTCCTTCCTGTTTATGAATATGTTTTCATTTCCTTTTGTTTATCTATATGTTTGACAGAGATGTCAAAAACGCAATAGAATTACTACAACGTAAATAATTGTTATAAGATGGAGCGTCTGATAGTAATTTCTATTCAAATATTTGTACTTGTTCCTACATAAAAATATTTCTGTTGATACATTCAAACTGGGAACGAAATTGAAAACAAATATAAGCTTAGTCATTGTTACAAAACAAAAAAAATTTTGTTCTTCAATATTTACGTATGCTTGTATTGACAAAAGATGAATAACGTTTTGTTTACACTATTTTGTTCAAATTGGGGAACTGATGCCATCAAAAGTATGTTGTTTACGCCATGATATAGATACTCCAACAATAAACCCTGTAAAAAGAAATCCGTCTTTATTTGTTCCCACATATAGAATATTGTCATTGATGAATGTATATAAACGTTAGAGAATACCGAAGGGGCAAATCAAAAATGGTCAATTCAGAGAAACTGGCAACAAAACGAAGAAAAACAAAGCAAACAAAATAGAATATGTGTTGGACACTACTATGCGCAAACAAACACAAATAATATAAATAAGACATGCCCCTCCTACAAACAACTGGAGGTAAACTGGGAACGAAATTGAAACCATTAATTTGTGCTAAATCAACGCACTGGATTGTGCTACTTCAATCAATACATAATCTATAGCTCCATTCGGACACATTATACTGACACCTAGAG
This sequence comes from Bathymodiolus septemdierum, assembly GCA_963383655.1. Classification (NCBI taxonomy): domain Eukaryota; kingdom Metazoa; phylum Mollusca; class Bivalvia; order Mytilida; family Modiolidae; genus Bathymodiolus; species Bathymodiolus septemdierum. The sequence goes on along the minus strand of OY726522.1, from coordinate 8,089,877 downwards.
AGCTACTTTTTCCTCTTACATCTTAATGATGCATGCTTGCCATTTGCATAGTCTATGGTTTGATCCGACTGGAGTTCGAACAAAATTACTTTGAAATTACGATTTACCATACTGGAGGCGACAAATGTTAACGATTTTCATGTCAGATGATGTTCGTATCGTTTAACAGTAGCACGACGGGTGTCACTAGTGGAAAGGGAACTGCTTGCCCTTCCGAATACCTGAGTTCGCCCCTATTTTTAGTGGGGTTCACTGCTTGCCCTTCCGGATATCTGAGTTCGCCCCTATTTTTAGTGGGGTTCACTGCTTGCCCTTCCGGATACTTGAGTTCGCCCCTATTTTTAGTGGAGTTCACTGCTTGCCTTTCCGGATACTTGAGTTCGCCCCTGTTATTAGTGGGGTTCACTGCTTGCCCTTCCGGATACCTGAGTTCGCCCCTGTTTTTGGTGGGGTTCACTGCTTGCCCTTCCGGATACCTGAGTTCGCCCCTGTTTTTAGTGGGGTTCACTGCTTGCCCTTCCGGACACCTGAGTTCGCCCCTGTTTTTAGTTGGGTTCACTGCTTGCCCTTCCGGACACCTGAGTTCGCCCCTGTTTTTAGTGGGGTTCGTGTTGCTCGATTTTGTTTTCTAAAGATTTACATTAAACCATATTATTGGAGAAGACCATCTTCACTTAGACTTGTACAACTATTGTCTGTTCATAATGTCAAAGAATTAAATAACCTTGGAAAATTGTTGTGTCTGGCAGAAAAAAATTGGAAATAATGTATAAGTAATATTCAACTTTCTCTGTCGTTTTTCCTATGTATGTTTCATAATGTATATTGTATTATTTATTTCATTAATTTGTGTATTTCACTGATGCTTTATCATTTTGTAATTTAATTATATTCTATGAGCTGTATTGCTTACGAATAAAGACTATTAGTATTATATTCTATGCATTGTTTTGTGAATCGTAGTCCTTTTGTCATTTTACTTTTTTGCCATTGTATTTTCTGTCCTTCTTCGATTTACGGATTCTCATTATCCCCCTCCCCCCTTTCAAGCTCTTCTTACAACACTGAGGCAGGACACTACGAAACTTGTGATCTAACTTCTGTTGTGATTGATGTTTATTTATTAGTATTATTTATATCTATTCAACTGTATGCATCTCGCCATGTTGTCAGTGCATCGTCATTGATATAGCTAATAAGATATATTTATGCTTGAAATTTACAGATCTCAGTGTGTGCTTTTTTCAAAACTGAAGTCAACCTATCCTCGTGTATAAAACCTATCCTCGTGTATAAATAGTTTTTGCCGATTTTGGCTATTCTGTTTAGGCCCTTTGATTTAACTGCTTCCAAAGACTTTCTCAATCATGTTATTCCAGAAACGTTAATTTGTCGAACTAATCCAAGATAATCTACCCTTTCAACTTTATCAATTTACTTATTACCTTGAATTTCTGTGATTGAGGATAATTAACTGTACCATATTCAAATTCCCACTTAACCAAATTGCCGTCAAATTGATGTTTCCTAGCCTAACAAAGATAAATACTGTATAACAACAGGCTCACTGTTATAACTGCCACACATTAACAATAATCTGTTCATTAACATTAGAAATGGAGTTAAATTATGTATTCCCAGAGGCCTAGTATTTTGCTGATAAAAGCAATTTCCTTTTCCAATGGTGGTTGTTTTAAAAGGAATGATCCGATAACGATACTGCTTCTCTCTAAGTTGAACTTTTTCCATCACATCATGTAATTACTAGAATGTGTAGTCAAACACATCAATAACCCAGTGTTATTAACACTCTCTAGCTCTCTATGTAGGTGGTAAATGATATATCAAATAATCATAGTCGGTCACGGGAGCTTATAACATTGTTGTACGATGTTGCTGATCTATAAATGAAACAGTAACTAAGTTTTTTCCACGAACTATGTTTGACGGATTTTCTTGGAAGTTCTAAAGCTCTTGGAAGTTCGTAATGGTCAATGCACAAAATTAAGCACCGCCCACTGACCTTCTGTAATTTTCCATCTGCATCGTTTCGTAACTGCACGTTATTTCAGAAGAATATATAAATGGTACAGATGGATCCAGAACAAGATCTTCACATTCTAAGCAATTGTTTCTTTCTTCATTGGCTAGTATGTGTAAATTATGCATAAGAAGGAAACTAATATGCTTTTCTTAATAATATAAAATTTTGTTTTCAGTAAAGTGAAATATCCTTGGAATTTTAACTTTTTTCCCCCTTCTTATTTTTCACAATTGTTTCAATCTTAAACTCTTCTGTTCATTTCATTTATTTCATCTGTATATTTCCCTCTTCTGATCACTGGTTTTGAAATTCAAATTCTGTTTATTGACAAAATTCTAATTATTTACTTCATATTGAAATAGTAATTGTCGAAGACAAAAAGTAAAATATCAATCAGAGGGAACAGTCAGTTCACAAATCGCGAACACATTGTTACAAAATATAGGACATCGCAGAAATACTCATTTCCAAATGTGTACAGTTAACAATATTGATAAGTGATAGGTCGGATCGCTATTTAACTTGCCACAAAGGTTTAAATGGATAAAATGAGGCATAGTTTGTCTGATATAGTGACTATTGCCCACAATGAACTCTAGTATATGTTACGTCAGAGCAAAAATATAGAAAAAAAACAGTTTGTTCTATTTTTATTCTGTTTTTAAATATGTTTTAATGTTTTAATGTCAGTCGACAATAATGTCTCCCTGAATAAGTACATTTGTACTTAAGTAATGTAATCGATTTAACCCAAGCATACTCATATGTATCACTTGATCAGAAACTAAATTTGATCCAATCAGAGAAATTATAATAACATGAGTGATGTGCGATGTATTATAATTATAGTAATGATCAGCGTTCTCCTTCTGAATTAATATTGTCGACTTAATTTGCCTTAGAAAATCTCTTCAACTAATGTTGAACTCTTACATAGATTAAATAGTATTATGAACAATAATTGATATTGAATGCTTGTCCATCCTGTAAAAACAACAACAAGGGGTTTGGGTGGCCGCAAAGTTAAAAGGTTATTGAGATCTACGCGTGGTTGTGAGCTACGCCCGTCAGTTCGATATGATTCCATGACGTCAGGAAGTGACGATAAACACCGATTATAATAATGCATATCTATCCTGTTATGACCCCTATAATAAACACACCCGATGGTTATATTTTTCGAATGTATTATTTTGATCATTTTTGTCATTATATTCCGATTGAGTGATATATCTTTTACAGATACTCCTTAATTTGATTTGGCTATACAGATACAAAAAGTGTGACATTTAGTCGGATTGGAGATATGTTTGCAAATAACCCTTAGCTTGGCATTGTTATATGCTTACCTATAGCTTTAGTTCGCTTTGGCTTTATGCTTACCATTAGCCTTGGTTTGGTTCCTCTCTACGTTTAAAGATAAAATAATGCTATGTGCTTGTAGATAGTATTAGCTTGGTGTGGCTCTATCATTACAGAAACCTCACTTTGGTTAGGCTGTACATTTACATATTATATTAGCATGTTGTGCTATGATACTACCATTGAGTAGCTAGCGTCTTTGCAACTCTGAATCCCTTGTTACCTTTATCATATATGAATAATCGTCAACCTCTAACCATATTTTGACTACCAGACTTATTTAGCGAGGAAAGTCCTGACTAAAACAAAGATGTGACCACGGAAAGGCTTGATGTCAGAGGTCAACTACCTTAATCAAATTGGCCATCCAGTCCATCTCATTCATTGTTTTCCAGGGGCATCGATATTGCCTCTTTCTGTGATGTTTCTATTAGATTTTTGTTTCGACAGTGTGGTATGTTTTGTTTTTCATTTTATTAAACATTTTGCTTTAAATACTTGTAGTTTTTCGTGAATACAACTAGCGACAATATTGTGTTGCACTGTGTTCGGATGATTTAGCTTATGTGTCGATCCTGTAAAAAAAAACAGTTTAACTAATTAATTGTATTATTCTCACGCCATGAAGTAATTTGGTATTTCCAACATTTTATATTACATTAGTCATTCGTTAATCGTCAAAAACACTAGATCTCCCGTAAGTATTATCAGTAGTAAATGATGGTAGATATCGACTATGCTAAATACATATTAATTCAGCATTAAAATAAAGTGTAGATATCTAAGTTCATGCCTCGTCATAGGAAAACGACTATGCCAAAGAAATACTAACTTAGCATCAAAATAAAACGTAGATATCTAATTCCATGCCTCGTCATAGGAAAATGACTATGCCAAATAAATACTAACTTAGCATCAAAATAAAACGTAGATATCTAATTTCATGCCTTCTCATGGGAAAACTTTATATATACTTTTAGTGTTAACTGTGTCTATTTCGTTCCCAAATTTGCTTTTCTCCAGACTAATCATCGTAAATTGTATACATGGTACAGGTAGTTAATATAACGTATTATTGTTCCACCTCTAACAAGCAACATTGTGTGTCTGTATGTTCTGAGTTCCATGTTGTGATGCCCGTTACGATTTCCGTATAAAAACCATGCTAGGTTCGTCTTTACCTCCAGTTGTTTGTAGGAGTGTTTTATTTACGTTAGTTGTGTTTGTTTGCACATAGTGTTGTCTAACACATATTATGTTGTGGGTTTTTTTTGTTGATTGTCTTCGTCTATGTTGCCAGTTTCTCTGGATTGTCCATTTGTTATTCTTCTACGATATTCTCAAACGTTTATTTTATGCCTCCTCATGGGAAAACTTGATAAATAGTTATAGTCCTCACGGTTTCTGTTTCGTTCCCAAATTGGTTTTCTCTAGACTAATCATCGTAGGCAGTTACTATAAAGTATGACTGTTCGTCCACTAATAAACAACATTGTATTAAGAAAAGACATGCCTAAAATAGGAGGATTAAAATTAGATAATAATTTGAGTTTATGTTATTGGTTGTGGGGGTTAGCACCACGTAAAACAATATTTATAGATAATTACAAAACATTTTAAATATTGGTCATTAACTTCTATATCGGACTGAGGGAGTTATTGGTGAAACAACCAAGTGTATTAATTTAAAAACAATACTTTCAGCTCTATTTCATTTATGACAAGCATCGACCATTAGTGTTTGCATTGGAATTTCATTATATTTGTTCAGCACGAATATAGTTATTTCGTTTTTGTTTCTATTGTTCCAGATATCAAAATGTTCTATATGTAAATGCGGCCTACAAATACCAGCAGAATGTAATTGATGTTCCATCCAGATTAAGGGTATACAAAATGCACAGAATGGAAATCTTCAAACCCTTCCCCTGGCCACTGTTCGACTAGTTTTTGTCAAGGGCCTATTAATATTTAACACAGTATCCAGTTTAATGTCATTAATTAAATGATGTAATTTTTTTTCAAAACATAAAAGAACATGTATACAATGAACAAGGAGTGCTTTATAAAATATAAAAACAATGTCAAAAATTAACAGTAGAGACACTCCCTGATCGATATAACAAGTGCCTATGACAAAAAGGATGGCGCTCAAAAACGGCCACAGCACCAAAGATAAAATCTGCAGGGGCAAACGCCATACTCCGAGATGAGGCAGGTATTGGAGTGGTAATGACTAGAAACACGAGACATATTACACAAAATAATAATTAATAATAAAATATGCAGACCTGATCTAGATTCACAGGCAGCTAAATGCTGACCCTGAGATGAATAACATAGCAGTTAACATAATTATGGAGTCACCAGCTACATATGTGTGTACTTTAACAATAACTATTATTTACATAGTAAATGTGACAAATTATATGCCTATAACAACCTAAAGATGAGCAGGCAAAACCTGACCTCACTTAGTACTAAATCAAATTTTGTACATATAGTGTAAATATGAAAATACATACTTGCAATAATATATGGTAATATTATCAATTAACCACATGTCAACATGGAGTAGGGCAAACAAGGTGCTCGCTTATAAGTTGAAGGAGGATATTCTAATATATTTTGAATAGCATTGGAATTCCATCGCCCCAGCTTCCTAATATATTGTACAGAAAACCCCATATTGACAGCATTTGTTGCAGCACCAATACGAAAACTATGGCCTTTGTAGCATTTAGGGTCTAGACCAATAAACTGTAATAACATATGTAGTTTTGATGACATAAAACTGTGGGTAACAGGAGAATTGCCTAGGAATTGGAAAAGGGCGCCCTGTATGGGCTTAAACAATTGTATATATTCATGTATTGCTTGCACTGGGCACAAGTTAGGGTTTTTCCCATTGCAATAATAGAAAAAAGGGCATGTTGGTTTGTCTTCATATTTTTTTAATGTCGCAGTGTCATATTAAGGTTTGCCGGAATCCCCTTTTCATAATTGATTACAACATCTGCAACTTGCAACACTTTGTCGTAATCAAATACCATTTGTCTATATATATGTCACTTTTTCCCTTTTTCATTCTTGAATTTGGTATGTGTAAATTGATGTGTTTCATGTTTGTTTTCTTCTGATTCTGTTTGATGTCTTTCTAGTTCTTTTTGTTTTAACGTCAATTCCTGTTTTTATTTGAATATTTTACCCATGTAGGAAGTATGAGTGAGTGAGTAATTGTTGTTTAACGCCAACTCGGCAATTTCTCAGCTATATCATGGCGGGAACCAATTAATTTTTAATGATGATGATGATGATGATTAGGTCTGCTTTGCACTAGACAAACACGCTTAGTTGGATTTATATTGTGCTAGCTCAATGCAACAACAGTCCGCGAATACACATGTCTCCCCACTCGGACACATTTTCCTGATTCCGAGCTAACCAAGCTTTGCTCTTTCCACGGCTGTACCATAACATACTGAAAATCACAATAAACAAAACGTTGAGTCTTGATAACTTTCGACGTCATGGGGCCATACCAAGGTTTTGTTTACATGTTGTAAACATTTAAATTACTGAAATTGTTTCACAAACCCGTTGTTTTGTTATGTGATATATTAATGTTATATTTATAAAGTTCATAAAATTTACTACATATGAAATTGTGTTGAATTAGAAATTTAGTACACACTTCCTTCATGAGACACCCCATACATGAAATATGACGTGACACACATGTGACGCCATTGTAGAAAGAATGTCAGAGGTACGCAAAAGGACATCTAGAAATATGAAAAACGAGAATAAAAGACACAAATATATTTAATACAGTTGGATTCTGTATTTAAAAAAAACCAGTGGTTAAACCCGTAATATATCTGTTATTCAGCTATCAGACAGGAAATATAATGTGACATTATATACTCTGTCTGATAGATGAATAACATAATATATACGGTATATGAATTATGTATCTCCTCTATGTCAAGATACATAACAAATATACAAAGTATGTGACTGTATAAAAGACTGAAAAAAGTGATTAAATTAGAACCATGAAAATAATTCTAAATACCAAAGCGATTAAATTAGAACCATGAAAATAATTCAAAATACCAAAGTGATTAAATTAGAACCATGAAAATAATTCAAAATACCAAAGTGATTAAATTAGAACCATGAAAATAATTCAAAATACCAAAGTGATTAAATTAGAACCATGAAAATAATTCAAAATACCAAAGTGATTAAATTATAACCATGAAAACAATTCTTAATACAAATGTTATTAAATTAGAACAGTGAAAACAATTCAAAACTGAGAAATAAAAAGATAAAATCAAAATAAAGAAAGCTATTCTAGAATCGAAATTCCAGAAACAAATTAGATGAATTTTCTAAATCCTAGAACGAAATCAGATATAGGCTAAAACAATTTAATAAAGATCAATGCGTTCCAAAAAAATTTGCTGACTATGGCGGCTTTCTCTTTAGTTATTATTTAGGGCTTATATTTAATCGTAAATAGTGACTTAATGAAATATTGATTTAATTCATGCTTCTTCCTGTAGGAATTATAAGACTTCGAAGTATTAGCTTCTCCATAGTGGTCTCTATTACGGACATCTTGAATGACGTGAGCTATTGGTCATTTGTCTACTGTTAAGTGACACTTGAATGTGTTAGTAGAGAAAGTAATTAATTATTGTTCGTTTTGGACTTCGTTTGGTGTTTTGTTCTTGGTGTATAGTTCTTACCCAGTTAGACAGTATTATTGCACGTCTCCATGTTTGGATAGTAAAGTTGTCTTTATTTTTCCTCACAACCTATTTGCACTGACAATGACATCTTATAAAATGTTGACCGCAACATGAACCCTAATATCCGTGATATTAATGTTCTTATAAGCTTTTATTCTTTTCAAATTTTGCAAACCATCATTTATACATATCAATAGATTTTTAAATACACGACCCCCACACTAGGAACCATATATAGAAAAGATGCTAAATTATTGTGTAAATTTTAGATATGTATTTAGTGTTTATATAATATTTTCTTAAGATCTTTTTCTATGTCTTACATAACATTATTATATAAATCAATAATAAACCTTAACACTCCTTTGGAGATTTTTTCTAATCAATTTCATGCTTTAAATATCAATAAAAATGCATATAAATTGCTAATAGAGAAGATTTTTTTATTTCATGTAGTTAATTAAGATGATATTTTTAGACATATAAAGACTTAAAGACGTTCTGTACTGGCTATATGACATGTATGGATTATCTTATTGTAAGCAAACGCTAGAGAAAATCGAAGGGGCAATCAAGAATGTAAAATTGCCATTAAATCATGCCAATTCAATTATTTATATTGTTTTGTCAATGTACTCTCCAGTCAGCCATTGTTAGAAGTATGTATGTATAAGAATAAAAACGTAGATATCAAATTTAATACGCACGACGCGTTTCTGGAATAACCTTCATCAGGTACGTTCAAAGTGGAAAGGTTGGAAGGCCAAATAATATAAAATGTTTTGGGAGCAAGCAAAGCAATGGGCTTAAGCAGGATCGCCAAAATCGTCTTTGGTCACCTATGCCAGAATGAATCTTGCCTATGCCAGTACCATAATGATAACCATAATGATAATGATAACATTATTTAGAAACTGTAAATTTCAATAACAAAAACAACAGTTGTACATTTTGTTAGATGTAATGTAAATAACAGACAGTTGGAATTCTCCTCTTTTCGCCGTCTTGTTCATTTATTCGTATGAAGTTGACTTCATACAGAAGTTTTTCAAGAAAAACAAAACGACGGTCAGCACGATCCGTTAATTTCACTTTCCGCTACATAGATGATGTCCTTTCCCTAAATAATTCTACGTTTTGCTGATTGTATCTATCACATTGAGCTTGAAATAAAGGATACTACATTGTATTGTCTGTCCCTCTTCGATTTATGGCTTCTGGTTACCCCTTTGGTATATTCAACCTTTCTTACGTTTACTTATTTTCGTGTCATCTGTCTCCATTGATAATAATGTCGTTCTATTAACTTCCGGTGTTAGGTGTTTCCTTGAGAACATGACAGAATACTTAGTTTCTGATGTACATTTTATGTCTTTTTGACTTTAATAATATTATAAGATTATTATGTATCATGCACGGATTTTTTTCCTTCTGTAGACTGTCTCTCCAAAAAAAAAATTAAGCAACGCTTGCCATAAAATATCATAATAGTATTAATTGATGTATGCCAAACAAGTACCCTAAATCATCAAATCAAACACGTGGGTGACAATTACAATATTTTTGGATAGTTTGGAGTTTGTCTTGACTATTGTCCTGTTTCTTAAACAGTCATATTATATTTGCTAACAAAATATCTAACGTTCAATATGTTTGAAATGATTAGTCTTATTTCCAATTATCTATCAAGAAGTGTTGATAATGACAGTTTCACAAACTGTGTTTGAGGGTCATTTCTTGATTAATTCTTAAATACTGATTTAGATCAAGGTATTCGTAATGAAATTCCTTAAACAAAATGGTATTATAACTATAACTTTATTGTATAAATTCATAATATTTGTGTCAATGGTTGACGTAAAAATGATGATAGGTTCTTTGACAAAGGAAGAAAGAAAGAAAGAAAGAAAGAAAGATATAAAGATAGAAAGAAAGAAAGAAAGAAAGAAAGAAAGAAAGAAAGAAAGAAAGAAAGAAAGAAAGAAAGAAAGAAAGAAAGAAAAAATAGAAAAAAAGAAAGAAAGAAAGAAATATAGAAAGAAATAAGGAAGGAAAGAAAGAACGACAGACAGAAAGAACGACAGACAGAAAAGAAAAGAAAGAAAGAACTGCATGTAATTATAATAATATTAAGAAGACCCTAAGTCTCCCATCTTTGGGAAAGATAATAATATTTTAATGCAAAACTAAAGCAGAATCACGTTGCTTAATCAACACGTCTGGTGTCTAAGGCCGATTTATTGTAGGCAAACAATAACAATTCTTGTTTTAAACTGACGTCAGTATGACTTCGTAAAAGCTATCCATAGTCTAAAACAGATAATCTTTGTACGTTTTATTTTGAGATTCTTAAGAATTCAATATTAAAAATAAGATATGCCTTTGTCAATATCGAAACTCGTGTGGGAGAGGTAAGAGTAAGGCTCCTGGTGAATAATATTATTAATATAACAAAACAAACAAGATCGGATGATTTTGATCCAATGACCTTCAATTGTTTTTTCCTAATGGTTTCGGTGTCTTATAATAGTTAACGAAGAATACCCTGTTAGATGTATCTTTCCACATTTACGCATTGTGTTGATTACCTGCAGCACTTTTGTCACGTTCATCTGATCATGAGAGGGTCTTAGTGTTTAAAGTCATGTTCAACAATATTTGAGCTATATCGTGGCGGTCAGTGGAGGAAATCGGAGTACCTGGATAAAACCACAGACCTGTCGCAAGCCACTGACAAACTTTGTCACATAATGTTGTATCGAATACACCTCGCCATGAGCGGAATTTGGACTCATAGCTTTAGTGGTGATAGGCACTGGTTGCACAGGTAGTTCTAAATCCTACTACCACCCGATCACGACCACTACGGTCACCATTTGATTATGATAATATTCAATCGCATATATGTTTACCGAATAGTGTATGTAGTGAAACTAAATGTCCGAAAGTTGAGAAGGCACAAGGTTCTAAATCTTTTTCCTGAATGTCGATTGACAAAATATTTATTCTTCAAATTCGATGAGACGGAATTTATATGTTAACAGAATACACTGCTTATGTGTATTTTGTCTGATAAAATATAGTAGCCAGAAATAATAATCAGAGCAAGCACATACGCGTTGCTTAAGGGGGTACCATACACTACAGGGAGATAACTCTTTATAATCAGTTGAACGTTTTGATCATATGATGTTTGCATGCAGATTTTAAGCATCTCGGTGGTCAAAACCACAGAGAGAAAAGTTGCTATGTGGCTAGTGAATTTATAGCTCTGAGTCTGTTGGTTAAATGAGCATATCAAATTTTACCTGAAGTGTATTAAGATTCATATTGGTTATTCTGTTGAGGCCTTTTGCTTTACTTGCTCCTAAGGACTTTATGTTATTAGACTATCCAATCTTTTGACTTTGTGTTTATCTGATGAAGGGATATTACAGACACGCTTAGTGAGAACCATATTAGATATCGATATGCTTAATACATTTTGCATGCTCTGTAAATCGCCTTTCAATTGATAAACTTCAACACCTATCATGCATTGGGGATTATATCGACGCCTTCTCCTACATCGATGTCCAATTTAGAAATTGCTCATATTGTGTGAAAGTAATATCTGCTAAATAGTCTACATTCAATTTCAGTATTAAAGCGAATTGCATGCGAGAAGAGATTCAAACTTATATTTATGAAGCATTGGTCAAAAGCAGAATTCAAAATGCCGAATCTAAGACCAGTAGTGCAGTCTCTGTCGCCTCTAGCACCTTTCTGGAGCACCTAAATTCACCCCCGGTTTTTAGTGGGGTTCCTGTTACTCGATCTTTAGTTTTATGTGTATGTTTTGTAGATCGTTTTTTCTTTTTCTTTGTATCTTCAAACTTTTTTCAAAATACGGAATTATTAATCCCTAACTACCGAACATGACCAAACATTTCAGCTTGACTTCTATATCAAATCTGAATTTGAAACGTTTTGCAGATTTTTTATTTTTTAACAACGTGATATCTTTTATGCAAATGCTTGTTACACTGAACACTCCAAATGTCCAAGCTCCTTTTGGTGTTTCCCTGTTACATCCTCTTCTGATTATCCAGGGTTATAATTAGAATTATATGAAAGATATATAAACTAAATACTATATATATTAAATACCTTTTGGAAACATTTATTTATTTTTTATTTTGCATATATTTTTTTACTTTCATTAAAAATTTCGAATTGTTTTATTAAAAATGTACAATTGTGAAGTGTTTTACAGAATTCTAATTGAAATACATTGAGGAATATATTGCTAGTTTGCATATTAGCAGATTAAACTTACTGTATATATTGCAGGATCTATGTACCTTTTTTATTGGTTGAAGATGTTGATTAATATCATGTTTTGCCGACATATATTCTTATTTTTCCGTTCAAACTCTCTAAATCTTAGGATGGGGTGGGGGTGAGAGGGGGTAAAATATATTGGCAGTCGTTATTTTGTGTTAAAATTAAATCAAACTGACCACATCTTCCGGAATATCAAACCGAGCAAATAATAACAAATTATTGATCAATTTTGTTATGGTAAGAACAAATATATCTATTTAAGTATGCAAGACGCGCTTCTGGGGAAAACCTTCATCAGGCACTCTCAAAATCAAAAGATTGACAAGCCAAATAAGTTTAAAAACATGGGAGCATTAAAACCAAAGGGCCTAAACAAGATATCTAATCGGCGAATGTCTCTTATTATAAATTTTTAACTTATTTTTCACTTGTTGTCAGTACCTTCCAGAATTTTTAAAACAAATAACCAGTTTATTTATTTTTTGTTGTTGCAATTTTTGATATGTTGCTTTTGGCATAGATATAGGAAAGAAAAGTTTGAAAATATTTAATGGGTAATCAGAAGCCGTAAATAGAAGAACAGACAATACAATGACAAAAAGACAAAAAGACAAGCGTACAAACAATGATCTGCAAAACATTACAGAGAAAACTAAAGATTGAGCAACACGAACCCCACACAAAAACGGGTGTGTAAGCTATATTTATGTTTACAAAAGGACTGCAAAATGTATTTGTTCACAAAATGCCATTAAGTATCCATTATTTATATGATCATTTGTTCTTCTTTTTTTTATCTATTAGCAGCTATTTGATCAGTATCACTTTTCTGAGTTTTATTAGAAATTTATATTATATTTTATTATGTTAATTTCCAACTTTGTAATTGACATGTAAAGTAATGGTGAAATATATCCTTTGCATTATCGAGTTCTTGCATGCCACTTCCTCCCATAATCAAGATATTTCAAACGATGTCATGGTGATGGGGCATGATTTGAATTTGTTTATTGTTTATTTCATAATTTTGCATTAAATACGACCATTTGTCATTGTGTAATCTTTTTAACATGTAAATTTTATCCCCAAGCTTTACAATTATTTCATTATTATGTCAACGCACAATTCTTCAATAACATGTTTTATGGTTTGAATGCATTCTGATGAAATATCATAATTGGCAATATTATATCATTATTGTGCTACAACCCTGAAACATCGCAATTCTGCAGAAACAACAGCAAATATTGGCGCCATAGCATTGAAAAGAAATGTCAAAGACATTTCATGGAAATAATTGAAAGAAATAAAAACGTAAATATCTAATTTAATGCACACGACACATGCTGCAATAACCTACATCAGATAGATCAAAGTCAACAGATTGGAAAGACAAATGATTTAATAGATTTCACAGGATTGTCAAAATATAGGTCACCTATATCTAAGCTTTAATAATCATTACATTATTTAGGGACTATAAATTTCAGTAATAAATATATTGTAATAAACCATGTCAGTGCCGAGTCATTGACTATTGTGCGGACGATACCCCCGGAGACTAATAATCCACCAGCTAAAGTATTGACCTAGTAATAGTAATAAAAACGTGGATATCGCATTTCTGAAATAGTGTTCATCAGTAGCGCCCAAAGTCAAAAGATTGGAAAGCCAAATAATTTTGAATTCATTAGGAGCACGAAAAGCCAAGGGCCTAAACAGTGTAGCCAAAATCGACTAAGGTCACCTATCATTGAGGGAGGAGAATAACGACATTATTTATAATATACATGTAATTGTTATTATTAATTTTGTTCAATTTTTAATATTGAAGTATGTTTATATTCATAATCTGCATCTTCATCTCAAAAATGCAATAAATCCATCAACATTCAACATTGTTTCAAAAAAGACAATGGCAAGTTTATTAGAATAAATCGCACTAACAGTCTGTTTGTTCATAGAACGTCTTATGTACCTGATAAAGGGTAGATATATGTGTTTTTGGTTTAATACTAAAACAGGAACAGAAAGTGTGAAGAAACTCAAATGTGCGCATTGTATAAGAGACAGACATCATAGTTCAATTCTATCGGCATGCTTTCGTCTTCATTGAATGATACAAGTGACTGATTAATACCAATAAATCTGGTATATCTTAGTCCTGGTATACAGATAGAGGTTTAGGGTTATGGTGTTTAACGTCACTTTTAAGAATATTTAAGCTATATCAAGGCGGTCAGTTTAATTGGTGGAAGAAATCGGAGTACCCGGAGAAAACCATCGACCTGTCGCAAGTCACTGACAAATAAGGGTAATAACAAAATTACCGAACTCCGAACAATCTTACAAAGGGAAAGTCAAAACTCATAAGTATATAAACAGACAAAATCAGCCAACAACCGGAAAACTGTGAAAACCATTATGACCCTGACTTGGTACAGGCATTTCTAAAGAAATGGTGGGTTGAATCAGATCTTAAAGCGCCAAACCTCCCGCTTTCATTACGGCTCAAAGTTTCCAGCTGTCACTATAACAGTATTTATAACAATACTTGAACAAAACAGGTAAAACAGTTATCATATAATGTTGTATCGAGTACACTTCGCCATGAGCGGGATTGGACCCGACAACACATGTAGTTGTCAATCTAACTAGCATACGACCGCAACGACCACGACCCCGGTTTATGGATGGATGGAAGTAAACGTATAATGAATATAATACAACAAGCACTGGATATAATTATATAAAATAGATGAAATCAAGAGTATATTAACAAAAATGAAAATACATTTGAAGGGGGCGATATATATATCTTCTAGATTTGAAAAGATGACCATCTTGGTGATATAACAGATATGCTCAAGCAAATTAATTTATAATCGGTCGTCTATTTTATACTAGTCCATCTTCAATCATTATCATGGATCCTATTGACTGATCGCAGTGAATTTGTTGCACATATTCAGAGAGCAAAATTTAATTAAATGGATTTTCATTTGCCTCTTGTCCAATCCATATACCCAAATTAGATAAATACAATGACAAATCACTATTTGGCATAAGCTGTTTTGATAACTACCTTTATGAGTCACTTTATAATGATATTTAACTCTAACCGAGAATTCAGCAGAATTATAGAGGTAATATATAACTAGGAAAATTATGCAATAGGTCCCCAATAGGGTTAGAACCATGATTTTCAAACATTGAAAATCTTTGAAATTGTATTCCAGAAATATTAGTATGTCTTCGTCAATTTTATACATGTTTATCAACTATTTTCTATATATAGAAAAAGACGTGTTTGTTGTTTACGTACCTTTTTCTCAAGCTTGTCTTAATGGCTTCTGAAATCTCCTGATATTGTTAATCGTATTAAAGTAGATCAATTTACGGTACCATGTAGAATACATCGATATAACATATATATAGTGAAACGGAAAACTGTTGTATACTTGGTCAAATTGACGCTTTTCAACGTAGACTAGCTTTTGTATGTAGCTAAAGCGACTTTTTGAATTCCTTGATTGAGGGAAAGCTACTGAACTAAGGTTTCTTAGCTGTTAAGTTGAAGCAATCACGTCGAGAGTTTTACGGTCGCCACCATGATTTGCTTAACCGTTATGAAGTATCTCACCAGTGACCACAGATATGTTCCGTTTGTCGTAATCAAAATCCGGTTAATTGTTCTTTCAAGACTTATCATAGGGTTTGTAACAAGGGTAACACGACGGGTGTCACTGACAAAGCAGAAACTGCTTAACCTTCCGAGGCGCATGAGTTTCCTTCCGAGGCGCATGAGTTTCCCCCGTCTCGTTAATGTTGCTCAATCTTAAGCTTTCTGTGTGGTGTTTTGTCGACGATTCTTTCTCCTTTTGTCCTTTTGTCCTTTTGACCATTATACTATATGTCCATTTCCTTTTGACCATTATACTATATGTCCATTTCCTTTTGACCATTATACTATATGTCCATTTCCTTTTGACCATTATACAATATGTCCATTTCCTTTTGACCATTATACTATATGTCCATTTCCTTTTGACCATTATACTATATGTCCTTTTCTTTTGACCATTATACTATATGTCCATTTCCTTTTGACCATTATACTATATGTCCTTTTCTTTTGACCATTATACTATATGTCCTCTCCTTTTGTCCATTATACTATATGTCCTTTTCTTTTGACCATTATACTATATGTCCTCTCCTTTTGTCCATTATACTATATATCCTTTCCTTTTGACCATTATACTATATGTCCTTTTCTTTTGACCATTATACTATATGTCCTTTCCTTTTGACCATTATACTATATGTCCTTTCCTTTTGACCATTATACTAAATGTCCTTTCCTTTTGACCATTATACTATATGTCCTTTCCTTTTGACCATTATACTATATGTCCTTTCCTTTTGACCATTATACTATATGTCCTTTTCTTTTGACCATTATACTATATGTCCTCTCCTTTTGTCCATTATACTATATGTCCTTTTCTTTTGACCATTATACTATATGCCCTTTTCTTTTGACCATTATACAATATGTCCTTTTCTTTTGACCATTATACTATATGTCCTTTTCTTTTGACCATTATACTATATGTCCTTTTCTTTTGACCATTATACTATATGTCCTTTTCTTTTGACCATTATACTATATGTCCTTTTCTTTTGTCCATTATACTATATGTCCTTTTCTTTTGACCATTATACTATATGTCCTTTCCTTTTGACCATTATACTATATGTCCTTTCCTTTTGACCATTATACTATATGTCCTTTCCTTTTGACCATTATACTATATGTCCTTTCCTTTTGACCATTATACTATATGTCCTTTCCTTTTGACCATTATACTATATGTCCTTTCCTTTTGACCATTATACTATATGTCCTTTCTTTTGTCCATTATACTATATGTCCTTTTCTTTTGTCCATTATACTATATGTCCTTTCCTTTTGACCATTATATTATATGTCCTTTTCTTTTGACCATTATACTATATGTCCTTTTCTTTTGACCATTATACTATATGTCCTTTTCTTTTGACCATTATACTATATGTCCTTTTCTTTTGACCATTATACTATATGTCCTTTTCTTTTGACCATTATACTATATGTCCTTTCCTTTTGACCATTATACTATATGTCCTTTTCTTTTGACCATTATACTATATGTCCTTTTCTTTTGACCATTATACTATATGTCCTTTTCTTTTGACCATTATACTATATGTCCTTTTCTTTTGTCCATTATACTATATGTCCTTTTCTTTTGACCATTATACTATATGTCCTTTCCTTTTTACCATTATACTATATATCCTTTTCTTTTGACCATTATACTATATGTCCTTTCCTTTTGACCATTATACTATATGTCCTTTCCTTTTGACCATTATACTATATGTCCTTTCCTTTTGACCATTATACTATATGTCCTTTCCTTTTGACCATTATACTATATGTCCTTTCCTTTTGACCATTATACTATATGTCCTTTCTTTTGTCCATTATACTATATGTCCTTTTCTTTTGTCCATTATACTATATGTCCTTTCCTTTTGACCATTATATTATATGTCCTTTTCTTTTGACCATTATACTATATGTCCTTTTCTTTTGACCATTATACTATATGTCCTTTTCTTTTGACCATTATACTATATGTCCTTTTCTTTTGACCATTATACTATATGTCCTTTTCTTTTGACCATTATACTATATGTCCTTTCCTTTTGACCATTATACTATATGTCCTTTTCTTTTGACCATTATACTATATGTCCTTTTCTTTTGACCATTATACTATATGTCCTTTTCTTTTGACCATTATACTATATGTCCTTTTCTTTTGTCCATTATACTATATGTCCTTTTCTTTTGACCATTATACTATATGTCCTTTCCTTTTTACCATTATACTATATATCCTTTTCTTTTGACCATTATACTATATGTCCTTTCCTTTTGACCATTATACTATATGTCCTTTTCTTTTGACCATTATACTAAATGTCCTTTCCTTTTTACCATTATACTATATATCCTTTTCTTTTGACCATTATACTATATGTCCTTTCCTTTTGACCATTATACTATATGTCCTTTTCTTTTGACCATTATACTATATGTCCTTTTCTTTTGACCATTATACTATATGTCCTTTTCTTTTGACCATTATACTATATGTCCTTTTCTTTTGACCATTATACTATATGTCCTTTTCTTTTGACCATTATACTATATGTCCTTTTCTTTTGTCCATTATACTATATGTCCTTTTCTTTTGACCATTATACTATATGTCCTTTTCTTTTGACCATTATACTATATGTCCTTTTCTTTTGACCATTATACTATATGTCCTTTTCTTTTGACCATTATACTATATGTCCTTTTCTTTTGACCATTATACTATATATCCTTTCCTTTTGTCCATTATACTATATGTCCTTTCCTTTTGACCATTACACTATATGTCCTTTTCATTTGACCATTATACTATATGTCCTTTTCTTTTGACCATTATACTAAATGTCCTTTCCTTTTGTCCATTATACTATATGTCCTTTCCTTTTGACCATTACACTATATGTCCTTTTCTTTTGACCATTATACTATATGTCCTTTTCTTTTGACCATTATACTATATGTCCTTTTCTTTTGACCATTATACTATATGTCCTTTTCTTTTGACCATTATACTATATGTCCTTTCCTTTTGACCATTATACTATATGTCCTTTTCTTTTGACCATTATACTATATGTCCTTTTCTTTTGACCATTATACTATATGTCCTTTTCTTTTGACCATTATACTATATGTCCTTTTCTTTTGTCCATTATACTATATGTCCTTTTCTTTTGACCATTATACTATATGTCCTTTCCTTTTGATCATTATACTATATGTCCTTTTCTTTTGACCATTATACTATATGTCCTTTTCTTTTGACCATTATACTATATGTCCTTTTCTTTTGACCATTATACTATATGTCCTTTTCTTTTGTCCATTATACTATATGTCCTTTTCTTTTGACCATTATACTATATGTCCTTTTCTTTTGACCATTATACTATATGTCCTTTTCTTTTGACCATTATACTATATGTCCTTTTCTTTTGACCATTATACAATATGTCCTTTTCTTTTGACCATTATACTATATGTCCTTTTCTTTTGACCATTATACTATATGTCCTTTTCTTTTGACCATTATACTATATGTCCTTTTCTTTTGACCATTATACTATATGTCCTTTTCTTTTGACCATTATATTATATGTCCTTTTCTTTTGACCATTATACTATATGTCCTTTTCTTTTGACCATTATACTATATATCCTTTCCTTTTGTCCATTATACTATATGTCCTTTCCTTTTGACCATTACACTATATGTCCTTTTCTTTTGACCATTATACTATATGTCCTTTTCTTTTGACCATTATACTAAATGTCCTTTCCTTTTGACCATTATACTATATGTCATTTTCTTTTGACCATTATACTAAATGTCCTTTCCTTTTGACCATTATACTATATGTCCTTTCCTTTTGACCATTATACTATATGTCCTTTCCTTTTGACCATTATACTATATGTCCTTTTCTTTTGACCATTATACTATATGTCCTTTCCTTTTGACCATTACACTATATGTCCTTTTCTTTTGACCATTATACTATATGTCCTTTTCTTTTGACCATTATACTATATATCCTTTCCTTTTGACCATTATACTATATGTCCTTTCCTTTTGACCATTATACTATATGTCCTTTTCTTTTGACCATTATACTATATGTCCTTTCCTTTTGACCATTATACTATATGTCCTTTTCTTTTGACCATTATGCTATATGTCCTTTTCTTTTGACCATTATACTATATGTCCTTTCCTTTTGACCATTATACTATATGTCCTTTTCTTTTGACCATTATACTATATGTCCTTTTGTTTTGACCATTATACTATATATCCTTTTCTTTTGACCATTATACTATATGTCCTTTTCTTTTAACCATTATACTATATGTCCTTTCCTTTTGACCATTACACTATATGTCCTTTTCTTTTGGCCATTATATTATATGTCCTTTTCGTTTGACCATTATACTATATGTCCTTTTCTTTTGACCATTATACTAAATGTCCTTTCCTTTTGACCATTATACTATATGTCCTTTCCTTTTGACCATTATACTATATGTCCTTTCCTTTTGACCATTATACTATATGTCCTTTTCTTTTGACCATTATACTATATGTCCTTTTCTTTTGACCATTATGCTATATGTCCTTTTCTTTTGACCATTATACTATATGTCCTTTCCTTTTGACCATTATACTATATGTCCTTTTCTTTTGACCATTATACTATATGTCCTTTTGTTTTGACCATTATACTATATATCCTTTTCTTTTGACCATTATACTATATGTCCTTTTCTTTTAACCATTATACTATATGTCCTTTCCTTTTGACCATTACACTATATGTCCTTTTCTTTTGGCCATTATATTATATGTCCTTTTCTTTTGACCATTATACTATATGTCCTTTTCTTTTGACCATTATACTAAATGTCCTTTCCTTTTGACCATTATACTATATGTCCTTTTCTTTTGACCATTATACTATATGTCCTTTCCTTTTGACCATTATACTATATGTCCTTTTCTTTTGACCATTATACTATATGTCCTTTCCTTTTGACCATTATACTATATGTCCTTTTCTTTTGACCATTATACTATATGTCCTTTTCTTTTGACCATTATACTATATGTCCTCTCCTTTTGACCATTATACTATATGTCCTTTTCTTTTGACCATTATACTATATGTCCTTTCCTTTTGACCATTATACTATATGTCCTTTTCTTTTGACCATTATACTATATGTCCTTTTGTTTTGACCATTATACTATATGTCCTATCCTTTTGATCATTATACTATATGTCCTTTCCTTTTGATCATTATACTATATGTCCTTTCCTTTTGACCATCATACTATATGTCCTTTTCTTTTGACCATTATACTATATATCCTTTTCTTTTGACCATTATACTATATGTCCTTTCCTTTTGACCATTATACTATATATCCTTTTCTTTTGACTATACTATATGTCCTTTTCTTTTGACCATTATACTATATGTCCTTGCCTTTTGACCATTATCCTATATGTCCTTTCCTTTTGACCAGTATACTATATGTCCTTTCCTTTTGATCATTATACTATATGTCCTTTCCTTTTGAACATTACACTATATGTCCTTTTCTTTTGGCCATTATATTATATGTCCTTTTCTTTTGACCATTATACTATATGTCCTTTTCTTTTGACCATTATACTAAATGTCCTTTCCTTTTGACCATTATACTATATGTCCTTTCCTTTTGACCATTATACAATATGTCCTTTTCTTTTGACCATTATACTATATGTCCTTTCCTTTTGACCATTATACTATATGTCCTTTTCTTTTGACCATTATACTATATGTCCTTTTCTTTTGACCATTATACTATATATCCTTTTCTTTTGACCATTATGCTATATGTCCTTTTCTTTTGACCATTATACTATATGTCCTTTCCTTTTGACCATTATACTATATGTCCTTTTCTTTTGACCATTATACTATATGTCCTTTTGTTTTGACCATTATACTATATATCCTTTTCTTTTGACCATTATACTATATGTCCTTTTCTTTTAACCATTATACTATATGTCCTTTCCTTTTGACCATTACACTATATTTCCTTTTCTTTTAGCCATTATATTATATGTCCTTTTTTTTTGACCATTATACTATATGTCCTTTTCTTTTGACCATTATACTAAATGTCCTTTCCTTTTGACCATTATACTATATATCCTTTTCTTTTGACAATTATACTAAATGTCCTTTCCTTTTTACCATTATACTATATGTCCTTTCCTTTTGACCATTATACTATATGTCCTCTCCTTTTGACCATTATACTATATGTCCTTTTCTTTTGACCATTATACTATATGTCCTTTCCTTTTGACCATTATACTATATGTCCTTTTCTTTTGACCATTATACTATATGTCCTATCCTTTTGATCATTATACTATATGTCCTTTCCTTTTGATCATTATACTATATGTCCTTTCCTTTTGACCATTATACTATATGTCCTTCCCTTTTGACCATCATACTATATGTCCTTTTCTTTTGATCATTATACTATATATCCTTTTCTTTTGACCATTATACTATATGTCCTTTCCTTTTGACCATTAAACTATATATCCTTTTCGTTTGACCATTATACTATATGTCCTTTTCTTTTGACCATTATACTATATGTCCTTGCCTTTTGACCATTATCCTATATGTCCTTTCCTTTTGACCAGTATACTATATGTCCTTTCCTTTTGATCATTATATTATATGTCCTTTCCTTTTGACCATTATACTATATGTCCTTTTCTTTTGACCATTATACTATATGTCCTTTTCTTTTGACCATTATACTAAATGTCCTTTCCTTTTGACCATTATACTATATATCCTTTTCTTTTGACAATTATACTAAATGTCCTTTCCTTTTTACCATTATACTATATGTCCTTTCCTTTTGACCATTATACTATATGTCCTCTCCTTTTGACCATTATACTATATGTCCTTTTCTTTTGACCATTATACTATATGTCCTTTCCTTTTGACCATTATACTATATGTCCTTTTCTTTTGACCATTATACTATATGTCCTATCCTTTTGATCATTATACTATATGTCCTTTCCTTTTGATCATTATACTATATGTCCTTTCCTTTTGACCATTATACTATATGTCCTTCCCTTTTGACCATCATACTATATGTCCTTTTCTTTTGATCATTATACTATATATCCTTTTCTTTTGACCATTATACTATATGTCCTTTCCTTTTGACCATTAAACTATATATCCTTTTCGTTTGACCATTATACTATATGTCCTTTTCTTTTGACCATTATACTATATGTCCTTGCCTTTTGACCATTATCCTATATGTCCTTTCCTTTTGACCAGTATACTATATGTCCTTTCCTTTTGATCATTATATTATATGTCCTTTCCTTTTGACCATTATACTATATGTCCTTTCCTTTTGATCATTATACTATATGTCCTTTCCTTTTGACCATTATACTATATGTCCTTCCCTTTTGACCATTATACTATATGTCCTTTTCTTTTGACCATTATACTATATATCCTTTTCTTTTGACCATTATACTATATGTCCTTTCCTTTTGACCATTATACTATATATCCTTTTCTTTTGACCATTATACTATATGTCCTTTTCTTTTGACCATTATACTATATGTCCTTGCCTTTTGACCATTATCCTATTTGTCCTTTCCTTTTGACCAGTATACTATATGTCCTTTTCTTTTGACCATTATACTATATGTCCTTTTCTTTTAACCATTATACTATATGTCCTTTCCTTTTGACCATTACACTATAT
The DNA here is from genome assembly GCA_963383655.1 of Bathymodiolus septemdierum. Lineage (NCBI taxonomy): Eukaryota > Metazoa > Mollusca > Bivalvia > Mytilida > Modiolidae > Bathymodiolus > Bathymodiolus septemdierum. Next base: position 8,065,839 of record OY726522.1, on the reverse strand, counting down.
GTCCTTTTCTTTTAGCCATTATATTATATGTCCTTTTCTTTTGACCATTATACTATATGTCCTTTTCTTTTGACCATTATACTAAATGTCCTTTCCTTTTGACCATTATACTATATATCCTTTTCTTTTGACCATTATACTAAAGGTCCTTTCCTTTTTACCATTATACTATATGTCCTTTCCTTTTGACCATTATACTATATGTCCTCTCCTTTTAACCATTATACTATATGTCCTTTTCTTTTGACCATTATACTATATGTCCTTTCCTTTTGACCATTATACTATATGTCCTTTTCTTTTGACCATTATTCTATATGTCCTTTTCTTTTGACCATTATACTATATGTCCTATCCTTTTGATCATTATACTATATGTCCTTTCCTATTGATCATTATACTATATGTCCTTTCCTTTTGACCATTATACTATATGTCCTTCCCTTTTGACCATCATACTATATGTCCTTTTCTTTTGACCATTATACTATATATCCTTTTCTTTTGACCATTATACTATATGTCCTTCCCTTTTGACCATCATACTATATGTCCTTTTCTTTTGACCATTATACTATATATCCTTTTCTTTTGTCCATTATACTATATGTCCTTTCCTTTTGACCATTATACTATATATCCTTTTCTTTTGACCATTATACTATATGTCCTTTTCTTTTGACCATTATACTATATGTCCTTGCCTTTTGACCATTATCCTATATGTCCTTTCCTTTTGACCAGTATACTATATGTCCTTTCCTTTTGATCATTATATTATATGTCCTTTCCTTTTGACCATTATACTATATGTCCTTTCCTTTTGATCATTATACTATATGTCCTTTCCTTTTGAACATTACACTATATGTCATTTTCTTTTGGCCATTATATTATATGTCCTTTTCTTTTGACCATTATACTATATGTCCTTTTCTTTTGACCATTATACTAAATGTCCTTTCCTTTTGACCATTATACTATATGTCCTTTCCTTTTGACCATTATACTATATGTCCTTTCCTTTTGACCATTATACTATATGTCCTTTTCTTTTGACCATTATACTATATGTCCTTTCCTTTTGACCATTATACTATATGTCCTTTTCTTTTGACCATTATACTATATGTCCTTTTCTTTTGACCATTATACTATATATCCTTTTCTTTTGACCATTATGCTATATGTCCTTTTCTTTTGACCATTTTACTATATGTCCTTTCCTTTTGACCATTATACTATATGTCCTTTTCTTTTGACCATTATACTATATGTCCTTTTGTTTTGACCATTATACTATATATCCTTTTCTTTTGACCATTATACTATATGTCCTTTTCTTTTAACCATTATACTATATGTCCTTTCCTTTTGACCATTACACTATATTTCCTTTTCTTTTAGCCATTATATTATATGTCCTTTTCTTTTGACCATTATACTATATGTCCTTTTCTTTTGACCATTATACTAAATGTCCTTTCCTTTTGACCATTATACTATATATCCTTTTCTTTTGACCATTATACTAAATGTCCTTTCCTTTTTACCATTATACTATATGTCCTTTCCTTTTGACCATTATACTATATGTCCTCTCCTTTTGACCATTATACTATATGTCCTTTTCTTTTGACCATTATACTATATGTCCTTTCCTTTTGACCATTATACTATATGTCCTTTTCTTTTGACCATTATTCTATATGTCCTTTTCTTTTGACCATTATACTATATGTCCTATCCTTTTGATCATTATACTATATGTCCTTTCCTTTTGATCATTATACTATATGTCCTTTCCTTTTGACCATTATACTATATGTCCTTCCCTTTTGACCATCATACTATATGTCCTTTTCTTTTGACCATTATACTATATATCCTTTTCTTTTGACCATTATACTATATGTCCTTTCCTTTTGACCATTATACTATATATCCTTTTCTTTTGACCATTATACTATATGTCCTTTTCTTTTGACCATTATACTATATGTCCTTTCCTTTTGACCAGTATACTATATGTCCTTGCCTTTTGACCATTATCCTATATGTCCTTTCCTTTTGACCAGTATACTATATGTCCTTTCCTTTTGATCATTATATTATATGTCCTTTCCTTTTGACCATTATACTATATGTCCTTTCCTTTTGACCATTATACTATATGTCCTTGCCTTTTGACCATTATCCTATATGTCCTTTCCTTTTGACCAGTATACTATATGTCCTTTCCTTTTGATCATTATATTATATGTCCTTTCCTTTTGACCATTATACTATATGTCCTTTCCTTTTGATCATTATACTATATGTCCTTTCCTTTTGACCATTATACTATATGTCCTTGCCTTTTGACCATTATCCTATATGTCCTTTCCTTTTGACCAGTATACTATATGTCCTTTCCTTTTGATCATTATACAATATGTCCTTTCCTTTTGACCATTATACTATATGTCCTTTTCTTTTGACCATTATACTATATGTCCTTTCCTCTTGACCATTATACTATATGTTCTTTCCTTTTGACCATAATACTATATGTCCTTTTCTTTTGACCATTATACTATATGTCCTTTCCTTTTGACCATTATACTATATGTCCTTTCCTTTTGATCATTATACTATATGTCCTTGCCTTTTGACCATTATACTATATGCCCTTTTCTTTTGACCATTATACTATATGTCCTTTCCTTTTGACCATTATACTATATGTCCTTTTCTTTTGATCATTATACTATATGTCCTTCCCTTTTGACCAATATACTATATGTCCTTTTCTTTTGACCATTATACTATATATCCTTTTCTTTTGACCATTATACTATATGTCCTTTCCTTTTGACCATTATACTATATATCCTTTTCTTTTGATCATTATACTATATGTCCTTCCCTTTTGACCAATATACTATATGTCCTTTCCTCTTGACCATTATACTATATGTTCTTTCCTTTTGACCATAATACTATATGTCCTTTCCTTTTGACCAGTATACTATATGTCCTTTCCTTTTGACCATTATACTATATGTCCTTTCCTTTTGATCATTATACTATATGTCCTTGCCTTTTGACCATTATCCTATATGTCCTTTCCTTTTGACCATTATACTATATGTCCTATCCTTTTGACCATTATACTATATGTCCTTTCCTTTTAACCATTATACTATATGTCCTTTCCTTTTGACCATTATACTATATGTCCTCTCCTTTTGATCATTATACTATATGTCCTTTCCTTTTGACCATTATACTATATGTCCTTTTCTTTTGATCATTATACTATATGTCCTTCCCTTTTGACCAATATACTATATGTCCTTTTCTTTTGACCATTATACTATATATCCTTTTCTTTTGACCATTATACTATATGTCCTTTCCTTTTGACCATTATACTATATATCCTTTTCTTTTGACCATTATACTATATGTCCTTTTCTTTTGACCATTATACTCTATGTCCTTGCCTTTTGACTATTATCCTATATGTCCTTTCCTTTTGACCAGTATACTATATGTCCTTTCCTTTTGATCATTATACTATATGTCCTTTTCTTTTGACCATTATACTATATGTCCTTTCCTCTTGACCATTATACTATATGTCCTTTCCTTTTGACCAGTATACTATATGTCCTTTCCTTTTGATCATTATACTATATGTCCTTTCCTTTTGACCATTATACTATATGTCCTTTCCTTTTGATCATTATACTATATGTCCTTGCCTTTTGACCATTATACTATATGCCCTTTTCTTTTGACCATTATACTATATATCCTTTCCTTTTGACCATTATACTATATGTCCTTTTCTTTTGACCATTATACTATATGTCCTTTCCTTTTGACCATTATACTATATGTCCTTTTCTTTTGACCATTATACTATATGTCCTTTTCTTTTGACCATTATACTATATATCCTTTTCTTTTGACCATTATGCTATATGTCCTTTTCTTTTGACCATTATACTATATGTCCTTTCCTTTTGACCATTATACTATATGTCCTTTTCTTTTGACCATTATACTATATGTCCTTTTGTTTTGACCATTTTACTATATATCCTTTTCTTTTGACCATTATACTATATGTCCTTTTCTTTTAACCATTATACTATATGTCCTTTCCTTTTGACCATTACACTATATGTCCATTTCTTTTGGCCATTATATTATATGTCCTTTTCTTTTGACCATTATACTATATGTCCTTTTCTTTTGACCATTATACTTAATGTCCTTTCCTTTTGACCATTATACTATATATCCTTTTCTTTTGACCATTATACTAAATGTCCTTTCCTTTTTACCATTATACTATATGTCCTTTCCTTTTGACCATTATACTATATGTCCTCTCCTTTTGACCATTATACTATATGTCCTTTTCTTTTGACCATTATACTATATGTCCTTTCCTTTTGACCATTATACTATATGTCCTTTTCTTTTGACCATTATTCTATATGTCCTTTTCTTTTGACCATTATACTATATGTCCTATCCTTTTGATCATTATACTATATGTCCTTTCCTTTTGATCATTATACTATATGTCCTTTCCTTTTGACCATTATACTATATGTCCTTCCTTTTGACCATCATACTATATGTCCTTTTCTTTTGACCATTATACTATATATCCTTTTCTTTTGACCATTATACTATATATCCTTTTCTTTTGACCATTATACTATATGTCCTTTTCTTTTGACCATTATACTATATGTCCTTGCCTTTTGACCATTATCCTATATGTCCTTTCCTTTTGACCAGTATACTATATGTCCTTTCCTTTTGATCATTATATTATATGTCCTTTCCTTTTGACCATTATACTATATGTCCTTTCCTTTTGATCATTATACTATATGTCCTTTCCTTTTGACCATTATACTATATGTCCTTCCCTTTTGACCATTATACTATATGTCCTTTTCTTTTGACCATTATACTATATATCCTTTTCTTTTGACCATTATACTATATGTCCTTTCCTTTTGACCATTATACTATATATCCTTTTCTTTTGACCATTATACTATATGTCCTTTTCTTTTGACCATTATACTATATGTCCTTGCCTTTTGACCATTATCCTATATGTCCTTTCCTTTTGACCAGTATACTATATGTCCTTTTCTTTTGACCATTATACTATATGTCCTTTTCTTTTAACCATTATCCTATATGTCCTTTCCTTTTGACCATTACACTATATGTCCTTTTCTTTTAGCCATTATATTATATGTCCTTTTCTTTTGACCATTATACTATATGTCCTTTTCTTTTGACCATTATACTAAATGTCCTTTCCTTTTGACCATTATACTATATATCCTTTTCTTTTGACCATTATACTAAATGTCCTTTCCTTTTTACCATTATACTATATGTCCTTTCCTTTTGACCATTATACTATATGTCCTCTCCTTTTGACCATTATACTATATGTCCTTTTCTTTTGACCATTATACTATATGTCCTTTCCTTTTGACCATTATACTATATGTCCTTTTCTTTCGACCATTATTCTATATGTCCTTTTCTTTTGACCATTATACTATATGTCCTATCCTTTTGATCATTATACTATATGTCCTTTCCTTTTGATCATTATACTATATGTCCTTTCCTTTTGACCATTATACTATATGTCCTTCCCTTTTGACCATCATACTATATGTCCTTTTCTTTTGACCATTATACTATATATCCTTTTCTTTTGACCATTATACTATATGTCCTTTCCTTTTGACCATTATACTATATATCCTTTTTTTTTACCATTATACTATATGTCCTTTTCTTTTGACCATTATACTATATGTCCTTGCCTTTTGACCATTATCCTATATGTCCTTTCCTTTTGACCAGTATACTATATGTCCTTTCCTTTTGATCATTATATTATATGTCCTTTCCTTTTGACCATTATACTATATGTCCTTTCCTTTTGATCATTATACTATATGTCCTTTCCTTTTGAACATTACACTATATGTCCTTTTCTTTTGGCCATTATATTATATGTCCTTTTCTTTTGACCATTATACTATATGTCCTTTTCTTTTGACCATTATACTAAATGTCCTTTCCTTTTGACCATTATACTATATGTCCTTTCCTTTTGACCATTATACTATATGTCCTTTCCTTTTGACCATTATACTATATGTCCTTTTCTTTTGACCATTATACTATATGTCCTTTCCTTTTGACCATTATACTATATGTCCTTTTCTTTTGACCATTATACTATATGTCCTTTTCTTTTGACCATTATACTATATATCCTTTTCTTTTGACCATTATACTATATGTCCTTTCCTCTTGACCATTATACTATATGTCCTTTCCTTTTGACCAGTATACTATATGTCCTTTCCTTTTGATCATTATACTATATGTCCTTTCCTTTTGACCATTATACTATATGTCCTTTCCTTTTGATCATTATACTATATGTCCGTGCCTTTTGACCATTATACTATATGCCCTTTTCTTTTGACCATTATACTATATGTCCTTTTCTTTTGACCATTATACTATATATCCTTTTCTTTTGACCATTATGCTATATGTCCTTTTCTTTTGACCATTATACTATATGTCCTTTCCTTTTGACCATTATACTATATGTCCTTTTCTTTTGACCATTATACTATATGTCCTTTTCTTTTGACCATTTTACTATATATCCTTTTCTTTTGACCATTATACTATATGTCCTTTTCTTTTAACCATTATACTATATGTCCTTTCCTTTTGACCATTACACTATATGTCCATTTCTTTTGGCCATTATATTATATGTCCTTTTCTTTTGACCATTATACTATATGTCCTTTTCTTTTGACCATTATACTTAATGTCCTTTCCTTTTGACCATTATACTATATATCCTTTTCTTTTGACCATTATACTAAATGTCCTTTCCTTTTTACCATTATACTATATGTCCTTTCCTTTTGACCATTATACTATATGTCCTCTCCTTTTGACCATTATACTATATGTCCTTTTCTTTTGACCATTATACTATATGTCCTTTCCTTTTGACCATTATACTATATGTCCTTTTCTTTTGACCATTATTCTATATGTCCTTTTCTTTTGACCATTATACTATATGTCCTATCCTTTTGATCATTATACTATATGTCCTTTCCTTTTGATCATTATACTATATGTCCTTTCCTTTTGACCATTATACTATATGTCCTTCCTTTTGACCATCATACTATATGTCCTTTTCTTTTGACCATTATACTATATATCCTTTTCTTTTGACCATTATACTATATATCCTTTTCTTTTGACCATTATACTATATGTCCTTTTCTTTTGACCATTATACTATATGTCCTTGCCTTTTGACCATTATCCTATATGTCCTTTCCTTTTGACCAGTATACTATATGTCCTTTCCTTTTGATCATTATATTATATGTCCTTTCCTTTTGACCATTATACTATATGTCCTTTCCTTTTGATCATTATACTATATGTCCTTTCCTTTTGACCATTATACTATATGTCCTTTCCTTTTGACCATTATACTATATGTCCTTCCCTTTTGACCATTATACTATATGTCCTTTTCTTTTGACCATTATACTATATGTCCTTCCCTTTTGACCATTATACTATATGTCCTTTTCTTTTGACCATTATACTATATATCCTTTTCTTTTGACCATTATACTATATGTCCTTTCCTTTTGACCATTATACTATATATCCTTTTCTTTTGACCATTATACTATATGTCCTTTTCTTTTGACCATTATACTATATGTCCTTGCCTTTTGACCATTATCCTATATGTCCTTTTCTTTTGACCATTATACTTAATGTCCTTTCCTTTTGACCATTATACTATATATCCTTTTCTTTTGACCATTATACTAAATGTCCTTTCCTTTTTACCATTATACTATATGTCCTTTCCTTTTGACCATTATACTATATGTCCTCTCCTTTTGACCATTATACTATATGTCCTTTTCTTTTGACCATTATACTATATGTCCTTTCCTTTTGACCATTATACTATATGTCCTTTTCTTTTGACCATTATTCTATATGTCCTTTTCTTTTGACCATTATACTATATGTCCTATCCTTTTGATCATTATACTATATGTCCTTTCCTTTTGATCATTATACTATATGTCCTTTCCTTTTGACCATTATACTATATGTCCTTCCTTTTGACCATCATACTATATGTCCTTTTCTTTTGACCATTATACTATATATCCTTTTCTTTTGACCATTATACTATATATCCTTTTCTTTTGACCATTATACTATATGTCCTATCCTTTTGACCATTATACTATATGTCCTTGCCTTTTGACCATTATCCTATATGTCCTTTCCTTTTGACCAGTATACTATATGTCCTTTCCTTTTGATCATTATATTATATGTCCTTTCCTTTTGACCATTATACTATATGTCCTTTCCTTTTGATCATTATACTATATGTCCTTTCCTTTTGACCATTATACTATATGTCCTTCCCTTTTGACCATTATACTATATGTCCTTTTCTTTTGACCATTATACTATATATCCTTTTCTTTTGACCATTATACTATATGTCCTTTCCTTTTGACCATTATACTATATATCCTTTTCTTTTGACCATTATACTATATGTCCTTTTCTTTTGACCATTATACTATATGTCCTTGCCTTTTGACCATTATCCTATATGTCCTTTCCTTTTGACCAGTATACTATATGTCCTTTTCTTTTGACCATTATACTATATGTCCTTTTCTTTTAACCATTATCCTATATGTCCTTTCCTTTTGACAATTACACTATATGTCCTTTTCTTTTAGCCATTATATTATATGTCCTTTTCTTTTGACCATTATACTATATGTCCTTTTCTTTTGACCATTATACTAAATGTCCTTTCCTTTTGACCATTATACTATATATCCTTTTCTTTTGACCATTATACTAAATGTCCTTTCCTTTTTACCATTATACTATATGTCCTTTCCTTTTGACCATTATACTATATGTCCTCTCCTTTTGACCATTATACTATATGTCCTTTTCTTTTGACCATTATACTATATGTCCTTTCCTTTTGACCATTATACTATATGTCCTTTTCTTTCGACCATTATTCTATATGTCCTTTTCTTTTGACCATTATACTATATGTCCTATCCTTTTGATCATTATACTATATGTCCTTTCCTTTTGATCATTATATTATATGTCCTTTCCTTTTGACCATTATACTATATGTCCTTCCCTTTTGACCATCATACTATATGTCCTTTTCTTTTGACCATTATACTATATATCCTTTTCTTTTGACCATTATACTATATGTCCTTTCCTTTTGACCATTATACTATATATCCTTTTTTTTTTACCATTATACTATATGTCCTTTTCTTTTGACCATTATACTATATGTCCTTGCCTTTTGACCATTATACTATATGTCCTTTCCTTTTGACCATTATACTATATGTCCTTCCCTTTTGACCATCATACTATATGTCCTTTTCTTTTGACCATTATACTATATATCCTTTTCTTTTGACCATTATACTATATGTCCTTTCCTTTTGACCATTATACTATATATCCTTTTTTTTTTACCATTATACTATATGTCCTTTTCTTTTGACCATTATACTATATGTCCTTGCCTTTTGACCATTATCCTATATGTCCTTTCCTTTTGACCAGTATACTATATGTCCTTTCCTTTTGATCATTATATTATATGTCCTTTCCTTTTGACCATTATACTATATGTCCTTTCCTTTTGATCATTATACTATATGTCCTTTCCTTTTGAACATTACACTATATGTCCTTTTCTTTTGGCCATTATATTATATGTCCTTTTCTTTTGACCATTATACTATATGTCCTTTTCTTTTGACCATTATACTAAATGTCCTTTCCTTTTGACCATTATACTATATGTCCTTTCCTTTTGACCATTATACTATATGTCCTTTCCTTTTGACCATTATACTATATGTCCTTTTCTTTTGACCATTATACTATATGTCCATTCCTTTTGACCATTATACTATATGTCCTTTTCTTTTGACCATTATACTATATGTCCTTTTCTTTTGACCATTATACTATATATCCTTTTCTTTTGACCATTATGCTATATGTCCTTTTCTTTTGACCATTATACTATATGTCCTTTCCTTTTGACCATTATACTATATGTCCTTTTCTTTTGACCATTATACTATATGTCCTTTTGTTTTGACCATTATACTATATATCCTTTTCTTTTGACCATTATACTATATGTCCTTTTCTTTTAACCATTATACTATATGTCCTTTCCTTTTGACCATTACACTATATTTCCTTTTCTTTTAGCCATTATATTATATGTCCTTTTCTTTTGACCATTATACTATATGTCCTTTTCTTTTGACCATTATACTAAATGTCCTTTCCTTTTGACCATTATACTATATATCCTTTTCTTTTGACCATTATACTAAATGTCCTTTCCTTTTTACCATTATACTATATGTCCTTTCCTTTTGACCATTATACTATATGTCCTCTCCTTTTGACCATTATACTATATGTCCTTTTCTTTTGACCATTATACTATATGTCCTTTCCTTTTGACCATTATACTATATGTCCTTTTCTTTTGACCATTATTCTATATGTCCTTTTCTTTTGACCATTATACTATATGTCCTATCCTTTTGATCATTATACTATATGTCCTTTCCTTTTGATCATTATACTATATGTCCTTTCCTTTTGACCATTATACTATATGTCCTTCCCTTTTGACCATCATACTATATGTCCTTTTCTTTTGACCATTATACTATATATCCTTTTCTTTTGACCATTATACTATATGTCCTTTCCTTTTGACCATTATACTATATATCCTTTTCTTTTGACCATTATACTATATGTCCTTTTCTTTTGACCATTATACTATATGTCCTTGCCTTTTGACCATTATCCTATATGTCCTTTCCTTTTGACCAGTATACTATATGTCCTTTCCTTTTGATCATTATATTATATGTCCTTTCCTTTTGACCATTATACTATATGTCCTTTCCTTTTGATCATTATACTATATGTCCTTTCCTTTTGACCATTATACTATATGTCCTTCCCTTTTGACCATTATACTATATGTCCTTTTCTTTTGACCATTATACTATATATCCTTTTCTTTTGACCATTATACTATATGTCCTTTCCTTTTGACCATTATACTATATATCCTTTTCTTTTGACCATTATACTATATGTCCTTTTCTTTTGACCATTATACTATATGTCCTTGCCTTTTGACCATTATCCTATATGTCCTTTCCTTTTGACCAGTATACTATATGTCCTTTCCTTTTGATCATTATACAATATGTCCTTTCCTTTTGACCATTATACTATATGTCCTTTTCTTTTGACCATTATACTATATGTCCTTTCCTCTTGACCATTATACTATATGTTCTTTCCTTTTGACCATAATACTATATGTCCTTTTCTTTTGACCATTATACTATATGTCCTTTCCTTTTGACCATTATACTATATGTCCTTTCCTTTTGATCATTATACTATATGTCCTTGCCTTTTGACCATTATACTATATGCCCTTTTTTTTTTGACCATTATACTATATGTCCTTGCCTTTTGACCATTATCCTATATGTCCTTTCCTTTTGACCAGTATACTATATGTCCTTTCCTTTTGATCATTATACTATATGTCCTTTCCTTTTGACCATTATACTATATGTCCTTTCCTTTTGATCATTATACTATATGTCCTTCCCTTTTGACCAATATACTATATGTCCTTTTCTTTTGACCATTATACCATATATCCTTTTCTTTTGACCATTATACTATATGTCCTTTCCTTTTGACCATTATACTATATATCCTTTTCTTTTGACCATTATACTATATGTCCTTTTCTTTTGACCACTATACTATATGTCCTTGCCTTTTGACTATTATCCTATATGTCCTTTCCTTTTGACCAGTATACTATATGTCCTTTCCTTTTGATCATTATACTATATGTCCTTTTCTTTTGACCATTATACTATATGTCCTTTCCTCTTGACCATTATACTATATGTCCTTTCCTTTTGACCAGTATACTATATGTCCTTTCCTTTTGATCATTATACTATATGTCCTTTCCTTTTGACCATTATACTATATGTCCTTTCCTTTTGATCATTATACTATATGTCCTTGCCTTTTGACCATTATACTATATGCCCTTTTCTTTTGACCATTATACTATATATCCTTTCCTTTTGACCTTTATACTATATGTCCTTTTCTTTTGACCATTATACTATATGTCCTTTCCTTTTGACCATTATACTATATGTCCTTTTCTTTTGACCATTATACTATATGTCCTTTTCTTTTGACCATTATACTATATATCCTTTTCTTTTGACCATTATGCTATATGTCCTTTTCTTTTGACCATTATACTATATGTCCTTTCCTTTTGACCATTATACTATATGTCCTTTTCTTTTGACCATTATACTATATGTCCTTTTGTTTTGACCATTTTACTATATATCCTTTTCTTTTGACCATTATACTATATGTCCTTTTCTTTTAACCATTATACTATATGTCCTTTCCTTTTGACCATTACACTATATGTCCTTTTCTTTTGGCCATTATATTATATGTCCTTTTCTTTTGACCATTATACTATATGTCCTTTTCTTTTGACCATTATACTAAATGTCCTTTCCTTTTGACCATTATACTATATATCCTTTTCTTTTGACCATTATACTAAATGTCCTTTCCTTTTTACCATTATACTATATGTCCTTTCCTTTTGACCATTATACTATATGTCCTCTCCTTTTGACCATTATACTATATGTCCTTTTCTTTTGACCATTATACTATATGTCCTTTCCTTTTGACCATTATACTATATGTCCTTTTCTTTTGACCATTATTCTATATGTCCTTTTCTTTTGACCATTATACTATATGTCCTATCCTTTTGATCATTATACTATATGTCCTTTCCTTTTGATCATTATACTATATGTCCTTTCCTTTTGACCATTATACTATATGTCCTTCCCTTTTGACCATCATACTATATGTCCTTTTCTTTTGACCATTATACTATATATCCTTTTCTTTTGACCATTATACTATATGTCCTTTCCTTTTGACCATTATACTATATATCCTTTTCTTTTGACCATTATACTATATGTCCTTTTCTTTTGACCATTATACTATATGTCCTTGCCTTTTGACCATTATACTATATGTCCTTTCCTTTTGACCAGTATACTATATGTCCTTTCTTTTTGATCATTATATTATATGTCCTTTCCTTTTGACCATTATACTATATGTCCTTTCCTTTTGATCATTATACTATATGTCCTTTCCTTTTGACCATTATACTATATGTCCTTCCCTTTTGACCATTATACTATATGTCCTTTTCTTTTGACCATTATACTATATATCCTTTTCTTTTGACCATTATACTATATGTCCTTTCCTTTTGACCATTATACTATATATCCTTTTCTTTTGACCATTATACTATATGTCTTTTTCTTTTGACCATTATACTATATGTTCTTGCCTTTTGACCATTATCCTATATGTCCTTTCCTTTTGACCAGTATACTATATGTCCTTTCCTTTTGATCATTATACTATAAGTCCTTTCCTTTTGACCATTATACTATATGTCCTTTTCTTTTGACCATTATACTATATGTCCTTTCCTCTTGACCATTATACTATATGTCCTTTCCTTTTGACCATAATACTATATGTCCTTTTCTTTTGACCATTATACTATATGTCCTTTCCTTTTGAACATTATACTATATGTCCTTTCCTTTTGATCATTATACTATATGTCCTTGCATTTTGACCATTATACTATATGCCCTTTTCTTTTGACCATTATACTATATATCCTTTTCTTTTGACCATTATACTATATGTCCTTGCCTTTTGACCATTATACTATATGTCCTTTTCTTTTGACCATTATACTATATATCCTTTTCTTTTGACCATTATACTATATGTCCTTTCCTTTTGACCATTATACTATATGTTCTTGCCTTTTGACCATTATAGTATATGTCCTTTTCTTTTAACCATTATACTATATATCCTTTTCTGTTGACCATTATGCTATATGTCCTTTCCTTTTAACCATTATACTATAAGTCCTTTTCTTTTAACCATTATACTGTATATCCTTTTCTTTTGACCATTATACTATATGTCCTTTCCTTTTGACCATTATACTATATGTCCTTGCCTTTTGACCATTATACTATATGTCCTTTTCTTTTGACCATTATATTATATATTCTTTCCTTTTGACCATTATACTATATGTCCTTGCCTTTTGACCATTATACTATATGTCCTTTCCTTTTGACCAGTATACTATATGTCCTTTCCTCTTGACCATTATACTATATGTCCTTTCCTTTTGACCATTATACTATATGTTCTTGCCTTTTGACCATTATACTATATATCCTTTTCTTTTGACCATTATGCTATATGTCCTTTTCTTTTGACCATTATACTATATGTCCTTTCCATTTGACCATTATACTATATGTCCTTTTCTTTTGACCATTATACTATATGTCCTTTTGTTTTGACCATTATACTGTATATCCTTTTCTTTTGACCATTATACTATATGTCCTTTTCTTTTAACCATTATACTATATGTCCTTTCCTTTTGACCATTACACTATATGTCCTTTTCTTTTGGCCATTATATTATATGTCCTTTTCTTTTGACCATTATACTATATGTCCTTTTCTTTTGACCATTATACTAAATGTCCTTTCCTTTTGACCATTATACTATATATCCTTTTCTTTTGACCATTATACTAAATGTCCTTTCCTTTTTACCATTATACTATATGTCCTTTCCTTTTGACCATTATACTATATGTCCTCTCCTTTTGACCATTATACTATATGTCCTTGCCTGTTGACCATTATACTATATGCCCTTTTCTTTTGACCATTATACTATATATCCTTTCCTTTTGACCATTATACTATATGTCCTTTTCTTTTGACCATTATACTATATGTCCTTTCCTTTTGACCATTATACTATATGTCCTTTTCTTTTGACCATTATACTATATGTCCTTTTCTTTTGACCATTATACTATATATCCTTTTCTTTTGACCATTATGCTATATGTCCTTTTCTTTTGACCATTATACTATATGTCCTTTCCTTTTGACCATTATACTATATGTCCTTTTCTTTTGACCATTATACTATATGTCCTTTTGTTTTGACCATTTTACTATATATCCTTTTCTTTTGACCATTATACTATATGTCCTTTTCTTTTAACCATTATATTATATGTCCTTTCCTTTTGACCATTACACTATATGTCCTTTTCTTTTGGCCATTATATTATATGTCCTTTTCTTTTGACCATTATACTATATGTCCTTTTCTTTTGACCATTATACTAAATGTCCTTTCCTTTTGACCATTATACTATATATCCTTTTCTTTTGACCATTATACTAAATGTCCTTTCCTTTTTACCATTATACTATATGTCCTTTCCTTTTGACCATTATACTATATGTCCTCTCCTTTTGACCATTATACTATATGTCCTTTTCTTTTGACCATTATACTATATGTCCTTTCCTTTTGACCATTATACTATATGTCCTTTTCTTTTGACCATTATTCTATATGTCCTTTTCTTTTGACCATTATACTATATGTCCTATCCTTTTGATCATTATACTATATGTCCTTTCCTTTTGATCATTATACTATATGTCCTTTCCTTTTGACCATTATACTATATGTCCTTCCCTTTTGACCATCATACTATATGTCCTTTTCTTTTGACCATTATACTATATATCCTTTTCTTTTGACCATTATACTATATGTCCTTTCCTTTTGACCATTATACTATATATCCTTTTCTTTTGACCATTATACTATATGTCCTTTTCTTTTGACCATTATACTATATGTCCTTGCCCTTTGACCATTATCCTATATGTCCTTTCCTTTTGACCAGTATACTATATGTCCTTTCTTTTTGATCATTATACTATATGTCCTTTCCTTTTGACCATTATACTATATGTCCTTTCCTTTTGATCATTATACTATATGTCCTTTCCTTTTGACCATTATACTATATGTCCTTCCCTTTTGACCATTATACTATATGTCCTTTTCTTTTGACCATTATACTATATATCCTTTTCTTTTGACCATTATACTATATGTCCTTTTCTTTTGACCATTATATTATATATTCTTTCCTTTTGACCATTATACTATATGTCCTTGCCTTTTGACCATTATACTATATGTCCTTTCCTTTTGACCAGTATACTATATGTCCTTTTCTTTTGACCATTATACTATATATCTTTTTCTTTGGACCATTATACTATATGTCCTTGCCTTTTGACCATTATACTATATGTCCTTTTCTTTTGACCATTATACTATATGTCCTTGCCTTTTGACCATTATACTATATGTCCTTTTCTTTTGACCATTATACTATATATCCTTTTCTTTTGACCATTATACTATATATCCTTTTCTTTTGACCATTATACTATATGTCCTTTTCTTTTGATCATTATACTATATGTCCTTTTCTTTTGACCATTATACTATATATCCTTTTCTTTTGATCATTATACTATATGTCCTTGCCTTTTGACCATTATACTATATGTCCTTTTCTTTTGACCATTATACTATATGTCCTTGCCTTTTGACCATTATACTATATGTCCTTTTCTTTTGACCATTATACTATATATCCTTTTCTTTTGACCATTATACTATATATCCTTTTCTTTTGACCATTATACTATATGTCCTTTTCTTTTGATCATTATACTATATGTCCTTTTCTTTTGACCATTATACTATATGTCCTTTTCTTTTGATCATTATACTATATGTCCTTTTCTTTTGACCATTATACTATATATCCTTTTCTTTTGACCATTATACTATATGTCCTTTCCTTTTGACCATTATACTATATATCCTTTTCTTTTGATCATTATACTATATGTCCTTTTCTTTTGACCATTATACTATATGTCCTTTCCTTTAGAACATTATACTATATGTCCTTTTCTTTTGACCATTATACTATATGTCCTTTCCTTTTGAACATTATACTATATGTTCTTGCCTTTTGACCATTATACTATATATCCTTTTCTTTTAACCATTATACTATATATCCTTTTCTTTTGACCATTATACTATATGTCCTTTCCTTTTGAACATTATACTATATGTCCTTTTCTTTTGACCATTATACTTTATATCCTTTTATTTTAACCATTATACTATATATCCTTTTCTTTTGACCATTATACTATATGTCCTTTCCTTTTGACCATTATACTATATGTCTTTGCCTTTTGACCATTATACTATATATCCTTTTCTTTTGACCATTATACTATATATCCTTTTCTTTTGACCATTATACTATATGTCCTTTCCTTTTGACCATTATACTATATGTCCTTGCCTTTTGACCATTATACTATATGTCCTTTTCTTTTGACCATTATACTATATATCCTTTTCTTTTGACCATTATACTATATGTCCTTTCCTTTTGACCATTATACTATATGTCCTTGCCTTTTGACCATTATACTATATGTCCTTTTCTTTTGACCATTATACTATATGTCCTTTTCTTTTAACCATTATACTGTATATCCTTTTCTTTTGACCATTATACTATATATCCTTTCCTTTTGACCATTATACTATATGTCCTTTCCTTTTCACCAGTATACTATATGTCCTATCCTTTCGATCATTATACTATATGTCCTTTCCTTTTGACCATTATACTATTTGTCCTTTTCTTTTGATCATTATACTATATATCCTTTCCTTTTGACCATAATACTATATGTCCTTGCATTTTGACCATTATACTATATGTCCTTTTCTTTTAACCATTATACTATATAACCTTTTCTTTTGACCATTATACTATATGTCCTTTCCTTTTGACCATTATACTATATGTCCTTTCCTTTTGACCATTATACTATATATCCTTTTCTTTTGACCATTATACTATATGTCCTTTTCTTTTGACCATTATACTATATGTCCTTGCCTTTTGACCATTATCCTATATGTCCTTTACTTTTGACCAGTATACTATATGTCCTTTCTTTTTGATCATTATACTATATGTCCTTTCCTTTTGACCATTATACTATATGTCCTTTCCTTTTGATCATTATACTATATGTCCTTTCCTTTTGACCATTATACTATATGTCCTTCCCTTTTGACCATTATACTATATGTCCTTTTCTTTTGACCATTATACTATATATCCTTTTCTTTTGAACATTATACTATATGTCCTTTCCTTTTGACCATTATACTATATATCCTTTTCTTTTGACCATTATACTATATGTCCTTTTCTTTTGACCATTATACTATATGTCCTTGCCTTTTGACCATTATCCTATATGTCCTTTCCTTTTGACCAGTATACTATATGTCCTTTCCTTTTGATCATTATACTATATGTCCTTTCCTTTTGACCATTATACTATATGTCCTTTTCTTTTGACCATTATACTATATGTCCTTTACTCTTGACCATTATACTATATGTCCTTTCCTTTTGACCATAATACTATATGTCCTTTTCTTTTGACCATTATACTATATGTCCTTTCCTTTTGACCATTATACTATATGTCCTTTCCTTTTGATCATTATACTATATGTCCTTGCCTTTTGACCATTATACTATATGCCCTTTTCTTTTCACCATTATACTATATATCCTTTTCTTTTGACCATTATACTATATGTCCTTGCCTTTTGACCATTATACTATATGTCCTTTTCTTTTGACCATTATACTATATATCCTTTTCTTTTGACCATTATACTATATGTCCTTTCCTTTTGACCATTATACTATATGTTCTTGCCTTTTGACCATTATAGTATATGTCCTTTTCTTTTGACCATTATACTATATATCCTTTTCTGTTGACCATTATGCTATATGTCCTTTCCTTTTGACCATTATACTATAAGTCCTTTTCTTTTAACCATTATACTGTATATCCTTTTCTTTTGACCATTATACTATATGTCCTTTCCTTTTGATCATTATACTATATCTCCTTGCCTTTTGACCATTATACTATATGTCCTTTTCTTTTGACCATTATACTATATATCCTTTTCTTTTGACCATTATACTATATGTCCTTTCCTTTTGACCATTATACTATATATCCTTTTCTTTTGATCATTATACTATATGTCCTTTTCTTTTGACCATTATACTATATGTCCTTTCCTTTTGAACATTATACTATATATTCTTTCCTTTTGACCATTATACTATATGTCCTTGCCTTTTGACCATTATACTATATGTCCTTTCCTTTTGACCAGTATACTATATGTCCTTTCCTCTTGACCATTATACTATATGTCCTTTCCTTTTGACCATTATACTATATGTTCTTGCCTTTTGACCATTATACTATATGTCCTTTTCTTTTAACCATTATACTATATATCCTTTTCTGTTGACCATTATACTATATGTCCTTTCCGTTTGACCATTATACTATAAATCCTTTTCTTTTAACCATTATACTATATATCCTTTTCTTTTGACCATTATACTATATGTCCTTTCCTTTTGACCATTATACTATATGTCCTTTCCTTTTGACCATTATACTATATGTCCTTGCCTTTTGACCATTATACTATATGTCCTTTTCTTTTGACCATTATACTATATGTCCTATTCTTTTAACAATTATACTGTATATCCTTTTCTTTTGACCATTATACTATATATCCTTTCCTTTTGACCATTATACTATATGTCCTTGCCTTTTGACCATTATCCTATATGTCCTTTCCTTTTGACCAGTATACTATATGTCCTTTCCTTTTGATCATTATACTATATGTCCTTTCCTTTTGACCATTATACTATATGTCCTTTTCTTTTGACCATAATACTATATGTCCTTTCCTTTTGACCATTATACTATATGTCCTTTCCTTTTTACCATTATACTATATGTCCTTTCCTTTTGATCATTATACTATATGTCCTTGCCTTTTGACCACTATACTATATGTCCTTTTCTTTTGACCATTATTCTATATATCCTTTTCTTTTGACCATTATACTATATGTCCTTGCCTTTTGACCATTACACTATATGTCCTTTTCTTTTGACCATTATACTATATGACCTTGCCTTTTGACCATTATACTATATGTCCTTTTCTTTTGACCATTATACTATATATCCTTTTCTTTTGACCATTATACTATATGTCCTTTCCTTTTGACCATTATACTATATGTCCTTTTCCTTTGACCATTATACTATATATCCTCTTCTTTTGACCATTATACTATATGTCCTTTTCTTTTAACCATTATACTGTATATCCTTTTCTTTTGACCATTATACTATATATCCTTTCCGTTTGACCATTATACTATATGTCCTTTCCTTTTGACCATTATACTATATGTCCTTGCCTTTTGACCATTACACTATATGTCCTTTTCTTTTGACCATTATACTATATGTCCTTTTCTTTTAACCATTATACTGTATATCCTTTTCTTTTGACCATTATACTATATATCCTTTCCTTTTGACCATTATACTATATGGCCTTGCCTTTTGACCATTATACTATATGTCCTTTCCTTTTGACCAGTATACTATATGTCCTTTCCTTTTGATCATTATACTATATGTCCTTTCCTTTTGACCATTATACTATATGTCCTTTCCTTTTGACCATTATAATATATGTCCTTTCCTTTTGACCATTATACTATATGTCCTTTTCTTTTGACCATTATACTATATATCTTTTTCTTTGGACCATTATACTATATGTCCTAGCCTTTTGACCATTATACTATATGTCCTTTTCTTTTGACCATTATACTATATGTCCTTGCCTTTTGACCATTATACTATATGTCCTTTTCTTTTGACCATTATACTATATATCCTTTTCTTTTGACCATTATACTATATGTCCTTGCCTTTTGACCATTACACTATATGTCCTTTTCTTTTGACCATTATACTATATGACCTTGCCTTTTGACCATTATACTATATGTCCTTTTCTTTTGACCATTATACTATATATCCTTTTCTTTTGACCATTATACTATATGTCCTTTCCTTTTGACCATTATACTATATGTCCTTTTCCTTTGACCATTATACTATATATCCTCTTCTTTTGACCATTATACTATATGTCCTTTTCTTTTAACCATTATACTGTATATCCTTTTCTTTTGACCATTATACTATATATCCTTTCCGTTTGACCATTATACTATATGTCCTTTCCTTTTGACCATTATACTATATGTCCTTGCCTTTTGACCATTACACTATATGTCCTTTTCTTTTGACCATTATACTATATGTCCTTTTCTTTTAACCATTATACTGTATATCCTTTTCTTTTGACCATTATACTATATATCCTTTCCTTTTGACCATTATACTATATGGCCTTGCCTTTTGACCATTATACTATATGTCCTTTCCTTTTGACCAGTATACTATATGTCCTTTCCTTTTGATCATTATACTATATGTCCTTTCCTTTTGACCATTATACTATATGTCCTTTCCTTTTGACCATTATAATATATGTCCTTTCCTTTTGACCATTATACTATATGTCCTTTTCTTTTGACCATTATACTATATATCTTTTTCTTTGGACCATTATACTATATGTCCTAGCCTTTTGACCATTATACTATATGTCCTTTTCTTTTGACCATTATACTATATGTCCTTGCCTTTTGACCATTATACTATATGTCCTTTTCTTTTGACCATTATACTATATATCCTTTTCTTTTGACCATTATACTATATGTCCTTTCCTTTTGACCGTTATACTATATATCCTTTTCTTTTGATCATTATACTATATGTCCTTTTCTTTTGACCATTATACTATATGTCCTTTCCTTTTGAACATTATACTATATGTCCTTTTCTTTTGACCATTATACTATATGTCCTTTCCTTTTGAACATTATACTATATGTTCTTGCCTTTTGACCATTATACTATATATCCTTTTCTTTTAACCATTATACTATATATCCTTTTCTTTTGACCATTATACTATATGTCCTTTCCTTTTGAACATTATACTATATGTCGTTTTCTTTTGACCATTATACTTTATATCCTTTTATTTTAACCATTATACTATATATCCTTTTCTTTTGACCATTATACTATATGTCCTTTCCTTTTGACCATTATACTATATGTCTTTGCCTTTTGACCATTATACTATATATCCTTTTCTTTTGACCATTATACTATATATCCTTTTCTTTTGACCATTATACTATATGTCCTTTCCTTTTGACCATTATACTATATGTCCTTTCCTTTTGACCATTATAATATATGTCCTTTCCTTTTGACCATTATACTATATGTCCTTTTCTTTTGACCATTATACTATATATCTTTTTCTTTGGACCATTATACTATATGTCCTTTTCCTTTGACCATTATACTATATATCCTCTTCTTTTGACCATTATACTATATGTCCTTTTCTTTTAACCATTATACTGTATATCCTTTTCTTTTGACCATTATACTATATATCCTTTCCGTTTGACCATTATACTATATGTCCTTTCCTTTTGACCATTATACTATATGTCCTTGCCTTTTGACCATTACACTATATGTCCTTTTCTTTTGACCATTATACTATATGTCCTTTTCTTTTAACCATTATACTGTATATCCTTTTCTTTTGACCATTATACTATATATCCTTTCCTTTTGACCATTATACTATATGGCCTTGCCTTTTGACCATTATACTATATGTCCTTTCCTTTTGACCAGTATACTATATGTCCTTTCCTTTTGATCATTATACTATATGTCCTTTCCTTTTGACCATTATACTATATGTCCTTTCCTTTTGACCATTATAATATATGTCCTTTCCTTTTGACCATTATACTATATGTCCTTTTCTTTTGACCATTATACTATATATCTTTTTCTTTGGACCATTATACTATATGTCCTAGCCTTTTGACCATTATACTATATGTCCTTTTCTTTTGACCATTATACTATATGTCCTTGCCTTTTGACCATTATACTATATGTCCTTTTCTTTTGACCATTATACTATATATCCTTTTCTTTTGACCATTATACTATATGTCCTTTCCTTTTGACCGTTATACTATATATCCTTTTCTTTTGATCATTATACTATATGTCCTTTTCTTTTGACCATTATACTATATGTCCTTTCCTTTTGAACATTATACTATATGTCCTTTTCTTTTGACCATTATACTATATGTCCTTTCCTTTTGAACATTATACTATATGTTCTTGCCTTTTGACCATTATACTATATATCCTTTTCTTTTAACCATTATACTATATATCCTTTTCTTTTGACCATTATACTATATGTCCTTTCCTTTTGAACATTATACTATATGTCGTTTTCTTTTGACCATTATACTTTATATCCTTTTATTTTAACCATTATACTATATATCCTTTTCTTTTGACCATTATACTATATGTCCTTTCCTTTTGACCATTATACTATATGTCTTTGCCTTTTGACCATTATACTATATATCCTTTTCTTTTGACCATTATACTATATATCCTTTTCTTTTGACCATTATACTATATGTCCTTTCCTTTTGACCATTATACTATATGTCCTTTCCTTTTGACCATTATAATATATGTCCTTTCCTTTTGACCATTATACTATATGTCCTTTTCTTTTGACCATTATACTATATATCTTTTTCTTTGGACCATTATACTATATGTCCTAGCCTTTTGACCATTATACTATATGTCCTTTTCTTTTGACCATTATACTATATGTCCTTGCCTTTTGACCATTATACTATATGTCCTTTTCTTTTGACCATTATACTATATATCCTTTTCTTTTGACCATTATACTATATGTCCTTTTCTTTTGACCGTTATACTATATATCCTTTTCTTTTGATCATTATACTATATGTCCTTTTCTTTTGACCATTATACTATATGTCCTTTCCTTTTGAACATTATACTATATGTCCTTTTCTTTTGACCATTATACTATATGTCCTTTCCTTTTGAACATTATACTATATGTTCTTGCCTTTTGACCATTATACTATATATCCTTTTCTTTTAACCATTATACTATATATCCTTTTCTTTTGACCATTATACTATATGTCCTTTCCTTTTGAACATTATACTATATGTCGTTTTCTTTTGACCATTATACTTTATATCCTTTTATTTTAACCATTATACTATATATCCTTTTCTTTTGACCATTATACTATATGTCCTTTCCTTTTGACCATTATACTATATGTCTTTGCCTTTTGACCATTATACTATATATCCTTTTCTTTTGACCATTATACTATATATCCTTTTCTTTTGACCATTATACTATATGTCCTTTCCTTTTGACCATTATACTATATGTCCTTGCCTTTTGACCATTATACTATATGTCCTTTTCTTTTGACCATTATACTATATATCCTTTTCTTTTGACCATTATACTATATGTCCTTTCCTTTTGACCATTATACTATATGTCCTTGCCTTTTGACCATTATACTATATGTCCTTTTCTTTTGACCATTATACTATATGTCCTTTTCTTTTAACCATTATACTGTATATCCTTTTCTTTTGACCATTATACTATATATCCTTTCCTTTTGACCATTATACTATATGTCCTTTCCTTTTCACCAGTATACTATATGTCCTATCCTTTCGATCATTATACTATATGTCCTTTCCTTTTGACCATTATACTATTTGTCCTTTTCTTTTGATCATTATACTATATATCCTTTCCTTTTGACCATAATACTATATGTCCTTGCATTTTGACCATTATACTATATGTCCTTTTCTTTTGACCATTATACTATATAACCTTTTCTTTTGACCATTATACTATATGTCCTTTCCTTTTGACCATTATACTATATGTCCTTGCCTTTTGACCATTATACTATATATCCTTTTCTTTTGACCACTATTCTATATGTCCTTTCCTTTTGATCATTATACTATATGTCCTTTCCTCTTGACCATTGTACTATATGTCCTTTTCTTTTAACCATTATACTATATATCCTTTTCTTTTGACCATTATACTATATGTCCTTTTCTTTTGACCATTATACTATATATCCTTTCCTTTGACCATTATACTATATGTTCTTGCCTTTTGACCATTATACTATATGTCCTTTCCTTTTGACCATTATACTATATGTCCTTTTCTTTTGACCATTATACTATATATCATTTTCTTTTGACCATTATACTATATGTCCTTTCCTTTTGACCATTATACTATATGTCCTTTTCTTTTGACCATTATACTATATATCCTTTTCTTTTGACCATTATACTATATGTCCTTTCCTTTTGACCATTATACTATATGTCCTTGCCTTTTGTCCATTATACTATATGTCCTTTTCTTTTGACCATTATACTATATATCCTTTCCTTTTGACCATTATATTATATGTCCTTGCCTTTTGACCATTATACTATATGTCCTTTCCTTTTGACCAGTATACTATATGTCCTATCCTTTTGATCATTATACTATATGTCCTTTCCTTTTGAACATTATACTATTTGTCCTTTTCTTTTTATCATTATACTATATATCCTTTCCTTTTGACCATTATACTATATGTCCTTGCCTTTTGACCATTATACTATATGTCCTTTTCTTTTAACCATTATACTATATATCCTTTTCTTTTGACCATTATACTATATGTCCTTTCCTTTTGACCATTATACTATATGTCCTTGCCTTTTGACCATTATACTATATGTCTTTGCCTTTTGACCATTATACTATATGTCCTTTTCTTTTAACCATTATACTATATATCCTTTTCTTTTGACCATTATACTATATGTCCTTTCCTTTTGACCATTATACTATATGTTCTTGCCTTTTGACCATTATACTATAAGTCCTTGCCTTTTGACCATTATACTATATGTTCTTGCCTTTTGACCATTATACTATATGTCCTTTTCTTTTAACCATTATCCTATATATCCTTTCCTTTTGACCATTATACTATATGTCCTTGCCTTTTGACCATTATACTATATGTCCTTTTCTTTTAACCATTATACTATATATCCTTTTCTTTTGACCATTATACTATATGTCCTTTCCTTTTGACCATTATATTATATGTCCTTGCCTTTTGACCATTATATTATATGTCCTTTTCTTTTAATCATTATACTATATATCCTTTCCTTTTGACCATTATACTATATATCCTTGCCTTTTGACCATTATACTCTAAGTCCTTGCCTTTTCACCATTATACTATATGTCCTTGCCTTTTGACCATTATACTATATGTCCTTTTCTTTTGACCATTATACTATATGTCCTTGCCTTTTGACCATTATACTATATGTCCTTTTCTTTTGACCATTATACTATATATCCTTTCATTTTGAACATTATACTATATGTTCTTGTCTTTTGACCATTATACTATATGTCCTTTTCTTTTAACCATTACACTATATATCCTTTTCTTTTGACCATTATACTATTTGTCCTTTCCTTTTGACCATTATACTATATGTCCTTTTCTTTTGACCATTATACTATATGTCCTTGCCTTTTGACCATTATACTATATGTCCTTTTCTTTTGACCATTATACTATATATCCTTTCATTTTGACCATTATACTATATGTTCTTGTCTTTTGACCATTATACTATATGTCCTTTTCTTTTAACCATTACACTATATATCCTTTTCTTTTGACCATTATACTATATGTCCTTTCCTTTTGACCATTATACTATATGTCCTTTCCTTTTGACCATTATACTATATGTCCTTTTCTTTTGATCATTATACTATATATCCTTTTCTTTTGACCATTATGCTATATGTCCTTTCCTTTTGACCATTATACTATATGTCCTTTTCTTTTGACCATTATAATATATATCCTTTTCTTTTGACCATTATACTATATGTCCTTTCCTTTTGACCATTATACTATATGTCCTTGCCTTTTGACCATTATACTATATGTCCTTTTCTTTTGACCATTATACTATATGTCCTTTTCTTTTAACCATTATGCTGTATATCCTTTTCTTTTGACAATTATACTATATATCCTTTCCTTTTGACCATTATACTATATGTCCTTCCCTTTTGACCATTATACTATATGTCCTTTCCTTTTGACCAGTATACTATATGTCCTATCCTTTTGATCATTATACTATATGTCCTTTCCTTTTGACCATTATACTATATGTCCTTTTCTTTTGATCATTATACTATATATCCTTTCCTTTTGACCATTATACTATATGTCCTTTCCTTTTGACCATTATACTATATGTCCTTTTCTTTTAACCATTATACTATATATCCTTTTCTTTTGACCATTATACTATATGTCCTTTCCTTTTGACCATTATACTATATGTCCTTGCCTTTTGACCATTATACTATATATCCTTTTCTGTTGACCATTATACTATATGTCCTTTCCTTTTGACCATTATACTATATGTCCTTGCCTTTTGACCATTATACTATATGTCCTTTTCTTTTAACCATTATACTATATATCCTTTTCTTTTGACCACTATACTATATGTCCTTTCCTTTTGACCATTATACTATATGTCCTTTCCTTTTGATCATTATACTATATGTCCTTTCCTCTTGACCATTATACTATATGTCCTTTTCTTTTAACCATTATGCTATATATCCTTTTCTTTTGACCATTATACTATATGTCCTTTCCTTTTGACCATTATACTATATGTCCTTGCCTTTTGACCATTATACTATATGTCCTTTTCTTTTAACCATTATACTATATATCCTTTCCTTTTGACCATTATACTATATGTCCTTGCCTTTTGACCATTATACTATATGTCCTTTCCTTTTGACCAGTATGCTATATGTCCTTTCCTTTTGACCATTATACTATATGTCCTTGCCTTTTGACCATTATACTATATGTCCTTTTCGTTTAACCATTATACTATATATCCTTTTCTTTTGACCATTATACTATATGTCCTTTCCTTTTGACCATTATACTATATGTCCTTGCCTTTTGACCATTATACTATATGTCCTTGCCTTTTGACCATTATACTATATGTCCTTTTCTTTTAATCATTATGCTATATATCCTTTCCTTTTGACCATTATACTATATGTCCTTTCCTTTTGACCATTATACTATATGTCCTTTCCTTTTGACCATTATACTATATGTCCTTTTCTTTTGACCATTATACTATATGTCCTTGCCTTTTGACCATTATACTATATGTCCTTTCCTTTTGACCATTATACTATATATCCTTTTCTTTTGACCATTATACTATATGTCCTTTCCTTTTGACCATTATACTATATGTCCTTTTCTTTTGACCATTATACTATATGTCCTTTTCTTTTGACCATTATACTATATGTCCTTTTCTTTTGACCATTATACTATATGTCCTTTCCTTTTGACCATTATACTATATGTCCTTTTATTTTGACCATTATACTATATGTCCTTTCCTTTTGACCACTATACTATATGTCCTTTCCTTTTGACCATTATACTATATGTCCTTTCCTTTTGATCATTATACTATATGTCCTTTCCTCTTGACCATTATACTATATGTCCTTTTCTTTTAACCATTATGCTATATATCCTTTTCTTTTGACCATTATACTATATGTCCTTTCCTTTTGACCATTATACTATATGTCCTTGCCTTTTGACCGTTATACTATATGTCCTTGCCTTTTGACCATTATACTATATGTCGTTTTCTTTTAACCATTATACTATATATCCTTTTCTTTTGACCATTATACTATATGTCCTTTCCTTTTGACCATTATACTATATGTCCTTGCCTTTTGACCATTATACTATATGTCCTTGCCTTTTGACCATTATACTATATGTCCTTTTCTTTTGACCATTATACTATATGTCCTTTCCTTTTGACCATTATACTATATGTCCTTTCCTTTTGATCATTATACTATATGTCCTTTCCTCTTGACCATTATACTATATGTCCTTTTCTTTTAACCATTATGCTATATATCCTTTTCTTTTGACCATTATACTATATGTCCTTTCCTTTTGACCATTATACTATATGTCCTTGCCTTTTGACCGTTATACTATATGTCCTTGCCTTTTGACCATTATACTATATGTCGTTTTCTTTTAACCATTATACTATATATCCTTTTCTTTTGACCATTATACTATATGTCCTTTCCTTTTGACCATTATACTATATGTCCTTGCCTTTTGACCATTATACTATATGTCCTTGCCTTTTGACCATTATACTATATGTCCTTGCCTTTTGACCATTATACTATATGTCCTTTTCGTTTAACCATTATACTATATATCCTTTTCTTTTGACCATTATACTATATGTCCTTTCCTTTTGACCATTATACTATATGTCCTTGCCTTTTGACCATTATACTATATGTCCTTGCCTTTTGACCATTATACTATATGTCCTTTTCTTTTAATCATTATGCTATATATCCTTTCCTTTTGACCATTATACTATATGTCCTTTCCTTTTGACCATTATACTATATGTCCTTTCCTTTTGACCATTATACTATATGTCCTTTTCTTTTGACCATTATACTATATGTCCTTTCCTTTTGACCATTATACTATATATCCTTTTCTTTTGACCATTATACTATATGTCCTTTCCTTTTGACCATTATACTATATGTCCTTTTCTTTTGACCATTATACTATATGTCCTTTTCTTTTGACCATTATACTATATGTCCTTTTCTTTTGACCATTATACTATATGTCCTTTCCTTTTGACCATTATACTATATGTCCTTTTATTTTGACCATTATACTATATGTCCTTTCCTTTTGACCATTATACTATATGTCCTTTTCTTTTGACCATTATATTATATGTCCTTTTCTTTTGACCATTATACTATATGTCCTTTCCTTTTGACCATTATACTATATGTCCTTTTCTATTGACCATTATACTATATGTCCTTTTCTTTTGACCATTATACTATATGTCCTTTCCTTTTGACCGTTATACTATATGTCCTTTCCTTTTGACCATTATACTATATGTCCTTTTCTTTTGACCATTATACTATATATCCTTTTCTTTTGACCGTTATACTATATGTCCTTTTATTTTGACCATTATACTATATGTCCTTTCCTTTTGACCATTATACTATATGTCCTTTTCTTTTGACCATTATATTATATGTCCTTTTCTTTTGACCATTATACTATATGTCCTTTCCTTTTGACCATTATACTATATGTCCTTTTCTTTTGACCATTATACTATATGTCCTTTTCTTTTGACCATTATACTATATGTCCTTTCCTTTTGACCATTATACTATATGTCCTTTCCTTTTGACCATTATACTATATGTCCTTTTCTTTTGACCATTATACTATGTCCTTTTCTTTTGACCATTATACTATATGTCCTTTTCTTTTGACCATTATACTATATGTCCTTTTCTTTTGACCATTATACTATATGTTCTTTTCCTTTGACTATTATACTATATGTCCTTTTCTTTTGACCATTATACTATATGTCCTTTTCTTTTGACCATTATACTATATGTTCTTTTCCTTTGACTATTATACTATATGTCTTTTCGATTTACGGCTTCTGATTACCTCTTTGGTATCTTCAATCCTTTTTTTGTTATAATGGGTAGGTATATAAATGCACATGTGTAGATCTGAATCCATAAACATTTCTGTCTATCATCATAGGTGTGATGGTGACTTTTTCTTTACACAATATGTATGTATATACATATATTTTTCATATTAACTCAATATTAAAATTCAAAGCATAAGATTTGAAAAGGATAACTTGCGATCCAAGATGAATCTGGTACAAGACAATAATATACAATATACGTACATTGTCGGCAAATAAAAAATATATTTGTTCGAGTTTTAGGAACAGGTAGAAAAGTGAGCTCTTGTCGAGCCTGTTTCGCAGCGAGCACAATGTACCGACAATGTACGTATATTGTGTTTATCGTGCAATGTAAAAAAAATCCAAAACAAGTGCCAAATTGTCTGAAAACCAGAAAAGCTTTAGCAGGTCCATGACTAAATAACACTGAAGTTCACTTGACCCCCTTTAATAACCCTCAGAATGGCACAATTACAGGATAAAATCATAATAGAAACGTTTAATAGTTTCTTCTACATTTTATGCAAATTATAGTTAATTAACATAGCAATAATTTCGAATTTAATAAGTAATTCCTAGACTTATTAGTTTATATTTGTCTTAAAATTGGGCTATGATGTCGTCTATTTGTGCGTCATTCATATTTGCCAGAATACTAAAATAGTTTAACACGTATTAATACAATATATTTATTTCTGATATTATTTATATATTGTCGATTACTTATCGGTGTTATTTCCCACGCTTGTTAATGTCTTTTTTAGCGTGAGAAAAAAATCTAATTTCCTCCCAAACGTAATATAGAATATACGATAAAACAGCACAATGTTCAAAACTGTTCCAAATATCATTATTAATTTAACATTGATATTTAAATAAGGAAACAGTTTTACTAGAAACGGGACCATCTGACGTTAACTAGTTGAATGAACTCCAGAATGCCGACATATTATATCTTCTTTGATATAGATTACAGCGTAACCATGGTTGTTATTTCTTTTTTAATATATATAATAGCGTAACCATAGTTTCCACAGTTTTTTAAGTCAAATTAACTGCATCTTTTTGTCTATTATGTAATCACGAAATGGCGGCCATTTTAATTTTGGATAGCTATTTCTATATCCCAAAAAGGTAGTAAATGTGCAAGTATTCAATTTTTTAATAGCTTTTAATCTTAAAAACAATTATTTTTAAGTATAACATTGATGGAAGTTTGAACATAAAACTGTGTTCAAGAACTAATACAAGATGTACGAGGTCTAATATGTTGAAATACAAAGCACTTTTATCACATAGCATATTTCTTTTGATGATCTGGTTGAAGTTAGAAAACAAATTATTAGTTTTATTTCTGTAAATAAATGGGAATTATGGTAATAGCGGATTGGAAATTTCGGTCATATTATAAACAAACACAAAAATAAACAAAAAACTGATAATAACTACAGAAGAACAGAAGAATCATTAAGATTGGGGTATGGCAACATGGGTTATTATACTCAATTCACAAAAGAACACAGATTAAAAACTGGTGATGTTATTCTCTGGAAAAACAATTCCCAACTTATTGCCGATATCCATTGGGATCGGCTTAAGATCCAATACGCATTCCTGTGACATCGGTGGTTCTGGTAAAGCTGGTCATGGTATCTCTAAACACCTGTGGAAGAAGAGTTAAAACTAAATGCACGTACAGCATATTGTACGTGTAGTTGTCGCTTTTGAAGAATTGAATCATCTGTGCATAATGTAGAATTTCGTTAAGGTCACATGTGTTGATGATATTGCTAAGTCAAACATTATACAGTGACAAGGTTAAGATAGGTTAAGATGGTTGGACATGCTTAATACACATAAATATGGAAATCTTTTCTAGGTGGAAGTCGGACGTTCCCATGTCAGCAAGGTATTGTAAATTCAGCAAAGGTTCATTAGAATATATCGGTTTTGTTATTTTCTGATGTTGTAACTAGTCTTATTGAGAAAAGGAATGATATATCTTTTTTCATTATTCTCTTTTGGAAACTTTAAATCCCATTTAGATAATAGGTATGATCGAGAAGAATGAGGCATATTTCAAATGACATCAGCTTTGTAATGATTGAATAAATAAAAATAGCATCATATTCAGTCTTTCAAGTAATTTGGATTGCAAGATATTTCATGCCTGATAATGACTGTTCTTGTTCTGTTTCATATAATAGTCATATAAGCCATCTTTTTACCTCATTCTCGAAATTGTCATTGTTTGTTTGAAATATTAGTTAAAGGGCAAGGTCATTTTACATTAAGGGGGCTACGCGTTTTAGAATAATTGTATCGCGCAACTGAAAATCCGATTAAGACAAACATAGACCAATATACAGATATATCATGTTTGGGAAGGGTATTTGCGAAAAATACCAGTCTTGAGACGAAAAATTTCCCGAGCCGAAAGGCGAGGGAAATTTAGTCTCAAGACTGGTATTTTTCGCAAATACCCTTCCCAAACATGATATTTCTGTTTAATTACACCGAATATTATTTAGAACACTGGCTAAATAAATAATACCTTTTGTTTGTCGTTTTCATGACCTAACATGATGTATTTGTTTAATTCTACCGAATGATGTTACATAAAACGCACAACTGATAACATTTAACAAATGTTGTTACAAGCGTCTCGGTGAAGGGTAAAAACGGCAAATACGATTTTTGCAAATACCATGGAAAAAAGTTAAATCTTATGCAAATACACCTACACGAAGAACAATTTTTGCAAATTCACAATGCAAGGCCTGAATTTGTAAAAAAAATATCACGGCTATTAACCAATCGGAATCAAGCATCCTTATATAAGGTGTAATTATGACGTAAATATACGTCTTTGGACAAAGGAGTGACGATTAAATTTTCTGTTTTAGAATTTTTCTTCTTTTTAAATTGCTTAATACATTGAATGATTGGCCATTATTTTGCTATAAGTATGAAACCTACATCGCCTATTATCTTTGTACGTAGTTAACTTTATTGGGTGTTTTTCTTTGGAAAACTAATACTTGTTTTATATTTAGATGCAATGCTGCCGTGTCCCATGCATCGTATATCAAATGTAGAACAGTAATCAAAAGCGCTGTTTCTTTGCTTTAAACTCTGTCCAAGAATAAAGTTAGATAGTCTCTCACGTTAATGTACATCCATATCCTTTCTTACTAACATTACGAATATGATAATATATTATTTGGTTCATTTGTACATCATTATACTCAATTTCCTTTTCTAAGACATACAATTCTCAGTGTAAAGAGGTGGAAGGATATTTATATGAAAGTTCTACCTAAATAAATATCTTTGAATATATGGATTTACATAAGTGTTCGATTGATTAGTATGATTACTGAACTAGTGATTCTATAATAAAAGAATGGCTATCTATTTATAAACGTTAGAGAGTACCGAAGGGTAAATCAAAATGGACAATCCAGAAAAACCTGCAACATAGGGTAAACAAGACGAAGAAAAGCAAAACAAAAACACAACGCAATATGTGTTGGACACCACTATGCGCAAACAAACACAAATAACGAAAATAAGACACGAGTCCTTCTACAAGCAACTGGATGTAATTCTATCTTCTGAATATTTAGTCTTAGTAGATATATATTTCTTATTACTTATTTCTGGTCTCCAGTGAATTTTACTTTCTTTGGGTGTTTATGAATTGTAGATATTAATCTAAATAAGTATCAATTGTCATTTTGTTTGCTATGCTTAGAGTAAATGTCTACAACAAGCATATCTACCTTCTTAGCTAGTAGTCGATTTAGCTTTGAGTAATCACTGACCATGCTATTGTACTTTCTTTGTTTATGTGGTCGTTTTTTCTGTGATCAAAGTGTGTGGTTTGTTGAGTCGAAGGGATATGTGCAAATGTTTACATTGTTTATTTTGTGTTCAGTCGCTGGCAATTTGGTCGTAGGCACTAAATTAGATATCTACGTTTTTATTACTATCACTGGGTCGATGCATGTGCTGGTAGACTATCATACCCATTAAATACAAAGCGACGTCTGGTTGGTTGGTAGTTGGTACAATTTTAGGCCATCACCATTTAACTGTTTATATTATCAATATTCTGCAAACTTTTGCTTTACATATCCTTTGCTTATGCTGTTGTCTTTATAAATAATGATGGACTTTTTATAAGGTGGAAAGTCCCCATATAGTCAATAATGAATTTATATACATGTAGTCGTAATTAGGTTCAAGTTTATTATTTCCTTAAATGGGGTTAACAGTTATGCATTTATTTTATTGGTCGTTTACATTTCTACGAGATGGAATTATGTGTATTTAAATACAACAACAGGAAATATCAGACTCAAAATGAATATTATTCCGAGCTGTTATACATTCATGATTCTTTGAAATAATGTATTGGCCGTTTACTTATCTACCAAGTGGAATTATGTATATGTTATTGCAGCAACGGTACAATTTAAGACAAAAATATAAATATTGCTCTGCATAAACTGTTCATTAACTAAATATGTATAAAAAGTTTTCTAAGGTCAATCTCCCTCATGTCTAGCATGTCTAGGTAACCTTAGCTGATTTATGGCAAATTTTTTAAATTTTTTATTATTTTTTTGCTTTTTCCAAAGACTTCTAAATAATTTGCTTTCCAATATATTTGACTGTGATCGTCCCTGATGATGGTTTATTATACATTTGAAATTTACATTTCCTAAATAATGTAATTGTTATTATAGCTGAGGCTCTCCTTCCTCAGACATAGGTTACATTAGCATGTTTTTACAATCATGTTTATGCTCTTTGGTTTACTTGCTCGAAAATCTGTTGAATCATTTGGTCTTCCAATCTTTCGTCTATGAGCGTACCTGATGAAGGTTATTTTCCAGATACATGTCGTGTGCACTAAGCTAGATACCTACGTTTTTGTAGTACCCTTCATATACTTAGAAGCGATTAGCGCTATCAAATCAACACTAGCAATTAAACTAATGTTTTATACGTTTTAAGTTTAAATATCTGTATATGAAGAAAACAGAATATCCAATTGCAAATCACAATAAATTATGAGTAAAGGAACTACCCGGATACTAAATACAACAATACAAGTTGGTGTATGGTGTTTAACGTCACTTTCATCAACATTCCAGTTACATCGTAGCGGTACAACAATACAAACGATACACAAATTAAAATGAATCATTAAAAGGGTAAGGGTTATCGTTATGCTGTTTGACGCAACACACAAACCCCAGACAATTCAAGGGTGGTTATAGATTTCTTTTATACATTACATGGTACTTTAAAATTGCCTCTAATATTCACTGTCGTGTACCCGATATGGAATGGTCATTTCAAGATAGCGGATTGTACATCGTCAAAAAGGTAGGTGTGAAGATTTTGACTATTATCGTTCTCTATAGCTTATCTTAGTGTCTATGAGTTACACGTTTAGATAGAGCAGTCTTTTTTCTACTTCACCATTAAGTCAGTAAAGCTCGATCCTTTTGTTTTTATCGTAAACTGCCTTCGCTAGTTGATCAATGCAGCGACAAAGATATCGAAGCGTAGAATCCAATTTATTTCACCAATTCCTACCGCCTAGTGACTTTTATATTAATATGTTGATGCCAAAATTATTCAAACGTGTGAATTGTCCAGCAAATGTAATTTCAGCCTTTGACAAGCCTTGTATCCCTCTTAAAACGTCTATGAAAATTTGTTTATGTCACGGAACGGTCACGACAAAAACATGACTAAAATGTATGGGAATGGTCTCATGTTTTGGGTGTAGGAATGGACTTTCAAGTAAAGGAATGGTCTTTTTTGTTTAGGAATGGTCTCCATCATATAAGATATGCTTATTAATAATATTATTGAAGTTCATTTCCGTTTGTGGTCTTTAATGTAAATCTTCTTATTTCATATGATCAATTTTGCCTTAAAATACACGAAATGCCTTATTTGCTATTAAATTGTTATAATCTTTTCCATTTCATTATGCAATGTTTCTTTTATCTATAGGTACAAGTGTTACTACTGCCAATTTAATACTTCCAAACACCAAGCCATAGTGGACCACTGCTGCCAGAATTATCGGGATGAAACATTAAAATTTAGATCTTTTGAATTTAACACTAATGTGGGTAAATTTGGTTAAGAACTCTTTCAGCAATTGTACACATATTGTAATGGTTTATACTTTGTGATATTGACAGGGAGTCATTTTTTACATAAAAATATATTTGTTAAAAGAAATATTCATCGTT
Organism: Bathymodiolus septemdierum; assembly: GCA_963383655.1. NCBI lineage: Eukaryota > Metazoa > Mollusca > Bivalvia > Mytilida > Modiolidae > Bathymodiolus > Bathymodiolus septemdierum. The sequence continues at coordinate 8,028,472 of OY726522.1, read as the reverse complement.
ATTTAAATAAATTTGATGAAATCAACTCTTTATATCTTTATTATCAATTTTCAAACAATTACAATTATAATCATTTGATCCAGAGAAAAATGTGAGTAGTCCTGAAGATATAATCCTCTCCGAACATGTGGAAGAATCTCTGCCTCATGAGCTCTGTGATATTCTCTGACAGTTTGTGGTTACAGTAATTACATGTGATACGTTTTTGTTCACCATGGCTGGTCTGATGAGCCAATAGCTCCCCCTTTTCGCAAAATGCTGCTGTGCAAGAATCAGTGGTACATTTAAATTTCATCTCTTGTTTTAAATGTTGTCTCAGGCGATGTCGTCTGAGACCACTTCTACTTTTCAGACATTTTCCACAGTCCTCGCATATAAAATCATTTTCTGAGGCGTGGAAAGATGTATCCATCACAGTAAACCTGTAAAAATGAGAAATACACGATTTATCTATTGAAGATTTAAGTAACCTCGTATATTTTTGTCTTCATGAAGTAAATACATGTACTGATTTTAAACACAGGAAAATTAAAATAATATATGTGAACTGAAGCACCTATGTACGAAAAAACTAATACATAAACCTAACAGTGGTCTAGACTTAGGTAAGAAAACCGAAGATCCAAAAAGTAAAAGAAAAGAAGAAAAAAAAAGTTGAGAACATCGGTCTAAATAAAATCGTGGTGTATACTGAAATGGTGATGTACTATACATAACTGCCGGGGCCCGGGTGGCTCAATGAGTTAGGTCGTTGGATATTACAACTCATACAAGCCTATTACCAATACGCGCCCGGCTTTGTAATTACAAAAAAGGGTGCACTCGATTCGCAGCCGCAAGTGATAAAAGTTTACTAGTTACTTACCCATGGTCGATGGTTCTCTCCGGTTACTCCGACTTCCTCCACCACTAAAACTGGTCACCATGATATACATGTAGCTGAAATATTGCTGAAAGTGGCGTTAAACACCAAAAATTAAAAAAAATTCAATACATAGCTGCCTGTAGTTGAGTTTCGCTAGATTACCATACGAAGAAAATATCACTTGAGACGCACTAGGGTAGGAATTCCACGACAGAAATATACTAGTGTATTTCTTCTGACAGAATAAACACACTAGTGCATACTGCAAGGTAGAAATACACTAGGGTATTTACGTACCCGGAAATTCTACACATCGGAAAGAAAGTACCCTTATAGTATATCAGAGAAGCGAGTGGTATGTCGTCATATTGACAAACTAATTGAAATACATAACAGTGAATGTAGTAAGAGAAGATAATTAAGATTTTATGCGAGTGTGAACACTGGATGAACGACAAACCCATTGCTCCCGCTTTACATCCGATATGTTAAATCAGACCATTCCTAAACAAAAAAGACCATTCCTTTGCTTGAAAGTCCATTCCTACATGAGACCATTCCAATACATTTTTGTCATGTTTTTGTCGTGACCGTTCCGTGACATAAACAAAATTGTCATAGTCGTTTTAAGAGGGATACAAGGCTTGTCAAAGGCTGAAATGACATTTGCTGGACAATTCACACGTTTGAATAATTTTGGCATCAACATATTAATATAAAAAGTCACTAGGCGGTAGGAATTAATTAAATAAATTGGATTCTACGCCTCGATATCTTTGTCGCTGCATTGATCAACTAGCGAAGGCAGTTTACGATAAAAACAAAAGGATCGAGCTTTACTGACTTAATGGTGAAGTAGAAAAAAGACTGCTCTATCTAAACGTGTAACTCATAGACACTAAGATAAGCTATAGAGAACGATAATAGTCAAAATCTTCACACCTACCTTTTTGACGATGTTCAATCCGCCATCTTGAAATGACCATTCCGTATCGGGTACACGACAGTGATATTTTTGGTGTGCTTAGTCAACACCGATACGTATTACATCTATATACAATGGTTTTCATAAAAGTATTCATATTACGTTTAACGTGTAAGAATATTAAGGTAAGACACGAGACAAGATAATTCACCTAAAACACAACTTAATGTTATATAGTAAGGAAAAGGGCTGTTGTTACTTTTCCTCACATCATCATACATCCATATCAACCACCGCTCAGTGAGTAAAACAGTTTTGCTAAATAATAACAGCAATAAACATAATGTATGAATGCAAAAATATCGATACACAAACGATTGGCTGGGTTTTTTGCTTTTCTGCATTTTTTTTTTTCCTAGTTTGTTTTTTGTTTTGTTTTTTTTTTTTTGCTTTTTTCTTTTCTTATTTATTTTCTTTTGGTCAGTTGTATTATAAACATACGTCATCAATTAATTCATATACAGTACAAGCTACAAGATACTATGCAAAATAATTAAGGATTAGTTAAAGGATCTCCGAATTAAGCATGCTAATTTCTATTAATTCGTTTCTATATAAGGATGTGGAAAATAACAAGTATTGTGTTTCTAGAGGTGTAAAAACAAAACATCATGTATTTGTGATTAATAACGAGTACGTGGATGTAGGAAGGTGGAAAGAATGGTAAAAACATGTTAAAACTACCAGTGGATGCATGTGACTCGTTGTCACCTATGATAACGATTTGTACTGCCATAATGGTATATTTTATGACGAAAATAGAGTGTAGCATCAATGAACGCATACATACCATTCCATATATGGTTAAAACGGGGATGATGCAGTAAATAATGAGTAGTAATTTCTATTTCGCCATATAAACAGTTGGGGATGCAATATTTTTACAATATAAATGATGATTTAAAGTGCTTCTGTGCATACGTAATCTAGATTGTAAATTTTGACCAAGATAACTTTAAACAAAGAAGCACGATTATTTACTAACAACTTTGGAAATCAAATTATTTCTTTATTTATTTTTCAATTTTTTTTTTATTATTATTTTTTTTCAAGATCACTAAACAGACGGAAGAAAGAAGTTAGAATTACTTTGAGTTGTCATATATTCAAAATGCCGAAATATTCTAGGAAGTAAAATACGTCATCCTGCGCAGCAAACAATTCACCACGAAATGGTTCTTTCAAAGTTTTGTAAATCTACTAATAGCAGTTAATCTTAAAATATATTTCAAAGAAATAAAAACGTTTCTTCATTGTACAATGAGAAATAATAAAATGTACATTCAATATAACTTGTGAAGGAACAAAATAGATCAGTAGAAAGGTATTGAGAACTTTACATTCAAGTATCCCAATTATTATACATAGCGCTAGAAAATTAATATCCCCCAAATGCCCGTCTTACGCAACAGGAAGTAGCATCATTGAAATTTTATGCAGAAAACATTATATTAGTATTCACATACGAAATATATTATTCAGCTCTTCAGTGCTTTGTAATTCCATTTTGATATTAATGGTCTACAAGGTTTTAGGAAATAAATTCAATTTATATATTGAAAGCATTTAAAAAAGAAATTATCAGTAGAAGCTCGTTTATATATGCTACATAGTATTAGAATGAGAGCTTTTATTTCAATTATTCTTTTTCGTGTAGACATTCCCCCAAAGACAGTACTGGTAAATATTACGACTTGTGTAAAATAGCATGCAATTATTTCGTCCCCATTGGAACTCTCTGCTATAAATTATAAGAACACTGAGAGAATATTAAAAAGTTAGATATCAAGTAAGTATGGTCAGGAGGCTAATTGTCTTCAACACCATTGCATGTATTTACAAAAACGAGATAGATTAAACTTATATTATTTTACTAACCAACCCTTACTTTTACACTTTGGGATTTTTATTTTGTTTACTGTGAAATAAATTTACATGATTGTATCAGCTTTCTGATCATTCATTTCTCTCGCGTTATTATTAGTTCGCGAGTGTATTGTCCGCCCAGAAGTCAGTGACATGGCTTATCAGTTATAATTTATATTTGAAAATATCAGCTCCTAAATAATCTAATTGATTAAGACTAAGGCCAATCTTTCTCGGGTATAGATCACCTAAGTTTGTCAGTGACTTGTGACAGGTCTGTAATTTTCTCCACCAATAAAACTGACTGCCACGAGATGACTGAAATGTTGCTGAAAGTGGCGTTTGACACCATAGCCCCTTAATTGTTTCACTAGATAATTTGAAATAATAAAATGCTTAACTTTCAACTATAATATAAAAAAAAGTATATTCAGATACCAATATGAAAAGAAACGCATGACATTCTCAAACATTATATGAACCAAAACATTACATTGATTGCCTTAAAAGGAAGGGTTGCGCAAAATATAATAGACAACAGCTATATATTAATGCAAACTAGATATATTCAATAATTCATGTAATAATTCGTGTATAAGAAATACAAGAATATGAATCATTATCAAAACCATTCCAAAATGCAAATACAATCCACAAATAATCAAAGACCTGTAGGTCTCTAAGGGTCGGCTGGATTGTGCAAAAGTTATATCCATATTAATATTCTCATAACCAATTAATCAGACAGTCTGGAAATTTCACTGGTGTGCAAACGTGCGCGTGTGTCTTCCTTTGTTGTTATCGGATTACCACGTGCGTTGTGTATATACACGCAAGTAGTATCGCTGTCGCTAAAATGTGGATGCGGTATTACACTCGACAAGAAATTGATGTCAGTTTGTCGATTAGGAGACGAAAATAAGAGTAAAACATTAAATGAGCAGATTTCTTTTAAAGGTTATTAATCAAAAAGCCATATATATTAGCTTCTTATTCATTTATAACAGTTACCGTATTAAAACAATCAGAGCATTTAAAAAGAAATTTTACGTATATTCCACATTTTATACAATGCCACCTCCAACTATTAATTCATAACCAATATTCAAATTAATTTATTTCAATAGAAAAACACAATCAATTATACGTCGTAACGTGGTAATATTTTTAATAACTCATCAGCCGACCCAAAAATGTCTGTGCAAAGATTTAGTTACCAATCAAAAAATCTCTCCAAAATACATCTACCAATCAGAATACCGCCACGATATAATTTAAATATTGTTGAAAGCGGCATTGAACACCATAAACCTAACCAAACCAATCAGAATTATATACTGATATAATAGCATGTAAATGCAAAATAAGAAAATATACAAGTCGCCTACGTAACTACTTGAACCATTTGTAACAGATTATTGATAGAATTGTATAAAAAATATACTTTATTGTGTACTTACTATATACAAATGTAAAAGCAAAGTTTTGTAAGTGAAATAAATAAACAACAGTCCATATATCAGTGGTGCATGACAATTATTTGATTCTATCAAAGGATATTGTGCAAGTACTTTTATTCGTTGGCACAATTTTTCGAGGTTTCTACAAAATGCATTCATCAATGGGTTCTTGAATTCGTGGGTTCAAATACTACAGGCAACAGTCAATGGGAAAATTGTATATTTGGCTAAGATTTTTATTTTCGTGGTTTAAGTAAACCACGAAATCAGCGAAAATTATAACCCCGTGCTTAAGAATAATTTCACAGTATATAGGTTATATGCCGTTACCTTTTTGGCTTTAACCTGATTTTTCTTTCATGTTCGCTTACACTTGCACCTTTTCGTATTTTACTTTAGCTTCATTTCTTTCATCAGTTGGCCTGTTGTTTGTGTGACACATACAATGAAATAGCAGTACATGTCTACTGCATAATAGGGTAATATACTTTGGAAATAAGAAGAAAAATGTGCCACACCGTCGGAAAATTTTTCAAAATCGTACAACTAAAACTCTTCTATTAGTGGAATGATAGAGAAATGCAAATGGTTTCCACGTGTCGGTAACACTCACAGTCCTCGCCTATAACTGGGCGAGTGCGTGCGCAGCATGGTTTGTACGTGTCGGTAACACTCACAGTCCTCACCTATAACTGGGTGAGTGCGTGCGCAGCGTTGTTGTACAGAATGCCGAGTCCTCAACTTGAACTTCATACATAGCATATGTATTCTTCGTGACGTAAATTTTGTCATGTCTAATTATAGTTTTACTAAAGAGAGTTGATGGCCATAACTATCACTTAAATGTTAGACAGTAGACAAGGTTATCGGAAGACATCTCTACAATTATCGTGTAAAAAAATGGAAAAAACAATAAAAAAAAAAAAGTGCCTTTGAATTAATAGGATGTGTGAGAGCGAATTTTAAGGTCTTTAAGTTTCAATGGACTCAAATAGTCTGTTTTCGTCAAATAGTATATCTTGGATTTTATTCATTGTTTTATATTTCTATTAATCATAAAAAGTTTTAAAAACTTGACAATTGCACACTTTCCTTCAAATATATTTTTGATTCCAAAAACACAGCATTTGTAAGTATTTTTACTTGTACTTGCTTAATATGACAATGCATGATGTTGAATGGCAGATTCTGTATGAATAGATGAAACGAAATTGCAGATGACAATATCATACAATTGCTGGCATAAATAGAGAAATAACTATTTTCCCTAAAACACTGTGGTACTGTTATCTTATATACAGTGACATATGATTAGAAATACAGCAAAGGGTTATCTTATATACAGTGACATATGATTAGAAATACAGCAAAGGGTTATCATATATACAGTGACATATGATTAGAAATACAGCAAAGGGTTATCTTATATACAGTGACATATGATTAGAAATACAGCAAAGGGTTATCTTATATACAGTGACATATGATTAGAAATACAGCAAAGGGTTATCTTATATACAGTGACATATGATTAGAAATACAGCAAAGGGTTATCTTATATACAGTGACATATGATTAGAAATACAGCAAAGGGTTATCTTATATACAGTGACATATGATTAGAAATACAGCAAAGGGTTATCTTATATACAGTGACATATGATTAGAAATACAGCAAAGGGTTATCTTATATACAGTGACATATGATTAGAAATACAGCAAAGGGTCATCTTATATACAGTGACATATGATTAGAAATACACCAAAGGGTCATCTTATATACAGTGACATATGATTAGAAATACAGCAAAGGGTTATCTAAAACTAAACTATTTATGAAAAGTGCGGTTTTCAATATTTATCGACTTGCAAGGCGTCTTCTCCATGCTTGCAAAAATACAATTTAAAATGTAAATAATTGTATTTTTAAGCCCAATTCTGCCATTGCTACCAAGTTATTGAAACTGGTTTGGAAGAAACTATGGAAAAGATAATTATGTTACAGTATTTCCTGTTTGAATATTGTGTGTGGAACATGATGTTGACTAATTATTAGTATTCCTGCCATTTTTATATTTGAATTTGGAATTTTTCTGACAGTGTAGTATTTTTTGCTTTTTTCATTTTATTCAATACCAGGTGTTAAAACCGGCCAGTTCGTTCTATCTGAGTTCTGTAAGTAAGAGAATAATAACTATTAAGGGGGAAATGCCTAGTTTCAGCACAGTGTAACACAATAATTTACCAACATTTAATGATATGTTTGTATTTATAATATTATAAATGTTGAATGAATAATAGAGTCCGAGTGATCGAATGGCTAATGTCGTCTACTACAAATCTAGCACCACTGTTTCTGTTCGCCCTCAAGTATTAAGGTTCCCAGATACTTACACAAGCTAAGGGTTTTCACCGTTCAGTGAGTTCTTTTTGTCTGATTACAGTTAACGTTTCACCACACTTTGCTGAAATGGTAATATATTCCTTGACAGTTTGGTCTGATATCTTCAATGTAATTTTCTTTTCTCCTTCTGCGAGTATTTATTCAGTTTACTCACGATTTTGTGTGGGGTTCGTGGGACTCAATCTTTAGTTTGCTATGTATTTCTTTGTGGTGTGAAACCTATAATTAATTTCTTTAAGGTTTTCTACTAAATTTGTGTTTTTTCGAGCCTACCTAGCCATTTTATCTTAAGTTTAACCTTTCGAAGACCATACATTTTCTGAAACGTCCATGATTCCTCTACGTTCTGTCAAAATATCAGGCCATGTTTAAAGTCTTGCAGTGAAATGCCAAGCTATGGAAAATACCTACTCTAAAAATAGCTCTGTCATCCCCCAGAAATTCCCTATTTATAGGTCATGCATCAAATCCTCCATATCCATATTAAAATACAGCTAAATCAATCAAATTTGGGCTCAAAATAATCCTTATATATTTAACTTCAATTATCAATTTAATTATTCCATTCCATTCTGTATTTGTCACAATACAACAAAGTGAAAGGAACTTTTTTCTTTAAAAGGGACTACTTTTGTATATGTTCTTAGCTCTGATTGGTTGAATTACTGGTTTGACACCTAAAGAGCAACAAAACTTGCTTCTCCAATTGATGGTTCTGAGCAGCAACTTGTTGTGTTTTTCATCTTTTTTGTTCTTCTTTTTTTTATTGATTTTTTTATTTATGTATTTTGTTTGTTTGTCTAGTCATAAAACAGAGATGGGTTTAGGTTTAGGTTTATGGTGTTTAACGTCACTTTCAACAATATTTCAGCTATATCGTAGCGGTCAGCTTTATTGGTGGAGGAAACCGGAGTGCCCGGAGAAAACCACCGGCCTGTCGCAAGTCACTGACAAACTTTATGATATAATATTGTATCGAGTACACCTCGCCATTAATGGGGTTCGTACTCACAGCTTTAGTGGTGATAGGTACTGATTGCACAGGTAGTTGTAAATCCAACTACCAACGATCACGACCACGACAGCCACACACACCAAAGAACAAAGAATACAAATGATCGACTTCAAGAGTATGTCTACATGTACATTGTATGTATGACGACAGTCATGTTTTATGATAAACAAATGTGTATACATAGTGAAGGAGATGGAAAATTTAGTCCGAAAATAAATAATAGTATATAAAATGCCTGTACCAAGTCAGGGTCATTACGGTTTTCACAGTTTTCCGGTTGTTGACTGATTTTGTCTGTTTGTATACTTATGAGTTTTGACTTTCCTTTTGTAAGATTGTTCGGATTTCGGTAATTTTGTTATTACCCTAATATAATAAAACTAGTAAATAAAAACATAAATATTTAACATGTCTAAATATTAGTATGCACAACTCATTTCTGGAATAACCTTCATCGGGTTCATTCAAAGTCGGAAGATTGGAAAGCCACATACATCATTTGTTAGTGAAGGGAACATGGGTGTCTGGGATAAATAACCATGCTTCCTTAGCTCACTGACCAATTTGTACCAAAGAATTGCGGTCTGTTTCTGGTGGGAACATAACTATCCGGAACTATCATCAAGCTTCCGTAGATCACGAACTAACTTTGTCATATAAAATAGAGGTTTGTTTCTGGGGGGAACATCAGCATCTGAGGAAAATTACCGAGCTTAAGTTCAAGTTAAATAATAAGGGAAACCGAACAATCCGACGAAAACCACCGGACTTCCACAATCAATTGACAAACTGTAACACATATAGTGGGATTCAAGGTTGGATATTTTTAATTCCTCCAAAAAATGGCTTTGGACATATCACAAAATAATTAATCCTATGATTAGAAAATCAATTGCCAGGTGCATGCAATGATAAATTAAATGATTTGTCTGTTTGTGAAAGTACCAAGTTTCTAAGACTTTTGCGTATTTGTAATGCAGTTTAAAGATACATATAACACATATTAGATAAGCAACATAAATATACCAGGGACATATTTTCGGGTTCCGTGCACTATATAATCATCTGTATCATTTTCTTTTCAATCATCTTGTCAAAGACTTCCGAGAAACACATAAGTAATTGCATGATGTCGTACTTACTCAATACTTAATAAGGTCTTTCAAGTGCCAATCTTCAGAGTAATTATGTTTTAATTTAGTTTCTGTCTCTCACATTCACACAGTTTAAGACTAAGACAAACAAGGAACTGTCAATATAACTAATCCATTGACATGTAAGAATAACCGATGTGTAAAATGTATTTATATACAGAGCACTCCCGGTTTTTAGTGTTGGGTTCGTGTTGCTCAGTCGGTAGTTTTCTGTATAGTATTTTGTAAATCATTGTTCATCCTTTTCTTTATTTTATTTTGGACATTGTATTGTCTGTTCTTCTTCGATTTACGGCTTCGGATTACCCCTTTGGTATTTTCTTAACATTCATTATGATATATTATAGAAAATATTAAAATTCATGCGCTTAAGGTACAAGATGAATGATTGAATGATATATTTAACATTATTAATGTTTTAATTTACATATATGCATATTTTTGGAGAAAAGGGGGGTGTTGGTAGAACTGAATCGATATTATTTCATTTAGTTAGAGTTGCCTTCTTTTGATGATAATAATAATCGCGATGTTCCTTGATCTTTTAATAAAGCTATTTCTATTTCTATATTAAATCATTTTGCTTGATGCTCTAAAGAAAGTGTAATATACATTTACTGGATGATGATTTATATACTATTGTTGTGAAAATGCCAAATATATAACATCACTTGGAATACAAAAACAAAGCAAAAAACAAAAAAAAACAGAGCAAAACAAATAAAAACAAGAGCATTACAAAAAACAACGGTAAAGTAAAAGGACATAATAATCAGGGCGTAGACCAAAACATGCTTCGTTAGATTTTATGGCATATCTCGTGTAATATATAACACTCTTATTGAACGGATAATTTCCATAGCCAGTTAAGGAATTAATTATGTATATCTCAAAAAACAGATACATATCACATTTAAGACAGGGACAGTCCATGAAGATAAACAAATTAGTGATGATGACAATACAATTTCTGAAACAATTTACTTAAAACAGTTTTGTCTTTATAAACTTGGTGAAATTTATTTACCAGAGGATAGTTATTTTTTCTTCAAATAATTCCGGACTATGACCTTTGTGTTTCCACACATTCGACTATGCAAAAACAACGGTGCTACAAACACTCAGAGGGCACATACTAAGAAACGACTCTCGTCGTGTATGAATATCACGAAGGACGTTCATAGAAAATTTAGTTTATAATCATTTTGATTGTTTATAATTAACAAGGGGGATTTGACACAAGTTAAAATCAACATTATAAAGTTTTCAGAAATCAATAGTTATATGGGATTGATTGTCTGTTGATATTAAATGAAGATTAACAGGAGACTTCATAAGGTGTGTTTCATTCCTGTATTTAACCAATAAACTATTTTAAGATTAAATCAGATGACCAGTAAGTTCATGTATAGCCATAGCGAGTGCAAGTTTCCAACAAATTAATTAACATTTAGTGGTCCTAGTTGAATGATTATAATCTTGCAATGAACCATAAACAATTGACCTACCAATAGGAGCTGATGTAAGAATTCCATTACTCAGAATGTAGGCAACATTTTCTATCGATGGAGCAATTGTTTTCGCTCTGTTTATGCAGTGCATTCCACAAAACCAGTCAACACCTATGTAGTATAGCTCAACAGAAGATTACGATTTTACATGCTTTAATAACAAAAAACAAAACAAATAATCAGATAAGGCTAAAGAGTTGTTATTCTACATTGTAATGGCATATATCTTCATCAACCTCGACACAAAAGACAAAAAATGTATTCATACATTTGTAAATCAATATACATTTCATTTTATATTAAAAATAGTCTTTAAATACAGCAAAAATATAACATAATGATACATCTGTCCTTTACAAATTCCCTAACATTCCCTTTCCCCAGCAAAAGGTTTTGGTATAGTGCCACCAGAGAGAACACTAGTGCAATAACATCAATGATGCCAAAGTCACATGTTCAAAGTTCAAGGCCAAACATGTTTACAAGCGGAGACAATATCTTGTGCGTCACGATTAAAATTGATGACATATTATCTAAACAACGTCTCATTAATATCAAGATTCACGGAATTACTTTTCTGTGAAATAGTGCTCCCCTCCTCTTTTTAGAATCTATGATAGTTGTGGTGTTCTGCGTTGGACATGCTTAGTTCTGTATTCATTCTTTCGTCTACTGGAATATTATCGATCAAAACGCCCAGCATGTTTCATTCCGCGTCATAAATAAGTTTATCTTTAAAGAGACTGATCTATGAATGGCTTTAGTAAGTATTAATTGGAGATAGCTTAACTTGGTGGTAATATCTTTAACATCTCCTTTGATCAAAAGTCCATGATTTAATTGATGTTATAATCACACCACCAAGACAATTTAATTCGTTGCTTGCTGATCTTCCTTATTTTATTTTATTCGTAAACATGTTTGTTGACTTACATTTGGCTTTGAGAACACGCGTCCTCAGTCACACAGGTTCATTAATCTCTTCAAAAGAGTTATTAAATTTCAACATATTATTCATATGAAAGTTCTTAAGTAGAATTATTTTGTTCAAAATTCAAAGGAAAACAATATCTCAAGAATTTTACACTGGTGGAGCAGGAACTGCTTACCGTTTTGTAACACCCCCGTTTTTAGTGGGTTGGTGTTACTCTATCTTTAGTTTTTAATGTAATGTTTTGTAGATCGTTGTTTGTCCTTTCATCCTTTTTCTTTTGGCCTTTGTGTTGTCTATCTTTCTTCGATTTACGGAGTCCGATTACCCCTTTGGTGTCATCAAAGTCTTCCTCCACATAAATAAGTATAAGGAGTATACTAATAACAAAGGGAATATATTCATAATTGTATTGTGGATACATACATAATTTGCGCAGTTTTTCTTGCTGTTGTGTATTTTGTGGTATTAACGCGTACATCTTGTAGTTGTTGCAATGTTATATATATTCCGAAAAAAACGTTTAAACAGTGATGGTCAATAATTCTACCAATATCAACAAAAATGAGCAATTGCCTCCCACCTTACCTCACTGATCACAAAAAAGACCAGGACATATGCATTTGTATATGTCTTGACATGTGTAATTCTGTTAGCACAATATTTGTAGGTTTGATTTGGTTTATAGTGTTTAACGCCACTTTCAACAATATTTCAGCTATATCGTGGCGATCAATTTTATTTGTGGAGGAAACCGGAGTACCCGAATAAAACCACCGACCTGCCGCAAGTCATTGGCAAACTTTACCACATATTGTTGTATCGAGTACACCTCGTCTGAGCGGGGTTCGAAATCACAACTTTAGTGTTGATAGGGACTGATAAGCACATGTAGTTGTAAATCCAACTACCATATGATCACGACCACATTTCTATATGTCCTGATATGTGTAATGCTGTTAACATACCATTTCTATATGTCCTGATATATGTAATGCTGTTAACATACCATTTCTACATGTCCTGATATGTGTAATGCTGTTAAAATAGCATTTCTATATGTCCTGATATGTGTAATGCTGTTAACATACCATTTCTATATGTCTTGATATGTGTAATGCTGTTAACATACCATTTCTGTATATCCTGATATGTGTAATGCTGTTAACATAACATTTCTATATGTCCTGATATGTGTAATGCTGTTAACATACCATTTCTATATGTCCTGATATGTGTAATGCTGTTAACATAACATTTCTATATGTCTTGATATGTGTAATGTTGCTAACATACCATTTCTATATGTCCTGATATGTGTAATGCTGTTAACATACCATTTATATATGTCTTGATATGTGTAAAGCTGTTAACATACCATTTCTCTATGTTCTGATATGTGTAATGCTGTTAACATAACATTTCTATATGTCCTGATATGTGTAATGCTGTTAACATAACATTTCTTTATGTCTTGATATGTGTAATGCTGTTAACATACCATTTCTATATGTTCTGATATGTACAATGCTGTTAACATAACATTTCTATATGTCCTGATATGTGTAATGCTGTTAACATATCATTTCTATATGTTCTGATATGTGCAATGCTGTTAACATAACATTTCTATATGTCCTGATATGTGTAATGCTGTTAACATATCATTTCTATATGTTCTGATATGTGCAATGCTGTTAACATAACATTTATATATGTCCTGATATGTGTAATGCTGTTAACATACCATTTCTATATGTCTTGATATGTGTAATGCTGTTAAAATACCATTTCTATATGTTCTGATATGTGTAATGCTGTTGACATAACATTTCTATATGTCTTGATATGTGTAATGCTGTTAACATAACATTTCTATATGTTCTGATATGTGTAATGCTCTTAACATGCCATTTTTATATGTTCTGATATGTGTAATGCTGTTAACATACCATTTCTATATGTCTTGATATGTGTAATGCTGTTAACATACCATTTCTATATGTTCTGATATGTGTAATGCTGTTAACATACCATTTTTATATGTCTTGATATGTGTAATGCTGTTAACATACCATTTCTATATGAATTGATATGTGTAATGCTGTTAACATACCATTTCTATATGTTCTGATATGTGTAATGCTGTTAACATAACATTTCTATGTGTCCTGATATGTGTAATGCTGTTAACATATCATTTCTATATGTCTTGATATGTGTAATGCTGTTAACATAACATTTCTATATGTCTTGATATGTGTAATGATGTTAACATAACATTTCTATATGTTCTGATATGTGTAATGCTGTTAACATACCATTTCTCTATGTTCTGATACGTGTAATGCTGTTAGCATACCATTTCTATATGTTCTGATATGTGCAATGCTGTTAACATAACATTTCTATATGTCTTGATATGTGTAATGCTGTTAACATACCATTTCTATATGTTCTGATATGTGTAATGCTGTTAACATACCATTTCTATATGTTCTGATATGTGTAATGCTGTTAACATAACATTTCTATATGTCTTGATATGTGTAATGATGTTAATATAACATTTCTATATGTCCTGATATGTGTAATGCTGTTAACATACCATTTTTATATGTCTTGATATGTGTAATGCTGTTAACATACCATTTCTATATGAATTGATATGTGTAATGCTGTTAACATACCATTTCTATATGTTCTGATATGTGTAATGCTGTTAACATAACATTTCTATATGTCCTGATATGTGTAATGCTGTTAACATATCATTTCTATATGTCTTGATATGTGTAATGCTGTTAACATAGCATTTCTATATGTCTTGATATGTGTAATGATGTTAACATAACATTTCTATATGTTCTGATATGTGTAATGCTGTTAACATACCATTTCTCTATGTTCTGATATCTGTAATGCTGTTAGCATACCATTTCTATATGTTCTGATATGTGCAATGCTGTTAACATAACATTTCTATATGTCTTGATATGTGTAATGCTGTTAACATACCATTTCTATATGTTCTGATATGTGTAATGCTGTTAACATACCATTTCTATATGTTCTGATATGTGTAATGCTGTTAACATAACATTTCTATATGTCTTGATATGTGTAATGATGTTAATATAACATTTCTATATGTCCTGATATGTGTAATGCTGTTAACATACCATTTCTATATGTCTTGATATGTGTAATGCTGTTAACATAACATTTCTCTATGTTCTGATATGTGCAATGCTGTTAACATAACATTTCTATATGTCTTGATATGTGTAATGCTGTTAACATACCATTTCTATTTGTTCTGATATGTGTAATGCTGTTAACATACCATTTCTATATGTCCTGATATGTGTAATGCTGTTAACATACCATTTCTATATGTTCTGATATGTGTAATGCTATTAACATAACATTTATATATGTCCTCATATGTGTAATGCTGTTAACATAACATTTCTATATGTCTTGATATGTGTAATGCTGTTAACATACCATTTCTATATGTTCTGATATGTGTAATGCTATTAACATAACATTTATATATGTCCTGATATGTGTAATGCTGTTAACATAACATTTCTATATGTCTTGATATGTGTAATGCTGTTAACATAACATTTCTATATGTTCTGATATGTGTAATGCTGTTAACATACCATTTCTATATGTCTTGATATGTGTAATGCTGTTAACATACCATTTCTATATGAATTGATATGTGTAATGCTGTTAACATACCATTTCTATATGTTCTGATATGTGTAATGCTGTTAACATAACATTTCTATATGTCCTGATATGTGTAATGCTGATAACATATCATTTCTATATGTCTTGATATGTGTAATGCTGTTAACATAACATTTCTATATGTCTTGATATGTGTAATGATGTTAACATAACATTTCTATATGTTCTGATATGTGTAATGCTGTTAACATACCATTTCTCTATGTTCTGATATGTGTAATGCTGTTAACATAGCATTTCTATATGTCTTGATATGTGTAATGCTGTTAACATAACATTTCTATATGTCTTGATATGTGTAATGCTGTTAACATAACATTTCTATATGTCTTGATATGTGTAATGCTGTTAATATAACATTTCTATATGTCCTGATATGTGTAATGCTGTTAACATACCATTTCTATATGTTCTAATATGTGCAATGCTGTTAACATAACATTTCTATATGTCTTGATATGTGTAATGCTGTTAACATACCATTTCTATGTTCTAATATGTGCAATGCTGTTAACATAACATTTCTATATGTCCTGATATGTGTAATGCTGTTAACATAACATTTCTATATGTCTTGATATGTGTAATGATGTTAATATAACATTTCTATTTGTCTTGATATGTGTAATGCTGTTAACATATCATTTATATATGTTCTAATATGTGCAATGCTGTTAACATAGCATTTCTATATGTCCTGATATGTGTAATGCTGTTAACATACCATTTCTCTATGTTCTGATATGTGTAATGCTGTTAACATAGCATTTCTATATGTCCTGATATGTGTAATGCTGTTAACATAGCATTTCTATATGTCTTGATATGTGTAATGCTGTTAACATACCATTTCTATATGTTCTGATATGTGCAATGCTGTTAACATAACATTTCTATATGTCCTGATATGTGTAATGCTGTTAACATATCATTTATATATGTCTTGATATGTGTAATGCTGTTAATATGCCATTTCTATATGTTCTGATATGTGTAATGCTGCTAACATACCATTTCTATATGTTCTGATATGTGTAATGCTGTTAACAAAACATTTATATATGTCCTGATATGTGTAATGCTGTTAACATAACATTTCTATATGTCTTGATATGTGTAATGCTGTTAACATACCATTTCTATATGTTCTGATATGTGTAATGCTGTTAACATACCATTTCTATATGTCCTGATATGTGTAATGCTGTTAACATACCATTTCTATATGAATTGATATGTGTAATGCTGTTAACATACCATTTCTATATGTCTTGATATCTGTAATTCTGTTAACATAACATTTCTATATGTCTTGATATGTGTAATAATGTTAACATAACATTTCTATATGTTCTGATATGTGTAATGCTCTTAACATACCATTTCTATATGTCTTGATATGTGTAATGCTGTTAACAAAACATTTCTATATGTCCTGATATGTGTAATGCTGTTAACATAACATTTATATATGTCCTGATATGTGTAATGCTGTTAACATAGCATTTCTATATGTCTTGATATGTGTAATGCTATTAACATAACATTTCTATATGTCCTGATATGTGTAATGCTGTTAAAATAACATTTCTATATGTCCTGATATGTGTAATGCTGTTAACATAACATTTCTATATGTCTTCATATGTGTAATGATGTTAACATAACATTTCTATATGTTCTGATATGTGTAATGCTGTTAACATACCATTTCTATATGTCCTGATATGTGTAATGCTGTTAACATAACATTTCTATATGTCTTGATATGTGTAATGCTGTTAACATAACATTCCTATATGTCCTGATATGTGTAATGATGTTAACATAACATTTCTATATGTCTTGATATGTGTAATGCTGTTAACATACCATTTCTATATGTCTTGATATGTGTAATGCTGTTAAAATAACATTTCTATATGTCCTGATATGTGTAATGCTGTTAACATAGCATTTCTATATGTCCTGATATGTGTAATGCTGTTAACATAGCATTCCTATATGTCTTGATATGTGTAATGATGTTAACATAACATTTCTATATGTTCTGATATCTGTAATGCTGTTAACATATCATTTCTATATGTTCTGATATGTGTAATGCTGTTAACATACCATTTCTCTATGTTCTGATATGTGTAATGCTGTTAACATAACATTTCTATATGTCTTGATATGTGTAATGCTGTTAACATAACATTTCTATATGTCTTGATATGTGTAATGCTGTTAACATACCATTTCTATATGTCCTGATATGTGTAATGCTGTTAACATACCATTTCTATATGAATTGATATGTGTAATGCTGTTAACATACCCTTTCTATATGTCTTGATATCTGTAATTCTGTTAACATAACATTTCTATATGTCTTGATATGTGTAATACTGTTAACATAACATTTCTATATGTTCTGATATGTGTAATGCTCTTAACATACCATTTCTATATGTCTTGATATGTGTAATGCTGTTAACAAAACATTTCTATATGTCCTGATATGTGTAATGCTGTTAACATAACATTTATATATGTCCTGATATGTGTAATGCTGTTAACATAGCATTTCTATATGTCTTGATATGTGTAATGCTATTAACATAACATTTCTATATGTCCTGATATGTGTAATGCTGTTAAAATAACATTTCTATCTGTCCTGATATGTGTAATGCTGTTAACATAACATTTCTATATGTCTTCATAAGTGTAATGATGTTAACATAACATTTCTATATGTTCTGATATGTGTAATGCTGTTAACATACCATTTCTATATGTCCTGATATGTGTAATGCTGTTAACATAACATTTCTATATGTCTTGATATGTGTAATGCTGTTAACATAACATTCCTATATGTCCTGATATGTGTAATGATGTTAACATAACATTTCTATATGTCTTGATATGTGTAATGCTGTTAACATACCATTTCTATATGTCTTGATATGTGTAATGCTGTTAAAATAACATTTCTATATGTCCTGATATGTGTAATGCTGTTAACATACCATTTCTATATGTCCTGATATGTGTAATGCTGTTAACATAGCATTCCTATATGTCTTGATATGTGTAATGATGTTAACATAACATTTCTATATGTTCTGATATGTGTAATGCTGTTAACATATCATTTCTATATGTTCTGATATGTGTAATGCTGTTAACATACCATTTCTCTATGTTCTGATATGTGTAATGCTGTTAACATAACATTTCTATATGTCCTGATATGTGTAATGCTGTTAACATAACATTTCTATATGTCTTGATATGTGTAATGCTGTTAACATACCATATCTATATGTTCTGATATGTGCAATGCTGTTAACATA
The DNA here is from genome assembly GCA_963383655.1 of Bathymodiolus septemdierum. Taxonomy (NCBI): domain Eukaryota; kingdom Metazoa; phylum Mollusca; class Bivalvia; order Mytilida; family Modiolidae; genus Bathymodiolus; species Bathymodiolus septemdierum. Next base: position 8,009,166 of record OY726522.1, on the reverse strand, counting down.
GCATTTCTATAGTCCTGATATGTGTAATGCTGTTAACATATCATTTATATATGTCTTGATATGTGTAATGCTGTTAACATGCCATTTCTATATGTTCTGATATGTGTAATGCTGTTAACATACCATTTCTATATGTTCTGATATGTGTAATGCTGTTAACATAACATTTATATATGTCCTGATATGTGTAATGCTGTTAACATAGCATTTCTATATGTCTTGATATGTGTAATGCTGTTAACATACCATTTCTATATGTTCTGATATGTGTAATGCTGTTAACATACCATTTCTATATGTCCTAATATGTGTAATGCTGTTAAGATACCATTTCTATATGAATTGATATGTGTAATGCTGTTAGCATACCATTTCTATATGTTCTGATATGTGTAATGCTGTTAACATAACATATCTATATTTCTTGATATGTGTAATGCTGTTAACATACCATTTCTATATGCTCTGATATGTGTAATGCTGTTAACATATCATTTCTATATGTCTTGATATGTGTAATGCTGTTAACATAGCATTTCTATATGTCTTGATATGTGTAATGATGTTAACATAGCATTTCTATATGTTCTGATATCTGTAATGCTGTTAACATATCATTTCTATATGTTCTGATATGTGTAATGCTGTTAACATACCATTTCTCTATGTTCTGATATGTGTAATGCTGTTAACATAACATTTCTATATGTCTTGATATGTGTAATGCTGTTAACATAACATTTCTATATGTCTTGATATGTGTAATGCTGTTAACATACCATTTCTATATGTCCTGATATGTGTAATGCTGTTAACATACCATTTCTATATGAATTGATATGTGTAATGCTGTTAACATACCCTTTCTATATGTCTTGATATCTGTAATTCTGTTAACATAACATTTCTATATGTCTTGATATGTGTAATACTGTTAACATAACATTTCTATATGTTCTGATATGTGTAATGCTCTTAACATACCATTTCTATATGTCTTGATATGTGTAATGCTGTTAACAAAACATTTCTATATGTCCTGATATGTGTAATGCTGTTAACATAACATTTATATATGTCCTGATATGTGTAATGCTGTTAACATAGCATTTCTATATGTCTTGATATGTGTAATGCTATTAACATAACATTTCTATATGTCCTGATATGTGTAATGCTGTTAAAATAACATTTCTATCTGTCCTGATATGTGTAATGCTGTTAACATAACATTTCTATATGTCTTCATAAGTGTAATGATGTTAACATAACATTTCTATATGTTCTGATATGTGTAATGCTGTTAACATACCATTTCTATATGTCCTGATATGTGTAATGCTGTTAACATAACATTTCTATATGTCTTGATATGTGTAATGCTGTTAACATAACATTCCTATATGTCCTGATATGTGTAATGATGTTAACATAACATTTCTATATGTCTTGATATGTGTAATGCTGTTAACATACCATTTCTATATGTCTTGATATGTGTAATGCTGTTAAAATAACATTTCTATATGTCCTGATATGTGTAATGCTGTTAACATACCATTTCTATATGTCCTGATATGTGTAATGCTGTTAACATAGCATTCCTATATGTCTTGATATGTGTAATGATGTTAACATAACATTTCTATATGTTCTGATATGTGTAATGCTGTTAACATATCATTTCTATATGTTCTGATATGTGTAATGCTGTTAACATACCATTTCTCTATGTTCTGATATGTGTAATGCTGTTAACATAACATTTCTATATGTCCTGATATGTGTAATGCTGTTAACATAACATTTCTATATGTCTTGATATGTGTAATGCTGTTAACATACCATATCTATATGTTCTGATATGTGCAATGCTGTTAACATAGCATTTCTATAGTCCTGATATGTGTAATGCTGTTAACATATCATTTATATATGTCTTGATATGTGTAATGCTGTTAACATGCCATTTCTATATGTTCTGATATGTGTAATGCTGTTAACATACCATTTCTATATGTTCTGATATGTGTAATGCTGTTAACATAACATTTATATATGTCCTGATATGTGTAATGCTGTTAACATAGCATTTCTATATGTCTTGATATGTGTAATGCTGTTAACATACCATTTCTATATGTTCTGATATGTGTAATGCTGTTAACATACCATTTCTATATGTCCTAATATGTGTAATGCTGTTAAGATACCATTTCTATATGAATTGATATGTGTAATGCTGTTAGCATACCATTTCTATATGTTCTGATATGTGTAATGCTGTTAACATAACATATCTATATTTCTTGATATGTGTAATGCTGTTAACATACCATTTCTATATGCTCTGATATGTGTAATGCTGTTAACATATCATTTCTATATGTCTTGATATGTGTAATGCTGTTAACATAGCATTTCTATATGTCTTGATATGTGTAATGATGTTAACATAGCATTTCTATATGTTCTGATATGTGTAATGCTGTTAACATACCATTTCTATATGTCTTGATATGTGTAATGCTGTTAACATAACATTTCTATATGTCCTGATATGTGTAATGCTGTTAATATAACATTTCTATATGTCCTGATATGTGTAATGCTGTTAACATAACACTTCTATGTGTACTGATATGTGTAATGCTGTTAACATAACATTTATATATGTCCTGATATGTGTAATGCTGTTAACATAACATTTATATATGTCTTGATATGAGTAATGCTGTTAACATACCATTTCTATATGTTCTGATATGTGTAATGCTGTTAACATACCATTTCTATATGTCCTAATATGTGTAATGCTGTTAAGATACCATTTCTATATGAATTGATATGTGTAATGCTGTTAACATAACATTTCTATATGTCTTGATATATGTAATGATGTTAACATAACATTTCTATATGTTCTGATATGTGTAATGCTGTTAACATACCATTTCTATATGTCTTGATATGTGTAATGCTGTTAACATAACATTTCTATATGTCCTGATATGTGTAATGCTGTTAATATAACATTTCTATATGTCCTGATATGTGTAATGCTGTTAACATAACATTTCTATATGTCCTGATATGTGTAATGCTGTTAACATATCATTTATATATGTCTTGATATGTGTAATGCTGTTAACATGCCATTTCTATATCTTCTGATATGTGTAAAGCGGTTAACATACCATTTCTATATGTTCTGATATGTGTAATGCTGTTAACATAACATTTATATATGTCCTGATATGTGTAATGCTGTTAACATAACATTTATATATGTTCTGATATGTGTAATACTGTTAACATAACATTTCTATATGTCTTGATATGTGTAATGCTGTTAACATACCATTTCTATATGTTCTGATATGTGTAATGCTGTTAACATACCATTTCTATATGTCCTGATATAAGTAATGCTGTTAACATACCATTTCTATATGAATTGATATGTGTAATGCTGTTAACATACCATTTCTATATGTCTTGATATGTGTAATACTGTTAACATAACATTTCTATATGTCTTGATATGTGTAATGCTGTTAACATAGCATTTCTATATGTCTTGATATGTGTAATAATGTTAGCATAACATTTCTATATGTTCTGATATGTGTAATGCTGTTAACATACCATTTCTATGCGTCTTGATATGTGTAATGCTGTTAACAAAACATTTCTATATGTCCTGATATGTGTAATGCTGTTAACATAACATTTCTATATGTCTTGATATGTGTAATGCTGTTAACATAGCATTTCTATATGTCTTGATATGTGTAATGCTGTTACCATAACATTTCTAGATGTCCTGATATGTGTAATGCTGTTAACATAGCATTTCTATATGTCTTGATATGTGTAATGCTGTTAAAATAACATTTCTATATGTCCTGATATGTGTAAAGCTGTTAAAATAACATTTCTATATGTCCTGATATGTGCAATGCTGTTAACATAACATTTATATATGTCTTGATATGTGTAATGCTGTTAACATAACATTTCTATATGTCTTCATATGTGTAATAATGTTGACATAACATTTCTATATGTTCTGAGATGTGTAATGCTGTTAACATACCATTTCTATACGTCTTGATATGTGAAATGCTGTTAACAAAACATTTCTATATGTCCTGATATGTGTAATGCTGTTAACATAACATTTCTATATGTCTTGATATGTGTAATGCTGTTAACATAGCATTTCTATATGTCTTGATATGTGTAATGCTGTTAACATAACATTTCTATATGTCCTGATATGTGTAATGCTGTTAAAATAACATTTCTATATGTCCTGATATGTGTAATTCTGTTAACATAACATTTCTATATATCTTGATATGTGTAATGCTGTTAACATAGCATTTCTATATGTCTTCATATGTGTAATAATGTTAACATAACATTTCTATATGTTCTGATATGTGTAATGATGTTAACATAGCATTCCTATATGTCTTGATATGTGTAATGATGTTAACATAACATTTCTATATGTTCTGATATGTGTAATGCTGTTAACATATCATTTATATATGTCTTGATATGTGTAATGCTGTTAACAAAACATTTTTATATGTCCTGATATGTGTAATGCTGTTAACATACCATTTCTCTATGTTCTGATATGTGTAATGCTGTTAACATAACATTTCTGTATATCCTGATATGTGTAATGCTGTTAACATAACATTTCTGTATATCCTGATATGTGTAATGCTGTTAACATAACATTTCTATATGTCCTGATATGTGTAATGCTGTTAACATACCATTTCTATATGTCCTGATATGTGTAATGCTGTTAACATAACATTTCTATATGTCTTGATATGTGTAATGTTGCTAACATACCATTTCTATATGTCCTGATATGTGTAATGCTGTTAACATACCATTTATATATGTCTTGATATGTGTAAAGCTGTTAACATACCATTTCTCTATGTTCTGATATGTGTAATGCTGTTAACATAACATTTCTATATGTCCTGATATGTGTAATGCTGTTAACATAACATTTCTTATTGTCTTGATATGTGTAATGCTGTTAACATACCATTTCTATATGTTCTGATATGTGCAATGCTGTTAACATAACATTTCTATATGTCCTGATATGTGTAATGCTGTTAACATATCATTTCTCTATGTTCTGATATGTGCAATGCTGTTAACATAACATTTCTATATGTCCTGATATGTGTAATGCTGTTAAAATACCATTTCTATATGTTCTGATATGTGTAATGCTGTTGACATAACATTTCTATATGTCTTGATATGTGTAATGCTGTTAACATAACATTTCTATATGTTCTGATATGTGTAATGCTCTTAACATGCCATTTTTATATGTTCTGATATGTGTAATGCTGTTAACATACCATTTCTAAATGTCTTGATATGTGTAATGCTGTTAACATACCATTTCTATATGTTCTGATATGTGTAATGCTATTAACATACCATTTCTATATGTCTTGATATGTGTAATGCTGTTAACATACCATTTCTATATGAATTGATATGTGTAATGCTGTTAACATACCATTTCTATATGTTCTGATATGTGTAATGCTGTTATCATAACATTTCTATATGTCCTGATATGTGTAATGCTGTTAACATATCATTTCTATATGTCTTGATATGTGTAATGCTGTTAACATAACATTTCTATATGTCTTGATATGTGTAATGCTGTTAACATACCATTTCTCTATGTTCTGGTATGTGTAATGCTGTTAGCATACCATTTCTATATGTTCTGATATGTGCAATGCTGTTAACATAACATTTCTATATGTCTTGATATGTGTAATGCTGTTAACATACCATTTCTATATGTTCTGATATGTGTAATGCTGTTAACATAACATTTCTATATGTCTTGATATGTGTAATGATGTTAATATAACATTTCTATATGTCCTGATATGTGTAATGCTGTTAACATAACATTTCTATATGTCCTGATATGTGTAATGCTGTTAACATATCATTTATATATGTCTTGATATGTGTAATGCTGTTAACATGCCATTTCTATATCTTCTGATATGTGTAAAGCGGTTAACATACCATTTCTATATGTTCTGATATGTGTAATGCTGTTAACATAACATTTATATATGTCCTGATATGTGTAATGCTGTTAACATAACATTTATATATGTCCTGATATGTGTAATACTGTTAACATAACATTTCTATATGTCTTGATATGTGTAATGCTGTTAACATACCATTTCTATATGTTCTGATATGTGTAATGCTGTTAACATACCATTTCTATATGTCCTGATATAAGTAATGCTGTTAACATACCATTTCTATATGAATTGATATGTGTAATCCTGTTAACATACCATTTCTATATGTCTTGATATGTGTAATACTGTTAACATAACATTTCTATATGTCTTGATATGTGTAATGCTGTTAACATAGCATTTCTATATGTCTTGATATGTGTAATAATGTTAGCATAACATTTCTATATGTTCTGATATGTGTAATGCTGTTAACATATCATTTCTATGCGTCTTGATATGTGTAATGCTGTTAACAAAACATTTCTATATGTCCTGATATGTGTAATGCTGTTAACATAACATTTCTATATGTCTTGATATGTGTAATGCTGTTAACATAGCATTTCTATATGTCTTGATATGTGTAATGCTGTTACCATAACATTTCTAGATGTCCTGATATGTGTAATGCTGTTAACATAGCATTTCTATATGTCTTGATATGTGTAATGCTGTTAAAATAACATTTCTATATGTCCTGATATGTGTAATGCTGTTAAAATAACATTTCTATATGTCCTGATATGTGCAATGCTGTTAACATAACATTTATATATGTCTTGATATGTGTAATACTGTTAACATAACATTTCTATATGTCTTCATATGTGTAATAATGTTGACATAACATTTCTATATGTTCTGAGATGTGTAATGCTGTTAACATACCATTTCTATACGTCTTGATATGTGTAATGCTGTTAACAAAACATTTCTATATGTCCTGATATGTGTAATGCTGTTAACATAACATTTCTATATGTCTTGATATGTGTAATGCTGTTAACATAGCATTTCTATATGTCTTGATATGTGTAATGCTGTTAACATAACATTTCTATATGTCCTGATATGTGTAATGCTGTTAAAATAACATTTCTATATGTCCTGATATGTTTAATTCTGTTAACATAACATTTCTATATATCTTGATATGTGTAATGCTGTTAACATAACATTTCTATATGTCTTCATATGTGTAATAATGTTAACATAACATTTCTATATGTTCTGATATGTGTAATGATGTTAACATAGCATTCCTATATGTCTTGATATGTGTAATGATGTTAACATAACATTTCTATGTGTTCTGATATGTGTAATGCTGTTAACATATCATTTATATATGTCTTGATATGTGTAATGCTGTTAACAAAACATTTCTATATGTCCTGATATGTGTAATGCTGTTAACATACCATTTTTCTATGTTCTGATATGTGTAATGCTGTTAACATAACATTTCTGTATATCCTGATATGTGTAATGCTGTTAACATAACATTTCTATATGTCCTGATATGTGTAATGCTGTTAACATACCATTTCTGTATATCCTGATATGTGTAATGCTGTTAACATAACATTTCTATATGTCCTGATATGTGTAATGCTGTTAACATACCATTTCTATATGTCCTGATATGTGTAATGCTGTTAACATAACATTTCTATATGTCTTGATATGTGTAATGTTGCTAACATACCATTTCTATATGTCCTGATATGTGTAATGCTGTTAACATACCATTTATATATGTCTTGATATGTGTAATGCTGTTAACATATCATTTCTATATGTTCTGATATGTGCAATGCTGTTAACATAACATTTCTATATGTCCTGATATGTGTAATGCTGTTAAAATACCATTTCTATATGTTCTGATATGTGTAATGCTGTTGACATAACATTTCTATATGTCTTGATATGTGTAATGCTGTTAACATAACATTTCTATATGTTCTGATATGTGTAATGCTCTTAACATGCCATTTTTATATGTTCTGATATGTGTAATGCTGTTAACATACCATTTCTAAATGTCTTGATATGTGTAATGCTGTTAACATACCATTTCTATATGTTCTGATATGTGTAATGCTGTTAACATACCATTTCTATATGTCTTGATATGTGTAATGCTGTTAACATACCATTTCTATATGAATTGATATGTGTAATGCTGTTAACATACCATTTCTATATGTTCTGATATGTGTAATGCTGTTATCATAACATTTCTATATGTCCTGATATGTGTAATGCTGTTAACATATCATTTCTATATGTCTTGATATGTGTAATGCTGTTAACATAACATTTCTATATGTCTTGATATGTGTAATGATGTTAACATAACATTTCTATATGTTCTGATATGTGTAATGCTGTTAACATACCATTTCTCTATGTTCTGGTATGTGTAATGCTGTTAGCATACCATTTCTATATGTTCTGATATGTGCAATGCTGTTAACATAACATTTCTATATGTCTTGATATGTGTAATGCTGTTAACATACCATTTCTATATGTTCTGATATGTGTAATGCTGTTAACATAACATTTCTATATGTCTTGATATGTGTAATGATGGTAATATAACATTTCTATATGTCCTGATATGTGTAATGCTGTTAACATACCATTTCTATTTGTTCTGATATGTGTAATGCTGTTAACATACCATTTCTATATGTCCTGATATGTGTAATGCTGTTAACATACCATTTCTATATGTTCTGATATGTGTAATGCTATTAACATAACATTTATATATGTCCTGATATGTGTAATGCTGTTAACATAACATTTCTATATGTCTTGATATGTGTAATGCTGTTAACATACCATTTCTATATGTTCTGATATGTGTAATGCTGTTAACATACCATTTCTATATGTCTTGATATGTGTAATGCTGTTAACATACCATTTCTATATGAATTGATATGTGTAATGCTGTTAACATACCATTTCTATATGTTCTGATATGTGTAATGCTGTTAACATAACATTTCTATATGTCCTGATATGTGTAATGCTGATAACATATCATTTCTATATGTCTTGATATGTGTAATGCTGTTAACATAATATTTCTATATTTCTTGATATGTGTAATGATGTTAACATAACATTTCTATATGTTCTGATATGTGTAATGCTGTTAACATACCATTTCTCTATGTTCTGATATGTGTAATGCTGTTAACATAGCATTTCTATATGTCTTGATATGTGTAATGCTGTTAATATAACATTTCTATATGTCCTGATATGTGCAATGCTATTAACATAACATTTCTATATGTCTTGATATGTGTAATGATGTTAATATAACATTTCTATATATCCTGATATGTGTAATGCTGTTAACATACCATTTCTATATGTTCTGATATGTGTAATGCTGTTAACATACCATTTCTATTTGTTCTGATATGTGTAATGCTGTTAACATATCATTTCTATATGTCTTGATATGTGTAATGCTGTTAACATAACATTTCTATATGTCTTGATATGTGTAATGATGTTAACATAACATTTCTATATGTTCTGATATGTGTAATGCTGTTAACATACCATTTCTCTATGTTCTGATATGTGTAATGCTGTTAACATAACATTTCCATATGTCCTGATATGTGTAATGCTGTTAATATAACATTTCTATATGTCCTGATATAAGTAATGCTGTTAACATAACATTTCTCTATGTTCTGATATATGTAATGCTGTTAACATAGCATTTCTATATGTCTTGATATGTGTAATGCTGTTAACATATCATTTATATATGTCTTGATGTGTGTAATGCTGTTAATATGCCATTTCTATATGTTCTGATATGTGTAATGCTGCTAACATACCATTTCTATATGTTCTGATATGTGTAATGCTGTTAACATAACATTTCTATATGTTCTGATATGTGTAATGCTGTTAACATAACATTTATATATGTCCTGATATGTGTAATGCTGTTAACATAACATTTCTATATGTCTTGATATGTGTAATGCTGTTAACATACCATTTCTATATGTTCTGATATGTGTAATGCTGTTAACATACCATTTCTATATGTCCTCATATGTGTAATGCTGTTAACATACCATTTCTATATGAATTGATATGTGTAATGCTGTTAACATACCATTTCTATATGTCTTGATATCTGTAATTCTGTTAGCATAACATTTCTATATGTCTTGATATGTGTAATAATGTTAACATAACATTTCTATATGTTCTGATATGTGTAATGCTCTTAACATACCATTTCTATATGTCTTGATATGTGTATTGCTGTTAACAAACATTTCTATATGTCCTGATATGTGTAATGCTGTTAACATAACATTTATATATGTCCTGATATGTGTAATGCTGTTAACATAGCATTTCTATATGTCTTGATATGTGTAATGCTATTAACATAACATTTCTATATGTCCTGATATGTGTAATGCTGTTAAAATAACATTTCTATATGTCCTGATATGTGTAATGCTGTTAACATAACATTTCTATATGTCTTCATATGTGTAATGATGTTAACATAACATTTCTCTATGTTCTGATATGTGTAATGCTGTTAACATACCATTTCTATATGTCCTGATATGTGTAATGCTGTTAACATAACATTTCTATATGTCTTGATATGTGTAATGCTGTTAACATACCATTTCTATTTGTTCTGATATGTGTAATGCTGTTAACATATCATTTCTATATGTCTTGATATGTGTAATGCTGTTAACATAACATTTCTATATGTCTTGATATGTGTAATGATGTTAACATAACATTTCTATATGTTCTGATATGTGTAATGCTGTTAACATACCATTTCTCTATGTTCTGATATGTGTAATGCTGTTAACATAACATTTCCATATGTCCTGATATGTGTAATGCTGTTAATATAACATTTCTATATGTCCTGATATGTGTAAACCTGTTAACATACCATTTCTCTATGTTCTGATATGTGTAATGCTGTTAACATAGCATTTCTATATGTCCTGATATGTGTAATGCTGTTAACATAGCATTTCTATATGTCTTGATATGTGTAATGCTGTTAACATACCATTTCTATATGTTCTGATATGTGCAATGCTGTTAGCATAACATTTCTATATGTCCTGATATGTGTAATGCTGTTAACATATCATTTATATATGTCTTGATATGTGTAATGCTGTTAATATGCCATTTCTATATGTTCTGATATGTGTAATGCTCTTAACATACCATTTCTATATTTCTTGATATGTGTAATGGTGTTAACAAAACATTTCTATATGTCCTGACATGTGTAATGCTGTTAACATAACATTTATATATGTCCTGATATGTGTAATGCTGTTAACATAGCATTTCTATATGTCTTGATATGTGTAATGCTATTAACATAACATTTCTATATGTCCTGATATGTGTAATGCTGTTAAAATAACATTTCTATATGTCCTGATATGTGTAATGCTGTTAACATAACATTTCTATATGTCTTCATATGTGTAATGATGTTAACATACCATTTCTATATGTCCTGATATGTGTAATGCTGTTAACATAACATTTCTATGTCTTGATATGTGTAATGCTGTTAACATAACATTCCTATATTTCCTGATATGTGTAATGATGTTAACATAACATTTCTATATGTCTTGATATGTGTAATGCTGTTAACATACCATTTCTATATCTCTTGATATGTGTAATGCTGTTAAAATAACATTTCTATATGTCCTGATATGTGTAATGCTGTTAACATAGCATTTCTATATGTCCTGATATGTGTAATGCTGTTAACATAGCATTCCTATATGTCTTGATATGCGTAATGATGTTAACATAACATTTCTATATGTTCTGATATGTGTAATGCTGTTAACATATCATTTCTATATGTTCTGATATGTGTAATGCTGTTAACATACCATTTCTATATGTCTTCATATGTGTAATGCTGTTAACATAGCATTTCTATATGTCTTGATATGTGTAATAATGTTAGCATAACATTTCTATATGTTCTGATATGTGTAATGCTGTTAACATACCATTTCTATGCGTCTTGATATGTGTAATGCTGTTAACAAAACATTTCTATATGTCCTGATATGTGTAATGCTGTTAACATAACATTTCTATATGTCTTGATATGTGTAATGCTGTTAACATAGCATTTCTATATGTCTTGATATGTGTAATGTTGTTACCATAACATTTCTAGATGTCCTGATATGTGTAATGCTGTTAACATAGCATTTCTATATGTCTTGATATGTGTAATGCTGTTAAAATAACATTTCTATATGTCCTGATATGTGTAATGCTGTTAAAATAACATTTCTATATGTCCTGATATGTGCAATGCTGTTAACATAACATTTATATATGTCTTGATATGTGTAATGCTGTTAACATAACATTTCTATATGTCTTCATATGTGTAATAATGTTGATATAACATTTCTATATGTTCTGAGATGTGTAATGCTGTTAACATACCATTTCTATACGTCTTGATATGTGTAATGCTGTTAACAAAACATTTCTATATTTCCTGATATGTGTAATGCTGTTAACATAACATTTCTATATGTCTTGATATGTGTAATGCTGTTAACATAGCATTTCTCTCTGTCTTGATATGTGTAATGCTGTTACCATAACATTTCTATATATCCTGATATGTGTAATGCTGTTAACATAGCATTTCTATATGTCTTGATATGTGTAATGCTGTTAACATAACATTTCTATATGTCCTGATATGTGTAATGCTGTTAAAATAACATTTCTATATGTCCTGATATGTGTAATTCTGTTAACATAACATTTCTATATATCTTGATATGTGTAATGCTGTTAACATAACATTTCTATATGTCTTCATATGTGTAATAATGTTAACATAACATTTCTATATGTTCTGATATGTGTAATGATGTTAACATAGCATTCCTATATGTCTTGATATGTGTAATGATGTTAACATAACATTTCTATGTGTTCTGATATGTGTAATGCTGTTAACATATCATTTATATATGTCTTGATATGTGTAATGCTGTTAACAAAACATTTCTTTATGTCCTGATATGTGTAATGCTGTTAACATACCATTTCTCTATGTTCTGATATGTGTAATGCTGTTAACATAACATTTCTGTATATCCTGATATGTGTAATGCTGTTAACATAACATTTCTATATGTCCTGATATGTGTAATGCTGTTAACATACCATTTCTGTATATCCTGATATTTGTAATGCTGTTAACATAACATTTCTATATGTCCTGATATGTGTAATGCTGTGAACATACCATTTCTATATGTCCTGATATGTGTAATGCTGTTAACATAACATTTCTATATGTCTTGATATGTGTAATGTTGCTAACATACCATTTCTATATGTCCTGATATGTGTAATGCTGTTAACATACCATTTATATATGTCTTGATATGTGTATAGCTGTTAACATACCATTTCTCTATGTTCTGATATGTGTAATGCTGTTAACATAACATTTCTATATGTCCTGATATGTGTAATGCTGTTAACATAACATTTCTTATTGTCTTGATATGTGTAATGCTGTTAACATACCATTTCTATATGTTCTGATATGTGCAATGCTGTTAACATAACATTTCTATATGTCCTGATATGTGTAATGCTGTTAACATATCATTTCTATATGTTCTGATATGTGCAATGCTGTTAACATAACATTTCTATATGTCCTGATATGTGTAATGCTGTTAAAATACCATTTCTATATGTTCTGATATGTGTAATGCTGTTGACATAACATTTCTATATGTCTTGATATGTGTAATGCTGTTAACATAACATTTCTATATGTTCTGATATGTGTAATGCTCTTAACATGCCATTTTTATATGTTCTGATATGTGTAATGCTGTTAACATACCATTTCTAAATGTCTTGATATGTGTAATGCTGTTAACATACCATTTCTATATGTTCTGATATGTGTAATGCTGTTAACATACCATTTCTATATGTCTTGATATGTGTAATGCTGTTAACATACCATTTCTATATGAATTGATATGTGGAATGCTGTTAACATACCATTTCTATATGTTCTGATATGTGTAATGCTGTTATCATAACATTTCTATATATCCTGATATGTGTAATGCTGTTAACATATCATTTCTATATGTCTTGATATGTGTAATGCTGTTAACATAACATTTATATATGTCTTGATATGTGTAATGATGTTAACATAACATTTCTATATGTTCTGATATGTGTAATGCTGTTAACATACCATTTCTCTATGTTCTGGTATGTGTAATGCTGTTAGCATACCATTTCTATATGTTCTGATATGTGCAATGCTGTTAACATAACATTTCTATATGTCTTGATATGTGTAATGCTGTTAACATACCATTTCTATATGTTCTGATATGTGTAATGCTGTTAACATACCATTTCTATATGTTCTGATATGTGTAATGCTGTTAACATAACATTTCTATATGTCTTGATATGTGTAATGATGTTAATATAACATTTCTATATGTCCTGATATGTGTAATGCTGTTAACATACCATTTCTATTTGTTCTGATATGTGTAATGCTGTTAACATACCATTTCTATATGTCCTGATATGTGTAATGCTGTTAACATACCATTTCTATATGTTCTGATATGTGTAATGCTATTAACATAACATTTATATATGTCCTGATATGTGTAATGCTGTTAACATAACATTTCTATATGTCTTGATATGTGTAATGCTGTTAACATACCATTTCTATATGTTCTGATATGTGTAATGCTGTTAACATACCATTTCTATATGTCTTGATATGTGTAATGCTGTTAACATACCATTTCTATATGAATTGATATGTGTAATGCTGTTAACATACCATTTCTATATGTTCTGATATGTGTAATGCTGTTAACATAACATTTCTATATGTCCTGATATGTGTAATGCTGATAACATATCATTTCTATATGTCTTGATATGTGTAATGCTGTTAACATAACATTTCTATATGTCTTGATATGTGTAATGATGTTAACATAACATTTCTATATGTTCTGATATGTGTAATGCTGTTAACATACCATTTCTCTATGTTCTGATATGTGTAATGCTGTTAACATAGCATTTCTATATGTCTTGATATGTGTAATGCTGTTAATATAACATATCTATATGTCCTGATATGTGCAATGCTATTAACATAACATTTCTATATGTCTTGATATGTGTAATGATGTTAATATAACATTTCTATATGTCCTGATATGTGTAATGCTGTTAACATACCATTTCTATATGTTCTGATATGTGTAATGCTGTTAACATACCATTTCTCTATGTTCTGATATGTGTAATGCTGTTAACATAGCATTTCCATATGTCCTGATATGTGTAATGATGTTAATATAGCATTTCTATATGTCCTGATATAAGTAATGCTGTTAACATAACATTTCTCTATGTTCTGATATGTGTAATGCTGTTAACATAGCATTTCTATATGTCTTGATATGTGTAATGCTGTTAACATAACATTTCTATATGTTCTGATATGTGTAATGCTGTTAACATAACATTTCTATATGTCCTGATATGTGTAATGCTGTTAACATAACATTTCTATATGTCTTGATATGTGTAATGCTGTTAACATACCATTTCTATATGTTCTGATATGTGTAATGCTGTTAACATACCATTTCTATATGTCCTCATATATGTAATGCTGTTAACATACCATTTCTATATGAATTGATATGTGTAATGCTGTTAACATACCATTTCTATATGTCTTGATATCTGTAATTCTGTTAACATAACATTTCTATATGTCTTGATATGTGTAATAATGTTAACATAACATTTCTATATGTTCTGATATGTGTAATGCTCTTAACATACCATTTCTATATGTCTTGATATGTGTATTGCTGTTAACAAAACATTTCTATATGTTCTGATATGTGTAATGCTGTTAACATAACATTTATATATGTCCTGATATGTGTAATGCTGTTAACATAGCATTTCTATATGTCTTGATATGTGTAATGCTATTAACATAACATTTCTATATGTCCTGATATGTGTAATGCTGTTAAAATAACATTTCTATATGTCCTGATATGTGTAATGCTGTTAACATAACATTTCTATATGTCTTCATATGTGTAATGATGTTAACATACCATTTCTATATGTCCTGATATGTGTAATGCTGTTAACATAACATTTCTATGTCTTGATATGTGTAATGCTGTTAACATAACATTCCTATATTTCCTGATATGTGTAATGATGTTAACATAACATTTCTATATGTCTTGATATGTGTAATGCTGTTAACATACCATTTCTATATCTCTTGATATGTGTAATGCTGTTAAAATAACATTTCTATATGTCCTGATATGTGTAATGCTGTTAACATAGCATTTCTATATGTCCTGATATGTGTAATGCTGTTAACATAGCATTCCTATATGTCTTGATATGCGTAATGATGTTAACATAACATTTCTATATGTTCTGATATGTGTAATGCTGTTAACATATCATTTCTATATGTTCTGATATGTGTAATGCTGTTAACATACCATTTCTATATGTCTTGATATGTGTAATGCTGTTAACATAGCATTTCTATATGTCTTGATATGTGTAATAATGTTAGCATAACATTTCTATATGTTCTGATATGTGTAATGCTGTTAACATACCATTTCTATGCGTCTTGATATGTGTAATGCTGTTAACAAAACATTTCTATATGTCCTGATATGTGTAATGCTGTTAACATAACATTTCTATATGTCTTGATATGTGTAATGCTGTTAACATAGCATTTCTATATGTCTTGATATGTGTAATGTTGTTACCATAACATTTCTAGATGTCCTGATATGTGTAATGCTGTTAACATAGCATTTCTATATGTCTTGATATGTGTAATGCTGTTAAAATAACATTTCTATATGTCCTGATATGTGTAATGCTGTTAAAATAACATTTCTATATGTCCTGATATGTGCAATGCTGTTAACATAACATTTATATATGTCTTGATATGTGTAATGCTGTTAACATAACATTTCTATATGTCTTCATATGTGTAATAATGTTGATATAACATTTCTATATGTTCTGAGATGTGTAATGCTGTTAACATACCATTTCTATACGTCTTGATATGTGTAATGCTGTTAACAAAACATTTCTATATTTCCTGATATGTGTAATGCTGTTAACATAACATTTCTATATGTCTTGATATGTGTAATGCTGTTAACATAGCATTTCTCTCTGTCTTGATATGTGTAATGCTGTTACCATAACATTTCTATATATCCTGATATGTGTAATGCTGTTAACATAGCATTTCTATATGTCTTGATATGTGTAATGCTGTTAACATAACATTTCTATATGTCCTGATATGTGTAATGCTGTTAAAATAACATTTCTATATGTCCTGATATGTGTAATTCTGTTAACATAACATTTCTATATATCTTGATATGTGTAATGCTGTTAACATAACATTTCTATATGTCTTCATATGTGTAATAATGTTAACATAACATTTCTATATGTTCTGATATGTGTAATGATGTTAACATAGCATTCCTATATGTCTTGATATGTGTAATGATGTTAACATAACATTTCTATGTGTTCTGATATGTGTAATGCTGTTAACATATCATTTATATATGTCTTGATATGTGTAATGCTGTTAACAAAACATTTCTTTATGTCCTGATATGTGTAATGCTGTTAACATACCATTTCTCTATGTTCTGATATGTGTAATGCTGTTAACATAACATTTCTGTATATCCTGATATGTGTAATGCTGTTAACATAACATTTCTATATGTCCTGATATGTGTAATGCTGTTAACATACCATTTCTGTATATCCTGATATTTGTAATGCTGTTAACATAACATTTCTATATGTCCTGATATGTGTAATGCTGTGAACATACCATTTCTATATGTCCTGATATGTGTAATGCTGTTAACATAACATTTCTATATGTCTTGATATGTGTAATGTTGCTAACATACCATTTCTATATGTCCTGATATGTGTAATGCTGTTAACATACCATTTATATATGTCTTGATATGTGTATAGCTGTTAACATACCATTTCTCTATGTTCTGATATGTGTAATGCTGTTAACATAACATTTCTATATGTCCTGATATGTGTAATGCTGTTAACATAACATTTCTTATTGTCTTGATATGTGTAATGCTGTTAACATACCATTTCTATATGTTCTGATATGTGCAATGCTGTTAACATAACATTTCTATATGTCCTGATATGTGTAATGCTGTTAACATATCATTTCTATATGTTCTGATATGTGCAATGCTGTTAACATAACATTTCTATATGTCCTGATATGTGTAATGCTGTTAAAATACCATTTCTATATGTTCTGATATGTGTAATGCTGTTGACATAACATTTCTATATGTCTTGATATGTGTAATGCTGTTAACATAACATTTCTATATGTTCTGATATGTGTAATGCTCTTAACATGCCATTTTTATATGTTCTGATATGTGTAATGCTGTTAACATACCATTTCTAAATGTCTTGATATGTGTAATGCTGTTAACATACCATTTCTATATGTTCTGATATGTGTAATGCTGTTAACATACCATTTCTATATGTCTTGATATGTGTAATGCTGTTAACATACCATTTCTATATGAATTGATATGTGGAATGCTGTTAACATACCATTTCTATATGTTCTGATATGTGTAATGCTGTTATCATAACATTTCTATATATCCTGATATGTGTAATGCTGTTAACATATCATTTCTATATGTCTTGATATGTGTAATGCTGTTAACATAACATTTATATATGTCTTGATATGTGTAATGATGTTAACATAACATTTCTATATGTTCTGATATGTGTAATGCTGTTAACATACCATTTCTCTATGTTCTGGTATGTGTAATGCTGTTAGCATACCATTTCTATATGTTCTGATATGTGCAATGCTGTTAACATAACATTTCTATATGTCTTGATATGTGTAATGCTGTTAACATACCATTTCTATATGTTCTGATATGTGTAATGCTGTTAACATACCATTTCTATATGTTCTGATATGTGTAATGCTGTTAACATAACATTTCTATATGTCTTGATATGTGTAATGATGTTAATATAACATTTCTATATGTCCTGATATGTGTAATGCTGTTAACATACCATTTCTATTTGTTCTGATATGTGTAATGCTGTTAACATACCATTTCTATATGTCCTGATATGTGTAATGCTGTTAACATACCATTTCTATATGTTCTGATATGTGTAATGCTATTAACATAACATTTATATATGTCCTGATATGTGTAATGCTGTTAACATAACATTTCTATATGTCTTGATATGTGTAATGCTGTTAACATACCATTTCTATATGTTCTGATATGTGTAATGCTGTTAACATACCATTTCTATATGTCTTGATATGTGTAATGCTGTTAACATACCATTTCTATATGAATTGATATGTGTAATGCTGTTAACATACCATTTCTATATGTTCTGATATGTGTAATGCTGTTAACATAACATTTCTATATGTCCTGATATGTGTAATGCTGATAACATATCATTTCTATATGTCTTGATATGTGTAATGCTGTTAACATAACATTTCTATATGTCTTGATATGTGTAATGATGTTAACATAACATTTCTATATGTTCTGATATGTGTAATGCTGTTAACATACCATTTCTCTATGTTCTGATATGTGTAATGCTGTTAACATAGCATTTCTATATGTCTTGATATGTGTAATGCTGTTAATATAACATATCTATATGTCCTGATATGTGCAATGCTATTAACATAACATTTCTATATGTCTTGATATGTGTAATGATGTTAATATAACATTTCTATATGTCCTGATATGTGTAATGCTGTTAACATACCATTTCTATATGTTCTGATATGTGTAATGCTGTTAACATACCATTTCTCTATGTTCTGATATGTGTAATGCTGTTAACATAGCATTTCCATATGTCCTGATATGTGTAATGATGTTAATATAGCATTTCTATATGTCCTGATATAAGTAATGCTGTTAACATAACATTTCTCTATGTTCTGATATGTGTAATGCTGTTAACATAGCATTTCTATATGTCTTGATATGTGTAATGCTGTTAACATAACATTTCTATATGTTCTGATATGTGTAATGCTGTTAACATAACATTTCTATATGTCCTGATATGTGTAATGCTGTTAACATAACATTTCTATATGTCTTGATATGTGTAATGCTGTTAACATACCATTTCTATATGTTCTGATATGTGTAATGCTGTTAACATACCATTTCTATATGTCCTCATATATGTAATGCTGTTAACATACCATTTCTATATGAATTGATATGTGTAATGCTGTTAACATACCATTTCTATATGTCTTGATATCTGTAATTCTGTTAACATAACATTTCTATATGTCTTGATATGTGTAATAATGTTAACATAACATTTCTATATGTTCTGATATGTGTAATGCTCTTAACATACCATTTCTATATGTCTTGATATGTGTATTGCTGTTAACAAAACATTTCTATATGTTCTGATATGTGTAATGCTGTTAACATAACATTTATATATGTCCTGATATGTGTAATGCTGTTAACATAGCATTTCTATATGTCTTGATATGTGTAATGCTATTAACATAACATTTCTATATGTCCTGATATGTGTAATGCTGCTAAAATAACATTTCTATATGTCCTGATATGTGTAATGCTGTTAACATAACATTTCTATATGTCTTCATATGTGTAATGATGTTAACATACCATTTCTCTATGTTCTGATATGTGTAATGCTGTTAACATACCATTTCTATATGTCCTGATATGTGTAATGCTGTTAACATATCATTTCTATATGTTCTGATATGTGCAATGCTGTTAACATAACATTTCTATATGTCCTGATATGTGTAATGCTGTTAAAATACCATTTCTATATGTTCTGATATGTGTAATGCTGTTGACATAACATTTCTATATGTCTTGATATGTGTAATGCTGTTAACATAACATTTCTATATGTTCTGATATGTGTAATGCTCTTAACATGCCATTTTTATATGTTCTGATATGTGTAATGCTGTTAACATACCATTTCTAAATGTCTTGATATGTGTAATGCTGTTAACATACCATTTCTATATGTTCTGATATGTGTAATGCTGTTAACATACCATTTCTATATGTCTTGATATGTGTAATGCTGTTAACATACCATTTCTATATGAATTGATATGTGGAATGCTGTTAACATACCATTTCTATATGTTCTGATATGTGTAATGCTGTTATCATAACATTTCTATATATCCTGATATGTGTAATGCTGTTAACATATCATTTCTATATGTCTTGATATGTGTAATGCTGTTAACATAACATTTATATATGTCTTGATATGTGTAATGATGTTAACATAACATTTCTATATGTTCTGATATGTGTAATGCTGTTAACATATCATTTCTATATGTCTTGATATGTGTAATGCTGTTAACATAACATTTATATATGTCTTGATATGTGTAATGATGTTAACATAACATTTCTATATGTTCTGATATGTGTAATGCTGTTAACATACCATTTCTCTATGTTCTGGTATGTGTAATGCTGTTAGCATACCATTTCTATATGTTCTGATATGTGCAATGCTGTTAACATAACATTTCTATATGTCTTGATATGTGTAATGCTGTTAACATACCATTTCTATATGTTCTGATATGTGTAATGCTGTTAACATACCATTTCTATATGTTCTGATATGTGTAATGCTGTTAACATAACATTTCTATATGTCTTGATATGTGTAATGATGTTAATATAACATTTCTATATGTCCTGATATGTGTAATGCTGTTAACATACCATTTCTATTTGTTCTGATATGTGTAATGCTGTTAACATACCATTTCTATATGTCCTGATATGTGTAATGCTGTTAACATACCATTTCTATATGTTCTGATATGTGTAATGCTATTAACATAACATTTATATATGTCCTGATATGTGTAATGCTGTTAACATAACATTTCTATATGTCTTGATATGTGTAATGCTGTTAACATACCATTTCTATATGTTCTGATATGTGTAATGCTGTTAACATACCATTTCTATATGTCTTGATATGTGTAATGCTGTTAACATACCATTTCTATATGAATTGATATGTGTAATGCTGTTAACATACCATTTCTATATGTTCTGATATGTGTAATGCTGTTAACATAACATTTCTATATGTCCTGATATGTGTAATGCTGATAACATATCATTTCTATATGTCTTGATATGTGTAATGCTGTTAACATAACATTTCTATATGTCTTGATATGTGTAATGATGTTAACATAACATTTCTATATGTTCTGATATGTGTAATGCTGTTAACATACCATTTCTCTATGTTCTGATATGTGTAATGCTGTTAACATAGCATTTCTATATGTCTTGATATGTGTAATGCTGTTAATATAACATATCTATATGTCCTGATATGTGCAATGCTATTAACATAACATTTCTATATGTCTTGATATGTGTAATGATGTTAATATAACATTTCTATATGTCCTGATATGTGTAATGCTGTTAACATACCATTTCTATATGTTCTGATATGTGTAATGCTGTTAACATACCATTTCTCTATGTTCTGATATGTGTAATGCTGTTAACATAGCATTTCCATATGTCCTGATATGTGTAATGATGTTAATATAGCATTTCTATATGTCCTGATATAAGTAATGCTGTTAACATAACATTTCTCTATGTTCTGATATGTGTAATGCTGTTAACATAGCATTTCTATATGTCTTGATATGTGTAATGCTGTTAACATACCATTTCTATATGTTCTGATATGTGCAATGCTGTTAACATAACATTTCTATATGTCCTGATATGTGTAATGCTGTTAACATATCATTTATATATGTCTTGATATGTGTAATGCTGTTAATATGCCATTTCTATATGTTCTGATATGTGTAATGCTGTTAACATAACATTTCTATATGTTCTGATATGTGTAATGCTGTTAACATAACATTTCTATATGTCCTGATATGTGTAATGCTGTTAACATAACATTTCTATATGTCTTGATATGTGTAATGCTGTTAACATACCATTTCTATATGTTCTGATATGTGTAATGCTGTTAACATACCATTTCTATATGTCCTCATATGTGTAATGCTGTTAACATACCATTTCTATATGAATTGATATGTGTAATGCTGTTAACATACCATTTCTATATGTCTTGATATCTGTAATTCTGTTAACATAACATTTCTATATGTCTTGATATGTGTAATAATGTTAACATAACATTTCTATATGTTCTTATATGTGTAATGCTCTTAACATACCATTTCTATATGTCTTGATATGTGTATTGCTGTTAACAAAACATTTCTATATGTTCTGATATGTGTAATGCTGTTAACATAACATTTATATATGTCCTGATATGTGTAATGCTGTTAACATAGCATTTCTATATGTCTTGATATGTGTAATGCTATTAACATAACATTTCTATATGTCCTGATATGTGTAATGCTGCTAAAATAACATTTCTATATGTCCTGATATGTGTAATGCTGTTAACATAACATTTCTATATGTCTTCATATGTGTAATGATGTTAACATACCATTTCTCTATGTTCTGATATGTGTAATGCTGTTAACATACCATTTCTATATGTCCTGATATGTGTAATGCTGTTAACATAACATTTCTATATGTCTTGATATGTGTAATGCTGTTAACATACCATTTCTATTTGTTCTGATATGTGTAATGCTGTTAACATATCATTTCTATATGTCTTGATATGTGTAATGCTGTTAACATAACATTTCTATATGTCTTGATATGTGTAATGATGTTAACATAACATTTCTATATGTTCTGATATGTGTAATGCTGTTAACATACCATTTCTCTATGTTCTGATATGTGTAATGCTGTTAACATAACATTTCCATATGTCCTGATATGTGTAATGCTGTTAATATAACATTTCTATATGTCCTGATATGTGTAATCCTGTTAACATACCATTTCTCTATGTTCTGATATGTGTAATGCTGTTAACATAGCATTTCTATATGTCCTGATATGTGTAATGCTGTTAACATAGCATTTCTATATGTCTTGATATGTGTAATGCTGTTAACATACCATTTCTATATGTTCTGATATGTGCAATGCTGTTAACATAACATTTCTATATGTCCTGATATGTGTAATGCTGTTAACATATCATTTATATATGTCTTGATATGTGTAATGCTGTTAATATGCCATTTCTATATGTTCTGATATGTGTAATGCTCTTAACATACCATTTCTATATGTCTTGATATGTGTAATGGTGTTAACAAAACATTTCTATATGTCCTGACATGTGTAATGCTGTTAACATAACATTTATATATGTCCTGATATGTGTAATGCTGTTAACATAGCATTTCTATATGTCTTGATATGTGTAATGCTATTAACATAACATTTCTATATGTCCTGATATGTGTAATGCTGTTAAAATAACATTTCTATATGTCCTGATATGTGTAATGCTGTTAACATAACATTTCTATATGTCTTCATATGTGTAATGATGTTAACATACCATTTCTATATGTCCTGATATGTGTAATGCTGTTAACATAACATTTATATGTCTTGATATGTGTAATGCTGTTAACATAACATTCCTATATGTCCTGATATGTGTAATGATGTTAACATAGCATTTCTATATGTCTTGATATGTGTAATGCTGTTAACATACCATTTCTATATCTCTTGATATGTGTAATGCTGTTAAAATAACATTTCTATATGTCCTGATATGTGTAATGCTGTTAACATAGCATTTCTATATGTCCTGATATGTGTAATGCTGTTAACATAGCATTCCTATATGTCTTGATATGCGTAATGATGTTAACATAACATTTCTATATGTTCTGATATGTGTAATGCTGTTAACATATCATTTCTATATGTTCTGATATGTGTAATGCTGTTAACATACCATTTCTCTATGTTCTGATATGTGTAATGCTGTTAACATAACATTTCTATAAGTCCTGATATGTGTAATGCTGTTAACATAACATTTCTATATGTCTTGATATGTGTAATGCTGTTAACATACCATATCGATATGTTCTGATATGTGCAATGCTGTTAACATAACATTTCTATAGTCCTGATATGTGTAATGCTGTTAACATATCATTTATATATGTCTTGATATGTGTAATGCTGTTAATATGCCATTTCTATATGTTCTGATATGTGTAATGCTGCTAACATACCATTTCTATATGTTCTGATATGTGTAATGCTGTTAACATAACATTTCTATATGTTCTGATATGTGTAATGCTGTTAACATAACATTTCTATATGTCCTGATATGTGTAATGCTGTTAACATAACATTTTTATATGTCTTGATATGTGTAATGCTGTTAACATACCATTTCTATATGTTCTGATATGTGTAATGCTGTTAACATACCATTTCTATATGTCCTCATATGTGTAATACTGTTAACATACCATTTCTATATGAATTGATATGTGTAATGCTGTTAACATACCATTTCTATATGTCTTGATATCTGTAATTCTGTTAACATAACATTTCTATATGTCTTGATATGTGTAATAATGTTAACATAACATTTCTATATGTTCTGATATGTGTAATGCTCTTAACATACCATTTCTATATGTCTTGATATGTGTATTGCTGTTAACAAAACATTTCTATATGTCCTGATATGTGTAATGCTGTTAACATAACATTTATATATGTCCTGATATGTGTAATGCTGTTAACATAGCATTTCTATATGTCTTGTTATGTGTAATGCTATTAACATAACATTTCTATATGTCCTGATATGTGTAATGCTGTTAAAATAACATTTCTATATGTCCTGATATGTGTAATGCTGTTAACATAACATTTCTATATGTCTTCATATGTGTAATGATGTTAACATAACATTTCTCTATGTTCTGATATGTGTAATGCTGTTAACATACCATTTCTATATGTCCTGATATGTGTAATGCTGTTAACATAACATTTCTATATGTCTTGATATGTGTAATGCTGTTAACATACCATTTCTATTTGTTCTGATATGTGTAATGCTGTTAACATATCATTTCTATATGTCTTGATATGTGTAATGCTGTTAACATAACATTTCTATATGTCTTGATATGTGTAATGATGTTAACATAACATTTCTATATGTTCTGATATGTGTAATGCTGTTAACATACCATTTCTCTATGTTCTGATATGTGTAATGCTGTTAACATAACATTTCCATATCTCCTGATATGTGTAATGCTGTTAATATAACATTTCTATATGTCCTGATATGTGTAATCCTGTTAACATACCATTTCTCTATGTTCTGATATGTGTAATGCTGTTAACATAGCATTTCTATATGTCCTGATATGTGTAATGCTGTTAACATAGCATTTCTATATGTCTTGATATGTGTAATGCTGTTAACATACCATTTCTATATGTTCTGATATGTGCAATGCTGTTAACATAACATTTCTATATGTCCTGATATGTGTAATGCTGTTAACATATCATTTATATATGTCTTGATATGTGTAATGCTGTTAATATGCCATTTCTATATGTTCTGATATGTGTAATGCTCTTAACATACCATTTCTATATGTCTTGATATGTGTAATGGTGTTAACAAAACATTTCTATATGTCCTGACATGTGTAATGCTGTTAACATAACATTTATATATGTCCTGATATGTGTAATGCTGTTAACATAGCATTTCTATATGTCTTGATATGTGTAATGCTATTAACATAACATTTCTATATGTCCTGATATGTGTAATGCTGTTAAAATACCATTTCTATATGTCCTGATATGTGTAATGCTGTTAACATAACATTTCTATATGTCTTCATATGTGTAATGATGTTAACATACCATTTCTATATGTCCTGATATGTGTAATGCTGTTAACATAACATTTATATGTCTTGATATGTGTAATGCTGTTAACATAACATTCCTATATGTCCTGATATGTGTAATGATGTTAACATAACATTTCTATATGTCTTGATATGTGTAATGCTGTTAACATACCATTTCTATATCTCTTGATATGTGTAATGCTGTTAAAATAACATTTCTATATGTCCTGATATGTGTAATGCTGTTAACATAGCATTTCTATATGTCCTGATATGTGTAATGCTGTTAACATAGCATTCCTATATGTCTTGATATGCGTAATGATGTTAACATAACATTTCTATATGTTCTGATATGTGTAATGCTGTTAACATATCATTTCTATATGTTCTGATATGTGTAATGCTGTTAACATACCATTTCTCTATGTTCTGATATGTGCAATGCTGTTAACATAACATTTCTATAAGTCCTGATATGTGTAATGCTGTTAACATAACATTTCTATATGTCTTGATATGTGTAATGCTGTTAACATACCATATCGATATGTTCTGATATGTGCAATGCTGTTAACAGAACATTTCTATAGTCCTGATATGTGTAATGCTGTTAACATATCATTTATATATGTCTTGATATGTGTAATGCTGTTAACATGCCATTTCTATATGTTCTGATATGTGTAATGCTGTTAACATACCATTTCTATATGTTCTGATATGTGTAATGCTGTTAACATAACATTTATATATGTCCTGATATGTGTAATGCTGTTAACATAACATTTCTATATGTCTTGATATGTGTAATGCTGTTAACATACCATTTCAATATGTTCTGATATGTGTAATGCTGTTAACATACCATTTCTATATGTCCTAATATGTGTAATGCTGTTAAGATACCATTTCTATATGAATTGATATGTGTAATGCTGTTAACATACCATTTCTATATGTTCTGATATGTGTAATGCTGTTAACATAATATTTCTATATTTCTTGATATGTGTAATGCTGTTAACATACCATTTCTATATGTTCTGATATGTGTAATGCTGTTAACATATCATTTCTATATGTCTTGATATGTGTAATGCCGTTAACATAGCATTTCTATATGTCTTGATATGTGTAATGATGTTAACATAACATTTCTATATGTTCTGATATGTGTAATGCTGTTAACATACCATTTCTATATGTCTTGATATGTGTAATGCTGTTAACATAACATTTCTATATGTCCTGATATGTGTAATGCTGTTAATATAACATTTCTATATGTCCTGATATGTGTAATGCTGTTAACATACCATTTCTATATGTCCTGATATGTGTAATGCTGTTAACATAACATTTCTATATGTCCTGATATGTGTAATGCTGTTAACATAACATTTATATATGTCCTGATATGTGTAATGCTGTTAACATAACATTTATATATGTATTGATATGTGTAATGCTGTTAACATACCATTTCTATATGTTCTGATATGTGTAATGCTGTTAACATACCATTTCTATATGTTCTGATATGTGTAATGCTTTTAACATACCATTTCTATATGTCCTAATATGTGTAATGCTGTTAAGATACCATTTCTATATGAATTGATATGTGTAATGCTGTTAACATAACATTTCTATATGTCTTGATATATGTAATGATGTTAACATAACATTTCTATATGTTCTGATATGTCTAATGCTGTTAACATACCATTTCTATATGTCTTGATATGTGTAATGCTGTTAACATAACATTTCTATATGTTCTGATATGTGTAATGCTGTTAACATACCATTTATATATGTCTTGATATGTGTAATGCTGTTAACATACCATTTCTATATGTCTTGATATGTGTAATGCTGTTAACATAACATTTCTATATGTCTTGATATGTGTAATGATGTTAACATAACATTTCTATATGTCTTGATATGTGTAATGCTGTTAACATAACATTTCTATATGTCTTGATATGTGTAATGCTGTTAACATAGCATTTCTATATGTCTTGATATGTGTAATGCTGTTAACATAACATTTCTATATGTCTTGATATGTGTAATACTGTTAACATAACATTTCTATATGTTCTGATATGTGTAATGCTGTTAACATACCATTTCTATATGTCTTGATATGTGTAATGCTGTTAACATAGCATTTCTATATGTCTTGATATGTGTAATGATGCTAACATAACATTTCTATATGTCTTGATATGTGTAATGCTGTTAACATAACATTTCTATATGTCTTGATATGTGTAATGCTGTTAACATAGCATTTCTATATGTCTTGATATGTGTAATGCTGTTAACATACCATTTCTATATGTCTTGATATGTGTAATGCTGTTAACATAGCATTTCTATATGTCTTGATATGTGTAATGATGTTAACATAACATTTCTATATGTCTTGATATGTGTAATGCTGTTAACATAACATTTCCATATGTCTTGATATGTGTAATGCTGTTAACATAACATTTCTATATGTTCTGATATGTGTAATGCTGTTAACATAACATTTCTATATATCTTGATATGTGTAATGCTGTTAACATAACATTTCTATATGTCCTGATATGTGTAATGCTGTTAACATACCATTTCTATATGTTCTGATATGTGTAATGCTGTGAACATAGCATTTCTATGTCTTAATATGTGTAATGCTGTTAACATAACATTTCTATATGTCCTGATATGTGTAATGCTGTTAAAATAACATTTCTATATGTCCTGATATGTGTAATGATGTTAACATAACATTTCTATATGTCTTGATATGTGTAATGCTGTTAACATACCATTTCTATATGTCCTGATATGTGTAATGCCGTTAACATAGCATTTCTATATGTCTTGATATGTGTAATGATGTTAACATAACATTTCTATATGTTCTGATATGTGTAATGCTGTTAACATACCATTTCTATATGTCTTGATATGTGTAATGCTGTTAACATAACATTTCTATATGTCCTGATATGTGTAATGCTGTTAAAATAACATTTCTATATGTCCTGATATGTGTAATGCCGTTAACATAGCATTTCTATATGTCTTGATATGTGTAATGATGTTAACATAACATTTCTATATGTTCTGATATGTGTAATGCTGTTAACATACCATTTCTATATGTCTTGATATGTGTAATGCTGTTAACATAACATTTCTATATGTCCTGATATGTGTAATGCTGTTAATATAACATTTCTATATGTCCTGATATGTGTAATGCTGTTAACATACCATTTCTATATGTCCTGATATGTGTAATGCTGTTAACATAACATTTCTATATGTCCTGATATGTGTAATGCTGTTAACATAACATTTATATATGTCCTGATATGTGTAATGCTGTTAACATACCATTTATATATGTATTGATATGTGTAATGCTGTTAACATACCATTTCTATATGTTCTGATATGTGTAATGCTGTTAACATACCATTTCTATATGTTCTGATATGTGTAATGCTTTTAACATACCATTTCTATATGTCCTAATATGTGTAATGCTGTTAAGATACCATTTCTATATGAATTGATATGTGTAATGCTGTTAACATAACATTTCTATATGTCTTGATATATGTAATGATGTTAACATAACATTTCTATATGTTCTGATATGTCTAATGCTGTTAACATACCATTTCTATATGTCTTGATATGTGTAATGCTGTTAACATAACATTTCTATATGTTCTGATATGTGTAATGCTGTTAACATACCATTTATATATGTCTTGATATGTGTAATGCTGTTAACATACCATTTCTATATGTCTTGATATGTGTAATGCTGTTAACATAACATTTCTATATGTCTTGATATGTGTAATGATGTTAACATAACATTTCTATATGTCTTGATATGTGTAATGCTGTTAACATAACATTTCTATATGTCTTGATATGTGTAATGCTGTTAACATAGCATTTCTATATGTCTTGATATGTGTAATGCTGTTAACATAACATTTCTATATGTCTTGATATGTGTAATACTGTTAACATAACATTTCTATATGTTCTGATATGTGTAATGCTGTTAACATACCATTTCTATATGTCTTGATATGTGTAATGCTGTTAACATAGCATTTCTATATGTCTTGATATGTGTAATGATGCTAACATAACATTTCTATATGTCTTGATATGTGTAATGCTGTTAACATAACATTTCTATATGTCTTGATATGTGTAATGCTGTTAACATAGCATTTCTATATGTCTTGATATGTGTAATGCTGTTAACATACCATTTCTATATGTCTTGATATGTGTAATGCTGTTAACATAGCATTTCTATATGTCTTGATATGTGTAATGATGTTAACATAACATTTCTATATGTCTTGATATGTGTAATGCTGTTAACATAACATTTCCATATGTCTTGATATGTGTAATGCTGTTAACATAACATTTCTATATGTTCTGATATGTGTAATGCTGTTAACATAACATTTCTATATATCTTGATATGTGTAATGCTGTTAACATAACATTTCTATATGTCCTGATATGTGTAATGCTGTTAACATACCATTTCTATATGTTCTGATATGTGTAATGCTGTGAACATAGCATTTCTATGTCTTAATATGTGTAATGCTGTTAACATAACATTTCTATATGTCCTGATATGTGTAATGCTGTTAAAATAACATTTCTATATGTCCTGATATGTGTAATGATGTTAACATAACATTTCTATATGTCTTGATATGTGTAATGCTGTTAACATACCATTTCTATATGTCCTGATATGTGTAATGCTGTTAGCATTCCATTTCAATATGTCTTGATATGTGTAATGCTGTTAGCATACCATTTCTATATGTCCTGATATGTGTAATGCTGTTAACATAACATTTCTATATGTCTTGATATGTGTAATGCTGTTAACATAACATTTCTATATGTCTTGATATGTGTAATGCTGTTAACATAACATTTCCATATGTCTTGATATGTGTAATGCTGTTAACATAACATTTCTATATGTCTTGATATGTGTAATGCTGTTAACATAGCATTTATATATGTCTTGATATGTGTAATGCTGTTAACATACCATTTCTATATGTCCTGATATGTGTAATGCTGTTAACATACCATTTCTATATTTTCTGATATGTGTAATGCTGTTAACATACCATTTCTATATGTCCTGATATGTGTAATGCTGTTAAGATACCATTTCTATATGAATTGATATGTGTAATGCTGTTAACATACCATTTCTATATGCTCTGATATGTGTAATGCTGTTAACATAACATTTTATATGTCTTGATATGTGTAATGTTGTTAACATACCATTTCTATATGTTCTGATATGTGTAATGCTGTTAGCATACCATTTCTATATGTCCTGATATGTGTAATGCTGTTAAGATACCATTTCTATATGAATTGATATGTGTAATGCTGTTAACATAACATATCTATATGTCCTGATATGTGTAATGCTGTTAACATACCATATCTATATGTTCTGATATGTGTAATGCTGTTAACATATCATTTCTATATGTCTTGATATGTGTAATGCTGTTAACATAACATTTCTATATGTCTTGATATGTGTAATGCTGTTAATATAACATTTCTATATGTCTTGATATGTGTAATGATGTTAACATATCATTCCTATATGTCTTGATATATGTAATGCTGTTAACATAACATTTCTATATGTCTTGATATGTGTAATGATGTTAACATAACATTTCTATATGTTCTGATATGTGTAATGCTGTTAACATACCATTTCTATATGTCCTGATATGTGTAATGCTGTTAACATACCATTTCTATATGAATTGATATGTGTAATGCTGTTAACATACCATTTCTATATGTTCTGATATGTGTAATGCTGTTAACATAACATTTCTATATGTCCTGATATGTGTAATGCTGTTAACATACCATTTCTATATGTTCTGATATGTGTAATGCTGTTAACATATCATTTCTATATGTCTTGATATGTGTAATGCTGTTAACATAACATTTCTATATGTCTTGATATGTGTAATGCTGTTAACATAACATTTCTATATGTCTTGATATGTGTAATGCTGTTAATATAACATTTCTATATGTCTTGATATGTGTAATGCTGTTAACATAACATTTCTATATGTCTTGATATGTGTAACGATGTTAACATATCATTTCTATATGTCTTGATATGTGTAATGCTGTTAGCATAACATTTCTATATGTCTTGATATGTGTAATGATGTTAACATACCATTTCTATATGTCTTGATATGTGTAATGCTGTTAACAAAACATTTCTATATGTCCTGATATGTGTAATGCTGTTAACATAACATTTCTATATGTCTTGATATGTGTATTGCTGTTAACATAACATTTCTATCTGTCTTGATATGTGTAATGCTGTTAACATACCATTTATATATGTCTTGATATGTGTAATGCTGTTAACATAACATTTCTATATGTCTTGATATGTGTAATGCTGTTAACATACCATTTCTATATGTTCTGATATGTGTAATGCTGTTAACATACCATTTCTATATGTTCTGATATGTGTAATGCTGTTAACATAACATATCTATATGTCCTGATATGTGTAATGCTGTTAACATACCATGTCTATATGTTCTGATATGTGTAATGCTGTTAACATATCATTTCTATATGTCTTGATATGTGTAATGCTGTTAACATAACATTTCTATATGTCTTGATATGTGTAATGATGTTAACATAACATTTCTATATGTTCTGATATGTGTAATGCTGTTAACATACCATTTATATATGCTCTGATATGTGTAATGCTGTTAACATACCATTTCTATATGTCTTGATATGTGTAATGCTGCTAACAAAACATTTCTATATGTCCTGATATGTGTAATGCTGTTAACATAGCATTTCTAAATGTCTTGATATGTGTAATGCTGTTAACATAACATTTCTATATATCTTGATATGTGTAATGTTGTTAACATAACATTTCTATATGTCCTGATATGTGTAATGCTGTTAACATACCATTTCTATATGTTCTGATATGTGTAATGCTGTTAACATAGCATTTCTATGTCTTGATATGTGTAATGCTGTTAACATAACATTTCTATATGTCCTGATATGTGTAATGCTGTTAAAATAACATTTCTATATGTCCTGATATGTGTAATGCTGTTAACATAACATGTATATATGTCTTGATATGTGAAATGCTGTTAACATAACATTTCTATATGTCTTGATATGTGTAATGCTGTT
Organism: Bathymodiolus septemdierum; assembly: GCA_963383655.1. Classification (NCBI taxonomy): domain Eukaryota; kingdom Metazoa; phylum Mollusca; class Bivalvia; order Mytilida; family Modiolidae; genus Bathymodiolus; species Bathymodiolus septemdierum. The sequence continues at coordinate 7,974,465 of OY726522.1, read as the reverse complement.
AACATACCATTTCTATATGTCCTTATATGTGTAATGCTGTTAGCATTCCATTTCTATATGTCTTGATATCTGTAATGCTGTTAGCATACCATTTCTATATGTCCTGATATGTGTAATGCTGTTAACATAACATTTCTATATGTCTTGATATGTGTAATGCTGTTAACATAACATTTCTATATATCTTGATATGTGTAATGCTGTTAACATACCATTTCTATATGTCTTGATATGTGTAATGCTGTTAGCATACCATTTCTATATGTCCTGATATGTGTAATGCTGTTAATATAACATTTCTATATGTCTTGATATGTGTAATGCTGTTAACATACCATTTCTATATGTCTTGATATGTGTAATGCTGCTAACATACCATTTCTATATGTCTTGATATGTGTAATGCTGTTAACATAACATTTATATATGACTTGATATGTGTAATGCTGTTAACATAGCATTTCTATATGTCTTGATATGTGTAATGCTGTTAACATAACATTTATATATGACTTGATATGTGTAATGCTGTTAACATACCATTTCTATATGTCTTGATATGTGTAATGCTGTTAACATAACATTTCTATATGTCTTGATATGTGTAATGCTGTTAACATAGCATTTCTATATGTCTTGATATGTGTAATAATGTTAACATAACATTTCTATATGTTCTGATATGTGTAATGCTGTTAACATAGCATTTCTATATGTCTTGATATGTGTAATGCTGTTAACATACCATTTCTATATGTCCTGATATGTGTAATGCTGTTAACATACCATTTCTATATTTTCTGATATGTGTAATGCTGTTAACATACCATTTCTATATGTCCTGATATGTGTAATGCTGTTAAGATATCATTTCTATATGAATTGATATGTGTAATGCTGTTAACATGCCATTTCTATATGCTCTGATATGTATAATGCTGTTAACATAACATTTCTATATGTCTTGATATGTGTAATGCTGTTAACATACCATTTCTATATGTTCTGATATGTGTAATGCTGTTAACATATCATTTCTATATGTCTTGATATGTGTAATGCTGTTAACATAACATTTCTATATGTCTTGATATGTGTAATGATGTTAACATAACATTTCTATATGTTCTGATATGTGTAATGCTGTTAACATACCATTTCTATATGTCTTGATATGTGTAATGCTGTTAACAAAACATTTCTATATGTCCTGATATGTGTAATGCTGTTAACATAACATTTCTATATGTCTTGATATGTGTAATGCTGTTAACATAGCATTTCTATATGTCTTGATATGTGTAATGCTGTTAACATAACATTTCTATATGTCTTCATATGTGTAATAATGTTGACATAACATTTCTATATGTTCTGAGATGTGTAATGCTGTTAACATACCATTTCTATACGTCTTGATATGTGTAATGCTGTTTACAAAACATTTCTATATGTCCTGATATGTGTAATGCTGTTAACATAACATTTCTATATGTCTTGATATGTGTAATGCTGTTAACATAGCATTTCTATCTGTCTTGATATGTGTAATGCTGTTACCATAACATTTCTATATGTCCTGATATGTGTAATGCTGTTAACATTGCATTTCTATATGTCTTGATATGTGTAATGCTGTTAACATAACGTTTCTATATGTCCTGATATGTGTAATGCTGTTAAAATAACATTTCTATATGTCCTGATATGTGTAATTCTGTTAACATAACATTTCTATATATCTTGATATGTGTAATGCTGTTAACATAACATTTCTATATGTCTTCATATGTGTAATAATGTTAACATAACATTTCTATATGTTCTGATATGTGTAATGATGTTAACATAGCATTCCTATATGTCTTGATATGTGTAATGATGTTAACATAACATTTCTATGTGTTCTGATATGTGTAATGCTGTTAACATATCATTTATATATGTCTTGATATGTGTAATGCTGTTAACAAAACATTTCTATATGTCCTGATATGTGTAATGCTGTTAACATACCATTTCTCTATGTTCTGATATGTGTAATGCTGTTCACATAACATTTCTATATGTCCTGACATGTGTAATGCTGTTAACATAACATTTCTATATGTCTTGATATGTGTAATGCTGTTAACATACCATATCGATATGTTCTGATATGTGCAATGCTGTTAACATAACATTTCTATATGTCCTGATATGTGTAATGCTGTTAAGATATCATTTATATATGTCTTGATATGTGTAATGCTGTTAACATGCCATTTCTATATGTTCTGATATGTGTAATGCTGTTAACATACCATTTTTATATGTTCTAATATGTGTAATGCTGTTAACATAACATTTATATATGTCCTGATATGTGTAATGCTGTTAACATAACATTTCTATATGTCTTGATATGTGTAATGCTGTTAACATACCATTTCTATATGTTCTGATATGTGTAATGCTGTTAACATACCATTTCTATATGTCCTAATATGTGTAATGCTGTTAAGATACCATTTCTCTATGAATTGATATGTGTAATGCTGTTAACATACCCTTTCTATATGTTCTGATATGTGTAATGCTGTTAACATAACATTTCTATATATCTTGATATGTGTAATGCTGTTAACATACCATTTCTATATGTTCTGATATGTGTAATGCTGTTAACATATCATTTCTATATGTCTTGATATGTGTAATGCTGTTAACATAACATTTCTATATGTCTTGATATGTGTAATGATGTTAACATAACATTTCTATATGTTCTGATATGTGTAATGCTGTTAACATACCATTTCTATATGTCTTGATATGTGTAATGCTGTTAACAAAACATTTCTATATGTCCTGATATGTGTAATGCTGTTAACATAACATTTCTATATGTCTTGATATGTGTAATGCTGTTAACATAGCATTTCTATCTGTCTTGATATGTGTAATGCTGTTACCATAACATTTCTATATATCCTGATATGTGTAATGCTGTTAACATAGCATTTCTATATGTCCTGATATGTGTAATGCTGTTAAAATAACATTTCTATATGTCCTGATATGTGTAATACTGTTAACATAACATTTCTATATGTCTTGATATGTGTAATGCTGTTAACATACCATTTCTATATGTTTTGATATGTGTAATGCTGTTAACATATCATTTCTATATGTCTTGATATGTGTAATTACACATATCAAGACATATATAAATGCTATGTTAACAGCATTACACATATCAAGACATATATAAATGTTATGTTAACAGCATTACACATATCAGGACATATAGAAATGTTATGTTAACAGCATTACACATATCAAGACATATAGAAATGCTATGTTAACAGCATTACACATATCAGGATATATAGAAATGTTATGGTAACAGCATTACACATCTCAAGACAGATAGAAATGCTATGTTAACAGCATTACACATATCAAGACATATAGAAATGTTATGTTAACAGCATTACACATATCAGGACATATAGAAATGTTTTGTTAACAGCATTACACATATCAAGACATATAGAAATGTTATGTTAACAGCATTACACATATCAGAACATATAGAAATGGTATGTAAACAGCATTACACATATCAGAATATGAATTGATATGTGTAATGCTGTTAACATACCATTTCTATATGTTCCGATATGTGTAATGCTGTTAACATAACATTTCTTATATGTCTTGATATGTGTAATGCTGTTAACATACCATTTCTATATGTTCTGATATGTGCAATGCTGTTAACATAACATTTATATATGTCCTGATATGTGTAATGCTGTTAACATATCATTTATATATGTCTTGATATGTGTAATGCTGTTAACATGCCATTTCTATATGTTCTGATATGTGTAATGCTGTTAATATACCATTTCTATATGTTCTGATATGTGTAATGCTGTTAACATACCATTTCTATATGTCTTGATATGTGTAATGCTGTTAACATACCATTTCTATATGAATTGATATGTGTAATGCTGTTAACATACCATTTCTATATGTTCTGATATGTGTAATGCTGTTAACAGAGCATTTCTATATGTCCTGATATGTGTAATGCTGATAACATATCATTTCTATATGTCTTGATATGTGTAATGCTGTTAACATAACATTTCTATATGTCCTGATATTTGTAATGCTGTTAATATACCATTTCTATATGTTCTGAAATGTGTAATGCTGTTAACATAGCATTTCTATATGTTATGATATGTGTAATGCTGTTAAAATACCATTTCTATATGTCTTGATATGTGTAATGCTGTTAACATACCATTTCTATATGTTCTGAAATGTGTAATGCTGTTAACATAACATTTATATATGTTCTGAAATGTGTAATGCTGTTAACATAACATTTATATATGTCCTGATATGTGTAATGCTGTTAACATAACATTTCTAGATGTCTTGATATGTGTAATGCTGTTAACATACCATTTCTATATGTCCTAATATGTGTAATGCTGTTAAGATACCATTTCTATATCAATTGATATGTGTAATGCTGTTAACATACCATTTCTATATGTTCTGATATGTGTAATGCTGTTAACATAACATTTCTATATGTCTTGATATGTGTAATGCTGTTAACATACCATTTCTATATGTTCTGATATGTGTAATGCTGTTAACATATCATTTCTATATGTCTTTATATGTTTAATGCTGTTAACATAGCATTTCTATATGTCTTGATATGTGTAATCATGTTAACATAACATTTCTATATTTTCTGATATGTGTAATGCTGTTAACATACCATTTCTATATGTCTTGATATGTGTAATGCTGTTAACAAAACATTTCTATATGTCCTGATATGTGTAATGCTGTTAACATAACATTTCTATATGTCTTGATATGTGTAATGCTGTTAACATAGCATTTCTATCTGTCCTGATATGTATAATGCTGTTACCATAACATTTCTATATGTCCTGATATGTGTAATGCTGTTAACATAGCATTTCTATATGTCTTGATATGTGTAATGCTGTTAGCATAACATTTCTATATGTCCTGATATGTGTAATGCTGTTAAAATAACATTTCTATATGTCCTGATATGTGTAATGCTGTTAACATAACATTTATATATGTCTTGATAAGTGTAATGCTGTTAACATAACATTTCTATATGTCTTGATATGTGTAATGCTGTTAACATAACATTTATATATGTCTTGATATGTGTAATGCTGCTAACATAACATTTCTATATGTCTTGATATGTGTAATGCTGTTAACATACCATTTCTATATGTTCTGATATGTGTAATGCTGTTAAGATACCATTTCTATATGAATTGATATGTGTAATGTTGTTAACATACCATTTCTATATGTTCTGATATGTGTAATGCTGTTAACATAACATTTCTATATGGCTTGATATGTGTAATGCTGTTAACATACCATTTCTATATGTCTTGATATGTGTAATGATGTTAACATATCATTTCTATATGTCTTGATATGTGTAATGATGTTAACATAACATTTCTATATGTTCTGATATGTGTAATGATGTTAACATAACATTTATATATGTCCTGATATGTGTAATGCTGTTAACATAACAGTTCTATATGTCTTGATATGTGTAATGCTGTTAACATAGCATTCCTATATGTCTTGATATGTGTAATGCTGTTAACATAACATTTCTATATGTTCTGATATGTGTAATGCTGTTAACATACCATTTCTATATGTTCTGATATGTGTAATGCTGTTAACATAACATTTCTATATGTCCTGATCTGTGTAATGCTGTTAACATACCATTTCTATATGTTCTGATATGTGTAATGATGTTAACATAACATTTATATATGTCCTGATATGTGTAATGCTGTTAGCATAATATTTATATATGTCTTGATATGTGTAATGATGTTAACATAACATTTCTATATGTCTTGATATGTGTAATGATGTTAACATAACATTTCTATATGTTCTGATATGTGTAATGCTGTTAACATACCATTTCTATATGAATTGATATGTGTAATGCTGTTAACATACCATTTCTATATGTCCTGATATGTGTAGTGCTGTTAAAATAGCATTTCTATATGTCCTGATATGCGTAATGCTGTTAACATAGCATTTCTATATGTCTTGATATGTGTAATGATGTTGACATAACATTTCTATATGTTCTGATATGTGTAATGCTGTTAACATACCATTTCTATCTGTCTTGATATGTGTAATGCTGTTAACAAAACATTTCTATATGTTCTGATATGTGTAATGCTGTAACATAACATTTCTATATGTCTTGATATGTGTAATGCTGTTAACATAGCATTTCTATATGTCTTGATATCTGTAATGCTGTTAACATAACATTTCTATATGTCTTGATATGTGTTATGCTGTTAACATAACATTTCTATATGTCTTGATATGTGTAATGCTGTTAACATACCATTTCTATATGTCTTGATATGTGTAATGCTGTTAACATAACATTTCTATATGTCTTGATATGTGTAATGCTGTTAACATAACATTTCTATATGTCTTGATATGTGTAATGCTGTTAACATAACATTTCTATATGTCTTGATATGTGTAATGCTGTTAACATAGCATATCTATATGTCTTGATATGTGTTATGATGTTAACATAACATTTCTATATGTCTTGATATGTGTAATGCTGTTAACATACCATTTCCATATGTCTTGATATGTGTAATGCTGTTAACATAACATTTCTATCTGTCTTGATATGTGTAATGATGTTAACATAACATTTCTATATGTCTTGATTTGTGTAATGCTGTTAACATACCATTTCTATATGTCCTGATATGTGTAATGCTGTTAACATAACATTTCTATATGTCTTGATATGTGTAATGCTGTTAACATAACATTTCTATATGTCTTGATATGTGTAATGCTGTTAACATACCATTTCTATATGTTCTGATATGTGTAATGCTGTTAACATACCATTTCTATATGTTCTGATATGTGTAATGCTGTTAACATAACATATCTATATGTCCTGATATGTGTAATACTGTTAACATACCATGTCTATATGTTCTGATATGTGTAATGCTGTTAACATATCATTTCTATATGTCTTGATATGTGTAATGCTGTTAACATAACATTTCTATATGTCTTGATATGTGTAATGATGTTAACATAACATTTCTATATGTTCTGATATGTGTAATGCTGTTAACATACCATTTCTATATGTTCTGATATGTGTAATGCTGTTAACATACCATTTCTATATGTCTTTATATGTGTAATGCTGCTACCAAAACATTTCTATATGTCCTGATATGTGTAATGCTGTTAACATACCATTTCTATATGTTCTGATATGTGTAATGCTGTTAAGATACCATTTCTATATGAATTGATATGTGTAATGTTGTTAACATACCATTTCTATATGTTCTGATATGTGTAATGCTGTTAACATAACATTTCTATATGGCTTGATATGTGTAATGCTGTTAACATACCATTTCTATATGTCTTGATATGTGTAATGATGTTAACATATCATTTCTATATGTCTTGATATGTGTAATGATGTTAACATAACATTTCTATATGTTCTGGTATGTGTAATGATGTTAACATAACATTTATATATGTCCTGATATGTGTAATGCTGTTAACATAACATTTCTATATGTCTTGATATGTGTAATGCTGTTAACATAGCATTCCTATATGTCTTGATATGTGTAATGCTGTTAACATAACATTTCTATATGTTCTGATATGTGTAATGCTGTTAACATACCATTTCTATATGTTCTGATATGTGTAATGCTGTTAACATACCATTTCTATATGTTCTGATATGTGTAATGCTGTTAACATACCATTTCTATATGTCTTTATATGTGTAATGCTGCTACCAAAACATTTCTATATGTCCTGATATGTGTAATGCTGTTAACATAACATTTCTATATGTCTTGATATGTGTAATGCTGTTAACATACCATTTCTATATGTTCTGATATGTGTAATGCTGTTAAGATACCATTTCTATATGAATTGATATGTGTAATGTTGTTAACATACCATTTCTATATGTTCTGATATGTGTAATGCTGTTAACATAACATTTCTATATGGCTTGATATGTGTAATGCTGTTAACATAACATTTCTATATGTCTTGATATGTGTAATGATGTTAACATATCATTTCTATATGTCTTGATATGTGTAATGATGTTAACATAACATTTCTATATGTTCTGGTATGTGTAATGATGTTAACATAACATTTATATATGTCCTGATATGTGTAATGCTGTTAACATAACATTTCTATATGTCTTGATATGTGTAATGCTGTTAACATAGCATTCCTATATGTCTTGATATGTGTAATGCTGTTAACATAACATTTCTATATGTTCTGATATGTGTAATGCTGTTAACATACCATTTCTATATGTTCTGATATGTGTAATGCTGTTAACATAACATTTCTATATTTCCTGATCTGTGTAATGCTGTTAACATACCATTTCTATATGTCCTGATATGTTTAGTGCTGTTAAAATAGCATTTCTATATGTCCTGATATGTGTAATGCTGTTAACATAGCATTTCTATATGTCTTGATATGTGTAATGATGTTAACATAACATTTCTATATGTTCTGATATATGTAATGCTGTTAACATACCATTTCTATCTGTCTTGATATGTGTAATGCTGTTAACAAAACATTTCTATATGTTCTGATATGTGTAATGCTGTTAACATAACATTTCTATATGTCTTGATATGTGTAATGCTGTTAACATAGCATTTCTATATGTCTTCATATCTGTAATGCTGTTAACATAACATTTCTATATGTCTTGATATGTGTTATGCTGTTAACATAACATTTCTATATGTCTTGATATGTGTAATGCTGTTAACATACCATTTCTATATGTCTTGATATGTGTAATGCTGTTAACATAACATTTCTATATGTCTTGATATGTGTAATGCTGTTAACATAACATTTCTATATGTCTTGATATGTGTAATGCTGTTAACATAACATTTCTATATGTCTTGATATGTGTAATGCTGTTAACATAGCATATCTATATGTCTTGTTATGTGTTATGATGTTAACATAACATTTCTATATGTCTTGATATGTGTAATGCTGTTAACATACCATTTCCATATGTCTTGATATGTGTAATGCTGTTAACATAACATTTCTATCTGTCTTGATATGTGTAATGATGTTAACATAACATTTCTATATGTCTTGATTTGTGTAATGCTGTTAACATACCATTTCTATATGTCCTGATATGTGTAATGCTGTTAACATAACATTTCTATATGTCTTGATATGTGTAATGCTGTTAACATAACATTTCTATATGTCTTGATATGTGTAATGCTGTTAACATACCATTTCTATATGTTCTGATATGTGTAATGCTGTTAACATACCATGTCTATATGTTCTGATATGTGTAATGCTGTTAACATATCATTTCTATATGTCTTGATATGTGTAATGTTGTTAACATAACATTTCTATATGTCTTGATATGTGTAATGATGTTAACATAACATTTCTATATGTTCTGATATGTGTAATGCTGTTAACATACCATTTCTATATGTTCTGATATGTGTAATGCTGTTAACATACCATTTCTATATGTCTTTATATGTGTAATGCTGCTACCAAAACATTTCTATATGTCCTGATATGTGTAATGCTGTTAACATAACATTTCTATATGTCTTGATATGTGTAATGATGTTAACAAAACATTTCTATATGTCCTGATATGTGTAATGCTATTAACATACCATTTCTATATGTCTTGATATGTGTAATGCTGTTAACATAGCATTTCTATATGTCCTGATATGTGTAATGCTATTAACATAACATTTATATATGTCTTGATATGTGTAATGCTGTTATAATAGCATTTCTATATGTCTTGATATGTGTAATGCTGTTAACATAACATTTCTATCTGTCTTGATATGTTTAATGCTGTTAACATAACATTTCTATATGTCCTGATATGTGTAATGCTATTAACATAACATTTCTATATGTCTTGATATGTGTAATGCTGTTAACATAACATTTCTATCTGTCTTGATATGTGTAATGCTGTTAACATAACATTTCTATATGTCCTGATATGTGTAATGCTGTTAAAATAACATTTCTATATGTCCTGATATGTGTAATGCTGTTAACATAACATTTATATATGTCTTGATATGTGTAATGCTGTTAACATAGCATTTCTATATATCTTGATATGTGTAATGCTGTTAACATAAAATTTCTATATGTCCTGATATGTGTAATGCGGTTAAAATAACATTTCTATATGTCCTGATATGTGTAATGCTGTTAACATAACATTTATATATTTCTTGATATGTGTAATGCTGTTAACATAGCATTTCTATATGTCTGGATATGTGTAATGCTGTTAACATACCATTTCTATATGTCTTGATATGTGTAATGATGTTAACATAACATTTGTATATGTTCTAATATGTGTAATGCTGTTAACATAACATTTATATATGTCTTGATATGTGTAATGCTGTTAACATAACATTTCTATATGTCTTGATATGTGTAATGCTGTTAACATAACATTTCTATATGTCTTGATATGTGTAATGCTGTTAACATAGCATTTCTATATGTCTTGATATGTGTAATGCTGTTAACATACCATTTCTATATGTCCTGATATGTGTAATGCTGTTAACATACCATTTCTATATTTTCTGATATGTGTAATGCTGTTAACATACCATTTCTATATGTCCTGATATGTGTAATGCTGTTAAGATACCATTTCTATATGAATTGATATGTGTAATGCTGTTAACATACCATTTATATATGCTCTGATATGTGTAATGCTGTTAACATAACATTTCTATATGTCTTGATATGTGTAATGCTGTTAACATACCATTTCTATATGTTCTGATATGTGTAATGCTGTTAACATATCATTTCTATATGTCTTGATATGTGTAATGCTGTTAACAGAGCATTTCTATATGTCTTGATATGTGTAATGATGTTAACATAACATTTCTATATGTTCTGATATGTGTAATGCTGTTAACATACCATTTCTATATGTCTTGATATGTGTAATGCTGTTAACAAAACATTTCTATATGTCCTGATATGTGTAATGCTGTTAACATAACATTTCTATATGTCTTGATATGTGTAATGCTGTTAACATAGCATTTCTATATGTCTTGATATGTGTAATGCTGTTAACATAACATTTCTATATATCTTGATATGTGTAATGATGTTATTATAACATTTCTATATGGTCTGGTATGTGTAATGCTGTTAACATAGCATTTCTATATGTCTTGATATGAGTAATGCTGTTAACATAACATTTCTATATGTCTTGATATGTGTAATGCTGTTAACATACCATTTCTATATGTTCTGATATGTGTAATGCTGTTAGCATACCATTTCTATATGTCCTGATATGTGTAATGCTGTTAAGATACCATTTCTATATGAATTGATATGTGTAATGCTGTTAACATACCATTTCTATATGTTCTGATATGTGTAATGCTGTTAACATAACATTTCTATATGTCCTGATATGTGTAATGCTGTTAACATACCATTTCTATATGTTCTGATATGTGTAATGCTGTTAACATATCATTTCTATATGTCTTGATATGTGTAATGCTGTTAACATAACATTTCTATATGTCTTGATATGTGTAATGCTGTTAACATAACATTTCTATATGTCTTGATATGTGTAATGATGTTAACATATCATTTCTATATGTCTTGATATGTGTAATGCTGTTAGCATAACATTTCTATATGTCTTGATATGTGTAATGATGTTAACATACCATTTCTATATGTCTTGATATGTGTAATGCTGTTAACAAAACATTTCTATATGTCCTGATATGTGTAATGCTGTTAACATAACATTTCTATATGTCTTGATATGTGTAATGCTGTTAACATAACATTTCTATCTGTCTTGATATGTGTAATGCTGTTAACATACCATTTATATAAGTCTTGATATGTGTAATGCTGTTAACATAACATTTCTATATCTCTTGATATGTGTAATGCTGTTAACATACCATTTCTATATGTTCTGATATGTGTAATGCTGTTAACATACCATTTCTATATGTTCTGATATGTGTAGTGCTGTTAACATAACATATCTATATGTCCTGATATGTGTAATGCTGTTAACATACCATGTCTATATGTTCTGATATGTGTAATGCTGTTAACATATCATTTCTATATGTCTTGATATGTGTAATGCTGTTAACATAACATTTCTATATGTCTTGATATGTGTAATGATGTTAACATAACATTTCTATATGTTCTGATATGTGTAATGCTGTTAACATACCATTTCTATATGTTCTGATATGTGTAATGCTGTTAACATACCATTTCTATATGTCTTGATATGTGTAATGCTGTTAACATACCATGTCTATATGTTCTGATATGTGTAATGCTGTTAACATATCATTTCTATATGTCTTGATATGTGTAATGCTGTTAACATAACATTTCTATATGTCTTGATATGTGTAATGATGTTAACATAACATTTCTATATGTTCTGATATGTGTAATGCTGTTAACATACCATTTCTATATGTTCTGATATGTGTAATGCTGTTAACATACCATTTCTATATGTCTTGATATGTGTAATGCTGCTAACAAAACATTTCTATATGTCCTGATATGGGTAATGCTGTTAACATAGCATTTCTAAACGTCTTGATATGTGTAATGCTGTTAACATAACATTTCTATATGTCTTGATATGTGTAATGCTGTTAACATACCATTTCTATATGTCTTGATATGTGTAATGATGTTAACATAACATTTCTATATGTCTTGATATGTGTAATGCTGTTAACATAACATTTCCAAAATGCTGTTAACATAACATTTCTATATATCTTGATATGTGTAATGCTGTTAACATACCATTTCTATATGTTCTGATATGTGTAATGCTGTTAACATACCATTTCTATATGTTCTGATATGTGTAATGCTGTTAACATACCATTTCTATATGTTCTGATATGTGTAATGCTGTTAACATAGCATTTCTATGTCTTGATATGTGTAATGCTGTTAACATAACATTTCTATATGTCCTGATATGTGTAATGCTGTTAAAATAACATTTCTATATGTCCTGATATGTGTAATGCTGTTAACATAACATGTATATATGTCTTGATATGTGAAATGCTGTTAACATAACATTTCTATATGTCTTGATATGTGTAATGCTGTTAACATACCATTTCTATATGTCCTTATATGTGTAATGCTGTTAGCATTCCATTTCTATATGTCTTGATATCTGTAATGCTGTTAGCATACCATTTCTATATGTCCTAATATGTGTAATGCTGTTAACATAACATTTCTATGTCTTGATATGTGTAATGCTGTTAACATAACATTTCTATATATCTTGATATGTGTAATGCTGTTAACATACCATTTCTATATGTCTTGATATGTGTAATGCTATTAGCATACCATTTCTATATGTCCTGATATGTGTAATGCTGTTAATATAACATTTCTATATGTCTTGATATGTGTAATGCTGTTAATATAACATTTCTATATGTCTTGATATGTGTAATGCTGTTAACATAACATTTATATATGACTTGATATGTGTAATGCTGTTAACATACCATTTCTATATGTCTTGATATGTGTAATGCTGTTAACATAACATTTCTATATGTCTTGATATGTGTAATGCTGTTAACATAGCATTTCTATATGTCTTGATATGTGTAATGCTGTTAACATACCATTTCTATATGTCCTGATATGTGTAATGCTGTTAACATACCATTTCTATATTTTCTGATATGTGTAATGCTGTTAACATACCATTTCTATATGTCCTGATATGTGTAATGCTGTTAAGATACCATTTCTATATGAATTGATATGTGTAATGCTGTTAACATGCCATTTCTATATGCTCTGATATGTGTAATGCTGTTAACATAACATTTCTATATGTCTTGATATGTGTAATGCTGTTAACATACCATTTCTATATGTTCTGATATGTGTAATGCTGTTAACATATCATTTCTATATGTCTTGATATGTGTAATGCTGTTAACATAACATTTCTATATGTCTTGATATGTGTAATGATGTTAACATAACATTTCTATATGTTCTGATATGTGTAATGCTGTTAACATACCATTTCTATATGTCTTGATATGTGTAATGCTGTTAACAAAACATTTCTATATGTCCTGATATGTGTAATGCTGTTAACATAACATTTCTATATGTCTTGATATGTGTAATTCTGTTAACATAGCATTTCTATATGTCTTGATATGTGTAATGCTGTTAACATAACATTTCTATATATCTTGATATGTGTAATGATGTTAACATAACATTTCTATATGTTCTGATATGTGTAATGCTGTTAACATAACATTTCTATATGTCTTGATATGAGTAATGCTGTTAACATAACATTTCTATATGTCTTGATATGTGTAATGCTGTTAACATACCATTTCTATATGTTCTGATATGTGTAATGCTGTTAGCATACCATTTCTATATGTCCTGATATGTGTAATGCTGTTAAGATACCATTTCTATATGAATTGATATGTGTAATGCTGTTAACATACCATTTCTATATGTTCTGATATGTGTAATGCTGTTAACATAACATTTCTATATGTCCTGATATGTGTAATGCTGTTAACATACCATATCTATATGTTCTGATATGTGTAATGCTCTTAACATATCATTTCTATATGTCTTGATATGTGTAATGCTGTTAACATAACATTTCTATATGTCTTGATATGTGTAATGCTGTTAACATAACATTTATATGTGTCTTGATATGTGTAATGATGTTAACATATCATTTCTATATGTCTTGATATATGTAATGCTGTTAACATAGCATTTCTATATGTCTTGATATGTGTAATGATGTTAACATAACATTTCTATATGTTCTGATATGTGCAATGCTGTTAACATACCATTTCTATATGTCCTGATATGTGTAATGCTGTTAAGATACCATTTCTATATGAATTGATATGTGTAATGCTGTTAACATACCATTTCTATATGTTCTGATATGTGTAATGCTGTTAACATAACATTTCTATATGTCCTGATATGTGTAATACTGTTAACATACCATTTCTATATGTTCTGATATGTGTAATGCTGTTAACATATCATTTCTATATGTCTTGATATGTGTAATGCTGTTAACATAACATTTCTATATGTCTTGATATGTATAATGCTGTTAACATAGCATTTCTATATGTCTTGATATGTGTAATGATGTTAACATATCATTTCTATATGTCTTGATATGTGTAATGCTGTTAGCATAACATTTCTATATGTCTTGATATGTGTAATGATGTTAACATACCATTTCTATATGTCTTGATATGTGTAATGCTGTTAACAAAACATTTCTATATGTCCTGATATGTGTAATGCTGTTAACATAACATTTCTATATGCCTTGATATGTGTAATGCTGTTAACATAACATTTCTATCTGTCTTGATATGTGTAATGCTGTTAACATAGCATTTCTATATGTCTTGATATGTGTAATGCAGTTAACATAACATTTCTATATGTCCTGATATGTGTAATGCTGTTAACATAGCATTCCTATATGTCTTGATATGTGTAATGCTGTTAACATAGCATTCCTATATGTCTTGATATGTGTAATGCTGTTAACATAACATTTCTATATGTCTTGATATGTGTAATGCTGTTAACATACCATTTATATATGTCTTGATATGTGTAATGCTGTTAACATAACATTTCTATATGTCTTGATATGTGTAATGCTGTTAACATACCATTTCTATATGTTCTGATATGTGTAATGCTGTTAACATACCATTTCTATATGTTCTGATATGTGTAATGCTGTTAACATAACATATCTATATGTCCTGATATGTGTAATGCTGTTAACATACCATGTCTATATGTTCTGATATGTGTAATGCTGTTAACATATCATTTCTATATGTCTTCATATGTGTAATGCTGTTAACATAACATTTCTATATGTCTTGATATGTGTAATGATGTTAACATAACATTTCTATATGTTCTGATATGTGTAATGCTGTTAACATACCATTTCTATATGTTCTGATATGTGTAATGCTGTTAACATACCATTTCTATATGTCTTGATATGTGTAATGCTGCTAACAAAACGTTTCTATGTGTCCTGATATGTGTAATGCTATTAACATAACATTTTTATATGTCTTGATATGTGTAATGCTGTTAACATAACATTTCTATCTGTCTTGATATGTGTAATGCTGTTAACATAGCATTTCTATATGTCTTGATATGTGTAATGCTGTTAACATAACATTTCTATATGTCCTGATATGTGTAATGCTGTTAAAATAACATTTATATATTTCTTGATATGTGTAATGCTGTTAACATAACATTTCTATGTCTGGATATGTGTAATGCTGTTAACATACCATTTCTATATGTCTTGATATGTGTAATGATGTTAACATAACATTTCTATATGTTCTGATATGTGTAATGCTGTTAACATACCATTTATATATGTCTTGATATGTGTAATGCTGTTAACATACCATTTCTATATGTCTTGATATGTGTAATGCTGTTAACATAACATTTCTATATGTCTTGATATGTGTAATGATGTTAACATAATATTTCTATATGTCTTGATATGTGTAATGCTGTTAACATAACATGTCTATATGTTCTGATATGTGTAATGCTGTTAACATAACATTTCTATATGTCTTGATATGTGTAATGCTGTTAACATAGCATTTCTATATGTCTTGATATGTGTAATGCTGTTAACATAACATTTCTATATGTCTTGATATGTGTAATGCTGTTAACATACCATTTCTATATGTCTTGATATGTGTAATGCTGTTAACATAACATTTCTATATGTCTTGATATGTGTAATGCTGTTAACATAACATTTCCATATGTCTTGATATGTGTAATGCTGTTAACATAGCATTTCTATATGTTCTGATATGTGTAATGCTGTTAACATAACATTTCTATATATCTTGATATGTGTAATGCTGTTAACATAACATTTCTATATGTCCTGATATGTGTAATGCTGTTAACATACCATTTCTATATGTTCTGATATGTGTAATGCTGTTAACATAGCATTTCTATGTCTTGATATGTGTAATGCTGTTAACATAACATTTCTATATGTCCTGATATGTGTAATGCTGTTAAAATAACATTTCTATATGTCCTGATATGTGTAATGCTGTTAACATAACATTTATATATGTCTTGATATGTGTAATGCTGTTAACATACCATTTCTATATGTCCTGATATGTGTAATGCTGTTAGCATTCCATTTCTATATGTCTTGATATGTGTAATGCTGTTAGCATACCATTTCTATATGTCCTGATATGTGTAATGCTGTTAACATAACATTTCTATATGTCTTGATATGTGTAATGCTGTTAACATACCATTTCTATATGTCTTGATATGTGTAATGCTGTTAACATACCATTTCTATATGTCTTGATATGTGTAATGCTGTTAGCATACCATTTCTATATGTCCTGATATGTGTAATGCTGTTAACATAACATTTCTATATGTCTTGATATGTGTAATGCTGTTAACATAACATTTAAATATGTCTTGATATGTGTAATGCTGTTAACATACCATTTCTATATGTCTTGATATGTGTAATGCTGTTAACATAACATTTCTATATGTTTTGATATGTGTAATGCTGTTAACATAGCATTTCTATATGTCTTGATATGTGTAATGATGTTAACATATCATTTCTATATGTTCTGATATGTGTAATGCTGTTAACATAGCATTTCTATATGTCTTGATATGTGTAATGCTGTTAAAATAACATTTATATATTTCTTGATATGTGTAATGCTGTTAACATAACATTTCTATGTCTGGATATGTGTAGTGCTGTTAACATACCATTTCTATATGTCTTGATATGTGTAATGATGTTAACATAACATTTCTATATGTTCTGATATGTGTAATGCTGTTAACATAACATTTATATATGTCTTGATATGTGTAATGCTGTTAACATAGCATTTCTATATGTCTTGATATGTGTAATGCTGTTAACATAACATTTCTATATGTTCTGATATGTGTAATGCTGTTAACATAACATTTATATATGTCTTGATATGTGTAATGCTGTTAACATACCATTTCTATATGTCTTGATATGTGTAATGCTGTTAACATAACATTTCTATATGTCTTCATATGTGTAATGATGTTAACATAATATTTCTATATGTCTTGATATGTGTAATGCTGTTAACATAACATGTCTATATGTTCTGATATGTGTAATGCTGTTAACATAACATTTCTATATGTCTTGATATGTGTAATGCTGTTAACATAGCATTTCTATATGTCTTGATATGTGTAATGCTGTTAACATAACATTTCTATATGTCTTGATATGTGTAATGCTGTTAACATACCATTTCTATATGTCTTGATATGTGTAATGATGTTAACATAGCATTTCTATATGTCTTGATATGTGTAATGCTGTTAACATAACATTTCCATATGTCTTGATATGTGTAATGCTGTTAACATAGCATTTCTATATGTTCTGATATGTGTAATGCTGTTAACATAACATTTCTATATATCTTGATATGTGTAATGCTGTTAACATAACATTTCTATATGTCCTGATATGTGTAATGCTGTTAACATACCATTTCTATATGTTCTGATATGTGTAATGCTGTTAACATAGCATTTCTATGTCTTGATATGTGTAATGCTGTTAACATAACATTTCTATATGTCCTGATATGTGTAATGCTGTTAAAATAACATTTCTATATGTCCTGATATGTGTAATGCTGTTAACATAACATTTATATATGTCTTGATATGTGTAATGCTGTTAACATAACATTTCTATATGTCTTGATATGTGTAATGCTGTTAACATACCATTTCTATATGTCCTGATATGTGTAATGCTGTTAGCATTCCATTTCTATATGTCTTGATATGTGTAATGCTGTTAGCATACCATTTCTATATGTCCTGATATGTGTAATGCTGTTAACATAACATTTCTATATGTCTTGATATGTGTAATGCTGTTAACATACCATTTCTATATGTCTTGATATGTGTAATGCTGTTAACATACCATTTCTATATGTCTTGATATGTGTAATGCTGTTAGCATACCATTTCTATATGTCCTGATATGTGTAATGCTGTTAACATAACATTTCTATATGTCTTGATATGTGTAATGCTGTTAACATAACATTTATATATGTCTTGATATGTGTAATGCTGTTAACATACCATTTCTATATGTCTTGATATGTGTAATGCTGTTAACATAACATTTCTATATGTTTGATATGTGTAATGCTGTTAACATAGCATTTCTATATGTCTTGATATGTGTAATGATGTTAACATATCATTTCTATATGTTCTGATATGTGTAATGCTGTTAACATAGCATTTCTATATGTCTTGATATGTGTAATGCTGTTAACATACCATTTCTATATGTCCTGATATGTGTAATGCTGTTAGCATACCATTTCTATATGTTCTGATATGTGTAATGCTGTTAACATAACATTTCTATATGTCTTGATATGTGTAATGATGTTAACATAATATTTATATATGTCCTGATATGCGTAATGCTGTTAACATACCATTTCTATATGTCCTGATATGTGTAATGCTGTTAGCATTCCATTTCTATATGTCTTGATATGTGTAATGCTGTTAGCATACCATTTCTATATGTCCTGATATGTGTAATGCTGTTAACATAACATTTCTATATGTCTTGATATGTGCAATGCTGTTAACATAACATTTCTATATGTCTTGATATGTGTAATGCTGTTAACATACCATTTCTATATGTCTTGATATGTGTAATGCTGTTAACATAACATTTCTATATGTCTTGATATGTGTAATGATGTTAACATAACATTTCTATATGTTCTGATATGTGTAATGCTGTTAACATAGCATTTCTATATGTCTTGATATGTGTAATGCTGTTAACATACCATTTCTATATGTCCTGATATGTGTAATGCAGTTAGCCTACCATTTCTATATGTCTTAATATGTGTAATGCTGTTACCATACCATTTCTATATGTCCTGATATGTGTAATGATGTTAACATAACATTTCTATATGTCTTGATATGTGTAATGCTGTTAACATAATATTTCTATATGTCCTGATATGTGTAATACTGTTAACATTACATTTCTATATGTTCTGATATGTGTAATGATGTTAACATAACATTTCTATATGTCTTGATATGTGTAATGCTGTTAACATAACATTTCTATATGTCTTGATATGTGTAATGCTGTTAACATAACATTTCTATATGTCCTGATATGTGTAATGCTGTTAACATAACATTTCTATATGTTCTGATATGTGTAATTCTGTTAACATAGCATTTCTATGTCTTGATATGTGTAATGCTGTTAACATAACATTTCTATATGTCCTGATATGTGTAATGCTGTTAAAATAACATTTCTATATGTCCTGATATGTGTAATGCTGTTAACATAACATTTATATATGTCTTGATATGTGTAATGCTGTTAACATAACATTTCTATATGTCTTGATATGTGTAATGCTGTTAAAATACCATTTCTATATGTCCTGATATGTGTAATGCTGTTAGCATTCCATTTCTATATGTCTTGATATGTGTAATGCTGTTAGCATACCATTTCTATATGTCCTGATATGTGTAATGCTGTTAACATAACATTTCTATATGTCTTGATATGTGTAATGCTGTTAACATACCATTTCTATATGTCTTGATATGTGTAATGCTGTTAACATACCATTTCTATATGTCTTGATATGTGTAATGCTGTTAGCATACCATTTCTATATGTCCTGATATGTGTAATGCTGTTAACATAACATTTCTATATGTCTTGATATGTGTAATGCTGTTAACATAACATTTATATATGTCTTGATATGTGTAATGCTGTTAACATACCATTTCTATATGTCTTGATATGTGTAATGCTGTTAACATAACATTTCTATATGTTTTGATATGTGTAATGCTGTTAACATAGCATTTCTATATGTCTTGATATGTGTAATGATGTTAACATAACATTTCTATATGTTCTGATATGTGTAATGCTGTTAACATACCATTTCTATATGTCCTGATATGTGTAATGCTGTTAGCATACCATTTCTATATGTTCTGATATGTGTAATGCTGTTAACATAACATTTCTATATGTCTTGATATGTGTAATGATGTTAACATAACATTTATATATGTCCTGATATGTGTAATGCTGTTAACATACCATTTCTATATGTCCTGATATGTGTAATGCTGTTAGCATTCCATTTCTATATGTCTTGATATGTGTAATGCTGTTAACATACCATTTCTATATGTCTTGATATGTGTAATGCTGTTAACATAACATTTCTATATGTGTTGATATGTGTAATGCTGTTAACATAGCATTTCTATATGTCTTGATATGTGTAATGATGTTAACATAACATTTCTATATGTTCTGATATGTGTAATGCTGTTAACATAGCATTTCTATATGTCTTGATATGTGTAATGCTGTTAACATACCATTTCTATATGTCCTGATATGTGTAATGCAGTTAGCCTACCATTTCTATATGTCTTGATATGTGTAATGCTGTTAGCATACCATTTCTATATGTCCTGATATGTGTAATGCTGTTAACATAACATTTCTATATGTCTTGATATGTGTAATGCTGTTAACATAACATTTCTATATGTCCTGATATGTGTAATGCTGTTAACATAACATTTCTATATGTCTTGATATGTGTAATGCTGTTAACATAACATTTCTATATGTCCTGATATGTGTAATGCTGTTAACATAACATTTCCATATGTCTTGATATTTGTAATTCTATTATTCAATGTGGATTTACCATATGATATCCGGGGTTGTTTTTGGAGGGTAATAAAGAAAATTATCACAGCTCTTAGAGCTTTATTACTATCGCAGCTCTAAAAGCCCAACAAATGGTATTCAACGTCTGCTTTAAACCTTGGAATTACAGACATTTTTTGTTAATGAAACAATTGTCAGCTTTGATTATGATAAACTTGTCATGATATATCCTTGAGGACAGGTCGAGTGAATGTATCTGATCTTTTCCATCCCAGATTTAGCGGTGTGTATGTCATGTTATCATTAAATACTGGCTACTCAACAAATTGTAGTCATGGACAAAGACAATGCATGGTCTCAATAGTAATAAACATGACACGTCCATGTGTCTCTGTTGTCCTTTTGTACATTTCTGCAGACCGCGTTGATAATTAATTACTACACTGTTTACACCGACAGTTACTATATATTTCATCACTGAGAGACTTCTAACACAGCATTCATGAACGCATTTTTGGCTAGTTAATTAGCATTATTTTTTGTTGTGTGGCGAGATCCTGTAGCGAACAGAATTATTATCGCACACGATGAATGAGGCTAGTGTTACAGTGTACGAACATTTTTCAATATCGTAAACTCCCCGAACGGGCACACAACTTCATTTGAATGTAGAAATAACATTGAAACAATAAACGTTAAAGAATACCGTCGCCCTTTTACTGTGATATTTCTTCTACAGAGATTGTTTATCCATATACAAGCATGACATGTGAAATGCATTTTAATTGATACCAATGAATAGTCTTTGTAGAGAAATGCATTCCAATTGTCTTTAAACAATAACCTTATATAGTTATATATAAATTCCTACAGTGATATTAATTATTCTGATCTGACAAAAATGTTTGTAAAGTCCGGCCATTTATATGTAATATGGGTCAGGATAGTTCAATAGCTTCCGAGAAGATCTTTACATATTTCCTATGAAAAGGTAGATATCTAATTTAGTGCACACGGCACGTTTATGGAATAACCTTCATTGGGTACTATCAAAACCGAAAGACTTGAAAGTCAAATTATTAAAAACTCTTCGAGAGCAATAAAAACAAATGTTCTAACTAGGATAGCCAAAATCTGATAAGGTCACCTATACATGTCAAGCCATGTTCCTTATAACCAATTTACACCATAACACGCGTAAATGAATCAGCAAATCCTCATTCCTGTACAATTTCGAATCATAATTGTCCCTGATATTTATGAATTCCTGTTTGAAACTAGAAATCATTTTGGATTACCAACATGCACGTAAGACATAACTTAATCTTTAAATACCAAACATGAACAATATATATATTTTAGTTCCTTCAACTCTATTTTTTTTAGATTAATATTTACATTGTAGACAAATCTAACATATTGTTGAAAGTTGACATGGATATACATTTCCCAGAGCTCAATAGTGTTGGCGAAATGTCATACGTGTAGACACTATAACGATGACAATAGCACATAGAAACTTGAGCTATGTGAGGTCGACATATGCTTTAATACACATCAACATTTATCTCGTAAGAATGGCCTTTTAACATGATAAAGTACTATGCATTTTTTTATTCTATCAATAGTCATTAACCCCGAGGAAAATTTAGAATTAATTGTACTTCAATAAGAAACTTGGGCTATGTGAGGTCGACACATCAACATTTATCTCGTAAGAATGACCTTTTAACATGATAAAGTACTATACATTTGTTCTATTCTATCAATAGTCATTAACCCCGAGGAACATTTATAATTAATTGTACAATGTACTTCAATATCAACTACATTTGTATATGTGAGGTTTACAAAAAAAATTCTGGATTCTCATTTCATGTTTTAATAAAAAATGTATTTGATGGAAAGAAAAAAATGATTCATTATGATCGTTTTAACTGTGTTCTCTTTCACGTCCGCGCTATGATAACAAATATAGTCTATGGTAAATGGGGAATGGTGTGACTTGTGTGTAAAGTGTAATGGTAAATGTAGAATGATGTGAATGTCTTGTGTGTATGGTCTATGATGTAATGGTGTAAGTGGTGATGTTGCAACGTTTCAAGCACTGTCAAAGCCAAAGGGTTGTCTACCGTCAAACCAGTGTAGAAATTATAGTTGTTGCAATACAAACATATGTGAACTGCATTCATTAATCACTATTTTTATCAAATCTTTGTCTGACTAAAAAAAACACTCGTAGTTAATGAAGCAACAAAGAGTAATCCATGGTGCATTGCTAAGGATCGGAAATCATCTTTTTCAAGTTTGATCCAACAAATAACCTTATCACTTGTAAATGTAACAATCTTTAATCCTACACATTTAATAAAGACAAGAATTTAAACTGATTGTGTCTGTGTCTAAATTGCTCCATAAGTGTGTTTATCTTATTCAGATAAACAGATTTAATTAAAGTGAATGAGTATTTATTTTAGTTTACAATCCCCCCTTTCTGCACCCCTAACGTCTGCATCTTTTCCCCCTTATTTTGCCTCGTTACATGTATCACGTGATTATACCGCTCCTGCATGTAGTTGCCGGCTGACATTTTTGAAACGCCCACCACCTTCCCCGTTACCTGCCCAAAACCTTCTCTTTTTCTGCTGCTGTTTTTGTTAATTTTTCAGGTGATGCTTGTTGGTGCTGGTACATGTATGAGAAATACCGACGAAAGATGCTTGACAATTAATGGACGAACTTGGAAATTGAACAGAGACTACTTAAAAAGCCATCATACAGTCGTCCGAACAGGCCCTTGGTTGTTGATAAAAGGACAATTTCGTTTTAAGTGACTATAACACATGCCATTTAATTTGTTCTCGCATCAGTCGGTATTATGTAAAGTGACTTTTTATTTCCTCTTTTAAATGAAGAACTCGATCTGTGGGAAATGACATTCGCCGAAGTGTTTATGAATAATCGCATCCTAGTTTATAATGTCAATTGATTTAATATGAGACTGTACATTTATGTATTTTTTAGTATTTAATTTTCTCAGAAGTTCATGGAAAACTCGTAATAATAACACCAACATTGTATTGTTATTTGCCTATCTCAATTCTTTGTAATTTTCTTTTTTACTACTTGATTAATCAAAATGTCACAGCTTCTTTGAGTGCGTTGGCGGGATATGGCAAGATGATGACGGGACATGTCGGTATCCCAAAATGTGCGTCAGCTTATATTTTGAGGTTTTTTCTTCTGTGTTACCACAGAGTTTCTATGGTCTTCTCTGTTCACCAGACAGATCGGTGATTGAATTGATACCAGTTCGGATCCTTAGGTTATATTATTGAACTTCTGCGTAAAAACCGGAGAGTTTGAGGTTAAAATATTTGCTCACGTATCGGGGTTCGAGTACCCGTTATCTCTCTTGCCTGTGTGTTATCACGGTACCGGGAGGATTATTATCGCTTCTACTGTTACCAGTAGAGCACAGGCTTGCCAAATTACTGTAACCGGCGGTCTGCCTCTTCATCTTGCCATATCCAGTTCACGCAAACATTTAATTTTTTCGCTGTGGCCATTATACTCCAGTACTCGTCTTAATTACTTCCTTTTTACATGAATCCTTTATTAAATACATTGTATATTCAAATCGTTCGATAATTTGCTTCCTTTCTATATCTTGGAGTTTTCAATTCTTGATTCGGAATTCAAAGGAATGTTACTCTACAATGTGAGCAAGAGTCCGATAAACACCATATTCTGATAAATAATCCAGGAATTTATCCATTTAACATATGGCTAATGAAATACAATAACCATAACAGAATAAGCCTGGTGCCTTCAATATGGGGCCTATTTACAAAGGCCAATGAAAAATTGTAAAATATTGAAGAATTTATGCTGCACGCAATTTCATGAGCGAACGTTCCAGTAAGCTCCATAATGCATTGTAATAATGTCATCGTTTATGAAAACAGTTCTAATAAGTCTTGATAAATAACCACATATGATTAGATTATGTAAACAACATTCATAGGCCATGCACATACACGATAGAGAATACCGAAGGGGCAGTCCAAAATGGACGATCCATATAAACTAGCAACATAGGGTACATAACCATGAACCATTCCACAATAGCAATGCTTATATCATAAAAACATGCTCTTCATTTTTATTGTACAAAAACATGTGCCTACTTCCTGGAAAACTTCTACAATTAGCGGAATCATCAAAAGTTAAACAGCAACGTTATATGGCTTCGTATACATATATAGACATCATGGTCATGATCTTGTACCTTTTTCTGTGTAATATATCTCAAGAAACATAGATAGTCGGAACAGTCTCAGACACATTGATTATCCCTCTTTATTTGATAACAAATAATGTAGTGTTCGGTTCATTTTTAAGATGGTATCTTTGTATTGCTAAATGTATCGTGTAAACGGAAAACGATGGAAATAAATTGTCATGTAATTTGGATGTGAACAAATAATATTATGAGTTTATAGTTGCATAAGGACAGGATAACGTGTTCCTTAATAAAAAGATATCCGATTCAAATTACGAATTATAAGACAATACAAGTGGTGGATTAGATCGGCTGCAGAATGAGCTGAAAAACAAGACATGGCAAGATGATACAAACCGCCAGATTTAGATTTATAGCAAGCAGTTGTCACACTGGTAACAGAGCACAGAGGTGAAATAGGTTTTATATCATAAATCAATGTAAAGTTTTCTTTCATTAGTAAATTTAGAACATTCAAAAATATAGTGATAATCGTCTCCCAATTCTCTTCCTGAACATAAATGACAGAACCTGTTTTCTCTGATTTTTTTTCTCCAGCTCCCCACTTCTAACGGTAGTATGTGGTTCGTTTAATATAAAATGTAAATTTATCCCTATCTTCTAAAATGTCTAAATAACTCGAAATTCATTTCCATTGTACACAATTTATAATTATCCCCTATTGAAGATGATTCAATGGAAGAGTTCCGGATTTGCTTAAACTGACCAATTAAATTATTTTTAATTAATAATTTACAATTTAGTAAAGCTCATATATACATCATGTCAAGCAAACAAACAAACAACAACAAACCGTAAGAGGAACACCACAGAGAGAGAGAGAGAGAGAGAGAGAGAGAGAGAGAGAGAGAGAGAGATTTTCCTGGCCACTATATTTATATTTTAAATTTGATTTTTGTTTCTAATGACATATATTTTTTCTGGATATATATACATCTAAAAGGTAGGTTTAATTTTCAGCAATTTTTTTCCTCAAACTGCTTCATAGACACCAACCCGTGTACAGATATGATGTCCTACCATCAACAAAATTAACTCTGCAGATGACAACTCTGATTATTAATACAAAAGTTGTGTACATATATACAATTATAGGCACAACTCATACCCTTAAATGAATGTGAAACAGCACATACATAGCTCCACAGGTGAGTGACACTGTTTACTTCTGTCCACTGGGTGATGAACGATACATTTAGGTATCTTCGTCTTTTGTGTGTTATTTTTGGTGTATATAATTTTATTTCCCAGAAACGAGCCCGGGGGTTATCAACCAGAATACAAAATCCTCTTATCATCTTATAAACTTTTATATTCTATTTTTTAGTAAATCGTTACATATTCTGTGGGCTCATCCCTGGGTCCATGAGACCCATCCAAGATCTGCGACTTGGGATAAATATAAAAATTAATTTATTGTTATCAAACTTTTCAATTATACAGACATGGTCAAGTTAGTATTTATTGTAATTGTATACAGTTATCATAAAATTATGTTTAAAAAAAATTAAAAAAAGATATGATGTTTACATGATAGATGCATGTCTTAATGTAAACGCTGCGTTTTAACTAAACATTTAAAAGTATCAAACATAAAAATACATTCTATGTCTAAATCACAAAAAAATCACAAAATGCGAGTGTTTGCACGCGTAGTTTTAATAAAACACTCATTTTTGTGTTTTAAAGTATATGTCCACTATCAAACAAAATATAGATAATGTTCCACAGTTTAGGAACTCATTTAATGAACTCTTGATTCATTAAAACTTATTTCAGGTATTAAACGTGCACATGTATATGTATGTGATTTATTTTGTATCTTATACGAGTTGCTTTATTTCATATTGCATCACACTTAAATTTAATTTGATTTCATAAGATTAGAGTAAAAAAGGAGTATTTCTATGCAACGCTTTCTGTCGACTACTAGTTGCACTATGTTCTAAATTGCGAGAATATGGAGTTTAATAATGTTGTTATAGCTTGTTCTCGATTCCGTTGCATATTTGAACAATAAGATAAGTTTAATTCTGACAAATTACACGAACAAATATTTTAATGTGAAATCAATGTAACATGAAAAGCGCGACAACTCCAGTTGTAACTATATAAATACTTTTTAATGTCCAATCCTTACTGAAGCATGATTGTCGTGGCTATCGTCACAACTCGACCAACTATGTTCCGCCACCACCCGACGTTTGTCGATTGCTTCTCGTGGGTCAATCAAGTACTACGAGACGTGGAAGTCCTAATGACCGATGATTGACGCTACCGAGCCCTGTGTATAAATATATACATGCAGAATGAATCGCAAGCCAGATTGTGCCGAGAAGATAAAATCGGGAAGCAAAAGGGCAAGGATAATCGTAGATTTGGCTTTCCACTCTTTTGACTATGAGCGTACCTGATGAATGTTATTCAAAATCGACTCGGGTGCACTCATTTACATGTCTACGCAATATAATTAAAATTAGTTGTTTGTCGTGTCCTTTTCTTTTCTTTGGCGATACATTAACATCTATCAACATCCCGCTTGGACCAAATCTTGAGGCGTCAAACTTCAGCACACGCTGAGAGTTGTCCGTTTTTTGTCAATATCTTATCCGTCTTGCAATGATTGGATGTTCAAATATGAATGAAAGGTTAATAAACGACTTGATCCCACAGCAGATGTGTATCGCCAAAAAAAATACAACAAGCATACGATTTTAATTAGATGACCTTTAACGGCCTTTTTTCGTTCTTGTTGTTTGTTTACTTGGTTTTTATTTTTTGTTTTGTATGGCTTTGTTTGTTTTTGTTTTTGTTTTTGTTTTGTTTTTGTTTTTTTTTGTTGTTTTTTTTTTTTTGTTGTTTTTTTTTTTGCTGTTTTTTTGTTGTTTTTTGTTTGTTTTGGTGTTGTTTTGTTTTGTTTTGTTTTTTTGTTTGTTTTGTATTTATTTTGTTTTGTTCTGGTTTTTGTTATTTCTTTTTGTTTCTTGGCAGTATGTCTTTAACACATACAGTTCCGCAGCTAGTGTAGTGTGTATGCGTGTGCCATGTCTGGTTAGTATATTTGACACATGTACACATTATTTTTGTATAATTCTCTCATGATTTGAGAGTTGCAAGACACAACTGTAGGGATCACATATATGTGTTCCTTTCGGGTGTCACACATGTGTCAGTTGAATTAACTTTTATCTGTGTAAAAATAAGCGCTAGCACACCATCTTAAAACTGAGAGTAAAAAATACCCGAACATCGTTTTTATGTAGAAAAGTTGTATGTGGTTTTAGTTGAAACAAGGGTCGTTATGGATTTTGCAAGCGTCGGATATCAACGCAGGAGCGAAGGAGCCGGAGGACTGTGTTTTCTCTTTCTTTTCCTTTTTTTCTTTGCTTGGTTGTTTTGAAGGCTTGCCCCCTCCCCCATGTCCACTCCTAAAACTTGCCCTACTCCCAATTTTCGGCCCACTCCAAAAACTTGCCCCACAACTTTTCGGTCCACTCCTAAAACTTGAGAGGTTGTTTTGCCTCTCTGTGCGGTTTTTTGTTTGTCGTTACTTTGTTTTGTTTCATACATTTATGGCTGTGGCTATTTTAATATAGCACTAAATACCACTGTCATTGCATGAGTCTGTTATTCTGTATTGTTTCAGTTTATGCCATAGCCATTCATTGTAAATATGTTCGTGCAAATAAAATATTGTATTGTATTGTATTTATTTATTTTAAAAAAAATTCCTGGTTTTTTCTTCTTTTAGGTTTCATTCCTTTTAGGCTAATACGTAAACAGTGAATTACATACTATTGTCGTTCATCAGCATTCATTTAGGTTTCATTCCTTTTAGGCTAATACGTAAACAGCGAATTACATACTATTGTCGTTCATCAGCATTCATTTAGGTTTCATTCTTTTTAGGCTAATACGTAAACAGCGAATTACATACTATTGTCGTTCATCAGCATTCATTTATTTTGTTATCTGATTTATTGCATAGTAATGGTATTACTGCAAGCGAAATATATTAGAAATGGAGAGAAATTAAAGATCTAATTTTAATATTAGATTTGTCTGATGTCACTTTCTCTTGTATGGAAATAGGATACGTGTATATACTCTAACGTTGCAGTCAATAATTTGAGCTTATTCGGACAGTCATCATACATGTAGGTAACTGTTCATTGACCACGCTCCGTATTTTCCTTAGGACTAGCCGTGACTTCCCTTGAATATTTACAGCTTTTATTGCCAGTTACATTTTCTGTTTCTGTTTCTGCCATATGATTGCCTCCATCATATTGAAGATTATGCAATTTTGATTTTTGTGCGGCATGCCCAACGAATAGTGAAGCCAAAATTTAAATCAGTTTCCAAATAGATGATAATAAGTAATAATAACCAAATTGAATTTACAATTTACAATTAAAACTATATACAGTTGTCACTGTCTGGACTATAGGGACACGATCCTTGCCTTAAAGGCCTCAGGTGTGTCCAATTCAACAATGTCTAGAGCTAGTAGGTTCCAGTCTCGTACCGTTCTTGGAAAGAATGACATTTTCCTGGTGTCAATACGGGAGGATGGTATCTGGAATAACCTGTTGTGTGATTTTCTGGTTTTTCGGCCTGTTGGAATTAGCCTGTTTTCCTTGTTGATGGCTACAAGTTCTCTGTCGATTTTATATAGCATCACAAGTCTAGCGTCCTTTCTTCTGTGTGCAAGTGGTCTCCATTTTAGTCTTTGTATGATGTTACTTACACTAGATCTATTTTTGTGATCGTTTGCTACATATCTAGCCGCTCTTCTCTGCACTGCCTCCACCTTGTTTATATCAGTTTGTGTATATGGGTCCCAGACTGTACTAGCATATTCTACTAGTGGACGTGCAAGAGTGAAATATGCTTGTTCTTTTATCCTGATAGATGGGATTTTCAGGTTTCTATGCAGAAAGCCAAGAGTTTTATTTGCTTTGCTGGTAATATAATTTATGTGCTGGTCCCATTGTAATTTGTTTGTGAACGTGAGGCCTAAATATTTGGCGGATGTAACTGACTCTAGCGTATGCCCGTGGAGTTGGTATTTGGCATCAATTATTTTCTTTTTGTTGGTTACTCTGAGTACTGTGCATTTATCAGGGTGGAATTTCATGCACCATTCATTTTCCCAATGTCCCAGCTTATCTAGATCTTTTTGTAGGGTTTCAGCATCTTTGTTGTTGAATATTGTCAGGTACGCTATTGTGTCGTCGGCAAAGAGTCTTACTGTTGATGTTAGTCTTGATTGGAGGTAGTTTATGTAGTAGAGGAAGAGCCCTGGACCTAGGACGGAACCTTGGGGAACTCCTGAGTCCACACTGACTGCATCAGAGGTAGATCCATCAATTACTACAGATTGTTTTCTGTTTGCAAGCCAGTTTTGTATCCACCTGACTGATTTTCCTATGATACCATAATGCTGCAGTTTGTGTATGAGTAGGCTATGGTTGACTTTGTCAAAAGCCTTAGCAAAGTCCAATATGAGGATATCTGTTTGTTGGCCTTCTTGCAAGTTCTTGGAGATGTCATCCACGAATTCAATGAGTTGCGTTTCACAGGAGTGGCCCTTTCGAAATCCATGTTGTAGCGGATACAGGATATTATTTTCTTCTCCATGTTTCATGATTTTACTGGCCAATATATGCTCCATAGTTTTACAACAGACTGATGTTAAGGATATTGGTCTGTAGCTTTCAGCCAACGACTTTTGACCTTTCTTGTATACAGGCGAGACGTTTGCAATGCGCCAGTCATCCGGGACTACACCAGTGTCTAGTTATTTCTGGAATATAAGCTGCAGTAGTAGTGAAATATCTGTAGCTAGTTCTTTTAGAATCCTAGCTAGGTGATATGTTATCAGGTCCTGGTGCCTTGTATGGATTTAGCTGTTTTAGTAATTTTGTAATACCGTTGCAGGTGATATCAAAAGATTTCATATTTGTTGTTGTGTGGTTGTGGAGTTCATACGGTTTGAATTCAGGAATTCCTCAATGGCATAGGATGTTTTCTCAGAGAAGGCTGATTTAAACTGGCGATTTAATATATTTGATTTAGTAACTGGGTCACAGTACAGTTTACCATCCATTTTTAGTGATGAGATTCCAACTATGTCTTTACGTTTGTGTTTGATATATGTCCAGAACTTTTTCATCCCTGATCGTGGTTCGTTTTCATCTGGTGTTACTACATTTTCAATGTATTTCCAGTACGCCTGTCTGGTTATCTTTTGAGTATGATGTTTGATATTGTTATACTGTTCTTGAGTTTGATGGTCACCAGTTTTCTTCTTCTTTTTGAATAATCTGTGTAGTCTTTTGAGGTTGTTCTTGATGTCCCTGTTGATCCAAGGTTGACGATCTTTGTCCTTGGAATTTTTTTGTGGTATGTGTTGTTTCGCTGACTTGCTGAGGGTTTGTTTGAAGAAGTCCCACATGGTGTTTACATTGCAGTCAGGGTCTCTAAACATCTGAAGTAGTTGGTCTAGTATGCTTGTAATGTCATTCTTCATATTATTCCAATTTGCTTTATTATATAAGGGGATGATACGTGGTTTTTGTTTTAGTTTGACAGGCCTGAAATCAAACTCTGTATATACAGTATCATGGTCTGAGATCCCTGGTATGGTTTTTGTTCTGAGTACTTTTCCTGGTCTATTTTATTCAATAGCAAAACATATTAAGGTAAATTTATCATTTTCAAAATCCGATCACAATTTGTTGATATGGTCTGGGTTTTTTTAATGTTATTTCCAAATAAATATTATATTGCATTATTTCCCCGTAGTAGCCGTTCCCGTCTGGTTCCTGGTTTGTACTTTTATTTACCTTACCAGATTTGCTTCCGGTAAAAACATGCCTGTTAAATTTATCGGAAGAAAAAGTTTTGACCGTGGAAATACTCTGTTTTGGTATGCTGCTCATTTAAAAGACCTTGGTGTTGGGAGGACCTTTGTACTGACTAAGGAATTAGATACATATCCTGAAAAATGCTATTACAAGCCGACTCGAGTTGCTCCTGATTTTTCTGATCCTAGTGTAGGTCAAATGTTTAAACTGATGAACTGTCATTATTTGCATACGTGAAAACGTAACCGTAACAAAAGTTTATATTCTATGATACTGATATTGATAGGAAAATAACATTTAGTGTTGTATCCACTCACAAATAATATATGTGATGTTGTAAAGTCGTAGAAAAACGTTGTATATCCTCATTAGTCCGAGATTACTCTGCCGTTCAACAGCTTTTTGTTCGACTTGCTGGAGCCGTGGGACGTCAGAGTGCTCTCCATAAGGAAAACAGCGGATTTGCTGCTCCAACTGTGAGTCGGCACATTTCCACGTTTCGTGGCTATCAGATTTTATTTTCTATACGAAACCCTTACATAAATCGCTTCACCAATCATTTTTCTATTCATTCATAACCATCTTACCCTCAGAAAGTGGTGTTACACTCGATTACTGCACGATTTTCTCTTACACCTTCTCATTTCGGAGTTGGAGTGGCAAATCCGCTGTTTTTCTTATGGAGAGCGCTCTGACGTCCCTCGGCTCCAGCAAGTCGAACAAAATGCCGTCGGACGGCAGAGAAATCTCAGACTATTATCCTTGTGTGTCGTGTTTTCAACCTATTTAAAGAAACATCACTGGATGAATTACCATTCAAGTAATTATTGATAAACTCCTATGCATATTTTAAGTGATTGAAATTAACATGTTTTTTTGTTTTTTGTTTTTTTCGAAACATGTCGTCTTGTGTTTTTGACCTATTGTAAAAATTCATCATCCCTGGATGGATAGTATTATTTTGTGCTAAAAATTGCTGGTATCATTTTATTTTTGTAATAGAATATATGATTCAAGTATAATTTAAGAAATTCAGATTTTCTTCCATTCCAAATATTTGTATTTATATAATTTTGCACTTGTAGACAATCATAAACTTTTAATACGATGACCTGAATGATATCTAAAACTACATTATAATATCATTAAAAATTTCATATACATGTAGCTCCATGTTGTTTAGTGTGTTGAATCTTCAATAAAAATGTGTTACTTTATTAAGCAATATGATTGATTGATTGATTTTTGAAGTTTAATTCCACTTTCAGCAATATTTCAGCTATATCATGGCGACCAGTTTTAGTGATGGAAGAAGCCGGAGTACCCGGAGAGAACTACTGACCATGGGCAAGTAACTGGTAAACTTTATCACTTGCGACTGTGAGTCGAGTGCACCCTTTTTTGTAATTTACCTAGCCGGGCGTGAACCCACACCGTATTGGTGATAGGTTTGTATGAGTTGTTAGGTAATCCAACTACCTAACTCATTGAACCACCCGGGCCTCATTAAGCAATAGATTTCCAATATTTTTTATTAATTAGTGTTGACCTCTTTTTTCGCAATTGTTATTTGCTTATATGGCAGGTGACATACACAATTTGAAAACAGCAGATATTCAAGGTGCATTTTACAGAATTTTAGGAGTTAAGAGAATTATGCTATGTTCTTGAAGTCTTGAAGGTTGGTCTAAAAAAAATTGGAATGTCCTAGTTCTTTTGTATTTTTGTTTGTCTCTTTTTTTATGGGGGATTGACACAGATGGTGTACACGCTACTGATCATGGAATACTTATACCTGCGGTCCTTGCTAAAAACCGCAGTTGAATTTCTGTTGTTGCTGATTTCGGCTCTTCAGGTATTTCATTGTTCCTCTGTCTAGAAGATTTAATGCCAAAATTGAACAGAGTTATTGTCTTCTCAAGAAAACAAGTTTCAAATGTGTGTCAGTCACTGATTACTCTTATTTATTAAGGTAGTCATTAGTGTGTGCATCTTTGCCAAGGAAACATCACAATGCAGAATATATGTTTTAAATTAGTTTAAATTTTTCCTCATGTAAAGTGAAATAAACATTCTTTTTTTCAATATTCTTTCTTGTGGTAATAATGTTAGAAATAATTTATTTAAATGTTATTAACAATATGCTGGCGATCGATCGACTGGTGGGAACAAATATTATTCAATGCAAAAATCCAAAATCAACAGTGGAAGGTCTCAGACTTCCAACCTACATAAATTTGAACCCCAGCTTTATGCCGAATTTGGAGATGCACGAAAGAAGAACAAAAGAAATGATTGTTATGTCCATGGCTCAGTTAATTAATTGCAATGACTCAATGAAGCACTATTATTACCAATTAATAGCCCGATACCAATGAATATATGGTTAAAATACTTTTTAGCTAATCATATAGCCTGTACTGTCAATGGGCATTGAATTTTACCAGCAAGGCTGTTTATCTATAATTGCTGAACAATAATTGATATTTTGACACCATGCAGTACAGATATAATTCTTAACTTCTTGTAAAACATTTCACTGACTGAAAAAAATAAATGTCAAAGAATTATCAAATAAAATCAGTTTTATGTTCAAAAACAATTACCATGACTACAAAATAATATAGAATAGAGGACTGCACTGTATTCAGTTTATTCAGTGATTGAGAGAACAGATGAAAAGAAAGTAAACCAACAAAAATAAAACTTGATACAAATTAGATTCATATTTACATATTCAAGGTTTTAAAATCCTTTATTGTCTGGAGGGCCCGTCATGGTGGTGAACATATGGTAGTTGGATTTACAACTACCTATGCAATCAATGCCTATCACCACTAAAGCTGTAAGTTCGAATCCCACTCATGGTGGGGTGTACTCGATAAAACATTTTGTGATAAAGTTTCTCAGTGGTTTTTTTTTTTTTTTTTTTTTTTTTAGGTGATACACTAACTTAGTGACTTGGTTTAAAGCTATTTTTACTATGTTTGGTACAAATCAATGATTAAGGTTAGGCCACATACATATAGATTCTTGATAATTTCTTGTATTAAAATAGATAGACATGGATGGAGGCTGTTGTGGTCGTGACCATATGGTAGTTTGGTTTACAACTACTTGTGCAATCATTGCAACGTCGTTTACTAGATGCAAATTTATGTGATAAAGTTTTTTAATGACTTGCGACAGGTCAGTGGTTTTCTCTGGTTACTGTGGTTTCCTCCACCAATTAAATGAACCTCCATGATATAGCTGAAATATTATTGAAAGTGGTGTTAAACACCATAATGCTAATCCTATACATTTATGTGCTCAATAAGTAACAGGTATTGTTATAATGACTACTTTGCATGTTATTTATATTTGTGTGCCACTCCTAACATATTAATTATCTATATTTTAGAATCTTAGACGTGGGCAAATATGGGCAGAACAAGTATACAGAGGTAAAAGTCTTGGTGAAGTATTACTTAAAAATGGACATAAAAAAGATTGGAAAATAATCCCTAAAGAAGAGGAACAGGATTTTTGTCGTATTGGTGACATTTATGAAGAAATAAAACTTGTTCCAAAACTTGTCCCATTTCCACCTTTGATGGGAGTTTTGCTTAAAAAACAGAACAAATTAAGCCGTGAGCCATTGCTGAAGATAGACTTGCCAAAGGATGCTGAAGGAATTGATTATGCAGAATACATAGAATCCAGGAAAAAAATTAGAGACAAAAAGAAAGAAATTTCGACCTCCTTGGATAGTTGATATTTTTCTCTGTGTGAAATATATTGCTGATTAAAATATGATTTGTGTGTATGTATATGTGTATGTGTATAATTAAACTTCCTAATGAAGGTAGAACACCTGTCAGCTACTGAAAGATAAAAACATAACACATATCAACAGATAATAGTGTCAGGTCCCAACATATTAATATTTGTAAGTTTTGTTTGGTTTTTTTGTTTGTATAATTTCCATTTTTACAGACAGTACAACAGTACAATGCATTTACACAACAAGACATTGCACACACTATATTAACATTTTTCCAGTCTGAATATATATATTTATGTATTTAATTAATGCACATATCACAAGTTAATGGTCATGATCAGAGTTTCAAAGAACTTTCTATTTGATGGAGTTACAGAATGTATTTCCCCTTTTTATATAGGGATCCTCATGTCCATCCGTTCGTCCGTCACACTTTTGGTTTCCGGATAATAATTAAAGTACCGCTCAACCAGATCTTTTCAAACTTTCACACATTGCTGTGTACCATAAAATACAGGTTAAGTTTGATTACGGTGTATTTCACATTTACCGTTCATGAATTATCGCCCTTTTTCTCTTAGAAAATAGGGATTTTTTAGATTTCCGGATGATATTTAAAGTATGGCTCAACCAAATCTTTTCAAACTTTAACACAATGCTGTGGACCATTAAATATAGGTTAAGTTTGATTATGGTGTATTTCACATTTACCGTTCATAAATTATGGCCCTTTTTCTCTTAGAAAATAGGGACTTTCTAGGTTTCCGAATGATATTTAAGGTACGAATTTGGAATGCGGGGGTATCTGTGATCACCAGATCAAATTTCTCTAGTTTATTTAAAAAATCAAAGAATTAAGTTTTTAGATAAGTAAAACTATTGACAAACCCCAAAATGTAATTTGAATTCAAATATTCCCTGGGATAAAATACAGTCAGTTTAATGTATAATCTTAATTGTACAACATGAATGTGATACATATGAATAAATGATAACTAACTTTGACAAATTAGCAAAATATTAGTAATTATTACCGGGGGTAATAAATAAGCATTGAGAGAGAGAAAAAAACCATGGGGCAATCAAGAATAGACAATCCAGAGACACAGGCAACATTGACCAATTTGGACACAAGATATAGAACTAAGACAAACAAAATAGTAAACGCATCACAGAAAACTAAAAAGGGGCCACACCTAAAAATTGGGGATGAACCAAGGGGGCTTGCTTAAGGGTAAGCGATTTCTGTTTCTTATTAATGTTGAATCAGTAGACACTGATTTCTTTTGAACAACAAAAGTTTAATACAGATAAGTACAGATTTTATATTATGGCATTCACCAGACTATCAGGTTTTAACATGTTTAAATATGTTGAATTTTTTGTACTATCAGCATTCATACAAAGGAAGTTTAACTCGGGTGAATCTTTTTAAAGGTTTAAATAAATTTTTCTTCATACAAATCATAAATGAAAATGTAATTTTATCTAGCATGAAGTAACATTGTGATGTGCAGATTAATCATTATATATAAATAAATCTAAAAACAGGGACCAGAAGTAGGAACGGCATATAGTATCATTGTGTTTTAAAACATTTAAGTATGTCATATACTAACAGCGGCTTCAAAATCAATGAGATCCCAACAAAAGTTTGAAGATACCAAGAGGGTAATCAGAATCTATAAATTGAAGGACAGACAAGAAAATGCCCAAAAGAAAAAAAACACAAGGACAAGCAATTACATACAAAACACTACACAGAAAACTAAAGATTGAGTAGCACAAACTCCACTAAAAACAGGGGTGAACTGGTGTTCCGGAAGGGTAAGCCGTTCCTGCTCCACATATGCCACTCATCATTTTACTCTTGTTACAAACCCAGTGATATGCTGTGAATGAAACACATGAGAGTCAACAATTTTACAAGAGCTGTGATGAGGAGGATAATATTTATATATATTTGTATTGATGTAATTTGAGGATTCACTTCTATACAATTGAGGGGCCATCGTGATCATATGGTAGTTGGATTTATAACTACCTATGCAATCGGTGCCTATCGCCACCTACATTGTGAGTTTGAACCCCGCTCAGGTGAGGTAGACTCCATACAACATTGTGTGATAAAGATTGGCAGTGACTTGTGACAGATCGGTGAAAACCACCGGGTACTCCGGTTGCCTCCACCACTAAAACTGACCACCATGATATAACTGAAATATTGTTGAAAGTTGCGTTAAACATCATACCCCCCTTTTTCTATTAAATGAATGCTTGTTAGGTGAAAGGTCAATGAGTTCAAGGTAAAGGCAATATACAAATTACAGGAAACAGTACAAAAAGACTGGTAACCGGATTCCAAGTTAATGGCTATTTATAAATTACAGGGAACAGTACAAAAAACACAAACTGGAAACCTGATTGAACCCAATACAATACAATAAGTAAAACATGCAAATAAGATTAACACAATCTCTATATCTAGATCTGAAACAACCAATCAGGAGAATGCTAAGTTATGAACTTGTATGTCTTGTAACAAAATTACCCCGAGAACAAAACAAATGTGAAAAAAAGAAACAAAACCTGATTCTGCCTAATGTTGGCCACCTTAAAGTATTGATTATTTTGCCAAGTACTTTTAGGTGGGCAGCAAATAATTATCGATCCAGACAGAAATAATTCGTGTGTACACATAAAATCGTGCTATATACAGTTAAAAACTTTCTTTTCATGTCGGCTAATATTTGATCTTGGGACACCTGATCTTTGAAGGCTTCATTATATGAAATAAATCCATCTATCAAAAATAAAGAACAAACAAACTGACTAATTAAATAATATAACTTTACAAAAATCAGTAGATCAATGAAAATAAAAGCAGATACTGAAACCAACAAGAAAAAAAAAATAATGATGATCGCAAGGACGTATACGTCCTCGATAATCGAAATAGGTAAATAAAACATACACATAGGTAATAAGGTATTTATCAGAGTTGTCTGGCTTTTATCAGGGACGTAGCCAGGTACTGAAGTTATGGGGAGCGACTACATAAAAAGGCACCATGACGCATATAAAAAAATGATTAGTTCATTGATTATACATTTTTATTTTGTGTTGAAATCGTAACACAAGACGATATGGCTCTCCAGATCCCAGCGACCACCAACGTTACCACATTACAGTATACTGAATAGAATGTTCAAAAACAATGGGAGTTTGGTCAAATAAAGTATTGACTTCAAGAAGTTATCCCAAGGCCGTCGTGGTCGTGATCGTATAGATGTTGGATTTACAATTACCTGTGCAATCAGTGCTTATCACCACTAACGTTGTGAGTTCGAATAATCTCGTTCAGGTGACGTGTACTCGATACAACATTGTGTGATAAAGTTTGTCAGTGACTTGTGGCAGGTTTCTGGTTTTCTCTCGGTACTCTTGTTTCCTCCACCAATAAAACTGACCGCCAAGATATAGCTGTGGTTTTCTTTGGGTACTACGGGTAGAAAGTGGCGATAAACACCATAGCCATGATATACCCCATCCATATGTGTTATTTCTATGATAGCGCCAGCTAGAAAGAACATCGATTCTTGTGTAGATTCGGACAAGTTCGAGATGACAGAATTTATTGACAATGAACAACTGACAACATGTATAGATAGCTATGTTAAATTTAATTTTATTAAGTTACAAAGACATTTACCATACTATATATGACTTTGCCAACTGATTGCAACTAGTTTTAGTTACAAGAACTCTAATTTCAACGAACATGTCCTTTCGTGACAATTAATCACGATTTTAACTTAAGACATGAACATGATATCGATAAACCCTCCTTTCTAAATATTATATTAACAATTATTGGGAAAATTACACTGAAAACATTAAACATTGACAAACACCATTGTGGCAATGGATATGCATACATGTTGAAAATGTGTTACCATAAACGAACCGAATCCTGCTCAGGCGATGTGTACTCGATACAACAGTATATGATTAAGTTTGACGATGACTTGCGGTTGCCATGTAAATGGTTTTCTCCGAGTACTCTGGTTTCCTCCACCAATAAAACTAACCGCCATGTTATAACTGAAATATTGTTGATAGTGGCGAAAACACTATAGCCCTAACCATAAACGAACAGTTTGTGTCGTAAAGAGTTTACTGGACAATGAGATGATAATGAAGTCCACTTTGTACTAGACCAACACGCTCAGTTTGATGTTTTATAGAGCTAGCTCAATGAAATAACTGTGAGTTACGCGGGTATATATGTCGTTCCACTCGGACACATTATCCTGATTCTAAGCCAACCAGTCTTTGTTCTTTCTCATTAATGCTGCGTGATTGGTGGGAAAGCAACAGCTACCAGTGTTATAGTTTTTGATTTGACAAGACATGTGCTTGAACCCATGATTTACCGCACTCGAGTCGAGGACATTTAACCATTACACCACCGATGT
This sequence comes from Bathymodiolus septemdierum, assembly GCA_963383655.1. Classification (NCBI taxonomy): domain Eukaryota; kingdom Metazoa; phylum Mollusca; class Bivalvia; order Mytilida; family Modiolidae; genus Bathymodiolus; species Bathymodiolus septemdierum. The sequence continues at coordinate 7,932,797 of OY726522.1, read as the reverse complement.
GGTCGAAATATGCAGTGATGGTCATCAATTCCACCAATATCAACAAAACAATCATCTATCATCTTAACTGAACACAAAAACACGACATATGACATTAGAAACCCAGGTCCTGGCTTGGGACAGGCACGAAATATGTGACGGTGTTAAACCGATTAATGGGATCCCAAGCCTTCCCTCCTGTTGATAACTGGAAAAGGTATCTTATTACAAGAAAGTTCAAACAGTGATGGTCAATAATTTAACCAGTATCAACAAAACGAGGAACTTCCTCTGACCTCACATTATTGAACACAAAAAGACTGTGATATATGCCCAAAAAATCCAGATCATGGTTTGGGAAAGGCATAAAAATGTGGCGGAATTAAACCGGTTAGTGGGTTCCAACAGTCCCCCTCCAGAACATGCATATAAATTATCGAACGAAAATGTAATTAAATCCATGTAAAAACAAACAAATGTCGCTAAATGTTTTTTTTTTAATTTAAAATCATCCAGGAGATTTTTTAATCGATGCACTTCAGCAAAAAATTACTAGCCAATAAGAATGATAATAGCTTGTTCCTTTCATTATAAAATAAAACATGGTTTGTATGGCCCCGGGACAACAACGTTTACTGTTGTAAACTTCCCCCATAATCAATTACTTTCCATGTATTATCAATTAAAGACCAGGCCAAAACACTAAAAACATAAGTTTGGATCTATGTGTACTTCTGTGTTATTCGTGATACATAAACTCCATTAGTTATGGAGGTGGAAGACGGATTTTGTATTTGATAATGGAAATTTTGTCACATGTCTTAATTTTAGTGTATCTTTTTCAACGGATAAATTCTTTCCCATTTTCAAAGGTAAGTTTTGCTTGCGTCTTTTCTTCATAGATATATATTAATATTAATTTGTCCATAAATGAGCTATTAACGTGTAAGAGTTTTATCTATTATGCCCCCAAACCATAGTTTTATGGATTTTTGTTATGCAATCTTATGTGAACCAGAAAAAAAGTCATAACTCAAAATGTAGATTCACAAGAACGAAAAAGTCAACACTCCGACAAGCATAACATTTGAACTTCTGATGAGGTATAGCTTCTAGTTATTAGGATATACAACTGGAAATATACTGGTGCTAAATAAAGGCTTTCAAAAAAAAAAAAAAATCCTCACGCAGTCTAGGTTGGAAAACTAAAAGTTTCATTCCAAGGTTTTGTTTTTTAATACTACCTGTGTATTTACTTATACATTCCATTGTGCTGAAATGTTGATAAAAATATTTGAAATGTCAGTTATAGTTGGTTCCGGTGTTTGCTTTGGTGGGAAAAGGTTTGATATCTCCTTTATTTCATTTTTATGAATAAGAATTGTCTTTTTGTATCTAAATATTCGCTACAACATGCCAAATTTTGTTAAAATAATGTTTTACGAATAATATCATGGGAAATATATACACAAATGGTTGTTTAGAATATACTAATCATTTTTTTTTTATTTCAACATGAATTTGATAAGGTTTTACTATGCTCTCCCTCATTCTCTTCTGGTAGTATTTTCCCCGTTTGATCAGAAAGGTTTTTTTTCTGACTCATAAGTTTCACATATTTATAACACAACCTTGGTACTTCATAATTACATTTAATGAATTCATTATTAAAACGCGACAATTTTCATGTTTCAGATAAGTTTAATATTCATTATTCATAAATTTATATGATTTTTGTCACTATCTAAAAAAGTTTTAAGCTCTTTTTACGACAGACATATTAGATGACGTTTTTTTCCCTTTTTTTCTTTTTTGATATCAAAATGGTGAAAAACAGAAAATAAAAGTAACATTTCTACTCCTTCAATTATATAATTCTATGCTCCGAAAGGATTTTTCCTTCAAATAAAACAAAATAATTAAATTCTTTTTAAAAATAGACTCGAAATCCAAAATGACAATGTCACATTCTCAAAATAATTTTCTTTGGTGACAACTTAGTAAAATAAAACCCACCAGAATCCCAGTTTTCTATAGAGATACAATTACCCTCTCTCTCTCTCTCAGAAGAAAACTGGTACATGAGCATATTTTAAAATTTGATTACCATAGTGCAGTTTGTGCTAATATGATTTCAATAATCTAAGAATATAACCACGTTGTAAATCTCAAATGGATGTTCAAGAAGTTTTATCCGGCTATTTACCATGTTTGTACTGTATTCAGTGGTTTGTCTATTCTAGTATTGGCAATTAGACTTTGGTTGAAAGTTGACTATTGTTTCACTATTATGTCATACGATGACCTTATATATGCTCTATGATATTTAGATAATTGTTGATAATTGTAGATAATCAGCTATCTTTAATAGAGCTAATACTGTTTGCTCGGTAATATTTGAGGGTTGGTATTTTACCCACAAGTTGAAAGCACGTGTACGACCGCATCATTTCACTAAGAGGGGAGGTCTGGACTCATAAAACCAGTTTAAACCGCCTCTTCTTATTGCAAAACAAGCACACTCTCTTTTAGGCGGATTGTAGCCCATATTAACGGAACTAGAGCCTATTTGGACTTTATATTTTTAACCTATGACAATACCTTTTTAATAATAAAAAAAAAATAATAATATATATTCCAAGCTTGATTTACAGAATAAATTATAGGGATGTACATAAATTACAATTTTATTTTCCATAGTGGCTAATACAGCAGACTGATCGTACATCTAATCTAATGACTAAAATACAAATGTACCACAACATATCGTGCATAGAAAATGAAAATATCTCATCTTAATCTTCGATTTTTTTAATTATTTTCCAAATATGATTTATGCAAAATATGTATTTACGTATTTTGATCGATGACGAATATGATTTCTCATTTCAATACAAGGACATCAAAATATGATGAAATCTTTAATTTTAGTTAACAAGTTGTCAGGAAAAATAATATACTTCGTTATCATACAATAAGCCTATATCATTTAAAATTAGAGAGACGAAATATGTTATTCAACAAAATATGTATTTGGTTTGTGAAATATGGTAAACAGGTAAATTCCAGTGAAAGAAATGTCCAAGTGTGATGTACAACGTAATCACTCCTTTAGTGTGAAGAGGAGATATTTAGATGTATATATGTATGGGGGGGTTGGAAGTATTAATAAACACACATGATAATGGTTCGAAGTATTAATAAATACACAGGAGAAGGGTGAGAAGAAGCAATAAATATACAGAGGAAGGATGCGAAGTAGCAATGGATACACAGGAGAAGGATGTGAAGTAGCAATAGATACACAGGAGATGGGTGTGAAATAGCAATACATACACAGGAGAAGGATGCGAAGTAGCAATAGATACACAGGAGATGGGTGTGAAATAGCAATAAATACACAAGAGAAGGATGCGAAGTAGCAATAGATACACAGGAGATGGGTGTGAAATAGCAATAAATACACAGGAGAAGGATGCGAAGTAGCAATAGATACACAGGAGATGGGTGTGAAATAGCAATACATACACAGGAGAAGGATGCGAAGTAGCAATAGATACACAGGAGATGGGTGTGAAATAGCAATAAATACACAGAACGGTGCGAAGTATTAAAAAATACACAAGGGAAGGGTCCATCCGGGGCGAAGCAGCAATTGATATACAGGAAAAGGATGCGAAGTAGTAATTCCCACGCAGTAGGATGCGAAGTAGTAATTCCCACGCTGTAGGATGCGAAGAAGCAATAAGTACAAAGGAGATGGATGTGAAGTAACAATAAGTACGCAGTACGATGTGAAGTATTAATAAATACACCAGAGAAAGGTGCATCCGTTGAGAGGTAGCAATAAATAAACAGAAGGGGGCGAGGTAGCATTAAATACACAATAGAAGGGTGCGAAGTAGCAATAAATACACACAAGGGTGCGAAGTAGCAATAAATACACAGGAGAAACGTTGGAAGTAGTAATAAATATAAAGAGGGAAGGGATTGAGGTAGTAATAAGTGTGGTGGGTGAAGTATATAGATATAAACAGGGATGGTGGAAGTAGTAATATACTGGGGTTGGGGAGGGGGTGGAAATAGTCAGACAGGATTGAAGCAGTAGTAGAAATACAGGGGAGAGTGGATGTAAGTAGTATATATTTGCATTGTATATATCATTAATAAATATACATATGGAAATATATATACGAGTGAAGGGTGGAAGTAGTGATAGTACATGTACAGGAACTGGCAGTGATAACAAATATTCATTGTAGCATAAATGCATTGCTTTCCGTTCATCTTTTTATACCAGAATGCAAGCAGCTAAGAACTATGAAATAATACACACAGATACGAGATATTACACACTTTAAGAAGAGTTAATCAGAATCCGTATATCGAAGATGAACAGTCAACACAATAGTCAAAAGAAAAAATACAAAAGGACAAACAACGATCTACAAAACATACAAATAAAACTTAAAATCGAGTAACACGAACCCCACTAATAACCGGGGGTGAACTCGGGTGCTCCGGAAGGGTAAGCAGTTCCTGCTCCACTAGTGGCACCCGTCGTGTTAATCTAGTTACAAATCCGGTGAGAAGACATGAATGAGGAAAGGACCAGGAAATGTTTAGGACAAGTGGAACATATCTGTGGTCATTTGTGACATAGATATTCTATAGTGGTCAACCAAGTCATGGTGGCGATCGTAAAAGTTTCGAAGTGATGATTTAATCTTAACCAAGAGAAACCCTTGGTTCAGTAACTTCCTTGTTAGCAGCAACCTAGCTGCAATAATGTAGCTCCTGTGACAAACTTGTGTCTCGGCAGAGCTACAACGCGGTCCCATTCGTCACAATGGAGCAAAAAAAAAGTTGCAGTTGAAACATAAAAACCCACTATTTACGCTTCAAACATTTCATTATAACTATTACTGATGATCCCAGTCCTTGTTAAATCGGTTTGGCTGAGAAATATATGCTTTTCAAAGTTAGCAACAACCTTGTTCAAATTTATCGATCGTTTTCCATAACCGGAAACTACGGAAGGCGGAGCTTTTCTAAATATGGTATTTCTTACTACAAGCTGATGTAACATTCCAATCGTAACTACTCGGCCATTCTCGCTACCCTGTTATTTGCAGGGTAGCGAGAATGGCCGAGTAGTTACGATTGGTAAACATTCACGCCTAAATCGCCAAATATGGTATCGACATCCAAATAGTGAGGCCGGAAATGACGAAATTCAAAATGTAAACATGGATTTTTATTTTGTGGGAATTACATTCTAAAATACTGGTAGGTGATAAAAACTTGTTATAATAATGGACAAAAGGAAAGGTTATGTCTTATTATTGATAAATGCAGGCGTCAGAAGCTCTGTAAGCGAGCGCAAAAAATCTCGGCGGCTGCTCCATTACGTGTAATGGCATCCCGTTATAACCCTTACGAGTAAGCGAGCATTTAGGGTTTTATTATTAGAACTAGCAGCAACCCTCTGTCAAGGAAATCCTGATTGGAACCACAAGATCTGGAATATCGTATCAACTGAGAGATATATGCAGGTGCTGCTGGAATGTTGCTACATATAAATGGAAAGCTCACAATGGGAAAATTGAAGTCATCTTTTTTGTCGTAAAGTTTCGTTCTAAACCGTCCCTAACTGTCAATTTCGAGGTGTAGGTCAAGGTATGAAGCAGACCTATCTGTATCTGTGGTATCCTTTACTTCAAGCTCAATGGGATAGATGCGATCAACGAAATCACCAAACCTAGAATTATTTAGTGAAAGGACATCATCTATATATAGCGGAACGTGAAATCAAAGGATCGGGCTAGCTTCTTTTCATTTTTCTTGAGAAGCCCCTGTATGAAGTCTGCCTCGTACGAATAAAGGAACAAGTCGGTGAGAAGAGGAGCTGTCGTTTTATTACTCGCAGAGAGCAGTGCAATAATCAACGACCTAGATGTGATAGTGCATGGCTTCATGTTACAAATAATGTATACAACGGTTCGATTGCTTAACCATTTAACTCGGAAAATACATATATGTATTCCTATGTCCACCTCATGTAATACACTGGTAAAAGTAGTATTAAATGTACAACGAAAAGGAAATAGTAATACATATACTAGGGACGTGTACACACCATGTGGTTAGTATTAGACATATATAGCAGGAGGAAATAATGATACATATATACATTGTACGGAAATTTTGATTTCATATACTCCTATAGTTAAATATACATTCTAACATAACCTCCTTCTTTCGCTTTGTTAACAAACGAGCGAGCTATCCATTCGGTATAATCTCATTAGCACATGCGCCGGTGAATGTGACTGACTTTTCCATTGGCAGCATAAATTGTGTGCGACATTTTTCGCAAGCGTAAATATAAATTACTGTCTTCCAATCAAAGTATACTACCGTATTTGTACTCTTAGACATATCAGAATCGAAATATATCATAGAAGCCAGAATGTGTTTTGAGTTTTAACATGGATTGGCGGATATTAGTAAATTTTTAAATACTAATATCCGCCAATCCATGTTAAAACTCCCAACATATTCTAGCTTCCATGATTTATTTCTTAAATATGCAAAAAAACGTGCGTACATTGTCGGAAAATTGATTTGTACGAGCTTTATAAACAGGTAGACTCAGTGGAGCTTTTCTGGCCTGTTTCGAAGCGAGTACAAATCAATTTAAGTTTTACCGGAAATGTACATACATGTATATTGCGTTTATCCTACAATATCAAAAAGTTCAAAAGAACTGTCAAATTTTACTAATAAGAGCAGAAACAGACATCGCTCTAATAGTTTTCATGTGTGTCCTCTATCGCGGCCGCGCTTATACTGTTTCCGTTTCTTACTGTCGCTCTACCTGAATCAGATACCAGAAAAGCTTCAGTGGATTCATGTCTAAATAACACTGAAGTTTATATGACTATTCTATTAGTACTCACAACCATACGATTGCAGGATAAATAGAGATATTGTTCACAAGACTAATCCGACACAAACGGATTTTCGCATCCAGATTGTAATTTTACACGTCAATCCTCTCTAGTTCGTCCCATATATAATTTATACAAAATGAAAATAAGGCTGTCTCTTATGAATCCCCGAAACAGAGGCTATATTACTTCCCCTAGAGTAGTCATGCAGCGGCTGTTTCGGAGATTATTATTGCTCTTATTCATTAGTCGACCAATTCGGATAATATTTTGAAATATCTCTACTGATTGCAAATATGCTTTCATGTAATAGTTTAAGAACCTTTGCCTGTCCCATTGTTTAATGTTTTACACCGACTTTGAAAGCTTGGGCTGCGCGATAGGTGCTAAGGACGGAGCGGCACTATATGACAAACTTGTATTTTAGGGGGTTCGTGATATCTGATCGTTAGTTCGTTAAATTCTTTCTATTTCGGGTTTCATTTGTGTATTTCTTTTGTCTGTATAGTACTGGTACATTCCTTAGTATTATCTTGAAAGTAATGCCTTCCTATATTTCTATTGAAATAAATAGATAATGTATCAGCGAAAACTATTAATGCTTTATCATATCTGTTAAGTTAGTGACAAATGATAAATTCACTTTCAATAGTTCATGTGGTTGTGTTCTTTGTGGTTTTAAGCAACCACGAGGTTTTCTTTGTGTTTGTTGTGGTTAGTTGAAATATGGACCATCACAATTTTAATGATTGTTTGGTAATATATCAAGCCTTGTTTTATTTCTTTGATGTATGCATATTTTAATACTGCGAAAGTTGGCGTTAAACACCAATCAATCAATCAATATATATATTTTGCAGTTGTTTTCCAAACAAAAGGACGACAACTCTTGCCAACAGCCTTTAGGATTAACATATTTGTCAAAACAACATTTAGTACGACATGTCGTTAGTGCAACTGAAGGAAATGCTACAAACGTCCGTCTACATAGTCCGTTATCCTGGTATGCATCTGGACTGGGTAGGAACACATTCATACAGGTAAGTTACAATTAACTTGAACGGGAGTGGTTAGCAATAACCACAACTAAGGATCAGATAAGAATTAAAAGTTAAGGTTTTCGTTTTATTATTGTTATCCATAAATGTATCTATGTATAATTAAAGTATATGTTTGTTTTCTTTAATGTTAGCATTTCGATTAGAAAATCATTGTCATGATTTATTTCGTACTATCGATACAAGATAAACAGAAAGTTATACAGTAGAATACCGTCGCTGGAGAAAGTTTGATGATGCGAACTTAACTCGTAGTGACCATTGGTTCAGTAGCTTCGTTGTTGGAAGTAACCAATATCAAGGAAATACTGATAGAAATCACAGTCTCTGTAATGCCGTATCAACTGTGATATATAATCCATATTGAGATGCTGCAGGAATGTTGCTACATATAAATGGAGAATTCACAATGGGGAGATTTAAATCATATCTTTTGTAATAAAGTTTCATTCTTAACCGCCTCTCTCAGTGTCAATATCTAGTTGTAGGTCAAAGTATGAAGCAGATCTATATGTATATGTTTTCTCCGTTAGATCAAGTGCAATGGGATAAAAATAATGTTAGACATATTATGTCGTACATGTCGTGAATTCATGTAAATATCCTCATGTATTGCTAGTCTTAGCCGATTTTGGCTATCAAGTTTAAGCACTTTGGGTTTTTTTCTGCAAAAGACTTAAATTATTTGGCTTTCCAATTTGTTGATTATTAGCGTACATGATGAAGTTTATTCCAAAAACGCACTATGCGCCTCTAAATTGAATATTAATGTTTTTATTTCAAATTAATAATTATAGATTAATGCATGTCCTTTTCCATATCAAGACTGTTATCATCCCGAGAGACCGATATCGGCCCGAGGGTCGGTATCGGTCGAGGGATGACAACAGTCCTGATATGGAAAAAGGCATGCATTAATCTATTTATCACATATTTCAACATTGAATTAAAAAGAACAAAATTAACTTCCCACACAGACACCAAACTTATGGATAGGAGTGATCAATATCGGTTGAGGGTTCTGCTTCCGAAACGCCAACAAATCTTTCCTGGCTGAACGTCGACATTTTCCAAACGACAATTGACAGTTGGGCGGAAGTGACGTGTAGTTATTGACTGTTTCGTCTTTTATTTTATTATCATTTTCAAGTAATTCAGTTTTAAGCTACTCTTTGACTGACCCGACATCCCATACTTTACAATCTTCTCCCCTATCTACTAAATAATATAACTACTGCTTGATAATGGAATATGCAGGGACATACTTTATTAAGAAGAGTTTGAAGATACCAAAGGGTAAATCAGAATCCGTAAAATGAAAAAGAACAGACAACATAATGGCCAAAAGAAAAAGGACAAAAGAACAAACGATCTACAAAACATTACACATTACACTAAAGATCGAGCAACACGAACCCCACTAAAAATCGGGGGTGAATTCAGGTGTTCATGATAGTGTATGCTACGAGGACATTCCCAGTTTTATTAATTTATACATGATAATTGAACACCCAAGAATGTTCCCTTAGATATTAATTTCTCCCTAATAAGAGCATTCACAATGTCAACCCCTAGATTACTATCTTCTTGATTATGAACTTAGTAAAGACAGTTTTGTTGCTAAATCTGTGTAGTGCTTGGTAGATCATGGTTTGTCCTTTTGTCCTGTTTCGCTTGGTCATTGTTTTGTCTGTACTTCTTCAATATGCGGCTTCTGATTACACGATTGATATCTTCAACCTTTTATCTCATTTGAGAGACAGAAAATAATCGAATTTACAAGTAAATCTGCTACATCTTTTTGTTTTTATAATCTAATGCTCTGTATTCATAAATCATAAGGTAAGGTTTATGGTGCTTAACGCCACTTTCAATAATAATAAGTCTTAAATAATGTATAGGTGATATTATAGGAATGCAACTGTTCTTTGTTACCTTATTGCAAAATAGTCTATGTCCATCCTCATTTGCATCCATATTCATTGAATTCTAAAAATAGAAATGTGTCTTTCACACACCTACAGACATTGGTTGGTAAAGATAGGACAAACAAGATCAACTATCGTTTGTTCCAATAGTGGATGACCATTGAATTTCTAAACGGATCTGATAAATTAGGGGGATGGAGTATTGTTCAGGATTGAATATTTATTTTCATGATCTTGAAAATCGGATTGTTTTTTTCTTCTTCAATTGTAAAACAATACATTTTGTGTATTTACTATAAAGGTAGTTTTACAGAATCATAATTGTTCCTTCCTAAATATTTTACAGCGACACCAAAACTTTAAATAAAAATATTAAAGAATTACATAGACAAAAAATAATTATTAAATAAGAAAGAAGATATGTACCGGAAAGGAGACTGTCTGATTTGGGGGCCAGAATATTTGATTTTGAAAAGTCATTCTCCCATTAAAAAACCTAATAACCTTTTTATACGCGATTTGAAAAACTTGACAAAGTTCTACCGCAACCATTTGTAGTCACAACGTTTAAGGTTGTGTTCGAATACATCATGTAAACCACCTGTTTGTAAGTTTAATAGGCCATTATTTGTACAAAGAATATGACATTTCTTAATCAAATTTGACACTTCAAATGATTGTCGTTTGTATGTTAACAAAGACGATATCTATGACAGTTATTTCATTTTTGCTGTTATGAGTACTTTATTTACTTAGGTTGACATTTACAACAAAAACACATAAAATGATCACTAACCTTCATTATTATAGGTTATACCTCTTAAAATTAAGATGACTTTCTAGTAGAATATAAATCTTGAAATTAAAAATTACTATCTAAAGGAATTGATATCTTGAAATAAAATAAACGTTAGAGAATACCGAAAGGGCAAAAAATCTAAAATAATTCTCCTGAGAAACTGACAACAATATACGCAAGCAAACACAAATAACGTAAATAAGATATGAGCCCTCCTACAAACAACTGGAGGTAAAGACGAACCGAACATGGGTTTTATGCGGAAATCGTAACGGACATCACAACTCGGAACTCAAGCTAATTTTCCAATGTAATTTACATCTCAAAGTGTTTTTGGTTTTGTAATGGAATGTGCATCTGAAAATTGAATTGGCTTTCCAATGTAATTGGCATCGTAAGATTTTAATGGTTTTCTAATGGAATGGACATTCTAATTGACTGTGACATCGTTCATAATTAAGGTCTGCATGCCAATCAATAATCTGTAAATGTATTGTGTGTACTGTTCAATCTTGTTGAAAGTCGTGTTTGGTTTGGAGAAGAAATTCTAAGTTCTACAATTTGTGTCTAATCCAACTATTACAAAAACAATAAAAATATATTTAAATTCATAAGATTATAAGCGTCTTTGTGTAAAGTAATAACCTAAATGTTTTTTATGCCTTCCATTTTGAAACATTCGAACACTGAGATATTTCATACAGTCGTATGAATTCGTGATCTAACGAAATTGACATTAATGTCGATAATTTGTGTCTTTGATATTAGATTTTGGAATTTTCACGACAGTGTGGTAATTTTGTTTCTTCATTTTATGTCTAACGTTTTTGTAGGATTCGTGTTTCTCTCCTTTTTAGTTTTCTGTGTTTTGTTTTTTGTTTTTGTTTTTTTTTCGTCCTGTGTCATGTACCCAATGTTACCAATGTCTCTCTGGGTTGTCCATTCTTGATTGTGCCTTCGGTTTTCTCTAACGTTTATTTACTATCTGCAGCCTGTCCTGTGTCATGTATCCGTTGTTGCCAGTGTCTCTGGATTGTCCATTCTCGATTGCTCCTTCGGTTTTCTCTAACGTTTATTTACTACCTACAGTCTGTCCTGTGTAATGTGCCCATAATTGTCAGTGTCTCTGGGTTCTCCATTCTTGATTGTTCCTTCTGTTTTTTCTAACGTTTATTTACTACCTACAGTCTGTCCTGTTCTCTAACGTTTATTTACTACCTACAATCTGTCCTGTTCTCTAACGTTTATTTATTACCTACAGTATGTCCTGTTCTCTAACGTTTATTTACTACCTACAGTCTGTCCTGTTCTCTAACGTTTATTTACTACCTACAGTCTGTCCTGTGTAATGTTCCCAATGTTGCCAGTGTCTCTGGGTTCTCCATTCTTGATTGTTCCTTCTGTTTTTTCTAACGTTTATTTACTACCTACAGTCTGTCCTGTTCTCTAACGTTTATTTACTACCAACAATCTGTCCTGTTCTCTAACGTTTATTTACTACCTACAGTCTGTCCTGTTCTCTAACGTTTATTTATTACCTACAGTCTGTCCTGTTCTCTAACGTTTATTTACTACCTACAGTCTGTCCTGTTCTCTAACGTTTATTTATTACCTACAGTCTATCCTGTTCTCTAACGTTTATTTACTACCTACAGTCTGTCCTGTTCCCTAACGTTTATTTACTACCTACAGTCTGTCCTGTTCTCTAACGTTTATTTACTACCTACAGTCTGTCCTGTTCCCTAACGTTTATTTACTACCTACAGTCTGTCCTGTTCTCTAACGTTTATTTACTACCTACAGTCTGTCCTGTTCTCTAACGTTTATTTACTACCTACAGTCTGTCCTGTTCTCTAACGTTCATTTACTACCTACAGTCTGTCCTGTTCTCTAACGTTTATTTACTACCTACAGTCTGTCCTGTTCTCTAACGTTTATTTACTACCTACAATCTGTCCTGTTCTCTAATGTTTATTTATTACCTACAGTCTATCCTGTTCTCTAACGTTTATTTATTACCTACAGTCTATCCTGTTCTCTAACGTTTATTTACTACCTACAGTCTGTCCTGTTCTCTAACGTTTATTTACTACCTACAGTCTGTCCTGTTCTCTAACGTTTATTTACTACCTACAGTCTGTCCTGTTCTCTAACGTTTATTTACTACCTACAGTCTGTCCTGTGTAATGTTCCCAATGTTGCCAGTGTCTCTGGGTTCTCCATTCTTGATTGTTCCTTCTGTTTTTTCTAACGTTTATTTACTACCTACAGTCTGTCCTGTTCTCTAACGTTTATTTACTACCTACAATCTGTCCTGTTCTCTAACGTTTATTTACTACCTACAGTCTGTCCTGTTCTCTAACGTTTATTTATTACCTACAGTCTGTCCTGTTCTCTAACGTTTATTTACTACCTACAGTCTGTCCTGTTCTCTAACGTTTATTTACTGCCTACAGTCTATCCTGTTCTCTAACGTGTATTTACTACCTACAGTCTGTCCTGTTCTCTAACGTTTATTTACTACCTACGGTCTGTCCTGTTCTCTAACGTTTATTTACTACCTACAGTCTGTCCTGTTCTCTAACGTTTATTTACTACCTACAGTCTGTCCTGTTCTCTAACGTTTATTTACTACCTACGGTCTGTCCTGTTCTCTAACGTTTATTTACTACCTACAGTCTGTCCTGTTCTCTAACGTTTATTTACTACCTACAATCTGTCCTGTTCTCTAACGTTTATTTAATACCAACAATCTGTCCTGTTCTCTAACGTTTATTTACTACCTACAGTCTGTCCTGTTCTCTAACTTTTATTTACTACCTACAGTCTGTCCTGTTCTCTAACGTTTATTTACTACCTACAGTCTGTCCTGTTCTCTAACGTTTATTTACTACCTACAATCTGTCCTATTCTCTAACGTTTATTTACTACATACAGTCTGTCCTGTTCTCTAACGTTTATTTACTACCTACAGTCTGTCCTGTTCTCTAACGTTTATTTACTACCTACAGTCTATCCTGTTCTCTAACGTTTATTTACTACCTACAGTCTGTCCTGTTCTCTAACGTTTATTTACTACCTACAGTCTGTCCTGTTCTCTAACGTTTATTTACTACCTACAGTCTGTCCTGTTCTCTAACGTTTATTTACTACCTACAGTCTGTCCTGTTCTCTAACGTTTATGTACTACCTACAGTCTGTCCTGTTCTCTAACGTTTATTTACTACCTACAGTCTGTCCTGTTCTCTAACGTTTATTTACTACCTACAGTCTGTCCTGTTCTCTAACGTTTATTTACTACCTAGTCTGTCCTGTTCTCTAACGTTTATTTACTACCTACAGTCTGTCCTGTTCTCTAACGTTTATTTACTACCTACAGTCTGTCCTGTTCTCTAACGTTTATTTACTACCTACAGTCTGTCCTGTTCTCTAACGTTTATTTACTACCTACAGTCTGTCCTGTTCTCTAACGTTTATTTACTACCTACAGTCTGTCCTGTTCTCTAACGTTTATTTACTACCTACAGTCTGTCCTGTTCTCTAACGTTTATTTACTACCTACAGTCTATCCTGTTCTCTAACGTTTATTTACTACCTACAGTCTGTCCTAATCTCTAACGTTTATTTACTACCTACAGTCTGTCCTAATCTCTAACGTTTATTTACTACCTACAGTCTGTCCTGTTCTCTAACGTTTATTTACTACCTACAGTCTGTCCTAATCTCTAGCGTTTATTTACTACCTACAGTCTGTCCTGTTCTCTAACGTTTATTTACTACCTACAGTCTGTCCTGTTCTCTAACGTTTATTTACTACCAACAATCTGTCCTGTTCTCTAACGTTTATTTACTACCTACAGTCTGTCCTGTTCTCTAACTTTTATTTACTACCTACAGTCTGTCCTGTTCTCTAACGTTTATTTACTACCTACAGTCTGTCCTGTTCTCTAACGTTTATTTACTACCTACAATCTGTCCTATTCTCTAACGTTTATTTACTACATACAATCTGTCCTGTTCTCTAACGTTTATTTACTACCTACAGTCTGTCCTGTTCTCTAGCGTTTATTTACTACCTACAGTCTATCCTGTTCTCTAACGTTTATTTACTACCTACAGTCTGTCCTGTTCTCTAACGTTTATTTACTACCTACAGTCTGTCCTGTTCTCTAACGTTTATTTACTACCTACAGTCTGTCCTGTTCTCTAACGTTTATTTACTACCTACAGTCTGTCCTGTTCTCTAACGTTTATGTACTACCTACAGTCTGTCCTGTTCTCTAACGTTTATTTACTACCTACAGTCTGTCCTGTTCTCTAACGTTTATTTACTACCTACAGTCTGTCCTGTTCTCTAACGTTTATTTACTACCTACAGTCTGTCCTGTTCTCTAACGTTTATTTACTACCTACAGTCTGTCCTGTTCTCTAACGTTTATTTACTACCTACAGTCTGTCCTGTTCTCTAACGTTTATTTACTACCTACAGTCTGTCCTGTTCTCTAACGTTTATTTACTACCTACAGTCTGTCCTGTTCTCTAACGTTTATTTACTACCTACAGTCTGTCCTGTTCTCTAACGTTTATTTACTACCTACAGTCTGTCCTGTTCTCTAACGTTTATTTACTACCTACAGTCTATCCTGTTCTCTAACGTTTATTTACTACCTACAGTCTGTCCTAATCTCTAACGTTTATTTACTACCTACAGTCTGTCCTAATCTCTAACGTTTATTTACTACCTACAGTCTGTCCTGTTCTCTAACGTTTATTTACTACCTACAGTCTATCCTGTTCTCTAACGTGTATTTACTACCTACAGTCTGTCCTGTTCCCTAACGTTTATGTACTACCTACAGTCTGTCCTGTTCTCTAACGTTTATTTACTACCTACAGTCTGTCCTGTTCTCTAACGTTTATTTACTGCCTACAGTCTGTCCTGTTCTCTAACGTTTATTTACTACCTACAGTCTATCCTGTTCTCTAACGTTTATTTACTACCTACAGTCTGTCCTAATCTCTAACGTTTATTTACTACCTACAGTCTGTCCTAATCTCTAACGTTTATTTACTACCTACAGTCTGTCCTGTTCTCTAACGTTTATTTACTACCTACAGTCTGTCCTAATCTCTAGCGTTTATTTACTACCTACAGTCTGTCCTGTTCTCTAACGTTTATTTACTACCTACAGTCTGTCCTGTTCTCTAACGTTTATTTACTACCTACAGTCTGTCCTCTTCTCTAACGTTTATTTACTATCTACAGTCTGTCCTAATCTCTAACGTTTATTTACTACCTACAGTCTGTCCTAATCTCTAACGTTTATTTACTACCTACAGTCTGTCCTGTTCTCTAACGTTTACTTATTGTAGTTGTCATGGTTTGCATCGGTCTATTTCTGAATTATGTTGAAGATATTAAGTTATTGCTGGATGGTACACTGTGTACTGTACATAGCCTATAATACAGATTCGAGATTTAAAAATCACGATTTCCTATTATATAATTTACGAATTGTAGCATTTTCATATTGTACACACCTGCTTAAAGGGGTATATAACATGCTATGGGGACAATCGTGTTATTATCAACCCACATTAGTTCTAGTATGACGATAAATAACTTAAGACATGCCTTAATATCCTCAAACGTTTGGAGATCAAGCATGTTATAATGTACTATTAACTCACGTCATACTTCAGCCGAAAACAATCAAGAACTATTAAGTATCACGCTTAATTCATATACTTAAAATACATAAACAAACAGTACATCACCACAAGGACGAATAAACAACACATCAAGGTCTTGAGAATTAATGTATTATTAATGTTTACATAACAGAACGTTTGGGAGCTGACTCGTATATTTAATCAGACAAAAAACATGCAAGATCATCTTTTTCTTGTAAATGAACATTAGAGAATACCGAAGGGGCAATCAAAAAAGGATAATCCAGAGAAATTGGCAACACAGGGTACACAAGATGAAGAGAAACAAAACAAAGACACAACACAATATGTGTAGGACCACTATGCGCAAACAAACACAAATAACGTAAATAAGACATGAAGAACCCTCCTACAAACAACTGGGTGTAAAGAAGAACAGGACATCTTTTTATTTTAAATTAAAAGGCAAATGCAAAATACTGTGGTGCCAATTTTTATAGATAGATGAATAGATACATTTTGATAATATTTGGTAATTCTTGGAGCTGAAAATTGTCTTGTGTATTTTCCATTCCAATTTTACACGTCAGTTCTTGATTTGTTTATAACAATGACAGTACGGAAATTGGTATTCAAGACATAATTCACATTGACAAAGGTCAAAACCGAATAATTACAAAGTGAATGATCTGGGGGAACAAGATTCAGTAGGGGACATATGCTGACAATATAAAGACAATGAATTCGTATGGGTGAGAGGATGAGTATTATACACTATATTGATATCTAGATATAGCTAATTCTTTGTACGAATGGGATAGTACAAGCATTGGAATTAGGTCATACATATGTTTTATTGGTGTTTTCCGGATATGGTGTCTAGTTAGAGGAGATGATTTTATGTTAATTTGTATTTTTAGACAACAAAGAATTTAGCTAATGACATATGCCATCATAATATAAATGTTTAACATTTAAGGGTCTCATATTTTGTCAACATATTCTATCGACATAAGACATCTATTTTAACAACAAAGATTCATAATGTCCGTATTTTTTCACGTTGTAGTAGGCGTGATATCTGTTTGATATATGCATCATCATTCATGATCCATTGTTGCTCAATTTTTAGTTTTCTGTGCAGTGTTTTGTAGATCATTGTTTGTTCTTTTGCGTATTGTATTTTCTGTCCTTCTTCGAATTACGGCTTCTGATTAGTCCCTTGGCATCTTCAAGTTTTGCAAGTGAGCGTGTTGTTCACAGCTATAAATATTCACTGCTAAATGATAGTAATGCTATTTCTTTTCGTAAGGAATACAGTCAAACCAGCATTTAAGGACACCTGTATATAACATATCACTTATTTCCTTTATGTTAATGATTTATATTGTTGCATGCATTTAGATATAGTAATTGATATGTCTTTTTCTCTCACTTCTCGTTGTTCTGTCTGCTGGATCACACAACATTATATGTTGAAGAAAACCGCTCTTAGTCATTGGCCGTCGGTAATCCTCGTTAAATAAATAAATGATTAAATTAGCATATTATGTGTATTTAGATTCACGTTTGATAATTCTAATTTAGCCTGAAGTGTCGTTTTCATCCTTGTTTCACATGTAATAATTTGCCCTCTTATGCTGCCATGCTGATTTAACGATAGCTCCTTGTCCACTCCCCCGGAACCCATGATTTCACTTACAGGTGTGAAACCTGTAATTAACTTCTTTAACATTTTCTACTAAATTTGTGTTTTTTCGAGCCTGCCTGGCTATTTTATCTTAAGTTTAACCTTTTCAAGACCATATATTTTCCGAAACGTACATGATTCCTCTACGTTCTGTGAAAATTTCAGGGCATGTTTAAAGTCTTGCAGTGAAATGCCAGGCTATGGAAAGCACTTACTCTAAAAAAAATAGCTCTGTCATCCCCGGGAAATTCAATATTTATAAGTCATGCATCAAATCCTCCATAGAGGTATTAAAATACGACTAAATCCATCAAATTTTGGTTCAAAAGAATCCTTATATATTTAACTTCAATTATCAATTTTAATTATTCCATTCCATTCAGTGTTTTTCACAATACAACAAAACGAATGGAACTATTTTCTTTAAAAGAAACTACTGTTCTAAGCTCTGATTGGTTTCTTGGTTTGACAATTACAGTTATAATAAACTGTCCCAGCTTTAGTTGTAATTTTGTAATTTGTGTTTGTACTGTTGTTTGTATTTGATCTGAGTACTCGGTTGTGGTAGTGACTATGAAATTTAGTTTTTAGGAACGGACCATTTAACTTCCAGGGGGGAGGGGGTTATGTTTTTTTTCTAAAAAAAATATTCTGATTCCCAATGTTGCTGAAAAAAATATTCTGATTTTGGTGGAGGAAAAAAAAATCTGATTCAGAGTTTTTGTCATATAACCTAATGTTAAATTCTTGGGAAAAAATTCGCGCTACGCTAGAAATAACTAGAATAACCATCTTCCTGAAAGTCAAAAGACTTTATATCCAAAAAATTTAAAAGAAGAGTTTGAAGGTACCAAAGGGGTAATCAGAATCCGTATATTGAAGAAGAATAGACAACACAATGACCAAAAGAAAAAGTACAAAAGGACAAACAACGATCAACAAAGCATACATATAAAACTAAAGATCGAGTAACACGAACCCCACTAACTTATTTTGACAATGAAAATCGATGTCGTCACAATACTGATCATGACTAAATATAGATAATATTGAACAAAGTATTGTTTTGTCTGACACCAAAGGAATATTTGGGGGGAGCTGGTGTATGGTTTTTTTTTATGTTTTTTTATTTTTATTTGATGAATATGCAAAATTTTATTTGCTAACAATTACAAATAAAGTCGTATATACACACATAAATTAACAATGTCTGAACATTGCAATTTTAATGAATATTCATACATGTAAATACTCATACATGTAGTTGTCTATGGAATTGTGCGTCTTTCGTCTTTTCCCTATTTGTTTTAGGGGCCGTCGTGGTCGTGATCGTTTGATAGTTGGATTGATAACTATCTATGCAATCAGTGTCTATCATCACTAACGTTGATAGTTCGAATCCCGCTAAGGCAAGGTGTACTCGAAACAACATTATTTGATAAGGTTTTGTCAGTCACTTGCTGCAGGTCGATGGTTTTTTCAGGGTACTCCGGTTTCCTCCACCAATAAAGCTGACCGCCACGACATAGCAGAACCATTGTTGAAAGTAGCGTTAAACACCATGACCCTAACCGCAACCCCCTATTTATTTCTTTGGAATATAAATTCAATTGAAATGATACTATAAAATTTGAATCCATGGACAGGAGTACTCGTTGACTTTCCTAAGACATTATATATCATTTATTGTAATGATTAACAACATCTGTATGACACCATAATGTAGTATGACTTTCACCTGTATATTGTATACATATTTCAAATTAAAACGACAATATGGAAATGTACTTCTATTTCGGATATATGAGATTTCTCATTTTACTTTCAATGTTTTTATTTAGAATAAAACCGGTTTGTTAATAAGTCTGTTTGATTTAGAAATTAATAATGCACAAGACAGTTTTTGGTGGTAATACAAGCCAGGGGCGGATCCAGGGGGGGGGGGGGGGGGGGGGGGGGCCCCATAAAATTGGAAAAAATATGATTTTTTAGCGTAAAATCGTGATTTTTCCCACGAAATACCCCAAAAATTTTCGCGCCTCCTTCCGCTCGGCGTAATTTTTTAAAGTACGCCCCCCCCCCCTAACTTGAAATCCTGGATCCGCCCCTGCAAGCGGGTTGTCACTGAGCTATAAAAAGCCGATGCACCTATGATTATTATCGAGATCGAGATACTCTCAGTAACTTCAAATGTTGGTACGTTCTGCTTAGTAAGATTACAGGGAGATTTGTATGTACAATTGTATGGCATGTAAACTGATGCTTTAGTTTGCATTTAGTTAATAAGAGTTGTTTCGCAAGAAAATATGAGGTTACTGCGAGCAAACAACCATAATCAAAGTTCTGTCTCTTATTTATCCCTGTATCGTAGCTTAAAGAAAATGATTTAAATTCGGACGATTCAAGAGGGAGAATTAAATTAAGCAGGTCAGTCTCACGGCCAGTATCCGGCTAGCAAAGGACCCGGGTGGCTCATTGTGTTAGGTAGTTGGATTACCTAACAACTCATACAAGCGTATCACCAATATGGCGTGGGTTAGCGCCCTGCTTTGTAAATTACAAAAAAGGGTGCACTCGACTCACAGCCGCAAGTGATAAAGCTTACCAGTTGCTTCCCTATAGTCGGTGGTTCTCTCCGGGTACCCCGGCTTCTTCCACAACTAAAACTGGTCGCCTTAATATTGCTGAAAGTGGCGTTAAGCATCAAAAATCTAAATCAATCCGGCTAGCAAACATAATAATGATTATTATGGTATACTAGTAGACTGCTTGATTCTCATTAGCAGATTTGTGTATTGATGTGTTTGAATCAACGATAATACTCAAATTCATTGATGCCAATAACAGTTTTAAACCGTCGTGATTTATTGTTTTAAACTTGTTCTCGTAACGAATATATGTATACCTGAAATCAATCATTCAACCGATACCGTGGGTTTGTTTGACATCGTTAATGACTTATCACCGGGTTTGTAACTAGATTAACACGACGGGAGTCACAAGTGGAGCAGGAACTGCTTACCCTTCCGGAGCACCTGAGTTCACCCCCGGTTTTTAGTGGGGTTCGTGTTACTCGATCTTTAGTTTTATATGTATGTTTTGTTTATCATTGTTTGTCCTTTTGTACTTTTTCTATTGGCAATTGTGTTGTCTGTTCTTCTTCGATATACGGATTCTGATTGCCTCTTTGGTATCTTCAAACTCTTCTTGTATATCTTTTTACAGATTGAAAACAGTCTTTGCATGTTAAAAATATAGTGATTTGCAAATAATCAAATTAAAAGAAAATTGTATGTTTTTTGTGAATGATTGTATTATATCATTCATGGGTGGTACCTTTCCTAGCTTCAAGGTTATCACATGATTGTATTATATAATTCATAGGTGGTACCTTTCCTAGCTTCAAGGTTATCAGATGATTGTATTTTATAATTCATAGGTGGTACCTTTCCTAGCTTCAAGGTTATCACATGATTGTATTAGATAATTCATGGGTGGTACCTTTTCTACCTTCAAGGTTATCAGATGACTGTATTATATAATTCTTAGGTGGTACCTTTTCTACCTTCAAGGTTATCAGATGACTATATTATATAATTCATAGGTGGTACCTTTTCTACCTTCAAGGTTATCACATGATTGTATTAGATAATTCATGGGTGGTACCTTTCCTAGCTTCAAGATTATCAGATGATTGTATTAGATAATTCATGGATGGTACCTTTCCTAGCTTCAAGGTTATCAGATGACTGTATTATATAATTCATAGGTGGTACCTTTTCTACCTTCAAGGTTATAACATGATTGTATTAGACAATTCATGGGTGATACCTTTCCTAGCTTCAAGATTATCAGATGATTGTATTAGATAATTCATGGATGGTACCTTTCCTAGCTTCAAAGTTATCACATGATTGTATTAGATAATTCATGGGTGGTACCTTTCCTAACTTCAAGGTTATCACATGATTGTATTAGATAATTCATGGGTGGTACCTTTCCTAACTTCAAGGTTATCACATGATTGTATTAGATAATTCATGGGTGATACCTTTCCTAGCTTCAAGATTATCAGATGATTGTATTAGATCATTCATGGGTGGTACCTTCCCTAGCTTCAAGATTATCAGATGATTGTATTAGATCATTCATGGGTGGTACCTTTCCTAGCTTCAAGATTATCAGATGATTGTATTAGATAATTCATGGGTGGTACCTTTCCTAGCTTCAATATTATCAGATGATTGTATTAGATAATACATGGGTGATACCTTTCCTAGCTTCAATATTATCAGATGATTGTATTAGATAATGGATGGGTGGTACCTTTCCTAGCTTCAAGATTATCAGATGATTATATTAGATAATTCATGGATGGTACCTTTCCTAGCTTCAAAGTTATCACATGATTGTATTAGATAATTCATGGGTGGTACCTTTCCTAACTTCAAGGTTATCACATGATTGTATTAGATAAGTCATGGGTGGTACCTTTCCTAGCTTCAAGGTTATCAGATGACTGTATTATATAATTCATAGGTGGTACCTTTCCTAGCTTCAAGGTTATCACATGATTGTATTAGATAATTCATGGGTGATACCTTTCCTAGCTTCAAGGTTATCACATGATTGTATTAGATAATGGATGGGTGGTACCTTTCCTAGCTTCAAGGTTATCACATGATTGTATTAGATAATTCATGAGTGGTACCTTTCCTAGCTTCAAAGTTATCACATGATTGTATTAGATAATTCATGGGTGGTACCTTTCCTAGCTTCAAGATTATCAGATGATTGTATTAGATAATTCATGGGCTGTACCTTTCCTAGCTTCAATATTATCAGATGATTGTATTAGATAATACATGGGTGATACCTTTCCTAGCTTCAATATTATCAAATGATTGTATTAGATAATGGATGGGTGGTACCTTTCCTAGCTTCAAGATTATCAGATGATTGTATTAGATAATTCATGGATGGTACCTTTCCTAGCTTCAAAGTTATCACATGATTGTATTAGATAATTCATGGGTGGTACCTTTTCTACCTTCAAGGTTATCAGATGACTATATTATATAATTCTTAGGTGGTACCTTTTCTACCTTCAAAGTTATCACATGATTGTATTAGATAATTCATGGGTGATACCTTTCCTAGCTTCAAGATTATCAGATGATTGTATTAGATAATTCATGGATGGTACCTTTTCTACCTTCAAGGTTATTAGATGACTGTATTATATAATTCATAGGTGATACCTTTTCTACCTTCAAGGTTATCACATGATTGTATTAGATAATTCATGGGTGATACATTTCCTAGCTTCAAGATTATCAGATGATTGTATTAGATAATTCATGGATGGTACCTTTCCGAGCTTCAAGGTTATCAGATGACTGTATTATATAATTCATAGGTGGTACCTTTTCTACCTTCAAGGTTATCACATGATTGTATTAGATAATTCATGGATGGTACCTTTCCTAGCTTCAAAGTTATCACATGATTGTATTAGATAATTCATGGGTGGTACCTTTCCTAACTTCAAGGTTATCACATGATTGTATTAGATAATTCATGGGTGGTACCTTTCCTAACTTCAAGGTTATCACATGATTGTATTAGATAATTCATGGGTGATACCTTTCCTAGCTTCAAGATTATCAGATGATTGTATTAGATCATTCATGGGTGGTACCTTCCCTAGCTTCAAGATTATCAGATGATTGTATTAGATAATTCATGGGTGGTACCTTTCCTAGCTTCAAGATTATCAGATGATTGTATTAGATAATACATGGGTGATACCTTTCCTAGCTTCAATATTATCAGATGATTGTATTAGATAATGGATGGATGGTACCTTTCCTAGCTTCAAGATTATCAGATGATTGTATTAGATAATTCATGGATGGTACCTTTCCTAGCTTCAAAGTTATCACATGATTGTATTAGATAATTCATGGGTGGTACCTTTCCTAACTTCAAGGTTATCACATGATTGTATTAGATAAGTCATGGGTGGTACCTTTCCTAGCTTCAAGGTTATCAGATGACTGTATTATATAATTCATAGGTGGTACCTTTCCTAGCTTCAAGGTTATCACATGATTGTATTAGATAATTCATGGGTGATACCTTTCCTAGCTTCAATATTATCAGATGATTGTATTAGATAATTCATGGGTGGTACCTTTCCTAGCTTCAGTGTTATCACATGATTGTATTAGATAATTCATGGGTGGTACCTTTCCTAGCTTCAATATTATCAGATGATTGTATTAGATAATACATGGGTGATACCTTTCCTAGCTTCAATATTATCAGATGATTGTATTAGATAATGGATGGGTGGTACCTTTCCTAGCTTCAAGATTATCAGATGATTGTATTAGATAATTCATGGATGGTACCTTTCCTAGCTTCAAAGTTATCACATGATTGTATTAGATAATTCATGGGTGGTACCTTTTCTACCTTCAAGGTTATCAGATGATTGTATTAGATCATTCATGGGTGGTACCTTCCCTAGCTTCAAGATTATCAGATGATTGTATTAGATAATTCATGGGTGGTACCTTTCCTAGCTTCAAGATTATCAGATGATTGTATTAGATAATTCATGGGTGGTACCTTTCCTAGCTTCAATATTATCAGATGATTGTATTAGATAAAACATGGGTGATACCTTTCCTAGCTTCAATATTATCAGATGATTGTATTAGATAATGGATGGGTGGTACCTTTCCTAGCTTCAAGATTATCAGATGATTGTATTAGATAATTCATGGATGGTACCTTTCCTAGCTTCAAAGTTATCACATGATTGTATTAGATAATTCATGGGTGGTACCTTTCCTAACTTCAAGGTTATCACATGATTGTATTAGAAAAGTCATGGGTGGTACCTTTCCTAGCTTCAAGGTTATCAGATGACTGTATTATATAATTCATAGGTGGTACCTTTCCTAGCTTCAAGGTTATCACATGATTGTATTAGATAATTCATGGGTGATACCTTTCCTAGCTTCAATATTATCAAATGATTGTATTAGATAATGGATGGGTGGTACCTTTCCTAGCTTCAAGATTATCAGATGATTGTATTAGATAATTCATGGATGGTACCTTTCCTAGCTTCAAAGTTATCACATGATTGTATTAGATAATTCATGGGTGGTACCTTTTCTACCTTCAAGGTTATCAGATGACTGTATTATATAATTCTTAGGTGGTACCTTTTCTACCTTCAAGGTTATCAGATGACTGTATTATATAATTCATAGGTGATACCTTTTCTACCTTCAAGGTTATCACATGATTGTATTAGATAATTCATGGGTGATACCTTTCCTAGCTTCAAGATTATCAGATGATTGTATTAGATAATTCATGGATGGTACCTTTCCGAGCTTCAAGGTTATAAGATGACTGTATTATATAATTCATAGGTGGTACCTTTTCTACCTTCAAGGTTATCACATGATTGTATTAGATAATTCATGGATGGTACCTTTCCTAGCTTCAAAGTTATCACATGATTGTATTAGATAATTCATGGGTGGTACCTTTCCTAACTTCAAGGTTATCACATGATTGTATTAGATAATTCATGGGTGGTACCTTTCCTAACTTCAAGGTTATCACATGATTGTATTAGATAATTCATGGGTGATACCTTTCCTAGCTTCAAGATTATCAGATGATTGTATTAGATCATTCATGGGTGGTACCTTCCCTAGCTTCAAGATTATCAGATGATTGTATTAGATAATTCATGGGTGGTACCTTTCCTAGCTTCAAGATTATCAGATGATTGTATTAGATAATACATGGGTGATACCTTTCCTAGCTTCAATATTATCAGATGATTGTATTAGATAATGGATGGATGGTACCTTTCCTAGCTTCAAGATTATCAGATGATTGTATTAGATAATTCATGGATGGTACCTTTCCTAGCTTCAAAGTTATCACATGATTGTATTAAATAATTCATGGGTGGTACCTTTCCTAACTTCAAGGTTATCACATGATTGTATTAGATAAGTCATGGGTGGTACCTTTCCTAGCTTCAAGGTTATCAGATGACTGTATTATATAATTCATAGGTGGTACCTTTCCTAGCTTCAAGGTTATCACATGATTGTATTAGATAATTCATGGGTGATACCTTTCCTAGCTTCAATATTATCAGATGATTGTATTAGATAATTCATGGGTGGTACCTTTCCTAGCTTCAGTGTTATCACATGATTGTATTAGATAATTCATGGGTGGTACCTTTCCTAGCTTCAATATTATCAGATGATTGTATTAGATAATACATGGGTGATACCTTTCCTAGCTTCAATATTATCAGATGATTGTATTAGATAATGGATGGGTGGTACCTTTCCTAGCTTCAAGATTATCAGATGATTGTATTAGATAATTCATGGATGGTACCTTTCCTAGCTTCAAAGTTATCACATGATTGTATTAGATAATTCATGGGTGGTACCTTTTCTACCTTCAAGGTTATCAGATGATTGTATTAGATCATTCATGGGTGGTTCCTTCCCTAGTTTCAAGATTATCAGATGATTGTATTAGATAATTCATGGGTGGTACCTTTCCTAGCTTCAAGATTATCAGATGATTGTATTAGATAATTCATGGGTGGTACCTTTCCTAGCTTCAATATTATCAGATGATTGTATTAGATAAAACATGGGTGATACCTTTCCTAGCTTCAATATTATCAGATGATTGTATTAGATAATGGATGGGTGGTACCTTTCCTAGCTTCAAGATTATCAGATGATTGTATTAGATAATTCATGGATGGTACCTTTCCTAGCTTCAAAGTTATCACATGATTGTATTAGATAATTCATGGGTGGTACCTTTCCTAACTTCAAGGTTATCACATGATTGTATTAGAAAAGTCATGGGTGGTACCTTTCCTAGCTTCAAGGTTATCAGATGACTGTATTATATAATTCATAGGTGGTACCTTTCCTAGCTTCAAGGTTATCACATGATTGTATTAGATAATTCATGGGTGATACCTTTCCTAGCTTCAATATTATCAAATGATTGTATTAGATAATGGATGGGTGGTACCTTTCCTAGCTTCAAGATTATCAGATGATTGTATTAGATAATTCATGGATGGTACCTTTCCTAGCTTCAAAGTTATCACATGATTGTATTAGATAATTCATGGGTGGTACCTTTTCTACCTTCAAGGTTATCACATGACTGTATTATATAATTCTTAGGTGGTACCTTTTCTACCTTCAAGGTTATCAGATGACTGTATTATATAATTCATAGGTGGTACCTTTTCTACCTTCAAGGTTATCACATGATTGTATTAGATAATTCATGGGTGGTACCTTTCCTAGCTTCAAGGTTATCAGATGATTGTATTAGATAATTCATGGATGGTACCTTTCCTAGCTTCAAGGTTATCAGATGACTGTATTATATAATTCATAGGTGGTACCTTTTCTACCTTCAAGGTTATCACATGATTGTATTAGATAATTCATGGGTGGTACCTTTTCTACCTTCAAGGTTATCAGATGACTGTATTATATAATTCTTAGGTGGTACCTTTTCTACCTTCAAGGTTATCAGATGACTGTATTATATAATTCATAGGTGGTACCTTTTCTACCTTCAAGGTTATCACATGATTGTATTAGATAATTCATGGGTGGTACCTTTCCTAGCTTCAAGATTATCAGATGATTGTATTAGATAATTCATGGATGGTACCTTTCCTAGCTTCAAGGTTATCAGATGACTGTATTATATAATTCATAGGTGGTACCTTTTCTACCTTCAAGGTTATAACATGATTGTATTAGATAATTCATGGGTGATACCTTTCCTAGCTTCAAGATTATCAGATGATTGTATTAGATAATTCATGGATGGTACCTTTCCTAGCTTCAAAGTTATCACATGATTGTATTAGATAATTCATGGGTGGTACCTTTCCTAACTTCAAGGTTATCACATGATTGTATTAGATTATTCATGGGTGGTACCTTTCCTAACTTCAAGGTTATCACATGATTGTATTAGATAATTCATGGGTGATACCTTTCCTAGCTTCAAGATTATCAGACGATTGTATTAGATCATTCATGGGTGGTACCTTCCCTAGCTTCAAGATTATCAGATGATTGTATTAGATAATTCATGGGTGGTACCTTTCCTAGCTTTAATATTATCAGATGATTGTATTAGATAATTCATGGATGGTACCTTTCCTAGCTTCAAAGTTATCACATGATTGTATTAGATAATTCATTGGTGGTACCTTTCCTAACTTCAAGGTTATCACATGATTGTATTAGATAAGTCATGGGTGGTACCTTTCCTAGCTTCAAGGTTATCAGATGACTGTATTATATAATTCATAGGTGGTACCTTTCCTAGCTTCAAGGTTATCACATGATTGTATTAGATAATTCATGGGTGATACCTTTCCTAGCTTCAATATTATCAAATGATTGTATTAGATAATGGATGGGTGGTACCTTTCCTAGCTTCAAGATTATCAGATGATTGTATTAGATAATTCATGGATGGTACCTTTCCTAGCTTCAAGGTTATCAGATGACTGTATTATATAATTCATAGGTGGTACCTTTTCTACCTTCAAGGTTATAACATGATTGTATTAGATAATTCATGGGTGATACCTTTCCTAGCTTCAAGATTATCAGATGATTGTATTAGATAATTCATGGATGGTACCTTTCCTAGCTTCAAAGTTATCACATGATTGTATTAGATAATTCATGGGTGGTACCTTTCCTAACTTCAAGGTTATCACATGATTGTATTAGATTATTCATGGGTGGTACCTTTCCTAACTTCAAGGTTATCACATGATTGTATTAGATAATTCATGGGTGATACCTTTCCTGGCTTCAAGATTATCAGACGATTGTATTAGATCATTCATGGGTGGTACCTTCCCTAGCTTCAAGATTATCAGATGATTGTATTAGATAATTCATGGGTGGTACCTTTCCTAGCTTCAAGATTATCAGATGATTGTATTAGATAATTCATGGGTGGTACCTTTCCTAGCTTTAATATTATCAGATGATTGTATTAGATAATACATGGGTGATACCTTTCCTAGCTTCAATATTATCAGATGATTGTATTAGATAATGGATGGATGGTACCTTTCCTAGCTTCAAGATTATCAGATGATTGTATTAGATAATTCATGGATGGTACCTTTCCTAGCTTCAAAGTTATCACATGATTGTATTAGATAATTCATGGGTGGTACCTTTCCTAACTTCAAGGTTATCACATGATTGTATTAGATAAGTCATGGGTGGTACCTTTCCTAGCTTCAAGGTTATCAGATGACTGTATTATATAATTCATAGGTGGTACCTTTCCTGGCTTCAAGGTTATCACATGATTGTATTAGATAATTCATGGGTGATACCTTTCCTAGCTTCAATATTATCAGATGATTGTATTAGATAATTCATGGGTGGTACCTTTCCTAGCTTCAGTGTTATCACATGATTGTATTAGATAATTCATGGGTGGTACCTTTCCTAGCTTCAATATTATCAGATGATTGTATTAGATAATACATGGGTGATACCTTTCCTAGCTTCAATATTATCAGATGATTGTATTAGATAATGGATGGGTGGTACCTTTCCTAGCTTCAAGATTATCAGATGATTGTATTAGATAATTCATGGGTGGTACCTTTTCTACCTTCAAGGTTATCAGATGACTGTATTATATAATTCTTAGGTGGTACCTTTTCTACCTTCAAAGTTATCAGATGACTGTATTATATAATTCATAGGTGGTACCTTTTCTACCTTCAAGGTTATGACATGATTGTATTAGATAATTCATGGGTGATACCTTTCCTAGCTTCAAGATTATCAGATGATTGTATTAGATAATTCATGGATGGTACCTTTCCTAGCTTCAAATTTATCACATGATTGTATTAGATAATTCATGGGTGATACCTTTCCTAGCTTCAAGATTATCAGATGATTGTATTAGATAATTCATGGATGGTACCTTTCCTAGCTTCAAAGTTATCACATGATTGTATTAGATAATTCATGGGTGGTACCTTTCCTAACTTCAAGGTTATCACATGATTGTATTAGATAATTCATGGGTGGTACCTTTCCTAACTTCAAGGTTATCACATGATTGTATTAGATAATTCATGGGTGATACCTTTCCTAGCTTCAAGATTATCAGACGATTGTATTAGATCATTCATGGGTGGTACCTTCCCTAGCTTCAAGATTATCAGATGAATGTATTAGATAATTCATGGGTGGTACCTTTCCTAGCTTCAAGATTATCAGATGATTGTATTAGATAATTCATGGGTGGTACCTTTCCTAGCTTTAATATTATCAGATGATTGTATTAGATAATACATGGGTGATACCTTTCCTAGCTTCAATATTATCAGATGATTGTATTAGATAATGGATGGATGGTACCTTTCCTAGCTTCAAGATTATCAGATGATTGTATTAGATAATTCATGGATGGTACCTTTCCTAGCTTCAAAGTTATCACATGATTGTATTAGATAATTTATGGGTGGTACCTTTCCTAACTTCAAGGTTATCACATGATTGTATTAGATAAGTCATGGGTGGTACCTTTCCTAGCTTCAAGGTTATCAGATGACTGTATTATATAATTCATAGGTGGTACCTTTCCTAGCTTCAAGGTTATCACATGATTGTATTAGATAATTCATGGGTGATACCTTTCCTAGCTTCAATATTATCAGATGATTGTATTAGATAATTCATGGGTGGTACCTTTCCTAGCTTCAGTGTTATCACATGGTCGTATTAGATAATTCATGGGTGGTACCTTTCCTAGCTGCAATATTATCAGATGATTGTATTAGATAATACATGGGTGATACCTTTCCTAGCTTCAATATTATCAGATGATTGTATTAGATAATGGATGGGTGGTACCTTTCCTAGCTTCAAAGTTATCACATGATTGTATTAGATAATTCATGGGTGGTACCTTTTCTACCTTCAAGGTTATCAGATGACTGTATTATATAATTCTTAGGTGGTACCTTTTCTACCTTCAAAGTTATCAGATGACTGTATTATATAATTCATAGGTGGTACCTTTTCTACCTTCAAGGTTATCACATGATTGTATTAGATAATTCATGGGTGATACCTTTCCTAGCTTCAAGATTATCAGATGATTATATTAGATAATTCATGGATGGTACCTTTCCTTGCTTCAAGGTTATCAGATGACTGTATTATATAATTCATAGGTGGTACCTTTTCTACCTTCAAGGTTATCACATGATTGTATTAGATAATTCATGGGTGATACCTTTCCTAGCTTCAAGATTATCAGATGATTGTATTAGATAATTCATGGATGGTACCTTTCCTTGCTTCAAGGTTATCAGATGACTGTATTATATAATTCATAGGTGGTACCTTTTCTACCTTCAAGGTTATCACATGATTGTATTAGATAATTCATGGGTGATACCTTTCCTAGCTTCAAGATTATCAGACGATTGTATTAGATCATTCATGGGTGGTACCTTCCCTAGCTTCAAGATTATCAGATGATTGTATTAGATAATTCATGGGTGGTACCTTTCCTAGCTTTAATATTATCAGATGATTGTATTAGATAATTCATGGATGGTACCTTTCCTAGCTTCAAAGTTATCACATGATTGTATTAGATAATTCATTGGTGGTACCTTTCCTAACTTCAAGGTTATCACATGATTGTATTAGATAAGTCATGGGTGGTACCTTTCCTAGCTTCAAGGTTATCAGATGACTATATTATATAATTCATAGGTGGTACCTTTCCTAGCTTCAAGGTTATCACATGATTGTATTAGATAATTCATGGGTGATACCTTTCCTAGCTTCAATATTATCAAATGATTGTATTAGATAATGGATGGGTGGTACCTTTCCTAGCTTCAAGATTATCAGATGATTGTATTAGATAATTCATGGATGGTACCTTTGCTAGCTTCAAAGTTATCACATGATTGTATTAGATAATTCATGGGTGGTACCTTTTCTACCTTCAAGGTTATCAGATGACTGTATTATATAATTCTTAGGTGGTACCTTTTCTACCTTCAAGGTTATCAGATGACTGTATTATATAATTCATAGGTGGTACCTTTTCTACCTTCAAGGTTATCACATGATTGTATTAGATAATTCATGGGTGGTACCTTTCCTAGCTTCAAGATTATCAGATGATTGTATTAGATAATTCATGGATGGTACCTTTCCTAGCTTCAAGGTTATCAGATGACTGTATTATATAATTCATAGGTGGTACCTTTTCTACCTTCAAGGTTATAACATGATTGTATTAGATAATTCATGGGTGATACCTTTCCTAGCTTCAAGATTATCAGATGATTGTATTAGATAATTCATGGATGGTACCTTTCCTAGCTTCAAAGTTATCACATGATTGTATTAGATAATTCATGGGTGGTACCTTTCCTAACTTCAAGGTTATCACATGATTGTATTAGATAATTCATGGGTGATACCTTTCCTGGCTTCAAGATTATCAGACGATTGTATTAGATCATTCATGGGTGGTACCTTCCCTAGCTTCAAGATTATCAGATGATTGTATTAGATAATTCATGGGTGGTACCTTTCCTAGCTTCAAGATTATCAGATGATTGTATTAGATAATTCATGGGTGGTACCTTTCCTAGCTTTAATATTATCAGATGATTGTATTAGATAATACATGGGTGATACCTTTCCTAGCTTCAATATTATCAGATGATTGTATTAGATAATGGATGGATGGTACCTTTCCTAGCTTCAAGATTATCAGATGATTGTATTAGATAATTCATGGATGGTACCTTTCCTAGCTTCAAAGTTATCACATGATTGTATTAGATAATTCATGGGTGGTACCTTTCCTAACTTCAAGGTTATCACATGATTGTATTAGATAATTCATGGGTGGTACCTTTCCTAGCTTCAAGGTTATCAGATGACTGTATTATATAATTCATAGGTGGTACCTTTCCTGGCTTCAAGGTTATCACATGATTGTATTAGATAATTCATGGGTGATACCTTTCCTAGCTTCAATATTATCAGATGATTGTATTAGATAATTCATGGGTGGTACCTTTCCTAGCTTCAGTGTTATCACATGATTGTATTAGATAATTCATGGGTGGTACCTTTCCTAGCTTCAATATTATCAGATGATTGTATTAGATAATACATGGGTGATACCTTTCCTAGCTTCAATATTATCAGATGATTGTATTAGATAATGGATGGGTGGTACCTTTCCTAGCTTCAAGATTATCAGATGATTGTATTAGATAATTCATGGGTGGTACCTTTTCTACCTTCAAGGTTATCAGATGACTGTATTATATAATTCTTAGGTGGTACCTTTTCTACCTTCAAAGTTATCAGATGACTGTATTATATAATTCATAGGTGGTACCTTTTCTACCTTCAAGGTTATGACATGATTGTATTAGATAATTCATGGGTGATACCTTTCCTAGCTTCAAGATTATCAGATGATTGTATTAGATAATTCATGGATGGTACCTTTCCTAGCTTCAAATTTATCACATGATTGTATTAGATAATTCATGGGTGATACCTTTCCTAGCTTCAAGATTATCAGATGATTGTATTAGATAATTCATGGATGGTACCTTTCCTAGCTTCAAAGTTATCACATGATTGTATTAGATAATTCATGGGTGGTACCTTTCCTAACTTCAAGGTTATCACATGATTGTATTAGATAATTCATGGGTGGTACCTTTCCTAACTTCAAGGTTATCACATGATTGTATTAGATAATTCATGGGTGATACCTTTCCTAGCTTCAAGATTATCAGACGATTGTATTAGATCATTCATGGGTGGTACCTTCCCTAGCTTCAAGATTATCAGATGAATGTATTAGATAATTCATGGGTGGTACCTTTCCTAGCTTCAAGATTATCAGATGATTGTATTAGATAATTCATGGGTGGTACCTTTCCTAGCTTTAATATTATCAGATGATTGTATTAGATAATACATGGGTGATACCTTTCCTAGCTTCAATATTATCAGATGATTGTATTAGATAATGGATGGATGGTACCTTTCCTAGCTTCAAGATTATCAGATGATTGTATTAGATAATTCATGGATGGTACCTTTCCTAGCTTCAAAGTTATCACATGATTGTATTAGATAATTCATGGGTGGTACCTTTCCTAACTTCAAGGTTATCACATGATTGTATTAGATAAGTCATGGGTGGTACCTTTCCTAGCTTCAAGGTTATCAGATGACTGTATTATATAATTCATAGGTGGTACCTTTCCTAGCTTCAAGGTTATCACATGATTGTATTAGATAATTCATGGGTGATACCTTTCCTAGCTTCAATATTATCAGATGATTGTATTAGATAATTCATGGGTGGTACCTTTCCTAGCTTCAGTGTTATCACATGGTCGTATTAGATAATTCATGGGTGGTACCTTTCCTAGCTTCAATATTATCAGATGATTGTATTAGATAATACATGGGTGATACCTTTCCTAGCTTCAATATTATCAGATGATTGTATTAGATAATGGATGGGTGGTACCTTTCCTAGCTTCAAAGTTATCACATGATTGTATTAGATAATTCATGGGTGGTACCTTTTCTACCTTCAAGGTTATCAGATGACTGTATTATATAATTCTTAGGTGGTACCTTTTCTACCTTCAAAGTTATCAGATGACTGTATTATATAATTCATAGGTGGTACCTTTTCTACCTTCAAGGTTATCACATGATTGTATTAGATAATTCATGGGTGATACCTTTCCTAGCTTCAAGATTATCAGATGATTATATTAGATAATTCATGGATGGTACCTTTCCTTGCTTCAAGGTTATCAGATGACTGTATTATATAATTCATAGGTGGTACCTTTTCTACCTTCAAGGTTATCACATGATTGTATTAGATAATTCATGGGTGATACCTTTCCTAGCTTCAAGATTATCAGATGATTGTATTAGATAATTCATGGATGGTACCTTTCCTAGCTTCAAAGTTATCACATGATTGTATTAGATAATTCATGGGTGGTACCTTTCCTAACTTCAAGGTTATCACATGATTGTATTAGATAATTCATGGGTGGTACCTTTCCTAACTTCAAGGTTATCACATGATTGTATTAGATAATTCATGGGTGATACCTTTCCTAGCTTCAAGATTATCAGATGATTGTATTAGATCATTCATGGGTGGTACCTTCCCTAGCTTCAAGATTATCAGATGATTGTATTAGATAATTCATGGGTGGTACCTTTCCTAGCTTCAAGATTATCAGATGATTGTATTAGATAATTCATGGGTGGTACCTTTCCTAGCTTCAATATTATCAGATGATTGTATTAGATAATACATGGGTGATACCTTTCCTAGCTTCAATATTATCAGATGATTGTATTAGATAATGGATGGATGGTACCTTTCCTAGCTTCAAGATTATCAGATGATTGTATTAGATAATTCATGGATGGTACCTTTCCTAGCTTCAAAGTTATCACATGATTGTATTAGATAATTCATGGGTGGTACCTTTCCTAACTTCAAGGTTATCACATGATTGTATTAGATAAGTCATGGGTGGTACCTTTCCTAGCTTCAAGGTTATCAGATGACTGTATTATATAATTCATAGGTGGTACCTTTCCTAGCTTCAATGTTATCACATGATTGTATTAGATAATTCATGGGTGATACCTTTCCTAGCTTCAAGGTTATCACATGATTGTATTAGATAATGGATGGGTGGTACCTTTCCTAGCTTCAAGGTTATCACATGATTGTATTAGATAATTCATGGGTGGTACCTTTCATAGCTTCAATGTTATCACATGATTGTATTAGATAATTCATGGGTGGTACCTTTCCTAGCTTCAAGATTATCAGATGATTGTATTAGATAATTCATGGGTGGTACCTTTCCTAGCTTCAAGGTTATCACATGATTGTATTAGATAATTCATGGGTGATACCTTTCCTAGTTTCAAGGTTATCAGATGATTGTATTAGATAATGGATGGGTGGTACCTTTCCTAGCTTCAAGGTTATCACATGATTGTATTAGATAATTCATGGGTGGTACCTTTCCTAGCTTCAAGGTTATCACATGATTGTATTAGATAATTCATGGATGGTACTTTTCCTAGCTTCAAGGTTATCAAATGATAAATGTCCTTATCTTCAGGGTTATCAATACGTTTCGTTTTTACTGCCTGTCGTAGTTTCAATGTTGTCATTTAACAAATAAATTTTTGTATTAGAATCAAATCTTATCCCATGTTTAATTAAATGACTTTTATGTTTTTTGCGTCATACCAGCTATAGCTATGGGGAAAAACGGAGTGTGACTCACTGTACCAATATGTTTCATGCGTCGATGTATCATTCTGTTTCATGAGTGGATGTTCGAACAAGCAAGTGTTTTTGCGTTTTCAACACAAAGTGAACATGACTGTGCCATTATGTATGTAAGAACCAGTTTACGTTATATTTTTACAGCAACTAAGATTGCATTTGACTGTGTCATTCTGTTGCAGGTATTGATGTTAGAACTGGTCTTGATTTCAGGCCTGTTATATTGTTTACACAGCAACTAAAATTGCATTTGACTGTGTCATTCTGTTGCAGGTATCGATGTTAGAACTGGTCTTGGTTTCAGGCATATTATATTGTTTACAGAAACTAAAATTGCATTTGACTGTGTCATTCTGTTGCAGGTATCGATGTTAGAACTGGTCTTGGTTTCAGGCATATTATATTGTTTACAGAAACTAAAATTGCATTTGACTGTGTCATTCTGTTGCAGGTATCGATGTTAGAACTGGTCTTGGTTTCAGGCATATTATATTGTTTACAGAAACTAAAATTGCATTTGACTGTGTCATTCTGTTGCAGGTATCGATGTTAGAACCGGTCTTGGTTTCAGGCATATCAATACAAGGTGATCTGAAACATTCCCTCTGGGTGACCTCATTGTACGTAACTTACAGCTTGGATTGTGATATCTTTATTCCATTTACAGATGAACAATATATGGTAAGATCTATCAGATAAATGTATCTTTAATGATTGTTTTAGGGCCCGGGTGGCTCAATGAGTTAGGTAGTTGGCTTTGTAAATTACAAAAAGGGTACACTCGACTCACAGCCGCAAGTGATAAAGTTTACCAGTTACTTGTCCATGGTCGGTGGTTCTCTCCGGGTATTCCGGCTTCTTCCAACACTAAAACTGATCGCCATGATATAGCTGAAATATTGCTGAAAATGGCGTTAAAACACCAAAAATCAAATCAAAATCAAATTAATGGTTGTTTTAGTTTCTCAGCATTAACACGTTCATCATAACGATGACAAGGAACAAATAAATAATATATTAACACCCACTCCTACCATAAAATTATATACATGTAGCATTGAAATACATTATAAACAAACTTTATTATATACTTGTAATTCACGGATATAAAACGATTTGACAGTCGTATTTTAAGTCAATAAAATCAAATCTGCCGTTTGTATATTTAATGAGTTCGAATCTACCATTAGTAATATATTGGATTAAATCGAATCTTTCATTCATAATCAACTGAATAAATTGAATCTACAATTCATAATTAATGGAATTTGGCCGAGTCAAGCGAATGGATGGTTGGTTGGTTTATGGTGTCTAACGCCACTTTCAACAATAATTCAGTTATATCGCGGCGGTCAGTTTTGATGAAGAAAACCGGAGTACCCGGAGAAATCCACCGACCTGTCGCAAGATGCAAAAACGCAAATGCAACTAAAACATGAACTACATCACATTTTCAACCAAAACTAGGGAGTAATACATAACTGAAATGTTATACATTGTATTTTAAAACTGCATATGACATTATATATTTTCAGATTTTTCCAGGAAATGTTGATGGAAACTCACTTTCCGTTATCTTTTTTGACCACGTGTTTCCAGCTAAATGTGTTAGGGTTATACCTATAACACGTCATGGTGATACCACAGCAATGCAAATGGAGTTATATGGTTGTAGTAAGTTACACTATTTAATCAGATTCATTTCTTCATTTCTTCATTATGCTTGAAAAAACTAAGAGAATCTAAGACTGCTTCAGTAATGTAATGGTCAGCGTACTGGATTGAGCCGTGGTTGTGTCAAGCCAACAGCTATGCGGTTGTGTCAAGCCAACAGCTATGCGGTTGTGTCAAACCAACAGCTATGCGGTTGTGTCAAACCAACAGCTATGCGGTTGTGTCAAACCAACAGCTATGATGTTGTGTCAAGCCAACAGCTATGATGTTGTGTCAAACCAACAGCTATGATGTTGTGTCAAGCCAACAGCTATGATGTTGTGTCAAACCAACAGCTATGATGTTGTGTCAAGCCAACAGCTATGATGTTGTGTCAAACCAACAGCTATGCGGTTGTGTCAAGCCAACAGCTATGCAGTTTGTATTTGCTGCTTCTGTGTTCATCATTAGGGAATAAGAGCAAAGATTGGTTTGCTCGTAATAAGGATAATGTGTACAAGTGTAGCCACTTGTCTACCAGCAGACTGTTGTTTCAGCCAGCTAGAACTATCAAAATCCAACAAAGCGTGTTGGTCTAGTACAATGCGAACATCATCTTCATCTCATGGAATGTAGCTTGTTCTCGCCATGATCGATATTGCTGATAATCCTCTCACTTTGCCTGGAACAGCAACCACTAACTCACTCCTTTACTGAGTGAAACAGCTGTTTTAGTTTATGTTTAGTTTTTTTCTTCTTTAAAATACTCCATTATTTGGTTTTACAATGAATCTCTGACAAAAATTGATATACATTTAAACATGCATTAGAGCGGACTTCTATATAATAAATCACCTCTATAAAGCACATCCTCATTATCCCCTTTAATGAATAGTGCATATAATTTTAACCTGTATATAAAGGGCGACTGCTCATAAAGGGCACATTTTCAGGTTCCATAGAGTGTCCTCTATATACAGGTTGAACTTTATTTAATATTAGCGATCAATAGATTCAGTCATGTTTTTCTCACAGTTGCTAGGTCCTGTTCGGAACCTCTTAATCCATTATGGTACACCAATCGCAGGACTGGCGACTTTGAAACGAAATTCCAATCAGAACAGATAGTAATGGCGTTGTCCATTCTTCCAACTACTATCAATGATCATGGATATACTATATCTTACAGTCGAACATGTGCTCAGTATAAAATCATTACAGAAAATGGAAGACCAAAGGTAAGATTGTTACATATAGATTCATATGACAAATGTATATAAAAAAAAAAGGTTATTGCATAAGACTAACCCCACTGACGTGAGTCCTACCCCAATACTCACCTCAAAGCATTAAAGTTTCCAGACACCTCCTCGCCTTTGTGTGTTTCGGCTGTAAGTTTCGTTAAACTTGTCAAAGCTTTCCTCCTCTAATACCTCTGGTAGTTAAACTTGTCAATTGTCAAAGCTTTCCTCTTCTAATACCTCTGGTAGTTAAACTTGTCAATTGTCAAAGCTTTCCTCTTCTAATACCTCTGGTAGTTAAACTTGTCAATTGTCAAAGCTTTCCTCCTCTAATACCTCTGGTAGTTAAACTTGTCAATTGTCAAAGCTTTCCTCCTCTAATACCTCTGGTAGTTAAACTTGTCAATTGTCAAAGCTTTCCTCCTCTAATACCTCTGGTAGTTAAACTTGTCAATTGTCAAAGCTTTCCTCCTCTAATACCCCTGGTAGTTAAACTTGTCAATTGTCAAAGCTTTCCTCTTCTAATACCTCTGGTAGTTAAACTTGTCAATTGTCAAAGCTTTCCTCCTCTAATACCTCTGGTAGTTAAACTTGTCAATTGTCAAAGCTTTCCTCCTCTAATACCTCTGGTAGTTAAACTTGTCAATTGTCAAAGCTTTCCTCCTCTAATACCTCTGGTAGTTAAACTTGTCAATTGTCAAAGCTTTCCTCCTCTAATACCTCTGGTAGTTAAACTTGTCAATTGTCAAAGCTTTCCTCCTCTAATACCTCTGGTAGTTAAACTTGTCAATTGTCAAAGCTTTCCTCTTCTAATACCTCTGGTAGTTAAACTTGTCAATTGTCAAAGCTTTCCTCTTCTAATACCTCTGGTAGTTAAACTTGTCAATTGTCAAAGCTTTCCTCCTCTAATACCTCTGGTAGTTAAACTTGTCAATTGTCAAAGCTTTCCTCCTCTAATACCTCTGGTAGTTAAACTTGTCAATTGTCAAAGCTTTCCTCCTCTAATACCCCTGGTAGTTAAACTTGTCAATTGTCAAAGCTTTCCTCCTCTAATACCTCTGGTAGTTAAACTTGTCAATTGTCAAAGCTTTCCTCTTCTAATACCTCTGGTAGTTAAACTTGTCAATTGTCAAAGCTTTCCTCCTCTAATACCTCTGGTAGTTAAACTTGTCAATTGTCAAAGCTTTCCTCCTCTAATACCTCTGGTAGTTAAACTTGTCAATTGTCAAAGCTTTCCTCCTCTAATACCTCTGGTAGTTAAACTTGTCAATTGTCAAAGCTTTCCTCCTCTAATACCTCTGGTAGTTAAACTTGTCAATTGTCAAAGCTTTCCTCCTCTAATACCTCTGGTAGTTAAACTTGTCAATTGTCAAAGCTTTCCTCCTCTAATACCTCTGGTAGTTAAACTTGTCAATTGTCAAAGCTTTCCTCTTCTAATACCTCTGGTAGTTAAACTTGTCAATTGTCAAAGCTTTCCTCCTCTAATACCCCTGGTAGTTAAACTTGTCAATTGTCAAAGCTTTCCTCCTCTAATACCCCTGGTAGTTAAACTTGTCAATTGTCAAAGCTTTCCTCTTCTAATACCTCTGGTAGTTAAACTTGTCAATTGTCAAAGCTTTCCTCCTCTAATACCTCTGGTAGTTAAACTTGTCAATTGTCAAAGCTTTCCTCCTCTAATACCTCTGGTAGTTAAACTTGTCAATTGTCAAAGCTTTCCTCCTCTAATACCTCTGGTAGTTAAACTTGTCAATTGTCAAAGCTTTCCTCCTCTAATACCTCTGGTAGTTAAACTTGTCAATTGTCAAAGCTTTCCTCCTCTAATACCCCTGGTAGTTAAACTTGTCAATTGTCAAAGCTTTCCTCCTCTAATACCTCTGGTAGTTAAACTTGTCAATTGTCAAAGCTTTCCTCCTCTAATACCTCTGGTAGTTAAACTTGTCAATTGTCAAAGCTTTCCTCTTATAATACCTCTGGTAGTTAAACTTGTCAATTGTCAAAGCTTTCCTCCTCTAATACCTCTGGTAGTTAAACTTGTCAATTGTCAAAGCTTTCCTCTTCTAATACCTCTGGTAGTTAAACTTGTCAATTGTCAAAGCTTTCCTCCTCTAATACCTCTGGTAGTTAAACTTGTCAATTGTCAAAGCTTTCCTCCTCTAATACCTCTGGTAGTTAAACTTGTCAATTGTCAAAGCTTTCCTCCTTTTATACCTCTGGTAGTTAAACTTGTCAATTGTCAAAGCTTTCCTCCTCTAATACCCCTGGTAGTTAAACTTGTCAATTGTCAAAGCTTTCCTCCTCTAATACCTCTGGTAGTTAAACTTGTCAATTGTCAAAGCTTTCCTCCTCTAATACCTCTGGTAGTTAAACTTGTCAATTGTCAAAGCTTTCCTCCTCTAATACCTCTGGTAGTTAAACTTGTCAATTGTCAAAGCTTTCCTCCTCTAATACCTCTGGTAGTTAAACTTGTCAATTGTCAAAGCTTTCCTCCTCTAATACCCCTGGTAGTTAAACTTGTCAATTGTCAAAGCTTTCCTCCTCTAATACCTCTGGTAGTTAAACTTGTCAATTGTCAAAGCTTTCCTCCTCTAATACCTCTGGTAGTTAAACTTGTCAATTGTCAAAGCTTTCCTCCTCTAATACCTCTGGTAGTTAAACTTGTCAATTGTCAAAGCTTTCCTCCTCTAATACCCCTGGTAGTTAAACTTGTCAATTGTCAAAGCTTTCCTCCTCTAATACCTCTGGTAGTTAAACTTGTCAATTGTCAAAGCTTTCCTCTTCTAATACCTCTGGTAGTTAAACTTGTCAATTGTCAAAGCTTTCCTCCTCTAATACCTCTGGTAGTTAAACTTGTCAATTGTCAAAGCTTTCCTCCTCTAATACCTCTGGTAGTTAAACTTGTCAATTGTCAAAGCTTTCCTCCTCTAATACCTCTGGTAGTTAAACTTGTCAATTGTCAAAGCTTTCCTCCTCTAATACCTCTGGTAGTTAAACTTGTCAATTGTCAAAGCTTTCCTCCTCTAATACCTCTGGTAGTTAAACTTGTCAATTGTCAAAGCTTTCCTCCTCTAATACCCCTGGTAGTTAAACTTGTCAATTGTCAAAGCTTTCCTCCTCTAATACCCCTGGTAGTTAAACTTGTCAATTGTCAAAGCTTTCCTCCTCTAATACCTCTGGTAGTTAAACTTGTCAATTGTCAAAGCTTTCCTCTTCTAATACCTCTGGTAGTTAAACTTGTCAATTGTCAAAGCTTTCCTCCTCTAATACCCCTGGTAGTTAAACTTGTCAATTGTCAAAGCTTTCCTCCTCTAATACCTCTGGTAGTTAAACTTGTCAATTGTCAAAGCTTTCCTCCTCTAATACCCCTGGTAGTTAAACTTGTCAATTGTCAAAGCTTTCCTCCTCTAATACCTCTGGTAGTTAAACTTGTCAATTGTCAAAGCTTTCCTCTTCTAATACCTCTGGTAGTTAAACTTGTCAATTGTCAAAGCTTTCCTCCTCTAATACCTCTGGTAGTTAAACTTGTCAATTGTCAAAGCTTTCCTCCTCTAATACCTCTGGTAGTTAAACTTGTCAATTGTCAAAGCTTTCCTCCTCTAATACCTCTGGTAGTTAAACTTGTCAATTGTCAAAGCTTTCCTCCTCTAATACCCCTGGTAGTTAAACTTGTCAATTGTCAAAGCTTTCCTCCTCTAATACCTCTGGTAGTTAAACTTGTCAATTGTCAAAGCTTTCCTCCTCTAATACCTCTGGTAGTTAAACTTGTCAATTGTCAAAGCTTTCCTCCTCTAATACCTCTGGTAGTTAAACTTGTCAATTGTCAAAGCTTTCCTCCTCTAATACCTCTGGTAGTTAAACTTGTCAATTGTCAAAGCTTTCCTCCTCTAATACCCCTGGTAGTTAAACTTGTCAATTGTCAAAGCTTTCCTCCTCTAATACCTCTGGTAGTTAAACTTGTCAATTGTCAAAGCTTTCCTCCTCTAATACCTCTGGTAGTTAAACTTGTCAATTGTCAAAGCTTTCCTCCTCTAATACCTCTGGTAGTTAAACTTGTCAATTGTCAAAGCTTTCCTCCTCTAATACCTCTGGTAGTTAAACTTGTCAATTGTCAAAGCTTTCCTCCTCTAATACCTCTGGTAGTTAAACTTGTCAATTGTCAAAGCTTTCCTCCTCTAATACCTCTGGTAGTTAAACTTGTCAATTGTCAAAGCTTTCCTCCTCTAATACCTCTGGTAGTTAAACTTGTCAATTGTCAAAGCTTTCCTCCTCAAATACCTCTGGTAGCTACAATATAACTGACAAACTGCTGAAAGTGAGGACAGTGTTTGCTTAGGTTAATAAAAACGTAGATATCTATTTTTGTGCGCACGACGTGGTTCTGGAATAACCTTTTATCAGTTACGCCCATAATAAAAAGATTTTAAAGCCAAATAATTTAAAAATCTTTGGGAGCAAGTAAATCAAAATATATTATATGTACAGGATCAGTATAAAATATACTTAAAGTAAAGTTAAAAAGTAAGACTTGACTGACTTTCGAATACCTTATGTTACTTTAATCTAAAATAAACCCATGAAAGCATTCCCGAATATTTTCTAAGACGCTATCAATCGAAATAAAAACGTAGATATCAAATTTAGTGCGCACGACTCGTTTCTGGATGAACCTTCATCGGGTATGTTCAAAGTAGAAAGGTTAAAAGCCAAATAATTTAAAGGTCTTTGGGAGCAAGTAAACCAAAATATCTTATATGTACAGAATCAGTTTAAAATGAAGTAAAGATAAAACATAGGACTTGAATACCTTATGTTAATGATAATTTA
The DNA here is from genome assembly GCA_963383655.1 of Bathymodiolus septemdierum. Classification (NCBI taxonomy): domain Eukaryota; kingdom Metazoa; phylum Mollusca; class Bivalvia; order Mytilida; family Modiolidae; genus Bathymodiolus; species Bathymodiolus septemdierum. The sequence goes on along the minus strand of OY726522.1, from coordinate 7,888,489 downwards.
ACCAATGATCAACCCATGAAAGCGTTCCCGCATATTTTCTAAGACATTCTAAATCGAAATAATACATTTCTTGTTATACTTGCTGGTGTTTTTATGGTTTATATTATGGTATAAATACACTGAGTATCGTTGTCTGTTTGTAGATATTTCATTCATTTTATGGTCATGAGATTGTTGTTGATTTGGGCTTACATCCGGTCAGAGCAATGTGCTTGCGTATTAGTGCTGCAGACAGAAATAATACAGATCCAACGGGTTTTCATGTCTACCTCAGTGGTTGTCGTAAGTGTTAACATCAATCAAGAAAAGTATATTCATTCATCAGAATGCCGTGACTTGTCGTTATTGGTGGAGCGTTATAGTGTTTAACACCACTTTAAACAATATTTCAGTTATATCGTGGCAGTCAGTTTTATTGGTGGAGGAAACCGGAGTACCCGGAGAAAACTACCGACCTGTCGCAAATCACTGTCGTTATTGAAAGAGTCATATGTATTCATTGTTTATCAATGAAAAGTCACTTTGGTGGAACTTGTAATAAGTTAATTTCTGAATACTTGTAAAAGTAGGAAATAACATTTGAACCCTCTTTTCTACACGAATCAATGATATTACATTAATTGTTTGTCATTTGGATTTTTAGGCTTCGAATATCACTTATAAGATTGTATACGTTGGAACGTGTCTCTTTTGTATTTACTATATAGTATTATGAATAGAAATCTTGAACAGTAGTCAACAATTCCACCACTATCAACAAAACGAAACACCACCTCTCACCTCAAATCATTGTACACAAATAAAGGACCAGGACATATAGCGTTGGAAATCTTGACAATTGAATCTCCAGTGTCAATACAGATATAAACAAACAATTTAAAACATGCAAAGATTCCCTTTTACTGTTTTCATTTTATTATTACTAGGTCAATACTACTGTGTGTATTTCTTGTTCCCGAGGGACTCCCAATCACAGTACTTGGCATTTGTTCTAGTAACTTTTTCGTGAATGGGAAACACATTAGTACCCTCTCTTATGTATTTTTTTTTGTGTCCCTCTTCTTTGTAAAATCTATTTTATCTTCTTTGTAAAAGGTTAATTTCACTTATACATTGTTCTAATATTTATTTTTATTGAGCTTTACCATGTATTATGTTATGTTGTAAATTGTAGGGAGAGGGCGTTTATAATGTTGTTATGACTTGTTCCCAATCCCATTACTTATATTAGAGCAATAAAATATGCTTAATTCAAAATTAATTCAAATGTATTTTATGATAGAATCACCCAATCATCGAGTAAATAACATGTTTTTGGCATAAGAGAAATAATATATTAATGATGTCTTTTTAAACATTTGTATATATATTTTAATGAGTAATAAATTCATTTATTGCAGGCATATTTAACAGAGAGGGTGAGTAGATTGTATATGCTTCTCATCTAAATAGTTATGTTTTCTGATATACCGCATAAGTGGTTTTTTCGCGGGTACCTAATTTTCGCTTTATTCGCGATAGTCATCGATCAGCGAAAAAAAGAACCCGCGTAAATTTCTGCCCTTTACTACATAAATATCTTTATATTATGGCTTTTTTATGAATATCATTATGGGCCTCTTGGATCATTATCAAGAATACATCATTTACATTATGGGGGTCCAGGGGCGGATCCAGGATTTCAAGTTAGGGGGGGGGCGCACTTAAAAAAATTGCGCCGAACGGAGGAATTTTACGCCAAAAAATCATATTTTTTCCAATTTTAGGGGGGACACCCCCCTCTCCCCCCCCCCCCCCCCCCCCCCCCCCCCCCCCCCCCCCCCCCGCCCTGGATCCGCCCCTGGGGTCGGTGCTCTTGGTGTAGAAAACCAAAGTACCGTAAATACCCTTATTTACCACTCACTTGTGTTACACCAAAGTACAGGAAATAACTATAATTACCTCTGGCTTTTCGGGAGTTTCCTGGTCAACTTTATCACACAATGATATATGGAGTGCACCGCCATGAACTTATAAAAATCGGTGTATTTATTCCTTAGGTGTTATACATTCTTATTGACTTCATCTGCTTGTGGCTAGTTATAATTTATCTGTTATAAATTCCACTTAATTTTTGTCTCTGCTTTTTGTGAAAATTTGATTTGTTTGTAAATTGAAAATAAATAGCCTATGAATCTTTCATGATTTAATTGACAAAATTCTTCCAATTACATTGCCACTAAGATATAATAAATATGAATATTTAAATTATTTAATGTTCATTTATTCACCATCATGTATTTGAACACATCTTAATTCCATGAACACAGAACTAAAATATCAGATTTGTACTTGGAAATTGCTACAATAGAATTTTAAAACATAGGGAAATATTAAAGATGCCAAAGTGGTAATCAGAAGCAGTAAATAGAGGAATAAATAATGCATTGGTCAGAAGAAAAGAAAAATAAAAGGACAAGCAATAATCTAGAAAACACTACACAGACAACTGAAGATTTGAGCAACACGAATCCACAGAAAACTAAACATTTGAGCTGTACGAATCCACAGAAAACTAAAGATTTGAGCTATACGAATTTACAGAAAACTAAAGATTTGAGCTATACGAATCCACAGAAAACTAAAGATTTGAGCTATACGAATTCACAGAAAACTAATGATTTGAGCTATACGAATCCACAGAAAACTAAAGATTTGAGCAATACGAATCCACAGAAAACTAAAGATTTGAGCAATACGAATCCACAGAAAACTAAAGATTGAGCGATACGAATCCTAAAGATTTGAGCAATACGAATCCTAAAGATTTGAGCAATACGAATCCTAAAGATTTGAGCAATACGAATCCTAAAGATTTGAACAATACGAATCCCGCTAAATGTTGTGTGTTATAGAAATTAATTTCATGAAAAAAGTACAAATTATCTCTGATTTATCACTTTAATTTCACCCAAAAAAAAATATGTTATGAAAAATTTAATTTTCAGAATTTAACCCCCTGGTGAGATCATATTTTGTAAACATATTAAAATTATTATTTGATCAATTTTATTCCTACAAGCAATGTAGCAGTTCATACATATATTGATATACAGTAATTTTACTTTTTTGATTGTTTTACAGAGCCCATGGATCGATGTGGAACTTCTCGCTATCATCACGACATTCGACAGAAGCGTGTGATTGGCGGAATTCACTCAGTTCCTGGCGAATGGCCTTGGTTGGTGTCGCTACACTTTCTTGGTTTCCATTCCTTTTCTAATAAATCTGGATATCCACATCTATGTGGAGCTTCTTTAATTCATCCAGAATGGGTTTTATCAGCCGCACACTGTTTTGAGTAGGTAAAATTCTATTTGCATCATTCTATGATATTCATCGAACCACATTTGTATATACACATGTATATAGCTATTAATAAAAGATTCATGTAAAAAGGCAGTAATTAAGACGAGTGCTGGAGTATAATGGCCACAGCGAAAAAAAATAAATGTTTGCGTGAACTGGATATGGCAAGATGAAGAGGCAGACCGCCGGTTACAGTAATTTGGCAAGCCTGTGCTCTACTGGTAACAGTAGAAGCGATAATAATCCTCCCGGTACCGTGATAACACACAGGCAAGAGAGATAACGGGTACTCGAACCCCGATACGTGAGCAAATATTTTAACCTCAAACTCTCCGGTTTTTACGCAGAAGTTCAATAATATAACCTAAGGATCCGAACTGGTATCAATTCAATCACCGATCTGTCTGGTGAACAGAGAAGACCATAGAAACTCTGTGGTAGCACAGAAGAAAAAACCTCAAAATATAAGCTGACGCACATTTTGGGATACCGACATGTCCCGTCATCATCTTGCCATATCCCGCCAACGCACTCAAAGAAGCTGTGACATTTTGATTAATCAAGTAGTAAAAAAGAAAATTACAAAGAATTGAGATAGGCAAATAACAATACAATTTTGGTGTTATTATTACGAGTTTTCCATGAACTTCTGAGAAAATTAAATACTAAAAAATACATAAATGTATAGTCTCATAATAAATCAATTGACATTATAAACTAGGATGCGATTATTCATAAACACTTCGGCGAATGTCATTTTCCACAGATCGAGATCTTCATTTAAAAGAGGAAATAAAAAGTCACTTTACATAATACCGACTGATGCGAGAACAAATTAAATGGCATGTGTTATAGTCACTTAAAATGAAATTGTCCTTTTATCAACAACCAAGGGCCTGTTCGGACGACTGTATGATGGCTTTTTAAGTAGTCTCTGTTCAATTTCCAAGTTCGTCCATTAATTGTCAAGCATCTTTCGTCGGTATTTCTCATACATGTACCAGCACCAACCAGCATCACCTGAAAAATTCACAAAAACAGCAGCAGAAAAAGAGAAGGTTTTGGGCAGGTAACGGGGAAGGTGGTGGGTGTTTCAAAAATGTCAGCCGGCAACTACATGCAGGAGCGGTATAATCACGTGATACATATAACGAGGCAAAATAAGGAGGAAAAGATGCAGACGTTAGGGGTGCAGAAAGGGGGGATTGTAAACTAAAATAAATACTCATTCACTTTAATTAAATTTGTTTATCGGAATAAGATAAACACACTTATTTATTCTACAAAATCCTGTTTTGTACAATGACCTTATGACACCCAGGAAAATCGATTTGTGGGCCCCTGCTTTTTTATTTTATTTTAATTTGTTCTTTCGTTTTTTAACTTTAATATTTAAGTTTTTCCAAAAGGGAGCGTTAATGGTAGAAGTATGAATAGTTACTATGGCACTTCAAAATCTTCAACAATATGGCTGCCAAACCGGAAATAAATTAAAAGAAAAATCACGTGACCTAAACCGGAACTCGAGTCGCTTTTTTTTCAAATAAAAATGAAACAATGTTCGGTAGCGGATACGAAAACTGTCCGGAGTTTGGAGTTCTAGGTGGTGTTATTTTTAAGCTTGATATTTTGTAAACAGGAAGAAAAATTACTGTTCTTCGGGAGCGTTTCAGGTTGCACCTGCCTCATATTATATGCATAGATTTTAACTGATAAATTCCCAGTTGTGCTTATTTCAAATTGTAATTTATGAGTACTTGTAATCTAAAACAACATAATGTAGAAGACCATAACATTACACTTGCTCTTTGTTTTAAAAAATCAATATCATACTTCAAAAATTTTGGACAAGTATGTAATTCTTAACATTAACGTTATGATTCCAGTATATATAAAAAAACAGTGATAAAATTGGCAAGAAAGGATATGGATGTAAATGAACATGGAAGACTATTTTACACTCAGACACAATTTAAAGTAAAGGAATAGTGGTTTTATTGCTGTTCTATAATTCAGTCGAAGTAGGCTCTTCATTCTAATGCAATTATAATGTAACGCGTATTTTCATTGGCTATCGAGAGCCGTCAAATCTGCAGTTGACAGGCCTGAAGGAATGCTATATTCCTACGCCGAATGCACTTGTTTGTAAACAATATGACTGACCCAGATATTTCGAACTATGAATTTGACGCTAACGAGTATCTAGGAGATAACTGTATTGTATTTGAAAATTTCATGTTGAACAAGTTATACGATATAGCCTGGTTTGGGTCAGATCAAACTAGTGTGTACACGTTGGGAGAAATTCATAAGAATAGGAATAACAGTACTGTATTTGAAGAGTTGGAGGTGTCAATTGTGGATTTGACGGTCGCAAATACCGGTATCCGTTTTACTGGCTCCGCTTCGCGTCGCCAGTAAGACTGCACAATTGACATATCCAACTCTTCAAATACAGTACTGTTATTCTTTAAATAGTGAGCATAACACAAACATTGTAATGAGTGTGAAACAACCCCTAGGCTGCAGTTGAGTGGTATTCTTTTCTTCTACCGATAGATGCTATCTGGCAGATGTTGGGGTTTTTATTTTGTGGGCAGGAGTTTGTTTGTTTGTTTTCTTCATTTTTCCCTTATTTATCTCAGACAATTTAAAAACGTAGAAACTGTTTGATCTTTTCTTTTCTAATTATGTAATATATATAGTTATTGGTTCATATGGAAGAGTATTTATATTATATGCTGATTTATGTAATAATGAGCATTTAGAACGTCCCACGAAAATATAAATAAGCAAAAATTAATACAAATATCCAGAAAGCAACCAAATGGCACATCATATAAAATATGTGTACATTTCTTCCATTTTTTTTAAAAGTATTTTCCCGGGAAGCGTCATTGGTGGCAAAATATTTTTTTCCGCGGAATCGCCGGTCTGTAGTCAATGGATAGATAGTATGGCTAGGAGGTAGAGGTGTGCACGTTGTTGTACACAGAGAGTTGATTGATGTGGTGTGGCAGGGTAATAGTCTTGGTCGCAGTACAAACACCAAATGCCTTTAAATGTACAGAGATTTAGGTGTGATATCTTGATTCCTCAAGTTTTTCCAAGGCTTAGGAACGATCAGGATTTACTGTATATACAGTAATATACTGTTCGCCCCCTACAATACTATGACATATTTTGGTGATCCATTTATAATGCCTCAGTATATTATAATCTCCATGATTTCATTATTACAAGGATATTTTGACACCCCCGAATGTGGTGGGTATGCCTAGTGAAACATTGTGGTGATCCATATTCTTTCATTTTTAATGGGAGTCATTGTCCTCTAACTTGTGTTATTTATTTCATTTTGCCTTGTATCGTATTACTGCTTTAAAATTCTCATCATTTTTTTTGTATTATTTAAATTGAATTGTATCATTAATTACTTCATTAATTCCAGTGAACGGGTTGCTGCTGGATCATCAAATCCACAGAATTGGGAGGTTGTAGTTGGTGAACATAGCCAAGCAGGGTATGATGGCACAGAACAAATTCTCCAGATCGATTATATAGTCAAACACAATGCTTTTAGCATTGAAAGTAAGCATAAAATACAACCAAACTCTCTCATGTTTTACTTACCTTGCTAGAATATACATCACAACTTAAAACGGTTTTGCATTTATACATTTCACATCCTTCATTTAATATTTGTGTACTTGTTTGGGTAGTTGTCAAATATTGGTATGTATTTGATATTTATCCGATTTTATTGATATGGGTTATGGTTATGGTGCTTAACGCCACTTTCAATAATATTTCAGTTATATCGTGGCTGTCAGTTGAATTGGCAGAGGAACCAGAGAAAACCACAAACCTGCCTCAAGTCACTGACAAACTTTATCATATAATGTATTGAGTGTGCCTCGCCATGAGCGCGATTTGAACTCACAACGTTACTGGTGATAGGCACTGATTGCATAAGTAAAAAAAATGAATAATTATTTGATTAGAATAACGAAAAATCCAAATATCTTTTAAACCATAGATTTTTGAACAGCAAAATAAACAAGAGTTTTATTTAGAATTAGGAGTGCTAACTGAAAATGTTACAGTAATGCTTCTTATTGTTTTGGCTGAAGCTGCACTCAGATGAAATTTTGTATTTTGGTCTTATTTTGTTGTCATTTTTCGGGTGGGAGTAGATGTACTTTATAGAAGAGCCATCCGTACGTCATGTATCTTACCTGTAAAATCTTTCTCTCAGCCACGTGTACTTTAGACGAACCTGACAAGCATTTCCCTCATAAATTATTTTATATTTTGCATTTTTTGTAAATTGGGTAAAAAGTCTGACTTATCTCCAGAATGCCAAAAGTTTGTAAAAAAGGTTGTTTGCCTTTTGTAGTAAGGAAAAGGCAACGAAGAAGCCAATTGTCTCATTTGATAGGGTATATCAAAAGACATCTAAAGCTTTGGGTGTGTCGTACACTTCAGTGCACCGTATTATGAATGGTAAGAGGCCTTCTTATAAGTCAAATAGACCCAAAGAAAGAACTAAAATGTTGGACGACTTTGATCATTGTGTTATTAAAAGAACAATCCACGGTTTATATTCACGGAAAATTGCTCCGACCGTCTCAATAATACATAAGGAAATAAAAGATTCTATTAAAATATCAAAGTCTAAACTTACTCTAACTCTCATTGATCTTGGATATACTTATAAAAAAATAGGTGATAATCGAAGAGTTCTGTACGATCAAGTGTCTATTATCAATGATAGGTGTAATTATCTGAGAAAGATCAAATCTTTTAGGGAAGCAGGGTATGATATCGTGTACATGGATGAAACATGGGTTAACCAAAATCACTGCACAGATTATATGTGGCTTCCGAATGATGGGTCTGATGCCCCAAAAATACCCTCGGGTAAAGGCAAACGTTTGATTGTTTTGCATGCAGGTACGCGAAGAGAGGGTTTGATTGACGACTGCGATTTAGTGTATCTTGCCAAATCAAAGGATGGTGACTATCACCAGGAGATGAATAATGTTGTCTTTCTTGAGTGGTTTGAAAATCCATTGATGCCTGCTCTGAAAAATCCTAGCTTGGTTGTGTTAGATAATGCAAATTATCACAATGTTAAAACAGAAGATACGGTGTGCCCAAATTTTAGTCAGAAAAAAGCTGTTCTCCAAAACTATCTTACACAACACAACATTCCTTTTTCTGCTACTAATACCAAAAAAGTATTGTATAAAAAAAATAAAACAAAAAAAGACCCCAGTAGTTTATAAAACAGATAAAATTGCTAATTTACACGGACATGAATGATTAAGAACCCCCGTGAACTTAACCCGATATAGTTAATATGGGCGAAAGTCAAAGGTTTTGTGGCTAAAAACAATACCACCTTCCGATTAAAAGATGTTAATGAACTCACGTATGCCGCTTTCGAAAAAATTACAAAAGATGTGTGGTCAAAATTGAAAAAGAATACTGCAAAGAAAACTGTATAGACAGAAGTGTCATAGAACCTATTATCATTGATTTTTGTGATGATGACTCGGATGACGACACGGGTTGAAGTATAATCATATTAAGTATAATAGACAGAGAAAAAATGTAAAAATCGAATAAATGTCACGTTAAAGCCAATGTCGAAAATATTTGGAACATGTGTCTGCCAATTCATTAAGGTTTAAGAACAGTTGTAACTGTTGAAACTATCTAGGGTCAGATGAATTATTTAACTTGTATTGATTATAACACATAAATAATACACAAAACAATTTGACACAAAAACAAAAACAAAAGATAAACAGGAACAGTTTATAATCCAACTGAAAACCAAACACAAAACGGGCCTCGTATTCATGAAAAGTCAAAACAAACAAACACAAAGGTCCAAACTTCGGATTCCTGTTTTGGATAAGCATTTCGAAGTGGAATAGGTTAAATATATATTTCCAACTTTTAGTTCACGTTTGAGTTGAAAGATATAACTTGGCTTAGTAGAATAGTTACGTAAAACAATTGCAAGTATCAATGATTCATCCCCTCAAATAAATCCTCCAATTGATCTCTGAGGATCTTGCATGTATATAAATTAAAAATGTCATACAGAATCGAACAAATCGACAATGATATATTCTTCATATTATATGATATATGAAGACTTCATTTTTTCACTATTAAAGACAGAAGTGCTATATATTTAGTGAACAAATAAAAATAATGAAAAATGTCCCAGTCCAAGCAATTTTTACAGGTAAAATTCAATGAACTCAATAGTGCGTGTAGGAGATGGTGACATGCTCTACGGAGAACAATGGAATCTTTCGGGTGACCGTCGAGTGTCTATTGTCCTCGGGGATTAAAACCCGCGGCCGCAGTCTGTTCTCTTTTATAGACTTATTCCCTCCGTATTTCATAAAACTTTGTCAAAATATACACCCAAAAACTCCTTTAAAATGCGATTTTTCTATATGAGCAGGGCCAAATACGTTCACTTTCTGGTCTGCAAACTTCCCAAATGAAATTAGCACCCTTGATTCTCTACACAACTCTCGTTTACACTTCTACTTTAAAATCTACAGTTTAAAAGATATTTCAAATTTTCGTTATTCTAATGAAACAATTATTACTTTAGTAGTAAAGCCAACTATCATACGATCACGACCAGGACGTCGACATGTACATAATGATCAAATAACAACTATATGATGATTCATCACATTTCAACAGAATAGCTTACACCATTTGCCAACATTTACAGAACCTTTCGAAAATTACGTCCAATGTTAAGGTTCAAGCAGATATTGTCTCTCTTACATTTAGGATATCAAATGCAATTTCTGGATCATCATCGTTTTGTATATTCTTATTAGTATATGTATATCAAATATATATTAATTTTGTTCAAAATATTGTTTTAGTGGATAAACCTATTCTACAAGACATTGCTTTGTTGAGGTTAAAGACGCCTGCTGTTATGACTGATTACGTAAATATCGTCTGTCTTGATGCATATGACTCTTTCCCGCCTGGAACACCATGTGTTGCTGCTGGATGGGGACAAAATACTCTCAGTAAGATATATATTATATGTGTTATGAGTATACAAAACAGAAATGCAATATTATCTCGTTTACCACAATAGCTTTGCAATGTGGCCATAAATGATTTTGCAAGACAATAATGTAAGGTTACTAGCAAATGCTCTTCCATATAGTGTACTTTATCATATGCTTGACACATAACAACTGCTTAATAGATAGTAGTAGTTCTATATGTGTTATTATGCTTCCGATTCTTTATTTCTCTTAAACCATAATACATACAGGTATAGAGATATGAAAATATGTACACTATTTACAATATATACAGACAGGTCATAACAAGAGGTTAACCGGGAGTCGCCACACCTTTATTAATAATTCTGACAAAACGACATAAGTTTTGGAGTTCTATTTTTGAAGTTGATGTCATTAATAGTTAGAACTTGATTATGTTTGGAACATTGTATCAAACATTTTTAGTATGTGTATTAATCACATAGACCCTATATCTTTACATAAACCTGTACTATGTTTATATCTTCCCAACAATAAAGCGTGGCTTGTGAAAATACTTTCAACAACAACAACAAAAACATTAAAATGCATTTGAAAAAACACATTAGCTTCCTTATTGAATTTTTTATATTTTACGCCCTTTGTAGCCTATATATAAATGTAACAATACGACCTAGTGTCTTCTCTGCTATCGGGTACAACCCCTCCAGGTGGAGCGACCATATCTTTTGTGAGGACGAATCAAATATGCAATCCGCCCTGATGGTGGGACGTAAATGAATGTCTGTCTACTGTATCTAGAATGACACGCTCATAGTACGTTCAATGCAACTTCTAGCAGCACCTAATGAGTAAGAAGAGTTTGAAGATATCACAGGGGTAATCAGAATCCGAAAATCGAAGGACAGACAACACAATGGCCAAAAGACAAGGGACAAACGGACAAACAACGATCTACAAAACACTACGCAGAAAACTTAGATCGTGCAACACGAACCCCACTACAAACCAGGAATGAACTCGGGTGCTCTGGAACGGTAAACAGTTCCTGCTCCACTAGTGCCACTCATCATGTAAGTGTTTGCAAATTGTTCCAAAATAAACCATTCTTCCCATCTTACTTGTGGCCACGAACACATGTTCATAGGCACATCACAATATCACCTTTTTATGCGATTCAATGTATTTAAACTTGTTGTTTCATGGATATTTCTGATATATGTTATATATTGCTATCAATTATTTTCACTTTTTAGTTGGAAAGGGTGTCAAACTTCCACTTCATGCTAGAATTCCGATATTACCATCTGATGAATGTCATCGCCGATACAATTCACTACCTGATGGTCACATGGCCAAGTCAGCCGTTTCCATAGAATCTTCAGTTATATGTGCTACAGCCGATGGTGATGGAAACGATTCGTGCTGGGTATGTATATATCACCATTATGTATATTTCGTCATACATTTTTTGTTAGGTTGGTGTTATACACTGATCAATCAATCAATCAATCAATCAATCAATCACTTTTTTGGTTACTGTTATTGCTACTGCTAGTTTCATTACCTATATCAATTTCGAAACAAGGTTTGAAAATTCATTTCACAAGTTTTTGTTACAAACAATTTTATATTTATGTGTTGACAATTAGAATGTTTAAAACAGACATGAGTGCAAAAAAAAACAACAGCAAAACACAACACAGCAGCATCTGTTCTGACAGAAATCTACAGTAATGATTAATGTATCTCCCTGACATGAACAGATAAAAGAATACATACATGTACATCTTTGGACATATGAACTCAAATCAATACAGACTCTCTTGAAGTCCTCAGAGAGAGATTTTCGACTAACTGGGAGACGGATTACAAAACAAAAAAATGGATATTTCTATAGTTGGTGGATTTAGTCTTGTTAAATATGTCAAGACACATTTTCTATACTTTGACGATTGTGTATTCCATCAGGCAGTAATGTCAATAGTTTTATGGTTTTAGATCTGGTGATTTTAAAACACACGGCGCTAATTGTCGAGTGAACGATTATTACAATTTATTTTTATTTATTATGCACTCATCTCTTTCTTTCTCAATAAAAATATGTCTCTTTAGCATATACAATTTTAATATAAATATTGTTTTATTTTAATTGCAGGGTGATTCCGGGGGACCATTGGTCTGTAGATCTGGAGACCAATGGGTACAAGTTGGAATTGTATCATTTGGATATGATTGTGGCAATTCTCAATATCCAGGAATCTATACAAAAATATACCATTACATTGATTGGATAACGCGAACTATTAGAGATTATTCGGACACAAATGTCTCTTATATGTGGCTAAATCGTAACCGAACTATGCCTTCTATTTTTTAAATATACATTTAGCCAAAGATTTTTATTTTGTTCAGAAAGATACAATATTGATATTTATATTCTTATATAAATACAAATGATTGAATGAGATTGATCAAATTGGACAATACAGAAAAGGATGATAAATCTACAAAAAAAATTACTGAGTACAATATAAGTATACATTGTTGATAAAGCAAATATTTTGTGTTTATAGAGATTAGATGTCTGTATGTCATTGTCTATCTTCAGCTTGTGATATCGTCACAATCGCACTCAGTTTATCTTCAAATACAGAATCTACAATTTATTTAGCTGCATTATCATAGAGTTATCATTAAGTGGTATATGTCAGATTTTCTCCATATCTTAATTAGGACCACAGCGGTTATTAACAGTATCATCCACGTATTAGAACCATAGCAGTTGCCAACAGTATCCCCACATTAATTAGGATCACAGCAGTTACCTAAATATCCACACATTGATTAGGACCAAAGCAGTTACCAAGAGTATCCACACATTAATTAGGACCAAACAGTTACCAACAGTAGCCACAAATTAATTAGGACCACAGCAGTTACCAACTGTATCGACACATTAATAAGGACCACAGCTGTTACCAACAGTATCCACATATTAATTAACCATTGATGACCGTAGCCGATTTTGGCTATTCTGCTTAGGCCATTTGGTTTTCTTTCTCCCAGAGACTATTAGATTATTTGGCTTTCACATATTTTGGTTTTGAGTGTACCTAATGAAAATTATTCCAGAAACGCGTCGTGCGCACTACATTTGATATCTACGTTTTTATTGAGACCACACCAGTTACCAAGAGTATTCACTGAGACCACACCAGTTACCAAGAGTATTCACTGAGACCACACCAGTTACCAAGAGTATTCACTGAGACCACACCAGTTACCAAGAGTATTCACTGAGACCACACCAGTTACCAAGAGTATTCACTGAGACCACACCAGTTACCAAGAATATTCACTGAGACCACACCAGTTACCAAGAGTATTCACTGAGACCACACCAGTTACCAAGAGTATTTACTGAGACCACACCAGTTACTAAGAGTATTCACTGAGACCACACCAGTTACCAAGAGTATTCACTGAAACCACACCAGTTACCAAGAGTATTCACTGAGATCATACCAGTTAACAAGAGTATTCACTGAAACCACACCAGTTACTAAGAGTATTCACTGAGATCATACCAGTTAACAAGAGTATTCAATGAAACCACACCAGTTACTAAGAGTATTCACTGAGATCATACCAGTTAACAAGAGTATTCACACAACTCAGATTTTATATTCAACTTCATTGTGTAATTGTAAAATCGTCTGTACATGTTAAATTAGTTTTACTTTTGATGTCGCCATACGGGTTCACAGAACATGTTTGGGTCTTCTTGTCAACCAGTACTAAGTGATTCTCAAAAGTCGTACCAAAGACTTTTAAAAGATTACTAATACTGTTACTATTGAACATTTATTTATTATAAAAATAGAAATAACATCAACAGTAGTTGTTTTTGTTTTAATTTCACAGTGCTCATTAACATAATTTTCTCCTGTCGTTTTCTTCATGTTGCTTTAAATCGACCAAATATCAAATGACCTAATAATATCACTTTGAAAGAGGCTCAATTCATATGATATTTTTATGACAAGACAATGACAAGACAAATATGACCTTTTAATGCAGGTGACTGCTTAATAGAGGTTACCTTGTCGGAAGGTTTGACTATATGCATTATATTCGTAATTTTACTGACGAAAAATGATCAAGGAAGGACCACGACATATGCTAATGGAAATGCAGGTTATGGCTTGGGACCGGCACAATAATGTGGCAGGGTTAAAATGGATATTGGTATAGCCAAGTACACCATGGACAAAAAAAACACAAATCATATCTGATAATTCTTACAGATTTAATATCAATTAGTCATAAACATCTGAAGAATTTGAATTAATGGTCTTTGTCTTGCAACTACTGTAAATAGCAAATACATAAAAGGGACTCGAGCCATATCAATAGCACATACGTATTATAGTAATAAGCTTGCTATTTATTGAATGGAGAAAGTATGTGTACCTACCATTAACAACACATATTACAGAAATACTGAAACCATATGTTAATTACTATCAATAGCAGGTCATACAAAAGTACTGAAGCCATAGGTTTGCTATGTGTAAAATAGATACGATAACGTAACCCTCAGTTCGCTTGTGCTTCAGTGAGGGTTGCGATTCGGTCCCATTCAACGTAATGGAGCAAATTAAAATTTTCGTTCCGTGAATATTTCAACTTTCTTTTTGTATATATGTGGTCATATCTTATCATTCCCTACAATTTTTAAGTAATGGTGATACGAAATAAGTGTTACAATACCTGTTTCTACCTTCACGATCGATTTCGCATTCGAAAATTGTTTCTTGTCCGCCATGACACCTTACGTAGACTGTCGTGATGGGCGGAGCTTATCCATATATGGATCTGAATGCCAAATATGGAAAACTTTTACTACGATGTTTACGGCAATCGATCCAAATAAGGATATCTCCAAAACGAGGCAAGTGCACGTGAAATAGCAACTTGTAATCAAAATGTCGGACAGAAAGAAGATTTCATGCATTCAAATTTTCAGATGGATATAAGTCTACCATGGATTGATGCAGCGTTTACTTAATACCTCAAGCTTTACCTAAATATATTTACTTTTCACCCCCGTTAATTTTCCCAACCACTTCAACGAAATTAGGACAAAAAACCGCCCGGTGTGAATCACTCCGGGCGCTGCTCCATTACGTTGAATGGGACCGAATCGTAACCTTCACTGGAGCACAAGTGGACTGAGGGTTACGTTATCGTATCTATGTGTAAAAATGAGCGGGCTTACACCTGATATCAATAGCACAGAAAGCAAATGTACTGAAACCATACTTTGTCATAATCATAAACCGGTCCTTTCCTCATTCATGACTTGTCATCGTGTTCTTAGCAAGAGTAGCACGACGGTGCAATATGTGGAGCAGGAACTGCTTTCCCTTCCGGAGCACCTGAGTTCACCCCGGTTTTTGTGGGGTTCATGTTACTCGATCTTTAGTTTTCTGTGTAATGTTTTGTCCATCATTGTTTGTCCTTTTTCCTTTTGACCATTATATTGTACGTCCTTCTTTGATTTACGTCTTCTGATTACCCTGTTGGTATCTTAGATTTACGGCTTCTGATTACCCCGTTGGTATCTTAGATTTACGTCTTCTGATTACCCCGTTGATATCTTAGAATTACGTCTTCTGATTACCCCGTTGGTATCTTAGATTTACGTTTTCTGATTACCCCGTTGGTATCTTAGATTTACGTCTTCTGATTACCCCTTTGGTATCTTAGAATTACGGCTTCTGATTACCCTGTTGGTATCTTAGATTTACGTCTTCTGATTACCCCGTTGGTATCTTAGATTTACGTCTTCTGATTACCCTGTTGGTATCTTAGATTTACGTCTTCTGATTACCCTGTTGGTATCTTAGATTTACGTCTTCTGATTACCCTGTTGATATCTTAGATTTACGTCTTCTGATTACCCTGTTGGTATCTTAGATTTACGTCTTCTGATTACCCCGTTGGTATCTTAGATTTACGTCTTCTGATTACCCCGTTGGTATCTTAAATTTACGTCTGCTGATTACCTCGTTGGTATCTTCGATTTACGTCTTCTGATTACCCCGTTGGTATCTTAGATTTACGTCTTCTGATTACCCCGTTGGTATCTTAGATTTACGTCTTCTGATTACCCCGTTGGTATCTTAGATTTACGTCTTCTGATTACCCCTTTGGTATCTTAGAATTACGGCTTCTGATTACCCCTTTGGTATCTTAGAATTACGGCTTCTGATTACCCCTTTGGTATCTTAGAATTACGGCTTCTGATTACCCCGTTGGTATCTTAGATTTACGTCTTCTGATTACCCCGTTGGTATCTTCAAACTTTTCTTCTGATACGTGTAAAACAAGCCATCAACAGGACCTATGAGAGGAGGGTTCAGCCCGGAGAGCCAAGAAGAGGCCTGTGGATCTCTGAAGGGCCCTATAGACGTTTTATTTTTATTTTTACTTTTTATTGGGGTGTTTTCAACTATTTTTAGTTTATTTAGAAAAATAATTATGTAAGATTTACTTCTACTTCTGAATTCTGGTTGTTGATCATCACTCACATTCGCATTGTGGTTTTACTGGACCTCAAATCCGCAATTTTGAGAGAAGTGTCAGCCTGTCCCCGGGACACCAAAGCAGTCTTGTTCCGCCTTGCAAAATTTCTCTTGGAGGCCCTGGTCATCAACATCACAGAATATAAAAGTACTGCTATTTGTTATAACTAAATATCAGTGACTAATGATATGCTTCATGGCATGTTGTCTGGATGTTCATAATGACATACATTGTATTGCTATACTGTATGTAAAATGACGTTCTGTAATTAAGTTTTTAATATGATATTCAATATATCTTAATCATTGATTAGTCAAATTTTCTATTTATGACAACCAGGAAATATGTAATGATAACCACATTAAGAAGTAAACAGGTATATTAAAACACCTGCGCACAAATTTTAGAGGGTATTTCCATATACTCATTAACGTTGTGAGTTCGAATTCCCGTTCAGGCGAGGTATACTCGATACAACATTTTGTGATAAAGTTTGTCAGTGACTTGCGGCAGGTCGGTGATTTTCTCCGGGTATTCCGGTTTCTTCCACCAATACATAAGACCGCCACGATATAACTGAAATGTTGTTGAAAGTGGCGTTAAACACCATAACCCTAACCTTATTTCCATACTCACATGGAACCAAAACAGTTTGCTTATAATTGTTAGGAGGGACACACCTCCCAACATATATTATTTTTAATAGGTATTCATGAGAAAAATGCCACTACACTGAATTATCAGTGTTTAGAAGTTTATCATATAAGGGACCGACCATTTAACTTGAAGGGGGGGTTATGGTTTTTTGTTTCGTTCAGAATTGTTTTTTCGGACAACACAAGAGTTAGAATATTTTTCCAGAATACCACATTAGGTTATATGACAAAAACTCTGAATCAGATTATTTTTTTTTTTCCTCCACCAAAATCAGAATATTTTTTTCAGCAACATTGGGAATCAGAATATTTGTTTAGAAAAAAACATAACCCCCCCTTCAAGTTAATTGGTCGTTCCCTAAGTATCAAATAGAGAGATTTCTGGAAATAAACAAGTTTCTATTAGATATTCTAACATGACGTCATTCTTTCGCTTTTTATACAAACGAGCGATTTATCGATTGGGTATAATCTCATTAGCACATGCGCCGGTGCATGTGACTGGCTTCTCCGTCGTATATGTACATGTTGATGAATTATCGTCTGCTCGAATTTGGCAGCATAAATTGTGTCCGACATTTTCCGAAAACGT
Organism: Bathymodiolus septemdierum; assembly: GCA_963383655.1. Classification (NCBI taxonomy): domain Eukaryota; kingdom Metazoa; phylum Mollusca; class Bivalvia; order Mytilida; family Modiolidae; genus Bathymodiolus; species Bathymodiolus septemdierum. The sequence continues at coordinate 7,870,229 of OY726522.1, read as the reverse complement.
GAATATAAATTACCGTCTTCCAATTAAAGTATACTACCGTATTTGTACTCCTAGACATATCAGAATCGAAACAAATCATTTTATCTAGATGTGTTTTTTTTTATAAGAATACTTTTGTTTCTTTTTCCGTATTGCATATGCATGCCAGCACATGAGAATACAAAATACCCATAAGAATTCAAAATTGGAACGGTATTAAATCCTTTACAATTTGTTAGAAATCAGAACACTTTTTTCTACTAAAGAAACGAGCATTGGAATCACGTTTATATACATTTTAGGTTGTACTTTATTTATTTCAGATTTTTTTTTAAGTTATCGACGACGAATGGGGTGCACTAAAATCACAACTGCAATCTGAACAACATAATGGATATGTGAACGCAGGTGCTCCGGAAGGGTAGGAAGTTAGTGCTCCACTACTGGCACCTGTTGTGTTACTCTTGTATAAAAAAAAAAGTCCGTTGAAAAAGTCGTGAAAAGGAAAGGAGGACGGAATGTGATATAAAAAATTGTAAGCATACAGTTATATTTTGCAGTGCAACAGTATTTGTAGAATAAATAATGAGAATAAACTTTGAAGGATAAACTGTTTAACTTCATATTTTTAATGTTTATTTAACCATCTTAATCATGGATACACAACACAAAGTATTTAAAATCAAGTTTTAATAGTGTGATCAACAAAAACATATTCAAATATTATATTTCCTCGTGCTAGAAAGTATGCATGTTTATTAGTAGAGTAAAAACACGTTTTTAACATCGTAATATACAAACGTTTTTTTTTTTACCCAAATTTAAAAAAAAAATACAAGTTGATATATAAAATTTGACAAGATTTAAATGTTAAATTAATGTAAATTTGGTGTCAATCGATAAGTTGTTTTAACAAATTTATTATAGATCTTCTGTCATATCGACATTAATTTATGTTAATTTTTACAACTTATTATGTTAATTAGAAGGAGGAATGAGGTAGTAACTGTCATATGTTCAACTTAGTAATTAACCTCATTGACCTCTGTTCTAATTACAAAGTCACGTCATAGTAGGTCACATGATTACATAAGGTACTGAAATATTAATAGGACTTTTTCCCGTTAGAAACTTTTTAGAAACTAATTATCGTCGTTCGTCTAGTTGCTAACTAAATCTGACACATCTGTTTATAAGACCGCTAATGGATGTACATAAATATATGAGAAAATATGTTTACATATGTGAAAAATTAAATAAAGTAAACAAACAAATCTTGGATTTCATATTTGTTCTTTCACTAAGTAATTCTAGGTTTGGTGATTTCGTTGATCGCATCTATTCCATTGAGCTTGAAATAAAGGATACCACAGATACAGATAGGTCTGCTTCAAACCTTGACCTACACCTACCTCGAAATTGACAGTGAGGGGCGGTTAAGAACGAAACTTTACGTCAAAAGAGATGACTTAAATTTTCCCATTATGAACTTTCCATTTATACGTAGCAACATTCCAGCAGCACCTGCATATGGAGTATATATCTCCCAGAGCTTGTGGTTCCTATCAGGATTTCCTTGATAGAGAATTGCTGCTAACAAGGAAGCTACCGAAACAAGGGTTCCTCTTGGATAAGTTGAAGTCATCACTTCGAAAGTTTTACGGTCCCCACCATGACTTGGTTGGCCGTTTATATGGAATATATGTGTCACACATGACCACGGATATCTTCCACTTGTCGTAAACACTTCCCGGTCCTTTCCTCATTCATGACTTATCACCGGATTTGTAACTAGATTAACACGACAGGCTTTTAGTGGGGTTCGTGTTACTCGATCTTTAGTTTTATGTGTATGTCTTGTGGATTGCTGTTTGTCCTTTTGTACTTTTTCGTTTTGCCATTGTGTTGTCTGTCCTTCTTCGATTTACGGATTCTGATTACCTCCCTTTGGTATCTTCAAACTTTTCTTATTGATAGACAAGGTAAAAACTCTAGATAAATTGATGAGAAAACGAACGCAACTAATTTCTAAGATCAAGTAAATTGCTCATAAAACATTAAACAACAATCACTTATTCACTGAATTATACCTGAAATTTTCATTTATATCAAATTCAATAGGATGAGGTAGTTTTGTTGTCTTTGTAAATGCTCCTCCAATATAATGCCGTTGAAAGACTCAGAATAACTTTAGAGTAGCTACTGTTTCAATGCAGAAGATTGTGGTAACAGAGAACCATTTTTGCTACTTTTTAGGGTTGTAAAAGCGTTGATAGATGTACATGTTGTGTATGCAGCACTACCACGCTTCATGCAAAATATACTTCGATCATCGCTTTCACACGCCAATTAAACTACAAAAAAATGTATTCAATTCTTAAACAAAACCTATATTGTCTGTCCTAGGTCATCATACGGTACGATAAGTAATGGAGAATACACTCCAACCAAGGATTGTATACTATACAAATCCTTGCTCCAACTGTAGATTCTTAAAAATAATCAACGAAACCCGTATGGGTCGAGATGATTATTTTTAAGAATCTACAAGTTGGAGTGTATTCTCTTGCATAATACATTTCCATCTGTAACAGTGTTTTCATTTTATATGTTTACCCTTTTAATGTTCAGAAAGCTAAATAAAGCCACAATTAACAAAAATGACACAACAAAATTGTATCGGCATTCGTGCTTTCGATTCTCGTTTATATTTAGATATTTCAAGGTCTTTCAAGTGAAAAGAATCGTTTATATTTAGAGATTTCAAGGTCTTTCAAGTGTCCCAAATATTCACCTGTGGTCTGTCTGATTTGTTATTACTTGCGGTCGCTTCGTTAGTTGTTTTTATATTGTGAAAATACATTTTAAAAGTTCACATACTCGTCAGTTCTGAACATAAATTATGCCAGATCTGAAATACTTGTATCGTGTCTTGTATATATTGATCAATTGCTTTTTTAAACAAATTGTTGATATATTTTTTTAACAAACTTACTATCAAGAGTAGTAGTATATCAGCACGGTTAAAGCCACATTTCAGGGGGGTCGCCAGGGGGATTCGGACCACTGTGCATGCGTGACCGGAAGTGGCCCTGACCGGAAGTGATGTCAGTCACATGGTCGGAAGTATGTTCCGCGCATACCCGGAAGTGAGGGTTTTCCCCGCGCTTTTTTCTTACTATAGTAGTACTAAATGTACCATTGCGCATGACCGGAAGTAGCATGGCCACCGGATGTGACATAACCGGAAGTGACGTCATCAAACATCACGTGACCTCGTAGGGATTCCCCTGGAAAATATGGGAACGCGCAATGGTTACAATGTATGGACTTTCCAATTGTTTGTCAATTTATGACACAGTTCCAGACAGAGGGATATACACCACCGCCGTCGCCGCTGACAAAGGGATATGCACCACCGCCGTCGCCGCTGACAAAGGGATATTCCCCGCCGCTGACAGAGGGATATACGCTGCCGCCGCCGACAAAGGGATATACGCCGCAGCAGCAGCAATACTCAGAGTAATGAAGAAGAACTCTAATTATATTTTGAAAACCAATAATCCATTTTTGTTTTGGGTTCCGGACGAATACGACCCCGATCATTTCATGCCATAGGTAGGAAAGTGTGAATCATTTTATGAGACTGACCTGAACAATATTGAGTGGTGTGCCCAAATAGTTCATGCAGAAAATACAGAACCAAGTATACAAAATCAACATCCAGAATACTTAGAAGACCTGTTTTCTCGAAGTGCAGTCAATCTCGATGAGACTGAGAGGCAGGAATTGTTAACAAAATACCAAAATGTTTTCTCAAAATCCAAAGCTGATTTAGGTTATACAGATTTGGTACAACATAAAATCAATACAGGGAGTGCAGTACCAATAAGGCAATCACTCAGACGCTTACCATTTGGTAAGAGACAAACAGAAAAGGAGGAAATACTTAGAATGCTTGACTTGGGGGTGATTGAACCCTCATCTAGTCCCTGGTCGTCTCCTGTTGTTTTGGTGACTAAAAAAGACGGATCCACACGATTTTGTGTCAACTACAGGAAACTTAACGATGTAACTGTCAAGGATGCATACCCCTTGCCTTTACTATCTGATTGTGTAGAAGCTCTTTCTGGAGCAAAGTACTTTGGAACTATAGATGTCAATAGTGGATTTTGGCAGGTTGGATTAGATCCTATGAACAGAGAAAAGACAGCCTTTTCCACTAGTCTTGGCCTTTATCAATTCGTGCCAATGCCTTTTTGGACTTTGTTCCTCACCAAGTACTTTTCAACGCTTAATGCAAAATGTTTTAAGGGGCCTCCAATGGCAAGAATGCTAGTTATACATGGATGATGTTATTGTTCCTGGGGCCAGTTTTCAAGAAAGTTTGCTTAGAATGAAACATACATTTGATCGATTATTATCAGCCAGGTTGAAGCTCAAACTTTCTAAATTCATTTTTTTTCCCAATCTAATGTTAAATTTTTGGGGCATGTGGTCTCAGAAGAAGGAATTAGTACAGATCCTGATCAAGTTAAAGCTGTTCAAGACTGGCCCAGACCAAAAACACCTAAGCAAATGAGGGGATTTCTTGGTCTTTGCTCCTATTACAGGAAATATGTGAAAAACTTTGCAATCATAGCTAGACCATTGCATAAGCTGTGTGAAAAAGGCTCAAGATTTCAGTGGAATGATGAATGTGAACAGGCTTTTATTAGGTTAAAAGATGCATTGACATCTCCCCCTATCCTTTCATATCCTAGACCAGGTTGCCAGTTCATTGTTGACAGCGATGCATCTGATAAGGCTGTAGGTGCTGTTTTATCTCAGGTACAGGAGGGGACAGAAAAAGTAATAGCCTATATGAGCAAAGCACTCAATCAACATGAACAAATGTACTGTGTGACAAGAAAAGAACTACTGGCTGTCATGTGTGCCCTACGGAACTTTCATTCCTACCTTTATGGTCAAGAAGTCTTGTAGAGAACGAACAACGCTGCAGTAAGCTGGATGAAAAGCTTAAAAATGCCCAATGGACAAGTTGCAAGATGGCTCCAAGAAATAGGGAAATTAAAATTTGATAGTTACTCATCGTCCAGGTAGGCAACACAACAATGCAGATGCATTATCACGGAGACCTTGTAAAGTTTGCTTACATCATCAAGAGAGAAATTCAGAAGGGAAGAGTGAACCTGAATGCGCTACAACCATAGAACAAGTCAGGGTAACTACTGGCAGTAAGCAGAGTCATTCAGTTGAGCCTAATCTATTGAATTCTGAAATTTTGAAAAACTGGGAACCAGAAGAAATAAGGGAATCGCAGCTAAATAACAAAAAATTGAAATTCCTATACAACTGTATATAAGGATAATAACAAAATTACCGAACTACGAACAATCTTACAAAGAGAAAGTCAAAACTCATAAGTATATAAACAGACAAAATCAGTCAACAACCGGAAAACTGTGAAAACTGTAATGATCCTGACTTGGTACAGGCATTTCTAAAGAAATGGTGGGTTGAATCAGATTTTAAAGCGCCAAACCTCCTGCTTTCATTACGGCTCATAGGTTCCGGCTGTCACTATAACAGTATTTATAACAATACTGGAACAAAATAGGTAAAATAGTTGGCAAAGCAGTACCAAATTCAGATAAATAGGAAAAATCTAATTGGAATCAAGTTTCACCAGAAAATATCAGTGTAAAAACACTATGGAGACAATATGATAGGTTGAAAATATCGAGAATGGATAGATGTAACCGGGATAAACAACCGTCTCCAATTAGTTGTTCCAGATCAATTAAAGCATGAAATTCTTCATTATTATCATGATGTCCCATCAGCAGGTTACCTAGGTACTGAGAAGACTCTAGAAAAAGTTTAGCTTTCATTTTATTGGCCAGGGATGAAAGACTTTGTGAAAAAATATTGTGAATCCTGTGATAACTGTGCAGCACGTAAACCATCACGAACACAGAACAAGGCTCCACTAGGTAGCTATGTTGTCGGACAACCAATGGAACGTGTATCAATAGATGTTGTAGGGCCTTTTCCCAGAACCAGAAAAGGAAATCAGTATATACTTACTATTTGTGATTGTTTCACAAAATGGATAGAAGCATTTGCAATGAAAGATCAAGAAAGCACCACACTCATGGAAGTATTTGTTGATCAATTTGTATGTCGGTTTGGAACCCCCATGCAGCTTCATTCTGACCAAGGAACTAATTTCCAGTCAAATGCTTTCAAAGAAATGTGTGATTATTTATCATATGGAACATTAGCTACTAAGTTGACAATGCTTTGCTCAAAAGAGACAAGAAGATGGGATGAATATCTTCAGCAAACTTTAATGGCTTACCGGGTTTTTTTTTACCAACTAAGCACTAAACTTTGGGGTCAGAAGGGTTAGCGGAAAAAAACCCAGATCTATTTCTTGGCCTATAAACCATATATGATTACAACAGTACAGAGAAGACATACATATACAATAACAAATACAAAATGGATATAAACATTTGTAACGTGAATGCATTCTTTTCCTTTGATCTTCTTATGGATTATATACCAGAATGTAAGCAACAGCTAAGAACTATGAAATAATACATGCAGATATGAGATATTGCATGCTTTAAATCTGGGCTGTAGTTTATTACTCTCAGAGAATCGTGCAATAATCAATGACCTAGATGTGATATTGCATGGCTTCATGTTACAAATCATTTATACCACGGTTTTCCGAATATATTACATATACAATGTATACAACAGAGACAGGGATGTGAGACAGTCTAGACAACAAAAAGATTTATTTATATTTTGTATAAATTTACATTATTTTCATAAAAAAAACATTTTGAGAGGCACTCATAAATTGTTTAAATTTAAGTTGTAATGATATACCATGCAATAACATTATATTTACTGAACACATCGCTTTGAATTCATGAAAAAAATTCAACCATCTTACAAAAATAGTATCATCAATAGAATGGAGAAAAAAAACCAACAGTGACAAATACTGAACAGAATCTAAACACTGCAGCAAATTCACCGATATCACATCTCATTTCAAAATGTTAAAAAGCAATCAACATCCATGCCATTTAATTTTTCCACTATATGTTAAAAAATGACTAGTTTATGTTCCTGATCTTTTCAATGTGATTAATATAAAAACAAAATATTACCATTAGTGGAATGTAAAATAATACAAAACAGTCCTCACGATGAGCTCTGGCCCAAGACCAGTAAAACTTTGTTCGAACCAGTATTTTTTTTCAGTTTTTACTTAGATATATACCCATATATAAAAATAAATTCAAAAATGTTATTCAGATCAAAAAAAGCTTTATAACTTGTTTATCACAATTTCCTTTGGTATAGCACTTATAATATACTTTCACTTCATTATATAGTATAATACACATACATGTAATAAACGATTATAGTTTTATCTAAAACAAAAATCAAACATTCCATTTTGGGGATGTTCTCAAAAAGTTAAAGTCATATTTTTGTGGTAATCCAATATGAGATTGTTTATAACTATCAGACCATGAGAACATGGGTAAATTATTCCCAAGTGTAGGTCCATTAATAATGTCTGCTGTAAAATTCTTTGCCATTGCTAAATTAGAGACCTGAAATAAAAAAAATCCATTATTTCTTGTGAATTAATTTAAGTGGGGGAAAACTACTACTTTTCTATGCCTTTGTTTTTGTTAGTACATGTATCAGTTTGTTTTGTGGATTGGTGGAGAATGTGATGTACTTCTACCCTTGAATCTGTGGTTTTGATATTTTAAGCAAGTGGGTGACTGTTGATTAACCCCAAGTGAGAACATCACAAGAACAATTTGCATTTTGACACCCTTAGTAGGATTTTTAGTGCTACCTCACTGAAACAATAATGAGCTGGTAGACATGTCACTCTATTTTGACATATTATCCTGATTCTAAGCTCACCAGTCTTTGCTCTTACTTATTAATACTACATGCTCAATGGAGAAGTAGCCAATACCAATTTTATAGTATTTGGTCTTAATTACAATGTAAAATTTCAACGTGGTATAAGTTCAGTCAAGGAATAACACCTATTGAACTTTAACCGCTGTTAGAATTAATAAGGTATTTATAAATTTCACTATATTTTTTGTTCATAGAGAGAGCTAAAATAGATCTGAATTAACACATCACAAAGTAATAAATATTTACCTTTGTATCATAGCAACCAAATGGACCTGGTTTTACAGATTTTAGATCACCACGGCAACAGATGGAATTACAAGAATCGCCCTCAGAGTAGGGATCATTTTTGTAATCTGAAGAAAAATATTATTCTGAATGAGATCATACATAAAATAAATCTTTCATTTCCAATTTCCAGAATCAATTCTTATCATATTTGTTTGAAAACTACACAAAACTGACAAAAAAATAAAAATTACATGTATATAGATATTGGCTGCAAGTTCGAGGTTACGAATAATACCACTACTAAGTACTTTTTAACAATTGACAATTTCTAATCGTAATCCGGACTAATTAAGGATTGATCGCAATTTTTGTTCGGTTCATGAAGAAATAATCTCAATCGGGTTGTACACACCGAGCAACCCGCATAGCGGGTTACGCAAGGGTGAGTATAACCTGATTGAGGTTATTTCGAATGAACCGAACAAATAATTTCGATCAATCCTTATAAATTAATTCAAATTTTTTTGTTATGATATTGAAAAATATATTAATTTTTTTCAAAATAAGGCAAATAATCAGAAATAAATTTAAATAACCCCAAATGTGCCTCATTTAAAGAAAATCACCCGATGACAACGGCAAGCGACGCCTTGTGAACGACGTCTATTTTTAGATTCAGTACACTGACAAATAACCTCAACTTTTAAACCAATCAAAACACGTATAAAATGACATGTGACTATTAATTTATATTGAATTGTACATGTAGTAAAAGTAATCGTGTGCATCTTGAATGGAGGCTGGGCTGTTGAGATATAATTTTGAAAGTGAACCATCCAAGGATCATTCCCGCAAAGCTTAATGTAACATGGATAAATAATTTAAGATTTAAAGGTTGTTAGGGTTATGGTGTTTAGCATCACTTTCATCAATATTTCAGTTATATCGTGGCAGTCAGTTTTATTGGTGGAGAAAACTGGTACTCGGAGAAAATCATTGACTTCAGCAAGTCTCTGACAAACTTTATCACATAATGTTGTATCAATTAAACCTCGCCATGAGCTGGGTTTGAACTCACAACTTCAGTGGTGATAGAGCACTGATTGCATAGGTAGTTGTAAATCAAACTATCGCATAATCACAACCAAGACAGCCCAAAGGATGCTAAAAGCTTACAACTTTTGTCTAAATTTGAAAAGTTAACAATGTACAGTTACATGAAGACTGTGAGTAAGAGAAGTGATTTAGCATCAACAAAAAGAAGGAGAAAGAAGAGGTTAAACTTACCATTATATCTCATAATTTTCTTCATAGACAACAAATCAACAACAGTCCCTTCGTCACGACGAAATATCTTGGCTCTAGGAGCTAACTGATAGGTAAATTCTGTACCATGCGTAGCCGCATACTCTGGATAACCACTCATATTGTATACTTCTTCAAAGAATGGTACATTATAAGACGGCCAATATCCTGAAACATACATATGGTCATTTGTAGATAGACTTGATAGGAAATTAGAACTACATGTATTTGTAATTCCTATATTTATGTACAATTAGTCCCCCTATTACAAGGTCACTCCTTCTTCAATGAAAAAGTGGACTTATAAGAGAGGTGGCCTCTCATCAGGGGAGACAATTTGATAGTATTTTACTATCTTTGTGGATCTGAATTCTGGCCTGATAAGAAGGGTGGTCTTTGGTAGGAGTAGCCTTATAAGACAAGGGCTACCGCAGTGATAAATGATGCACAACGTTGGACAAATTTCTTTAAAAAGAAAATGTAAAGGTTGCATGGTTGCTTTATTATTTCTTCAAAACAGCAACAAAATTTAATAATAATAACAGGGCAAAAACTATAAGTTTCCTACATTTAATTATTAATACAGCTGTAAATAAAATACACAGATATACACAAATTTAAGACCCCTTAAGCATATTAATCAGTCCTAAACCATAAAACAGAGTATCCAAAATTTTAACTGAGGCTAAGTGCCAAAAGGGATTATCTTTCCTCACCATTAAATACACCTGTCAAGAAGTTCTAATTTTCAAAGACAGTTACAGAATCAGAGATTCAAGAGTTTAGGAAACATCTGTCATCAGCTGTGACACATCTTCATGATAGTAACCATTAAAAATTTTAAGCAATATGAGGCTTCATGGAGCCTTCATTTCCAAACAAAGCCTCATGCTCATAAAACTTTTTAAGCACAAATTGGTACTTGTACTAAACAACAGCCAATCAAAACACTGTCAGATAAACACTTTATTCTGATTGGACAATTTTGGAGTATGAGTACAAACTAGAGGCTCCCAGGAGCCTGTATAGCTCACCTGGGTTTAACATCAGTCAATAAAACTTGATAACTTTGGTAAAAAAAAATAACAAATGTAGCCTTCGTCATTGCAGACCCCTTCTACAAAAAAATGTGGGCAGAGGTTCCTCCTTTAATGTAAGTCATCAAAATTGCTGTAAAAAACATATATGTCAATGATTCTCAAAATTTAGCTTTTGCTACTTCACATTTTGTAATAGAGTTGCTTCCCTTTGATTATTTGAGTAACCAAAAGCAGTGAGTCAACAAAAAAATGCACTTCAAGAGGAATAACTCTTCACAGTTGTCGCACATTTTTAACTATGGGAAAATTTTTTGTAGATCTTGACATCCTGAACATTTTTGCAGTTTAAACTTTCCCTCTATCTCTAATAGTTTTTGAGATATAAGATGATAGTATTAAAATTAAAATTTCAAAGTTCATAAAAAATCCCGTAATATATGTTAAAAAGCTCATCATTATGCTTATGCAGTTCAAATTTGGGCACTTTCTGGCTTAAAATAGAGCAGTTTTGGCCATTTGAAGAAATTTCTATTTTTAGTAATGCCGGCCATCTTGGATACAGGACGGTGCTGACGGACAAAATTTTGAAAGAGAACCACCTAAGGATCATTTCAGCAAAGTTTGGTTGAGATTGGCTCAGTAGTTTCAGAGGAGAAGATTTTTTTTTAATTTCATCCCCCCTTTTTTCTAATTTGCATAATCGGCAAAAGTTCAAAGTTCATAAAAAATCCCGTAATAAATGTTAAAAAGCTCATTATTATGCTTATACAGTTCAAATTTGGTCACTTTCTGGCTTAAAATAGAGCAGTTTTGGCCATTTGAAGAAATTTCTATTTTTAGTAATGCCGGCCATCTTGGATACAGGACGGCGCTGATGGACACAATTTTGAAAGGGGACCACCTAAAGATCATCTCAGCAAAGTTTGGTTGAGATTGGATCAGTAGTTTCAGAGGAGAAGATTTTTTTTAAATTTCATCCCCCCTTTTTTCTAATTTGCATAATCGGCAAAAGTTCAAAGTTCATAAAAAATCCCGTAATAAATGTTAAAAAGCTCATCATTATGCTTATACAGTTCAAATTTGGGCACTTTCTGGCTTAAAATAGAGCAGTTTTGGCCATTTGAAGAAATTTCTATTTTTAGTAATGCCGGCCATCTTGGATACAGGACGGTGCTGATGGACACAATTTTGAAAGGGGACCACCTAAAGATCATCTCAGCAAAGTTTGGTTGAGATTGGCTCAGTAGTTTCAGAGGAGAAGATTTTTTTTTAATTTCATCCCCCCTTTTTTCTAATTTGCATAATCGGCAAAAGTTCAAAGTTCATAAAAAATCCCGTAATAAATGTTAAAAAGCTCATCATTATGCTTATACAGTTCAAATTTGGGCACTTTCTGGCTTAAAATAGAGCAGTTTTGGCCATTTGAAGAAATTTCTATTTTTAGTAATGCCGGCCATCTTGGATACAGGACGGCGCTGACGGACAAAATTTTGAAAGGGGACCACCTAAGGATCATCTCAGCAAAGTTTGGTTGAGATTGGCTCAGTAGTTTCAGAGGAGAAGATTTTTTTTAATTCCATCCCCCCTTTTTTCTAATTTGCAAAATCGGTCAAAATCGGCAAAATTTCAAAGTTCATAAAAAATCCCGTAAAAAATGTTAAAAAGCTCATCATTATGCTTATACAGTTCAAATTTGGGCACTTTCTGGCTTAAAATAGAGCAGTTTTGGCCATTTGAAGAAATTTCTATTTTTAGTAATGCCGGCCATCTTGGATACAGGACAGCGCTGACGGACACAATTTTGAAAGGGGACCACCTAAAGATCATCTCAGCAAAGTTTGGTTGAGATTGGCTCAGTAGTTTCAGAGGAGAAGATTTTTTTTTAATTTCATCCCCCCTTTTTTCTAATTTGCATAATCGGCAAAAGTTCAAAGTTCATAAAAAATCCCGTAATAAATGTTAAAAAGCTCATCATTATGCTTATACAGTTCAAATTTGGGCACTTTCTGGCTTAAAATAGAGCAGTTTTGGCCATTTGAAGAAATTTCTATTTTTAGTAATGCCGGCCATCTTGGATACAGGACGGCGCTGACGGACAAAATTTTGAAAGAGAACCACCTAAGGATCATCTCAGCAAAGTTTGGTTGAGATTGGCTCAGTAGTTTCAGAGGAGAAGATTTTTTTTAATTCCATCCCCCCTTTTTTCTAATTTGCAAAATCGGTCAAAATCGGCAAAAGTTCAAAGTTCATAAAAAATCCCGTAAAAAATGTTAAAAAGCTCATCATTATGCTTATACAGTTCAAATTTGGGCACTTTCTGGCTTAAAATAGAGCAGTTTTGGCCATTTGAAGAAATTTCTATTTTTAGTAATGCCGGCCATCTTGGATACAGGACAGCGCTGACGGACACAATTTTGAAAGGGGACCACCTAAAGATCATCTCAGCAAAGTTTGGTTGAGATTGGATCAGTAGTTTCAGAGGAGAAGATTTTTTTTAAATTTCATCCCCCCTTTTTTCTAATTTGCATAATCGGCAAAAGTTCAAAGTTCATAAAAAATCCCGTAATAAATGTTAAAAAGCTCATCATTATGCTTATACAGCTCAAATTTGGGCACTTTCTGGCTTAAAATAGAGCAGTTTTGGCCATTTGAAGAAATTTCTATTTTCAGTAATGCCGGCCATCTTGGATACAGGACGGCGCTGACGGACACAATTTTGAAAGGGGACCACCTAAGAATCATCTCAGCAAAGTTTGGTTGAGATTGGCTCAGTAGTTTCAGAGGAGAAGATTTTTTTAAATTCCATCCCCCCTTTTTTCTAATTTGCAAAATCGGTCAAAATCGGCAAAAGTTCAAAGTTCATAAAAAATCCCATAATATATGTTAAAAAGCTCATCATTATGCTTATACAGTTCAAATTTGGGCACTTTTTGGCTTAAAATAGAGCAGTTTTGGCCATTTGAAGAAATTTCTATTTTTAGTAATGGAGGCCATCTTGGATACAGGACGGTGCTGACGGACACAATTTTGAAAGGGGACCACCTAAGGATCATCTCAGCAAAGTTTGGTTGAGATTGGATCAGTAGTTTCAGAGGAGAAGATTTTTTTTTAATTTCATCCCCCCTTTTTTCTAATTTGCATAATCGGCAAAATTTCAAAGTTCATAACAAATCCCGTAATATATGTTAAAAAGCTCATCATTATGCTTATACAGTTCAAATTTGGGCACTTTCTGTCTTAAAATAGAGCAGTTTTGGCCATTTGAAGAAATTTCTATTTTTAGTAATGCCGGCCATCTTGGATACAGGACGGTGCTGATGGACACAATTTTGAAAGGGGACCACCTAAAGATCATCTCAGCAAAGTTTGGTTGAGATTGGCTCAGTAGTTTCAGAGGAGAAGATTTTTTTTTAATTTCATCCCCCCATTTTTCTAATTTGCATAATCGGCAAAAGTTCAAAGTTCATAAAAAATCCCGTAATAAATGTTAAAAAGCTCATCATTATGCTTATACAGTTCAAATTTGGGCACTTTCTGGCTTAAAATAGAGCAGTTTTGGCCATTTGAAGAAATTTCTATTTTTAGTAATGCCGGCCATCTTGGATACAGGACGGCGCTGACGGACAAAATTTTGAAAGGGGACCACCTAAGGATCATCTCAGCAAAGTTTGGTTGAGATTGGCTCAGTAGTTTCAGAGGAGAAGATTTTTTTTAATTCCATCCCCCCTTTTTTCTAATTTGCAAAATCGGTCAAAATCGGCAAAAGTTCAAAGTTCATAAAAAATCCCGTAATATATGTTAAAAAGCTCATCATTATGCTTATACAGTTCAAATTTGGGCACTTTTTGGCTTAAAATAGAGCAGTTTTGGCCATTTGAAGAAATTTCTATTTTTAGTAATGGATGCCATCTTGGATACAGGACGGCGCTGACGGACACAATTTTGAAAGGGGACCACCTAAGGATCATCTCAGCAAAGTTTGGTTGAGATTGGATCAGTAGTTTCAGAGGAGAAGATTTTTTTTAAATTTCATCCCCCCTTTTTTCTAATTTGGATAATCGGCAAAATTTCAAAGTTCATAACAAATCCCGTAATATATGTTAAAAAGCTCATCATTATGCTTATACAGTTCAAATTTGGGCACTTTCTGGCTTAAAATAGAGCAGTTTTGGCCATTTGAAGAAATTTCTATTTTTAGTAATGCCGACCATCTTGGATACAGGACGGCGCTGACGGACACAATTTTGAAAGCGGACCACCTAAAGATCATCTCAGCAAAGTTTGGTTGAGATTGGATCAGTAGTTTCAGAGGAGAAGATTTTTTTTTAATTTCATCCCCCCTTTTTTCTAATTTGCATAATCGGCAAAAGTTCAAAGTTCATAAAAAATCCCGTAAAAAATGTTAAAAAGCTCATCATTATGCTTATACAGTTCAAATTTGGGCACTTTCTGGCTTAAAATAGAGCAGTTTTGGCCATTTGAAGAAATTTCTATTTTTAGTAATGCCGGCCATCTTGGATACAGGACGGCGCTGACGGACACAATTTTGAAAGGGGACCACCTAAGGATCATCTCAGCAAAGTTTGGTTGAGATTGGCTCAGTAGTTTCAGAGGAGAAGATTTTTTTTTAATTTCATCCCCCCTTTTTTCTAATTTGCATAATCGGCAAAAGTTCAAAGTTCATAAAAAATCCCGTAATATATGTTAAAAAGCTCATCATTATGCTTATACAGTTCAAATTTGGGCACTTTCTGTCTTAAAATAGAGCAGTTTTGGCCATTTGAAGAAATTTCTATTTTTAGTAATGCCGGCCATCTTGGATACAGGACGGTGCTGACGGACACAATTTTGAAAGGGGACCACCTAAAGATCATCTCAGCAAAGTTTGGTTGAGATTGGCTCAGTAGTTTCAGAGGAGAAGATTTTTTTTAAATTTCATCCCCCCTTTTTTCTAATTTGCATAATCGGCAAAAGTTCAAAGTTCATAAAAAATCCCGTAATATATGTTAAAAAGCTCATCATTATGCTTATGCAGTTCAAATTTGGGCACTTTCTGGCTTAAAATAGAGCAGTTTTGGCCATTTGAAGAAATTTCTATTTTTAGTAATGCCGGCCATCTTGGATACAGGACGGTGCTGACGGACACAATTTTGAAAGAGAACCACCTAAGGATCATTTCAGCAAAGTTTGGTTGAGATTGGCTCAGTAGTTTCAGAGGAGAAGATTTTTTTTTAATTTCATCCCCCCTTTTTTCTAATTTGCATAATCGGCAAAAGTTCAAAGTTCATAAAAAATCCCGTAATATATGTTAAAAAGCTCATCATTATGCTTATACAGTTCAAATTTGGGCACTTTCTGTCTTAAAATAGAGCAGTTTTGGCCATTTGAAGAAATTTCTATTTTTAGTAATGCCGGCCATCTTGGATACAGGACGGTGCTGACGGACACAATTTTGAAAGGGGACCACCTAAAGATCATCTCAGCAAAGTTTGGTTGAGATTGGCTCAGTAGTTTCAGAGGAGAAGATTTTTTTTTAATTTCATCCCCCCTTTTTTCTAATTTGCATAATCGGCAAAAGTTCAAAGTTCATAAAAAATCCCGTAATAAATGTTAAAAAGCTCATTATTATGCTTATACAGTTCAAATTTGGTCACTTTCTGGCTTAAAATAGAGCAGTTTTGGCCATTTGAAGAAATTTCTATTTTTAGTAATGCCGGCCATCTTGGATACAGGACGGCGCTGATGGACACAATTTTGAAAGGGGACCACCTAAAGATCATCTCAGCAAAGTTTGGTTGAGATTGGATCAGTAGTTTCAGAGGAGAAGATTTTTTTTTAATTTCATCCCCCCTTTTTTCTAATTTGCATAATCGGCAAAAGTTCAAAGTTCATAAAAAATCCCGTAATAAATGTTAAAAAGCTCATCATTATGCTTATACAGTTCAAATTTGGGCACTTTCTGGCTTAAAATAGAGCAGTTTTGGCCATTTGAAGAAATTTCTATTTTTAGTAATGCCGGCCATCTTGGATACAGGACGGTGCTGATGGACACAATTTTGAAAGGGGACCACCTAAAGATCATCTCAGCAAAGTTTGGTTGAGATTGGCTCAGTAGTTTCAGAGGAGAAGATTTTTTTTTAATTTCATCCCCCCTTTTTTCTAATTTGCATAATCGGCAAAAGTTCAAAGTTCATAAAAAATCCCGTAATAAATGTTAAAAAGCTCATCATTATGCTTATACAGTTCAAATTTGGGCACTTTCTGGCTTAAAATAGAGCAGTTTTGGCCATTTGAAGAAATTTCTATTTTTAGTAATGCCGGCCATCTTGGATACAGGACGGCGCTGACGGACAAAATTTTGAAAGGGGACCACCTAAGGATCATCTCAGCAAAGTTTGGTTGAGATTGGCTCAGTAGTTTCAGAGGAGAAGATTTTTTTTAATTCCATCCCCCCTTTTTTCTAATTTGCAAAATCGGTCAAAATCGGCAAAAGTTCAAAGTTCATAAAAAATCCCGTAAAAAATGTTAAAAAGCTCATCATTATGCTTATACAGTTCAAATTTGGGCACTTTCTGGCTTAAAATAGAGCAGTTTTGGCCATTTGAAGAAATTTCTATTTTTAGTAATGCCGGCCATCTTGGATACAGGACAGCGCTGACGGACACAATTTTGAAAGGGGACCACCTAAAGATCATCTCAGCAAAGTTTGGTTGAGATTGGCTCAGTAGTTTCAGAGGAGAAGATTTTTTTTTAATTTCATCCCCCCTTTTTTCTAATTTGCATAATCGGCAAAAGTTCAAAGTTCATAAAAAATCCCGTAATAAATGTTAAAAAGCTCATCATTATGCTTATACAGTTCAAATTTGGGCACTTTCTGGCTTAAAATAGAGCAGTTTTGGCCATTTGAAGAAATTTCTATTTTTAGTAATGCCGACCATCTTGGATACAGGACGGCGCTGACGGACAAAATTTTGAAAGGGGACCACCTAAGGATCATCTCAGCAAAGTTTGGTTGAGATTGGCTCAGTAGTTTCAGAGGAGAAGATTTTTTTTTAATTTCATCCCCCCTTTTTTCTAATTTGCAAAATCGGTCAAAATCGGCAAAAGTTCAAAGTTCATAAAAAATCCCGTAAAAAATGTTAAAAAGCTCATCATTATGCTTATACAGTTCAAATTTGGGCACTTTCTGGCTTAAAATAGAGCAGTTTTGGCCATTTGAAGAAATTTCTATTTTTAGTAATGCCGGCCATCTTGGATACAGGACAGCGCTGACGGACACAATTTTGAAAGGGGACCACCTAAAGATCATCTCAGCAAAGTTTGGTTGAGATTGGATCAGTAGTTTCAGAGGAGAAGATTTTTTTTTAATTTCATCCCCCCTTTTTTCTAATTTGCATAATCGGCAAAAGTTCAAAGTTCATAAAAAATCCCGTAATAAATGTTAAAAAGCTCATCATTATGCTTATACAGCTCAAATTTGGGCACTTTCTGGCTTAAAATAGAGCAGTTTTGGCCATTTGAAGAAATTTCTATTTTCAGTAATGCCGGCCATCTTGGATACAGGACGGCGCTGACGGACACAATTTTGAAAGGGGACCACCTAAGGATCATCTCAGCAAAGTTTGGTTGAGATTGGCTCAGTAGTTTCAGAGGAGAAGATTTTTTTTAATTCCATCCCCCCTTTTTTCTAATTTGCAAAATCGGTCAAAATCGGCAAAAGTTCAAAGTTCATAAAAAATCCCGTAATATATGTTAAAAAGCTCATCATTATGCTTATACAGTTCAAATTTGGGCACTTTTTGGCTTAAAATAGAGCAGTTTTGGCCATTTGAAGAAATTTCTATTTTTAGTAATGGATGCCATCTTGGATACAGGACGGCGCTGACGGACACAATTTTGAAAGGGGACCACCTAAGGATCATCTCAGCAAAGTTTGGTTGAGATTGGATCAGTAGTTTCAGAGGAGAAGATTTTTTTTTAATTTCATCCCCCCTTTTTTCTAATTTGCATAATCGGCAAAATTTCAAAGTTCATAACAAATCCCGTAATATATGTTAAAAAGCTCATCATTATGCTTATACAGTTCAAATTTGGGCACTTTCTGTCTTAAAATAGAGCAGTTTTGGCCATTTGAAGAAATTTCTATTTTTAGTAATGCCGGCCATCTTGGATACAGGACGGTGCTGATGGACACAATTTTGAAAGGGGACCACCTAAAGATCATCTCAGCAAAGTTTGGTTGAGATTGGCTCAGTAGTTTCAGAGGAGAAGATTTTTTTTTAATTTCATCCCCCCATTTTTCTAATTTACATAATCGGCAAAAGTTCAAAGTTCATAAAAAATCCCGTAATAAATGTTAAAAAGCTCATCATTATGCTTATACAGTTCAAATTTGGGCACTTTCTGGCTTAAAATAGAGCAGTTTTGGCCATTTGAAGAAATTTCTATTTTTAGTAATGCCGGCCATCTTGGATACAGGACGGCGCTGACGGACAAAATTTTGAAAGGGGACCACCTAAGGATCATCTCAGCAAAGTTTGGTTGAGATTGGCTCAGTAGTTTCAGAGGAGAAGATTTTTTTTAATTCCATCCCCCCTTTTTTCTAATTTGCAAAATCGGTCAAAATCGGCAAAAGTTCAAAGTTCATAAAAAATCCCGTAATATATGTTAAAAAGCTCATCATTATGCTTATACAGTTCAAATTTGGGCACTTTTTGGCTTAAAATAGAGCAGTTTTGGCCATTTGAAGAAATTTCTATTTTTAGTAATGGATGCCATCTTGGATACAGGACGGCGCTGACGGACACAATTTTGAAAGGGGACCACCTAAGGATCATCTCAGCAAAGTTTGGTTGAGATTGGATCAGTAGTTTCAGAGGAGAAGATTTTTTTTTAATTTCATCCCCCCTTTTTTCTAATTTGGATAATCGGCAAAATTTCAAAGTTCATAACAAATCCCATAATATATGTTAAAAAGCTCATCATTATGCTTATACAGTTCAAATTTGGGCACTTTCTGTCTTAAAATAGAGCAGTTTTGGCCATTTGAAGAAATTTCTATTTTTAGTAATGCCGGCCATCTTGGATACAGGACGGCGCTGACGGACACAATTTTGAAAGGGGACCACCTAAAGATCATCTCAGCAAAGTTTGGTTGAGATTGGATCAGTAGTTTCAGAGGAGAAGATTTTTTTTTAATTTCATCCCCCCTTTTTTCTAATTTGCATAATCGGCAAAAGTTCAAAGTTCATAAAAAATCCCGTAATAAATGTTAAAAAGCTCATCATTATGCTTATACAGTTCAAATTTGGGCACTTTCTGGCTTAAAATAGAGCAGTTTTGGCCATTTGAAGAAATTTCTATTTTTAGTAATGCCGACCATCTTGGATACAGGACGGCGCTGACGGACACAATTTTGAAAGGGGACCACCTAAAGATCATCTCAGCAAAGTTTGGTTGAGATTGGATCAGTAGTTTCAGAGGAGAAGATTTTTTTTTAATTTCATCCCCCCTTTTTTCTAATTTGCATAATCGGCAAAAGTTCAAAGTTCATAAAAAATCCCGTAAAAAATGTTAAAAAGCTCATCATTATGCTTATACAGTTCAAATTTGGGCACTTTCTGGCTTAAAATAGAGCAGTTTTGGCCATTTGAAGAAATTTCTATTTTTAGTAATGCCGGCCATCTTGGATACAGGACGGTGCTGACGGACACAATTTTGAAAGGGGACCACCTAAGGATCATCTCAGCAAAGTTTGGTTGAGATTGGCTCAGTAGTTTCAGAGGAGAAGATTTTTTTTTAATTTCATCCCCCCTTTTTTCTAATTTGCATAATCGGCAAAAGTTCAAAGTTCATAAAAAATCCCGTAATAAATGTTAAAAAGCTCATCATTATGCTTATACAGTTCAAATTTGGGCACTTTCTGGCTTAAAATAGAGCAGTTTTGGCCATTTGAAGAAATTTCTATTTTTAGTAATGCCGGCCATCTTGGATACAGGACGGCGCTGACGGACAAAATTTTGAAAGGGGACCACCTAAGGATCATCTCAGCAAAGTTTGGTTGAGATTGGCTCAGTAGTTTCAGAGGAGAAGATTTTTTTTAATTCCATCCCCCCTTTTTTCTAATTTGCAAAATCGGTCAAAATCGGCAAAAGTTCAAAGTTCATAAAAAATCCCGTAATAAATGTTAAAAAGCTCATCATTATGCTTATACAGTTCAAATTTGGGCACTTTCTGGCTTAAAATAGAGCAGTTTTGGCCATTTGAAGAAATTTCTATTTTTAGTAATGCCGGCCATCTTGGATACAGGACGGCGCTGACGGACAAAATTTTGAAAGGGGACCACCTAAGGATCATCTCAGCAAAGTTTGGTTGAGATTGGCTCAGTAGTTTCAGAGGAGAAGATTTTTTTTAATTCCATCCCCCCTTTTTTCTAATTTGCAAAATCGGTCAAAATCGGCAAAAGTTCAAAGTTCATAAAAAATCCCGTAATATATGTTAAAAAGCTCATCATTATGCTTATACAGTTCAAATTTGGGCACTTTTTGGCTTAAAATAGAGCAGTTTTGGCCATTTGAAGAAATTTCTATTTTTAGTAATGGATGCCATCTTGGATACAGGACGGCGCTGACGGACACAATTTTGAAAGGGGACCACCTAAGGATCATCTCAGCAAAGTTTGGTTGAGATTGGATCAGTAGTTTCAGAGGAGAAGATTTTTTTTTAATTTCATCCCCCCTTTTTTCTAATTTGGATAATCGGCAAAATTTCAAAGTTCATAACAAATCCCGTAATATATGTTAAAAAGCTCATCATTATGCTTATACAGTTCAAATTTGGGCACTTTCTGTCTTAAAATAGAGCAGTTTTGGCCATTTGAAGAAATTTCTATTTTTAGTAATGCCGGCCATCTTGGATACAGGACGGCACTGACGGACACAATTTTGAAAGGGGACCACCTAAAGATCATCTCAGCAAAGTTTGGTTGAGATTGGATCAGTAGTTTCAGAGGAGAAGATTTTTTTTTAATTTCATCCCCCCTTTTTTCTAATTTGCATAATCGGCAAAAGTTCAAAGTTCATAAAAAATCCCGTAAAAAATGTTAAAAAGCTCATCATTATGCTTATACAGTTCAAATTTGGGCACTTTCTGGCTTAAAATAGAGCAGTTTTGGCCATTTGAAGAAATTTCTATTTTTAGTAATGGAGGCCATCTTGGATACAGGACGGCGCTGACGGACACAAAGGGGACCACCTAAGGATCATCTCAGTAGTTTCAGAGGAGAAGATTTTTTTTTAATTTCATCCCCCCTTTTTTCTAATTTGCATAATCGGCAAAATTTCAAAGTTCATAAAAAATCCCGTAATATATGTTAAAAAGCTCATCATTATGCTTATACAGTTCAAATTTGGGCACTTTCTGGCTTAAAATAGAGCAGTTTTAGCCATTTTAAGAAATTTCTATTTTTAGTAATGGCGGCCATCTTGGATACAGGACGGCGCTGACGGACACAATTTTGAAAGGGGACCACCTAAGGATCATCTCAGCAAAGTTTGGTTGAGATTGGCTCAGTAGTTTCAGAGGAGAAGATTTTTTTTAAATTTCATCCCCCCTTTTTTCTAATTTGCATAATCGACAAAATTTCAAAGTTCATAAAAAATCCCGTAATATATGTTAAAAAGCTCATCATTATGCTTATACAGTTCAAATTTGGGCACTTTCTGTCTTAAAATAGAGCAGTTTTGGCCATTTGAAGAATTTCTATTTTTAGTAATGCCGGCCATCTTGGATACAGGACGGCGCTGACGAACACAATTTTGAAAGGGGACCACCTAAGGATCATCTCAGCAAAGTTTGGTTGAGATTGGATCAGTAGTTTCAGAGGAGAAGATTTTTTTTTTAATTTCATCCCCCCTTTTTTCTAATTTGCATAATTGGTTAAAATCGGCAAAATTTCAAAGTTCATAAAAAATCCCGTAATATATGTGAAAAAGCTCATCATTATGCTTATACAGTTCAAATTTGGGAACTTTCTGGCTTAAAATAGAGCAGTTTCGGCCATTTGAAAATTTTTCTATTTTTAGTAATGGCGGCCATCTTGGATACAGGACGGCGCTGACGGACACAATTTTGAAAGGAGACCACCTAAAGATCATCTCAGCAAAGTTTGGTTGAGATTGGCTCAGTAGTTTCAGAGGAGAAGATTTTTTTTTAATTTCATCCCCCCTTTTTTCTAATTTGCATAATCGGTAAAAGTTCAAAGTTCATAAAAAATCCCGTAATAAATGTTAAAAAGCTCATCATTATGCTTATACAGTTCAAATTTGGGCACTTTCTGGCTTAAAATAGAGCAGTTTTGGCCATTTGAAGAAATTTCTATTTTTAGTAATGGCGGCTATCTTGGATAAGGACGGCGCTGACGGACACAATTTTGAAAGGGGACCACCTAAGGATCATTTCAGCAAAGTTTGGTTGAGATTGGCTCAGTAGTTTCAGAGGAAAAGATTTTTTTTTAATTTCATCCCCCCTTTTTTCTAATTTGCATAATCGGTCAAAATGGGTAATGGGATTTACTTCAAAATTGCAGGGTAGGTAGATCTTGATATGCTGCACATTTATGCAATAAACTTAACATCTATCTCTAAATAGTTTTTGAAATATAAGATGAAAAGTATTAAAATTTAAAAAAAAAATTGATGAAAAAAGGGCAATAACTCCAAGATGATATGCTGAACATGTTTGCAGTTTCAACTTACCATCTGTCTCTTATAGTTTTTGAAATAAAGGACGAAAAGTATTAAAATTTTGAAAATTTGATGAAAAAAGGGAAATAACTCCAAAATGAGTAATGGGATTTACTTCAAAATTGATATGCCGCACATTTTTGCAATTTAAAGTTAACCTTTATCTCTTATAGTTTTTGAAATATAAGACGAAAAGTATTAAAATTTTACAAATTTGATGAAAAAAGGGCAATAACTCGAAGATTTACTTCAAAATTGCAGGGTAGGTAGATCTTGATGTGCTGATCATTTTTACCCCATGTCAGATATTTGAGTTATTACCCAAAATCTGCAATTTTACCATATGTTCTATTTTTAGTAACAGCGGCCATGTTGGTTGGTGCACAGCATCACCGGACACAATTTTGAAACTAGACACCCTAGTGATGATTCAGACCAGGTTTGGTTTCCATTGGTCTAGTACTTTCAGAGGAGAAGATTTTTGAAAAAGTTTACGACGTACGACGGACGCCAAGTGATGGCAATAGCTCACATGACCCTTTGGGTCAGGTGAACTAAAAATTGAGCTTGAAAGTTGTATGACCGAATGACTGTTTATAGTTACCTTATATTTGCTCAGATGGAGAAATCACCAGTATTAATTAATTCAACATAACATCTTACATACAAAAGATGCTCCGTGGGGCATCCAATTACCCACCTGGTTATTAATAACCTATATTTACTTAATTTGAGAACTAATAATCATCACTATTCAGATGATAAAAATAAAAATCTTATTAAAAAAAAGTGTGATTACAGTTTATATATTTTAGTTTTTTTACACTTATTGTCAAATAAAGCAGCACATCTCAGTAAGAAAAAAACGTTTTTTACTTCTGTATGCTAAACAGTAAAAGTAAAATAAACAAAATAAACAAATGCACCATTTTAAAGTAGGAATTATAAACTAGGGGAGGTAACTGTATATTTTTTCAGTTTTACCTGGACAGATCAGTTACTTATTTTTATTAACCATATATTTGTAAATACCACATTTGTGCACATAGCTTGAATATTGAAACTGGTGATTTTATAACATTGATAGAACTAAGAGGTTTTGTAAAATGTATAATAAACAAGTTGTTGAAGATGAATATCATTTTATTTTAGAATGTTAAAAATAAAAGTACATATGTAAATCATTAATTACTAGATATGACCTTCATGTTTCAAACTCATACAGTTGTCAGTACAAAATATAAAGAAACTTAATAATGTTCTGGGGCTGTCGTGATCATGATCATATGGTAGTTGGAATTACAACTACCTATACAATCATTGTCTATCATCACTAGCGTTGTGGTTTCGAATCACACTCAGGAGAGATGTACTCGATGTAACATTATGTGATAAAAGTTTGTCAGTGACTTGCAACAGGTCGGTGGTTTTCTCCGGGTACTCCGGTTTCCTCCCCCAATAAAACTGACCGCCAGGATATAACTGAAATATTGTTGAAAGTGGCATTAAACACCATATTCCAACCCCAAACCCATCCCCCTCAAAATTTCTGAAAAGCTTAGAAATTCATAACGTACATATTTTATTTTTGCTTGTTGTAATTTATTATATATGATATATGACATTCTCTGATGTTGTTGTCGATTCCATGTGTGATTGATATTGGTGCATTTGAAATATTTGTATTTATTATACCTTAAGTTAATATATATTTTCTATATAAAATTAAATACAGAAAAAAGGGACCATCTTGTCACATGAAAATCAAATTGTGAATATTTGTTAATAGATCAATGAATATTGTCTCTAAAGAAAATAGTATTAAAAAATCATACCTTTTCCCACCATCTTCTGAAATAATTATTTTTAATAATTGCTATCATGGATGGATGTCATATAGCTACATTTTACAATTTTAATGTCAACTAATTCAAGCTTAATGTACCAGTTTTGGCCATTTAAGGCAATTTCTATTTTTAATAAGAGTGGCCATCTTAGATGAAGGTCGGTACATTCCGATATATTTCTGAAAGAGGACCACCAAAGGACCATTCAATTCAAGATTCGCTTAATTAGTGGTTTCAGAGAAGACGATTTTTAAATGATTTTCAGTTAATGTAAGTTTTTTTTTTGCATAATTGCCAAAATAATTACACGGAAAAAAACCCAGGAATAAATGTTAATTAACTTATTATCATACATAATGTAGCTACCATTCAAATTTTCATACCCCATACACCCTACAGTACATCAATATAATTTGCAGTGTCAAGCTAAATGTAATGTTCATTTATTTTTACCTGCTCTCAATATACTTGTAGTATCTGCTGACTTAACAAGAGTAGGAATCTGTTCCACTACCCACAATGCATTGTCATCTATAAATTTACCCAGAGAGATCTTCTTCATGTCTAAAATCATGTACTGGTTGTTATATGTTCCTGTAAATACAACATAACAATGAGTTACTATACTATTGCACACAAGTTTAAGGATATATTTAACTCATATACAATAAAAATGAAGAAGAAAAAAAACACACTCTCAAATCAGTTTTAAAATACAATCTTAAAATCGTAGAAAGAGGCAAAATCGATACCCCTAACACACATGTACATGACCATTCACCTTCATGGCTTGGTACAATCACTTCAATGAAACGTGGCAGGGCTAAACTAGTTTTATGGGCCAAAAGCTTCCCCAATTCTTTATTACTCTTGTTTGAAATGTGAAACACTGACAAGTTTTCCCTGTACATGTACATGTAGTTCAATGGTAAACACTGGATTTTTTTCATTTCATCATTTTATGTACTAAATCTATTTAAATATAGAGTTTCTATGGAATTAATCTTTATTTGAGAAAAATTGATAAATATTAAATAACATTATTTTTGAGTAGTCTCAGGTTTATGGAAAATGTTTTTAGTAACTATGTATGTTCTAATGTTTTAACTATTTTGTTTTCCTTTTGCTGAATAATAAATGAAATTCTTTGAAACTAATGTAAATACAGTGTAAATAATAGTATGGGGGGAAAAAAACAGTCATCAACATATCCTGTCTGTTTCAGCTATAAATTATAACCATGACAACAATTAATATATTTATCTCATGAATGATTTATGTCATACATCTATCAGTCCTTTTCTTGAGAACAATGAGTGAATGAATGAGTGAGTGAGTAATTGTTGCTTAACACTAAAAAGAGGTTTTTTTCCAGCTATATCATTGCAAGGTTAAATTTTGATCAACTGATGATGATGTACGCTTTGTACTAGACCATCAAGCTTAGTTGGATTTTGTTATAGTGCTAGCTCACTGAAATAACAGTCCATGGTTAGATATATTGTTCCACTTGACACTCGGACACATTATCCCTGATTGTATATTGTTCCACTTGACACTCGGACACATTATCCCTGATTGTATATTGTTCCACTTGACACTCGGACACATTATCCCTGATTGTATATTGTTCCACTTGACACTCGGACACATTATCCCTGATTGTATATTGTTCCACTTGACACTTGGACACATTATCCCTGATTGTATATTGTTCCACTTGACACTCGGACACATTATCCCTGATTGTATATTGTTCCACTTGACACTCGGACACATTATCCCTGATTGTATATTGTTCCACTTGACACTCGGACACATTATCCCTGATTGTATATTGTTCCACTTGACACTCGGACACATTATCCCTGATTGTATATTGTTCCACTTGACACTCGGACACATTATCCCTGAATGTATATTGTTCCACTTGACACTCGGACACATTATCCCTGATTGTATATTGTTCCACTTGACACTCGGACACATTATCCCTGATTGTATATTGTTCCACTTGACACTCGGACACATTATCCCTGAATGTATATTGTTCCACTTGACACTCTGACACATTATCCCTGATTGTATATTGTTCCACTTGACACTCGGACACATTATCCCTGATTGTGAGCCAACCAGTCTTTGCTCTTATTATTCCTTAACAGAGAAGCAGCAGATACTAATTATATAATGGGCACTCAGGGAAACTTGAAAATGTGCCCTTTATGAGCAGTTACCCTTTATATACAGGTTAAAATTATATGCAATATTCATTAATGGGGAAAATGAGACTGCCATTTATAAACAGTGGTTTGCTATAAGTTTCACTGTACATGTATTTGGTTTAACACTATACAATATATCTATCTTATTCCTTACCAGAATTGTACATAGATAACACATCAGCCCACTGTTTACCAGATGATGCCATCATGTTTGCCACTCGTACACGTTGCCACGAAAATAATGACTGAGGTTGTACAAATTTATATAGAGTTTTGTTGAAGATATTATTGGTTGTTTGTAACATGACCATCCCACTACCAAGGAGGTAAAAATCATCTAATGACTCTAGGAAACCTGTAAATAAACAAGTCAATATCATCAGGTGGAACTTGTGCAATCTGAGTTTTTCGACATCCTGTGACATCCGACAAAAATTTATGGTCGCAAAGTATTTCTGTGAACTAAAATCAAACCTGAGTATTCCGACATCCTGTGCAATCCAAGGGACTGGGTGGCTCAATGAGTTAGGTAGTTGGATTACCTAACAATTCATACAAGCCTATCACTAATATGGCGTGGGTTCGCGCCCGGCTTTGTAAATTACAAAAAAGGGTGCACTTGACTCGCAGCCGCAAGTGATAAAGTTTACCAGTTGCCTGCCCATGGTCGGTGGTTCTCTCCGGATACTCCGGCTTCTTCCACCACTAAAACCGGTCGCCATGATATAGCTGAAATATTGCTGAAAGTGGCGATAAACACAATAAATCAAATCAAATCCTGTACAATCCAACACATTTCCCTGGTCCTTTGGTGTGTCAGATTAGACAGGTTCCACTGTATATACTAAAGTTGATTTGTTTTGAGAGAATGGATTTCTCAGGGAAATATCACAAGCGAACCTGAAGATTGAGATGTGAGATGCATTGAGAAGTCCATTTGAACAAAATATATCAACGATAGTATGTTTATCGAGGATTTGTCAAAGTGATGTTAATACAACATCATGTTAGAAATCAATAAGTTATTTAAATCAAAGTGAAAATTTACAAATCATTAATAACACCATTTCTATAATATCATAATTATTAACTCATAGAGATCACTATAGCCTTTAATCATGTGATCTAAAGAGCTTAGAAATCTAGAATGTTTACCACGTTTACAAAATGTATACATCATGTACGTACATATCCTGGTATTACCCGTTTTTGAAAAGTCTAACACACAAATATTAATATCTCAATAGAGCAACCAGAATCGAACCTTAGCATATATAAAATGAAAAATTGGTTATCTGTATTTTCTTTGTTTCAAAATGGTGGCATGAAAAACAACACATGCTTATTATCCATAAACCATGTGTACTATGTCACAAGTTTTCGACGGTCAGTGTAAATAAAACATGAAGCGCTTGTTACTCAGTCAGTATGACGTCAATATCTACATTATTAATGACAATGTAGTCGATGAAACCAAAATCTGACTGCACCAGTGAGATTTCCATATGATTAAATCTTGTTTCAGGATGAAGAAAAAATGAAATAACCAAAAAAGTATGTTTTTCAACCTGAAATAATAGATATTGCAGTTCCTATCTTTATTGCAGTTCCTATCTTTAAAGATACATGTCACACTTCAATCTCAGATGTCTTGAGATCGTTTTACATTATTTCAGCATCATACTATGAACCGACCAAAATAACGTGAAATTTTATCACAAACAGTCGAAAACAGGTGATGTTATGATATATAAGTTATAATTCCTATACACCTATTTGTGACATATTGCAGAAACATGTCGAGCACACTAAATTTTCTTGAACAAATAAAAGAGAATGTTGCTTTCCAATGGTACATATTTATACAAACCTGGATAACTAGAAAATGAAATCCTTTTAGCTGATGTGGCTTTATCTTCAACGTTAAAATTGTAATGTTTATAAATTCTCATGGTAGCTTGGTACACAAACCAACTAGAATGTGACAAAAATATATCTTCATATGCTCCTAAAACCTGCAAAAATAAAAAATAAAAATCTTAACTGTAGCCAAACTTTAAACTTTTCACAAAAAATCGAATGAACAGAAATTATTTTTGTCATATCAGCAACAACGAGACAAATCAGGAAAGCTACTAACAACATTAACACTGGAGAAATGGGATAATGATAAACTGCTTGGACATTTCCTGACTGCAAAGTGTACAATGACTACATTAGATCATATTGAACAAATTCTAGCAACCTTCAATACTCGATAAAATATCATGATCAGGGTTGATTGTACACTAACATTTGTAAAGATTAGCGGTACATAATGTTCAGGTCACAATGACTTTACTAAAAAGAGTTTGAAGACACCAAAGGGGCCATCATAATCCGTATATCGAAGAAGAACAGACAACACAATGGCCAAAAGAAAAAGTACAAAAGGACAAACAACATGTGTCTACAAAAGTCATGTTTCCACTATATACCTACCCACAGACAGACATCAAACTTCTCAACTTTAGTGATGCTAGGCACTGATTGCATAGGTACATGTAGATGCAGGGTTAGGGTTATGGTGTTTAATGCCACTTTCAACAATATTTCAGCTATATCGTGGTGGTCAGTTTTATTGGTGGAGGAAACCGAATGCCCAGAGAAAACCATAGACTTGCCACAAGTCACTGACAAACTTTATCACATAATGTTGTATCGTGTACACCTCACCATGAGCTAGATTTCGAACTAACAACATTAGTGGTGATAAGCACTGATTGCATAGATAGTTGTAAATCCATACCACAATGGCCTCTCATCATTAGCGAATTTCGAAATCACAACTTTAGTGGTGATAAGCAATGATTGCAACTACCATACGATCACAACCATGACGGCCCTGCAGATGTAAATTAACTAGAGGCTCAGTGGGCTGAGCCTGTGTTGCTCACCTTTCATTCTGCTTTGAGGAAACTTAATACAGAACCTTCCATACATGTAGATGCTTCCTACCAAGTTTCAGTTCATATGGCTAAGCAGTTTCAAAGGAGAAGACTTTTTAGAAATCGACCAATCAGAAACAAGAATTGCATGTGGTGGCCATGTTTGCAAACCGATCGGGACGAAATGAGCAATCTTCATAGAGGACATTCCATAGATGCTTCCTACCAAGTTTCGGTTCATTTGGCCAAGCGGTTTCAGGGGGGGAAGATTTAAAAAAATCGGCCAATCAGAAACAAGATTTGCCTGTGGCGGCCATGCTTGGTAATGGATCATAACAAAATGTGCACTCTTTAGAGAGGACCTTCCATAGATGTTTCCTACCAAGTTTCAGTTCATTTGGCTGAGGGTTTTCAGAGGAGAAGATTAAAATGTGAAAAGTAAGCGGATGACAGACGATGGACACCAAGTGATGGCAAAAGCTCATATTGCCTTTGGCAAGGTTTGCTAAAAAGAATATTAAAATGTGAATACCTACTTGTAATGTACAGAATAAACATGTTACACTATATCAGCATTAGTTAATTTCTAAGGGAGATAATGGCTAGAGTTATCTTTCTTTTAACAGTTTAGGCAAGAGTTATCTTTCTTTTAACAGAGGAGAAGATTTTTTAGAAATCAACCAATCAGAAACAAGAATTGCCTGTGGTGGCCATGTTTGTTAACTGATCGGGACAAAATTAGCAATCTTTATAGAGGACCTTCCATAGATGCTTCTTACCAAGTTTCGGTTCATTTGGTCAAGCGGTTTCAGAGGAGAAGATTTAAAAAAAATTGTCCAATCAGAAACAAGAATTGCCTGTGGCGGCCATGTTTGTTAATGGATCGGGACAAAATGTGCAATCTTTAGAGAGAACCTTCTATAGATGCTTCCTACCAAGTTTCAGTTTATTGGCTGTGGGGTTTCAGAGGAGAAGATTAAAATGTGAAAAGTTAATGGACGACGGACGCCAAGTGATGGCAAAATATATGAGTGTACCATATGATTATAGCCATGGTGGAATGTGTAGTCTATTTCCTATAGAAAAACAACAAAATAAAACCTTACCTGACTGCCTATCCGATGTAGGTACATTGCTTTTGGGTATGAGAAAAAAAGCATAAATACTATTTAAATTATTAACCTTAATGAGTGCTGAACAGAATCCCTTTTTTTGTACATATAGTCTAGCTTCATCATGTGTGAAGGACTTCCAGTCAGGATTACTTTCTGGGTTTAGAACATTGACTAAATCTAAGAGATCTCCAACTCCATTTAATACTTGGAATGCAAAAACATCTAAGTCCTGAAGAAAATAAACAAAATAAATTACAAATATTTTCAGTTGTATAATAACATTTTGAAATAATATTTAATAGTTTTGTTAAATAATTGTATTTTTTTCACGAGTCACATAATCCAAATAATCCAGTTGTTATGCTTCAGTCCTCACAATGAGCACCTCCAGCTTAAGGCCAGTAAAACTCTGTTCGGACCAGTATATTTTTCAGTTTTTATTTAGAACTATGAAAAATAAATTCAAGAATTTGATTCGGACCAGTAAATTCAAATTTTCATTTCAAGAACTGGCTCCAATAATTTTGATTCGTAAATGACTTTGTGATAAAACCTTGTCAAAAGTAATTCTATATTTTCCACGAATTTTTGTCTGTTAATTAGCATGGATATAAACATATAGCTGGTGTTAACATTAAATGTTTATTCGTGCTGTTTTCTTTATAGGATAATTAATCTGTATTTTTTTTATTTTTAAAAACTAGCCACAAGTGGCAGACTATTCATTGACTCCAGATCAATTCATGTAACACATGCATGAGTTTGGGTTAAAAGAGCAGATTAAACCCAACTGGCATATTTTTAATAATCAAACAGACGCTGTTTATTATATTGATAAGAATATTCTGTTTAATATGAATTTAAGACATAACTGAATTGTGGGTTAATTGGTATTTAACAAACGTTTATATCTATGCTGATTAATTATGATAACTAATCTGTTTTTTGTTTTTCGATTATCAAAAAATATCCCACATATTAACAAACTACGCATTAACTCATGAATATGTGTAGTCCAAAAGTATCCGAGCTGAGAATCTTTATACTGATAGTGTGCTCCACTTAAGAAATATCATCCAAAAGTATTAACTTTGATCATATTGAAATCAACTGCATTTCAGTGAAATTTTTATCTGAAATATTTTCATATATATTTTGAAAACTGGATACATTTAAAAATATTTCATTCAACTGTTACTATTTTTGTAAGTTATCAATAGCAGTCAAGCCAGCCCTCAAGTAGCAACAGTCTATATATATTTCGCTCATTTATAAGTTGTTATTATATGCATCCTTCTCCCTAAAACATCTGACAGACCCCGATTAGAGGTCATGCTCCCATGAACTTGTGATCAGGCAATGAATATGCAGCCCGCAAAATTTTATTACATGTATCGCCTTCCGAGCATTTTTTATTACCGCATCACAAATGTAAAGCTCTGATCAGTTGATATTTTTAAAATAAATACATATTCATATACGAATTCATTTGAATATGACCTTTAATCGGGTTCTGTCAGATGTCAGAGGGAGCGTAGCATGTATAACAGCTGATATTAATCAGACAGATGGCATGGTGTAAATATAAAAATATGCAAGCCTTTAATGACAGTAATGAATTTTCACAAACTACCTGACTGGATGTAGTCGTAGATTTATAACCATCAACCAATCCATCAAATTGTGCAGTAACCATGGCAACATGTCTCCATAATGGATCACTGGGGACATTTTTCTCAATCTGATTTCTCATCCATTTGTCTTGTGCATTAAAAAAATCCTTCAGATCTGACATCAATTTTTCTGGTTTATCCTTCAGGAAGTAATCCTTCATATTCTCATAATGTTGGTAAATTCTCCTATGAAATATAAGTAATTATAGTAAGTGAGTGAATGTTGCTTAATAAAAACATAGATATCAATTTAGTGTGCATGTTTCTGGAATAACCTTCATCATGTACGCTCAAAATCGAAAGACTGGAAAGCGAAATAATTTGAAGTTTTAGGAGCAATTAAAACCAAACAGGCCTAAACAGGATAGCCAAAATCAGCTAAGGTCACCTATACCTAAGCAATGAGAACCTTAGTTTTATTAACAATTACAATTTAGCATGAGCAATTTTTCAGCCTTATCATGGCAAGAACAAGTCATATTTCGATGAGATGATGATGTTCATTTTGTACAAGACCAACACGTTTAGTTGGATTTTTATAGTGCTAACTCATTGAAACAACATTATGTGGATAGATATGTCGCTCCACTTGGACACATTATCCTGATTCAGAGCCAGCCTAAGCATTTCCTCTTGCTCCTTATATTATGCTGCATGCCTAGCGGAAAAGCAACAAATACCAATTTTATAGTCTTCAGTTTGACACAACCTAGAAAGTGAGAATATAAGGTGAGAACACCATCTACAAAGCCAACATCATTATTGTGACTGTACCCAAAACCAAACATGGATATCCAACACCATATGTCTTGATATTTTTGTGTTCAATGGATTGAGGTGAGAGGTGGTTGTTTGCTTTGTTGATATTGGCCAAATTGTTGACAACCACTGCATAAACTTTCTTTTTATCAACTTACGGGGCTGTGAGAGCACCTTCTAAAAATCCAGCAGCATACATAATATCAATGTCATTAGCAGGTTTTCCATGACCAGATATTATATCTAGTATTCCCCATCCAGTTTCCATTAAGGTATCATTAAATACCCCTACAGCTGTAGATTTGGGGTAATCCAATACCTCCTTCTTATAGGTACATTTCCTGTCAGAACAGTATACACTCCCATAGGAATAGTTACCTGTAAACGAATGAAAACAATTATTTAAAAAAATGGAAGAAAATGTCCATAGTACACAGATCCTCCCACTTCCAGCTGTAAACAGGGACGTGAATTTCAAATTATTTCCTTAAAGGGAACTTACGAAATTGATCAGAAACCAGATTCGGAATGGACATACAGACATACACATGGACAAAACTTAATGCCCAGACGTCAAATGATGGAGGCATATAATTATGGGTAATGGGGGTCTAATGCCACTTACAACAATATTTCAGTTACATTGTTGGATGAAGCTAGAGTACTCCCCCCCTGCTGTAAGTCACTGTAAATGTTTTTAAAAAATAATATCAATACTCAGTGTAGACACAATATGCTGCTAAGAGATTTGTTGAACATGTTGAGATCTACTTAAAGGATATGATTACGATCATTTCTTCAGGACAGAAGATAGTTTTACCACGGACACTTGAAATCCATTTCAATAAGGAAAAGGGAATAGGGAATAGGGAAGTTTTATGTATCCATCGCTGCTACTTTGCTTTACATCTTGTGGACCTGAAATAGAGCTTATCCTCTGTGGGCGTCGTGATTGACAATAAACTAATTACTAATTACTAATTACTATAAACAAAAGTAAATGACAAAATCAATTCATAGAAAACATAGTCCTACCACAAAATACATTATGACTTGTCAAAAGAACAAGTAACAAATAAACAACTACATGAAACATCTTCCGTCTGTCGTTTTCTCATGGGCACATGATTGGGTTCCACATGATTGTCAGGTGCTCTCAGCAAAAAAAAAATTTATATTAGATTTTAGAAATTCGACTTTTGTTCTTACATGTAGATTTATAGTATTTTATCTTGGAATTTATTGATAGGACCCTAAATTTTGATATAATTTATTTTTATATATCAGAACTTGACATTCGTTGTCAACCGGCAAGCCTCGGGCGAATCCGCTGCACTCCTCGGGGGACGGAATTAACCGAGTTGCGACGAGAGATTCGTTTATTTGACAATTTCCGTAATTGCACTTGCCCTCGTCCGTCTTCGACTTCAATTTTACTCTTATTTTATTTTGCTTTGTCTTCCCGCGAAACATCTGCGAAAATGCGTCCAAATCGTCCAAAGAAAAGACAAAAAGAAAAGCAAAAACATGAAGACAATCAAACAGATGCATCTCAGGCAGACAGGGAATTGTTCCTTCAAGCTTTTGAAAGTAATGAATTTGTTGATGAACTCGAAAAGATCAAGAATACAGACCATTTCACATTTGTACATTTCCGATTTGATTTTTAATTAATACGTTTTTTCGCTTTTTATAGTAGTTTTTCTGCTTTAACATGAGGAATATGAGTTCTCTTTCGTGCAAAGTTCAATTAGAATAACATATTTTTACCACAAGTCCGATAACAATCGACATGTATGCTAAAAAAAACGTTTACCAAGAAAGGTGTCTTCTGCAACTTCTTGTCACTGCACATCTTGGCTAAAACAACACGAGACACATTTAAAACACCTCTAATTTAATATAAAACACATTTTAATCCATTTTTAGTTACCTTCCATTGATGATTTTACCGTTAAGGCGATGTAATAAGAATTATCGGGGTTTGAAAATTGAAGCTAAGGAAATATTTTAGGGGCCAAGTAGGCCCCCACCAAATTAATTTTGGTAGCCCACACAATTTGTTAGGGACCCATCATGCGCGTAGCGTGCCTGCCACCTTGCTTGCGATGTGCCCTATGGCAGGGGGTCCGCTGAAGGCCCCCAGAAGCCCTGGGATAAATGGTGTAAAATCTTGCATTCTGGCCATTCAGAAACTATAATTTAATACAGAAGATAACAAATTTCCAAAACATTTTCCTCAAAATAAACTTATTTTACATGCACCAATACACTGACTTCAGAAATTTATAGTTGAAGTCAAATTTCAGGGTGATTTAGAGCTTGACATATGGTGGGGATGTTTGTAGCTTGTACATCCTGTAGTAAATGAATTTTCATTTTTTTTGTTCTTTGCAATATGAACAAACCATGCCAGTTTCAGTATCAATTAACGTCCATGAACGGTTTTGTTTCCATTCCTTTAAAAATTGTCTAGAGCGTTTGGACTTTTCGTAATCTCTAAAATATTGTGTTGTCTGTTCATTTTGCCTTTTAAGAGGCCCAGAGTTCCCCAAAAAGAACTGACTTAAATCGTCTTGGCAAAACATTTCGCCAACCAGATATTTTGAACAAAATGTGAAATTAAAAATCAAAGTCGGAAAAGTGTACTATGAAATTCCGTAATATGACTCAACAGAAAACGGCATGGTTTGTGCAATATAAAGACAACAGAGAAATCATCGTTGTTAAAAGAATTATTTGTTACCTAAATCCCTTTTCAACAACAACTAAGTTCTTTATTTCAATCCTTAAATGACGCAAAATTAATGCAAAAATTGACATCCTATACAGAGGTGTTTAAAAATAGAACAGCCGTAAATCTCCTTAACTGAAGATAAGATTCGCATACATCAAAATAAGCTGGTTCCCGGGCTACTACACTTCGTTTCTCAGTTAGAGCGAAGCGTAATATAAGCGGATGTCAGTTTAATATCAAAACAAAAAATCGGGACTTAAGATCAATCGATGGAAATGTCAATATTTTTCGGATTTTGATCTTGGTAAATAGGTATTATTACATATAGATTTACACTATTTTATTTTTTCTAATTTTCACTCGCCATGTGGACGACTGAAATGAGATTTTTAAGGGCCCACACTGAAATTTACTCGCAAATGGCGAGTGGGCGACGGCTAATTTCAAACCCTGATTATTTGAAGAACGTTAACCTGTCAATATTTAATTAACATGTATTAGATGTTGAAGACCCCTTTGACAGGGCTTTGTTATCTCAATCTTCTTTTTAGGTTTATTTATATGTTGGCTATGGACAAATCAGGATGGCACAATGTTGTAGGATTAAATGAATATTTCTTGGGAATTAAAACTGATACAAAAATGACTGCTTTAAATCCATTGAGGGTAACAGAATCCTCTCCACTGTTGCCCACTCCATTTGAAAGTAGTGAGAGAGCCCTGTATTTTTATGCCATATTTTAAGAAAAAATTAAAAGTGTGTGAGCTTTGCTGTATATTTGCAAATACTTCTATAAACCTGTCATTTATAATGAAGGGAGGGATACATGTACAAAATAGCACAAACCTTTGATTTTTGTTTTCATTTTGGATATTAAAACAAGAGGAAAATCCTCAAAATTAACATTAAGGTGCAACCAATATCAACAAAGCAAAAAAATTCATCTCATCTCAAATCATTGAGCACAAAAAAGACCATGGAAATCCAGATTTTTAATAAATCAAATATAAGTAGATTTAAGTATTCATTATTTTATTTTACAGCTTGAATAAATTGTAATGCAGTAGCGACTAATATTTGCAAGTATTCCAATCTAATGCATTTTCTCAATAAAAAAAAATGTATACAAGCCAAACCCCCAAGCAGTTTCAGGTCGTGTTGCAGCCCTCACCGGACTACCAGCGACACATCAGGACTACCCAATATTTTTCTTAGGGGGTCCTGTGGACTACCAATCCTCATAAGTTAGTGTCAAACCCTGTAAATACCTATTTTTTCTCTTTCCCAGAACCTACACAGATCTACAGATATCTACGCACCAGACAGATTGTAGCTGTAAGTATAGAAATAATCTTCCTGTTACCTTTTTACCTTCATATTTATCTTGTTGTGAGGAAGGAAATATTGAATATGAAATACAGTGAAACCTGTCAACCTGCACTTGAAAAATCAGGAGGCCAGATTAGACAGTTTTTAGTGTTACAGATGTTCAAATATATTAGACAGTTTTAAGTACTGTGTTACATTCGATAAAAGGCAGGTGTTCATATTAGGGCTCTCTTGAACTTTGTGATCGCAACCCTAATATAGGTTTAGGGTTAGCTTATGCCATCACTTGGCGTCCGTCGTCTGTCATATAACAAGTATTGCGATCATAAAGTTCAAGAGATCCCATATTAGACATTTTAAGGGTTAGAGTTATTGTGTTTAACACCACTTTCAACATTATTTCAGTTATATCATGGCAGTCAGTTTTATTGGTGGAGGAAACCGGCGAAAGCTTGTCCTTAGTTGCATTCTATTAAAAAATTAAAAACGGTTATGGATAAATTTGTAAACAGCCTTTCTACCCTGATATAGACTGTATAATATACATTTGTGTAATAGCTGCACATGTTACAGTGTGGGAAACCATTTTTTAAAGTTATTCGCCAATCAGGCAAGTACATGTAACTAATGAAATCTACTCGCCAAAATTAAATTTCACTAGCCAACTATGGGGAGAGATCCCTCATTTGAACATGTCATATTTTCCATGACACTAAGTGTCCAATTTTCCTCATACAATGTATGTTCAGCACATAGGGAACACCACATTCCCTTGTTCTCATCGTGCATCAACTACTTTCTCCTATTTTCCATTTAGAGATAAATTTTCTCACTGTCTTTGGGTTAACATCTTTTTCAGGTGAAGATTTTCCTTTTGGCTTAAAATTACTTTAAAAAAAAATTCATGTTGGATTTAGTTTCATTCCTAATTCAAATTAGCCGTCAAGGTCAACATTTAGAACTTTAAGGATACAAAAATATATTAACAAAATAAGCATACCATTTCCGATCAAAAATGTACGATTATTTCAGTAAATAATTACCAATTTCAGCTAAATTTTGGCTACGACATGGTAACATGTTTAAAATAACAAAGCATCTGTTTTTAATGGTATTTCATAGGTATCTCATTCATGATTTCTAATCAGAAACGATAAGAAAATATCAACCAAGATCGGGACAAGCGCACAAGTTTTTAGTGTTTCCATAAAAACTGATGGCGACCGCAACAAAAAACGAGTGACAATTTGAATAAAAAGTTATGTTTCGGTACTATTTTATCGGAACACGTAAGTGAATCACGCTCAATCAATTTCGGCCTATTTATTTTGTTTCATCAACTGGCGAGCAGTAAATTATCGTATTTCGCCCAGACATGCCAACTCGCTAGAATGGCTAGTACTTGGACTGAAATACTCGCCAAAATCATTTTACACTCGCATTTGGCGAATTGGCGAGCGGTGGTTTCCCACACTGATGTTATAGCAAAAGTGGTATACAGTAGAGTTCGTTTATAGCGAAGTCCAGGGGACTCTCGATCTTAGTTCGTTATAGGCATTGTTCGTTATAAGAGAAATAATGTAGAATTACCTCCCCTTTTGAAAATCGTACAGTAGAACTTTGCTGGCTCGAACTCGAAGGGGCTGTCAAAATCTGTTCTAGCTATCGGTAGTTCGAGCCACCGAGGTCACGTAATTTTAGAGAGAAAAAAATCTGGTTCTGACCCGGGCAGTTTCATTATGCTGTGATAACTGATGCACAGTAAAGTGGGCCTTTATCGTAAAAAAATATTTAATCCTTTAGACAGTTCTCAAAGACAACGGCTTATGAAATCATCTTTGGTATCTTCAAATGTTCCTTAGAAACATTTTTTTTCAACTTTGTTCACGATCTATTTTATAAACAGGAAATATGAGGTCGGGTATTAACATTTGGATCGATATCGGTATAATGCTGATAATTCGGATATATATTTTAATGGCCAACTTTAAGATTGTTGCCATTTTCCTTTTTTTTTTATTTGAATTTGAAGAATAATTGTATCTTTTTGGTATTATATACACATAAAAACTCAGGTTAATTGAAATTTCAGAACAAGTTTATTTCTTTTGTTTTTGGTATTTAGATGAAGCTTGAGACCATGCAGTTTGTTGTCTATCATCAAAGAAAAAATAAACAATAGCGAATGAATTAATCTCACACATGACTTTGTTTTTAATTTCTTTAGCTTGTGCATCCATTCATTAAAATTTAGATTACGTTTTATTCATTTTTAATGCAATAAATTAGCGTGTGTGTTATTAATTGACAACTTGTTAATCACAACCCATTTTATTGTTTGAATATTTTAAAGAAAAGTCTTGATTGACATCATTAACAACATCAAAGGTGGGATTATTGATTTTTCAATTATCAATAACGGAATTGTCAAGTGCACTTGACCATTCTAGTATGTGATCGTCCGTGCGTAACGGAAGACAGGTAAACGATTTGTTTGTTCAGCAATTTTCTTTGTTATATCATGTCAATTTTGAGTAATGAAAAACGTTGTTTGGGTTTAAAATTCTCTTCGTTATAAGCCTGATTTCGTTATAAAAAATTTGTAATAGGCCTTCACAAATACATTGTTTAAATAGCGATGGGACCAGGGATTTATCTTTACTTCGCTATAAGCCTGATTTCGTTATAAGCAAACTACTGTAATTGTGTTTTAGATAAATGTGTTTGATTCAATTAAAAAGTTCCTATTATACATTTCAGCCAATATTTCTACAGAGGACACTGATTTACCAGAAACACAGAAGATCTGTTGACAATTCTAAAAGGTTTTTTCTTCTTATTATTATATATTTATCATTGATGATGTAAGCATGATAGAATATATAACATGATTAATAGATTTACTCAAATTAGTTCCTTGTTAGTCGGAAAATTGTCAGTCTTCTGAAACAAATTTACATTATATTATTGAAATTATGTTGAAAGTGGTGTTAAACTCTGATATTAATTATGATCTACAGGCAAAAACATTTTTGAATTGAAATGATTGAATTCAAATATAAAATTAAGCAAAGATGAACTGTAAGGTGTAGGAACATAATTATAACACACAGCTAAAAAATTGAGACCACGTCAGGGGTGTAATGGTTAGCATGCTCTCATTGAGTGCAGAAGATTGTGGGTTTGAGCCCTCGGTCAGGTCAAGACTATGAAATTGATATTTGTTGCTTCTCAACTAAGCATAAAGGAGAAAGAGCAAATACTGGTTTACTCTGGATTAGTATAATGTGTGAGTGGAGTGACAAGTCTACCTGCAGCCTGTTGTTTCAGTGAGCTAGCACTATAAAAATCCAACTAAGCATGCTGGCATAGTACAAAGTGGACATCATTATTATATCATAGAATGTAACTTGTTCTCACCATAATATAGCTAAGCAATTGCTTATTTAGCATCAAACAACAATCACTCACTAAATAATTGAATGAATCACTGACCTATTATACCCCCACTCATAGAGACAGGGCTATATTGCAATCACCTTGTCTGTTTGTCCGTCCGTTCACACTTTCGTAACAGATATCTCAGCTGCTACTGGAAGAAATGATTGCACATCTACTTCCTGTTTACTGTGCGACTTACAAATGAACGAGTGGGGGTATTCTTAGCATGACGTAGCGTACAACATCTTGTTGGCACTGGCACTGTTTATAAAATTACTTGTTATACTTTACAGAAAACACTTCAGTATAGATG
This sequence comes from Bathymodiolus septemdierum, assembly GCA_963383655.1. Taxonomy (NCBI): domain Eukaryota; kingdom Metazoa; phylum Mollusca; class Bivalvia; order Mytilida; family Modiolidae; genus Bathymodiolus; species Bathymodiolus septemdierum. Next base: position 7,828,593 of record OY726522.1, on the reverse strand, counting down.
CATTACTGGCAAATGTTGAACAGAAATTGGTCAAGACATTATGTACAGACAAGTGAGTGTTCAATACAATGCTCCCTTATTATTTTAAGCATATCTTATTAAAAAAAAAAAATAGCACGTCCCTATGGTTGGAACTGGCAAAGATGTCGCCATTTTTGATTCATATGAATATGTGACTTACCAACGCTATGGTAGCCAATGCTAGCTATTATTGATCACAATTAGTATCAATGTCTTGCCAATGGTAACGTTTAGGCACCATTGGCAGATCTCTGAATGCACATATTGACAAACACATGTTTCCTTCCCCTAAACTATAATATCCCCTCAGACTGCTGATGACGATCTCATGTGAAAACATGATTTTAAATAAAAGTATGATTCTTCATTTGTACAATTATGCAAAAGAGAAAGTTTTGAAATAATTTAAAATTAATTCTTCAATTCAGTAGTTGAAATTTACTTGCCCACGGACAACAAAGGTTTGGAAATCTACTTTCCAGTGACCAAAATTCACTTGCTATGGGTAATGGGAATCCTAGAACACTGCATCTTCTCGCGTTGAACTGTCCATTTCAAAATATTTGATTGCGGTTGGAAGGCCTCAGTCTGGTTAAGTGTAGTTTTGTAATTCAGTATTTGCTGACATTATCTTACCTGTATAGTTACTCTAATATCATTATTTTTTGCTACTCATTAATACAGATTATTTATTTTTTCAGAACAAAACCACAGTGTCTAAATCTTACATTTAATGGATTCTTCTATGATAGTGGTATGTATGGAATAGGTACACCTACACTTCATTTGTTGTGTATTGAATGTATACACATACATATATACAATAAACGAATGTTGTCAGAAAATATAAAAAAAAATTGTAGGAGCTTTAAAAACAGGTTGAAAAACAAGCCTTGGGTGAGCTTTTCTGACCTGTTTTGCAGGAGTGCAAATACATTTTAACAACTGCTAATTTTTACTGAAAAGAGAAGAAACAAGCATCTTACCATTTGTTTTCTAGATATATAATTTTGACATTTCTCTTAATTCGCTTTACATGAATCGTGTACCAGGGGTCTTGTTATTTGTATATTAGATAAATAAAGATAACAATTATTTGTATACCTTTATTGAAAACCAAGTATAATGATTGGATGGCCACTTTAGGTTTGTTTGTCGTCTTTGTAGTATTATAAAAGTTAATTATTGAATGGCGCTGATACACTCCAGTGATATAAGCCTATAAGGTATCATCACAATGACATGTATATTCTACTAACCTTTCACCTTTGTTAAAATTTATATTACCCAAATCTATCTCCAATAAGTCGACCATTTATACAGAAAAATATTTACTAACCAGTGTGTTCATATATTAACCGTATTGGTGGGGTAATGGTTAGCGTGCTCCCCCAATGAGTGTGGTAGATCGTGGGTTCAAGGCAAGCCCTGATAGGGTAAAACCAGAGACTATGAAATTAGTATTTGTTGTTCCAACTACGTGTTTGTCTAGTACAAAGTGGACCTCATTATCATCTCATTGACAATTATCTTGTTCTGGCCATGATATAGCTGAAAAATTGCTGAGATGGCATTAAAAAACAATCACTCACTCACTGTTCATATTTTGTAGCCTTTAATTTTGAAGAAGCCGAGGTAGAAGCATCGATACTTAAAATATCCCACAAAAAGAGGAAGGTTAGTACCACTAAAATATCCCACAAAAAGAGGAAGGTTAGTACCACTAAAATATCCCACAAAAAGAGGAAGGTTAGTACCACTAAAATATCCCACAAAAAGAGGAAGGTTAGTACCACTAAAATATCCCACAAAAAGAGGAAGGTTAGTACCACTAAAAATATCCCACAAAAAGAGGAAGGTTAGTACCGTCTTTTTTGTCTATTAAACGCACTGAATGCACCCCCTTTCCTCCCCAAAAAATCTGGGGAAAATTCTAGTTCCTATCTATAGAACGCAGGGAGATTCAGTAAAACATTCACGGCAAAATACTGCTTGCCACAGATCACGTATTTGTTAATCCATGTATTTTTGATAATTTAGACAGGGAAATGTTAAATTAGTATTGTTAAAAGAGTTTAAGCCGATTATTCTACATTTTGCAAGCGAAAATTAGCTGTTTTGTGAATGCAGGAAGTTTATTGCTAATGTTTAATTTGAAAACAAGTTCAAAACGGCAATGAAAATGATACTGATGGAGCAGTTGATTTTTTTGTCGTTCTTTACATGAATTAGGGTCGTTTTAAATAATAAATATGTAGATATGTTTAATCTTTAATCAGTACTAATTCATCAAATAATGAACTGTTCATGTGATCAAAGATAGGCAAGCTTGGGTCAAGCTTAAAATAGGAAGTATTTACGATCGATTCAAATAAAGAGAAATCAATACAAAAGTAATAACATTAATTAAGACCTGATCAAAGAGATTATAATTTCTTTTGAAGTGTACTCATATTGTACCAATGCTACAATATATTATATAATATTGACAGGTGTCCCAGTATGTTCAATTATCTTTTCACACCTTGTTATACAATATACGGTACTTGACCTTGTCAACTGCTGTAAAAATTGATAATTCAAACAAAGGTTCAATACCCAAACACAGGTAATTTCACCCCAGGAAAAAATAGATTGAAAAAAAGTAAAATATCACACGTCTGATAGCAAACATTTGACAGTTATTCCTGCATTCGTATGGACAATTAGTTCCGAACAATAACAAAAATGTACAAGTATGATTATTGACAAACATCGAGAATATTTACATACCTTTCAAAAAGGCAATGAAAAAGCAATAAATATAATTTTTATGCAATTTTATTTTAAATAACACATATATAATGACCACAATTAATGTTATTTGAACATTAATTCATCGATAATTGGGAATATTGCCGTCTGTGAACTCGAAGCTATGCTACCGGCAACTCTCTGTGTGACCTGAAAAATAGTCTCTGATACTTGCTCTTATGGATAAAACGCACCTCACCTACAAATTATCATTTTAAAGCATAAGACCGCGTTCTATACGTACCAAAAAACGGTACTACTAAAATATCCTACAAAAAGAGGAAGGTTAGTACCACTAAAAATATTCCACAAAAAGAGGAAGGTTAGTACCACTAAAATATCCCACAAAAAGAGGAAGGTTAGTACCACTAAAATATCCTACAAAAAGAGGAAGGTTAGTACCACTAAAAATATCCCACAAAAAGAGGAAGGTTAGTACCACTAAAATATCCAACAAAAAGAGGAAGGTTAGTACCACTAAAATATCCCACAAAAAGAGGAAGGTTAGTACCACTAAAATATCCTACAAAAAGAGGAAGGTTAGTACCACTAAAAATATCCCACAAAAAGAGGAAGGTTAGTACCACCAAAAATATCCCACAAAAAGAGGAAGGTTAGTACCACTAAAATATCCCACAAAAAGAGGAAGGTTAGTACCACTAAAATATCCTACAAAAAGAGGAAGGTTAGTACCACTAAAAAAATCCCACAAAAAGAGGAAGGTTAGTACCACTAAAATATCCCACAAAAAGAGGAAGGTTAGTACCACTAAAATATCCCACAAAAAGAGGAAGGTTAGTACCACTAAAATATCCCACAAAAAGAGGAAGGTTAGTACCACTAAAAATATCCCACAAAAAGAGGAAGGTTAGTACCACTAAAATATCCCACAAAAAGAGGAAGGTTAGTACCACTAAAATATCCTACAAAAAGAGGAAGGTTAGTACCACTAAAATATCCTACAAAAAGAGGAAGGTTAGTACCACTAAAATATCCCACAAAAAGAGGAAGGTTAGTACCACTAAAATATCCCACAAAAAGAGGAAGGTTAGTACCACAAAAAATATCCCACAAAAAGAGGAAGGTTAGTACCACTAAAATATCCAACAAAAAGAGGAAGGTTAGTACCACTAAAATATCCAACAAAAAGAGGAAGGTTAGTACCACTAAAATATCCTACAAAAAGAGGAAGGTTAGTACCACTAAAAATATCGAACAAAAAGAGGAAGGTTAGTACCACTAAAATATCCCACAAAAAGAGGAAGGTTAGTACCACTAAAATATCCCACAAAAAGAGGAAGGTTAGTACCACTAAAATATCCCACAAAAAGAGGAAGGTTAGTACCACTAAAATATCCTACAAAAAGAGGAAGGTTAGTACCACTAAAATATCCCACAAAAAGAGGAAGGTTAGTACCACTAAAATATCCCACAAAAAGAGGAAGGTTAGTACCACTAAAATATCCCACAAAAAGAGGAAGGTTAGTCCCACTAATATATCCCACAAAAAGAGGAAGGTTAGTACCACTAAAATATCCCACAAAAAGAGAAAGGTTAGTACCACTAAAATATCCCACAAAAAGAGGAAGGTTAGTACCACTAAAATATCCAACAAAAAGAGGAAGGTTAGTACCACTAAAATATCCCACAAAAAGAGGAAGGTTAGTACCACTAAAATATCCCACAAAAAGAGGAAGGTTAGTACCACTAAAATATCCAACAAAAAGAGGAAGGTTAGTACCACTAAAATATCCCACAAAAAGAGGAAGGTTAGTACCACTGAAATATCCAACAAAAAGAGGAAGGTTAGTACCACTAAAATATCCCACAAAAAGAGGAAGGTTAGTACCACTAAAATATCCAACAAAAAGAGGAAGGTTAGTACCACTAAAATATCCCACAAAAAGAGGAAGGTTAGTACCACTAAAAATATCCCACAAAAAGAGGAAGGTTAGTACCACTAAAATATCCAACAAAAAGAGGAAGGTTAGTACCACTAAAATATCCCACAAAAAGAGGAAGGTTAGTACCACTAAAATATCCTACAAAAAGAGGAAGGTTAGTACCACTAAAATATCCCACAAAAAGAGGAAGGTTAGTACCACTAAAATATCCAACAAAAAGAGGAAGGTTAGTACCACTAAAATATCCCACAAAAAGAGGAAGGTTAGTACCACTAAAAATATCCCACAAAAAGAGGAAGGTTAGTACCACTAAAATATCCAACAAAAAGAGGAAGGTTAGTACCACTAAAATATCCCACAAAAAGAGGAAGGTTAGTACCACTAAAATATCCCACAAAAAGAGGAAGGTTAGTACCACTAAACATATCCCACAAAAAGAGGAAGGTTAGTACCACTAAAATATCCAACAAAAAGAGGAAGGTTAGTACCACTAAAATATCCCACAAAAAGAGGAAGGTTAGTACCATTAAAATATCCTACAAAAAGAGGAAGGTTAGTACCACTAAAATATCCCACAAAAAGAGGAAGGTTAGTACCACTAAAATATCCCACAAAAAGAGGAAGGTTAGTACCACTAAAATATCCCACAAAAAGAGGAAGGTTAGTCCCACTAATATATCCCACAAAAAGAGGAAGGTTAGTACCACTAAAATATCCCACAAAAAGAGGAAGGTTAGTACCACTAAAATATCCCACAAAAAGAGGAAGGTTAGTACCACTAAAAATATCCCACAAAAAGAGGAAGGTTAGTACCACTAAAATATCCCACAAAAAGAGGAAGGTTAGTACCACTAAAATATCCTACAAAAAGAGGAAGGTTAGTACCACTAAAATATCCTACAAAAAGAGGAAGGTTAGTACCACTGAAATATCCCACAAAAAGAGGAAGGTTAGTACCACTAAAATATCCCACAAAAAGAGGAAGGTTAGTACCACAAAAAATATCCCACAAAAAGAGGAAGGTTAGTACCACTAAAATATCCAACAAAAAGAGGAAGGTTAGTACCACTAAAATATCCCACAAAAAGAGGAAGGTTAGTACCACTAAAATATCCTACAAAAAGAGGAAGGTTAGTACCACTAAAAATATCCCACAAAAAGAGGAAGGTTAGTACCACTAAAATATCCCACAAAAAGAGGAAGGTTAGTACCACTAAAATATCCCACAAAAAGAGGAAGATTAGTACCACTAAAATATCCCACAAAAAGAGGAAGGTTAGTACCACTAAAAATATCCCACAAAAAGAGGAAGGTTAGTACCACTAAAATATCCAACAAACAGAGGAAGGTTAGTACCACTAAAATATCCTACAAAAAGAGGAAGGTTAGTACCACTAAAATATCCCACAAAAAGAGGAAGGTTAGTACCACTAAAATATCCCACAAAAAGAGGAAGGTTAGTACCACTAAAATATCCTACAAAAAGAGGAAGGTTAGTACCACTAAAATATCCCACAAAAAGAGGAAGGTTAGTACCACTAAAATATCCTACAAAAAGAGGAAGGTTAGTACCACTAAAATATCCCACAAAAAGAGGAAGGTTAGTACCACTAAAATATCCCACAAAAAGAGGAAGGTTAGTACCACTAAAATATCCCACAAAAAGAGGAAGGTTAGTCCCACTAATATATCCCACAAAAAGAGGAAGGTTAGTACCACTAAAATATCCCACAAAAAGAGAAAGGTTAGTACCACTAAAATATCCCACAAAAAGAGGAAGGTTAGTACCACTAAAATATCCAACAAAAAGAGGAAGGTTAGTACCACTAAAATATCCCACAAAAAGAGGAAGGTTAGTACCACTAAAATATCCCACAAAAAGAGGAAGGTTAGTACCACTAAAATATCCAACAAAAAGAGGAAGGTTAGTACCACTAAAATATCCCACAAAAAGAGGAAGGTTAGTACCACTGAAATATCCAACAAAAAGAGGAAGGTTAGTACCACTAAAATATCCCACAAAAAGAGGAAGGTTAGTACCACTAAAATATCCAACAAAAAGAGGAAGGTTAGTACCACTAAAATATCCCACAAAAAGAGGAAGGTTAGTACCACTAAAAATATCCCACAAAAAGAGGAAGGTTAGTACCACTAAAATATCCAACAAAAAGAGGAAGGTTAGTACCACTAAAATATCCCACAAAAAGAGGAAGGTTAGTACCACTAAAATATCCTACAAAAAGAGGAAGGTTAGTACCACTAAAATATCCCACAAAAAGAGGAAGGTTAGTACCACTAAAATATCCAACAAAAAGAGGAAGGTTAGTACCACTAAAATATCCCACAAAAAGAGGAAGGTTAGTACCACTAAAAATATCCCACAAAAAGAGGAAGGTTAGTACCACTAAAATATCCAACAAAAAGAGGAAGGTTAGTACCACTAAAATATCCCACAAAAAGAGGAAGGTTAGTACCACTAAAATATCCCACAAAAAGAGGAAGGTTAGTACCACTAAACATATCCCACAAAAAGAGGAAGGTTAGTACCACTAAAATATCCCACAAAAAGAGGAAGGTTAGTACCACTAAAATATCCCACAAAAAGAGGAAGGTTAGTACCACAAAAAATATCCCACAAAAAGAGGAAGGTTAGTACCACTAAAATATCCAACAAAAAGAGGAAGGTTAGTACCACTAAAATATCCCACAAAAAGAGGAAGGTTAGTACCACTAAAATATCCCACAAAAAGAGGAAGGTTAGTATCACTAAAATATCCCACAAAAAGAGGAAGGTTAGTACCACTAAAATATCCCACAAAAAGAGGAAGGTTAGTACCACTAAAATATCTCACAAAAAGAGGAAGGTTAGTACCACTAAAATATCCCACTAAAAGAGGAAGGTTAGTACCACTAAAATATCCAACAAAAAGAGGAAGGTTAGTACCACTAAAATATCCCACAAAAAGAGGAAGGTTAGTACCACTAAAATATCCCACAAAAAGAGGAAGGTTAGTACCACTAAAATATCCCACAAAAAGAGGAAGGTTAGTACCACTAAAATATCCAACAAAAAGAGGAAGGTTAGTACCACTAAAATATTCAACAAAAAGAGGAAGGTTAGTACCACTAAAATATCCTACAAAAAGAGGAAGGTTAGTACCACTAAAATATCCAACAAAAAGAGGAAGGTTAGTACCACTAAAATATTGCTTGTCAAATGATATATTATTTTGCTTTTTACATTTTACAAGTTAAACTATTAATATTTAACTTGAATTGTAAGGCTGTACAGTACAGAAAGGGACATACCGTGATTGATCACTCCGAGAGACATCATTTTTAATCCTTTAGACATATCATCACGGACATAAACCCACTGTGATAGACCTAAAAAGGACAATAAAACAAGGTGGTGGGGATTAAATTTTATGGCTCTCGGTCACCTGTCCCCCTATTGATATTTTACCGCCAATTAAGAGATTAGCGTTACCTGTTGACTTTTAATATCGTAAGCCGTAATTATTGCTACTGAAGGATGTATTTTTGACAATTAATTTTGTATCCTCTTGCTGTTAATATTTGAATGCTTTTCATTGCCAAAGAATGTCTGTCTTGTTATCGTTTTCGTTTGCTTTAGAAAGTTCTACTTTATGACCTCGAGTTCTATATTAAGAATTTTGTTGAAGCCGCAACTGAACTTTATCTTGTTTAATTTTAATTTCTCATATTTTTTTTTCTGTGGGGTCGAATTCAGTATGTATTGAATTATTCGTAAATACGGGCTACTTCATAAATGCATTTTTTGTTTATAAGTTTAAACTGCATGCGCGGGGTTTTGAAGCACGAACTTTGCAAGCGCGGGTTTTGTAGTGATTAGTTGGTAAAGAGTAGACTTAAAATTGATTATTGGTTTATTTTGTGTTTGGACTTTTACCTCTCGTATTGAAAAAAATTAACAATTCAAGTAAACTGTTTTACACACTTGGCTTGTTACGTAATTCCGTTATAAATGAAAATAATTTTCTTTAAAATTGCAAACAAAAACCTATAACAATCCAAATTTACGTAGCCTAATGGCTACAAAATGAACAAAAAGCAGAAAACGAAGAGCATGCAATTTTAATTTGTTCCATAAACTTTGGGGGTTTTTTGGCTGTGTTTTGTCACTAATCTATTGGGTTGAAAGCCAATTATGATTTGAATTTGAATAAATAAATAAACTGGTGACATTTGATTTTGGTCAGATACTGTGTAATGTCAAACATTTGTAGGGGTAAAATCATGATAAAGGTTAATTCCTTATTTCCTTTCACGTTTCTAAACTTTCTGCAGATTAGCCGCTAATTTCCAAAATATATCCGTAAATTTAGTGACTTTTGGACATGTAGTACTTCTTTGAACGATCTGTTTATAAATATTTGTTTCGTTAATTTTTAATCAAATTCTTCAATGAACGTATAAAAATTATTTAGTACGTACAACGAAAAGGGTTTTAATTGGGTTTTCTACGAAGATTAAAATAAAAAATATTAGTGGACTAAAATGTAATATTGAACTGGAAATAAGCTTTAAAACGTAACAAATCACGCATATCGCGCATGTGTTTATGAAACTTCATTTGTGCACAAGCCAGGTCACGTGTACGCGTGTCAATAAAATACTAGGTGTAGATACGCAATACACAGCCAAGGTTAAAAATCTTTGAAACAAATTTGCACAACCCATGATTTCACTGAATTGAAGTTGAATAATCATTTATTATTTACATTTTATTCATCAATTCAAATGATGCTATTTTCTCGATCTCGGGATTTCATTCCAGGGATTACGTTCAAGGATGTTTTACGTTTTGAGGAAAGAAATAAAAATGTTTTTTTTTTAATTCTGAGGGGAATCTGAGACAGTACCTGAAAAAAAAATAGGCGATATAAAAACGTAATTTCACCTGTACATCTTATCTGACTAGTTTACCTGTAAAACGACACACTTGATTACAAGATTAACACCTGGTGTTTTATTGCCCTCTGATCACCGACATGAATTAAAATTTTTAATCCCCATCACTCTCCTAGACATGACCACTATCACGGTGATTGATCACGGTATGTCCCTTTCTGTACTGTATGTAATGTACTTATCATCCTGAGACGACCAGTGATTTAAAAAAACAAAATTTGTCAATTTTGACTTACAGGAAAAGGCCATGGTCTTAACAAGTTAGTGTGAAAATTTAAATGACAGTAAATAAAAGACATTTGTGCTAATGAATGTTAAAAATAGTATACCGTAAGGTAGAATTTGGTGATTGAAGTTGCCTGTAGCACCAAATAATGGGATCACCATTTTTAAAAACTCTTCAATGTGGAGGAGACAAGGCATAATCCATTCTCAAATTTATCCTGCCCGTGACGTCGTACAATCGGTATGGTATAATATATCCGCATTGATCAGGTGCAATTTTATCATTAAAAATTATGTAAATCGTAAAATAACGTCGTATATTTATCTTTTGATATTTACAATATCATTATGGCTTCATGTCAAGCATTTTATTACACTAAAGCACGAAAAGGGAAAATGTGAGAAGATTTATTTTGGTGTTATTACTGGTCAGGACTATCCTTGTCAACACATCGACCAGTGACCACGAAAAACACGGGAAAGTACGATAGCATTGGCAACAAAAAAGAAAAAAAGCATGTGTGTGCATAAAATAAGTTAAAACTGACAGTTATTTAACCTACAGACATTCACGTAAAACATGAAATTATATGTAGATACTCCCCCCCCCCCCCCCCCCCCCAAACTACACAAATAAACTCATTTATTTTATGAAAATGTAACATGGGATGGGAATATTAAGAAAAAAATTAGGACGATATACAATTGTAAACATTGTTTTGCAGTTGATCAGATATTAAAACATAACCAAAAGGGCACGATGTTGGGAAGAGTCAGATAGATTATTTATTTAAATAATATGTACGGACTGTGACGTCACATGAAGAGGTGTGAAGACCACTTACACTACGACAGGAAATTCCAAATATTCATATTTTTAATTGGGCATATTAATGTTAATAAAGGTGTTTTTTGTTTAATAATTAGTTATTTACAAATAAAAAGTTACAATGTATTGAATTATAACAATTGTTCAACTGACTGGCCTTTTCCTTTAACTTTGTAATACCATGAAACAAAATTTTAAATGTTATCTAACACTGCTTTTGTGGAAACTTTCAATTAATCATGAACTTATTGTGTATTTTTTTCTGGTTATATTGATTGATTGGTATTTAATGCCAACTTTAGTAGTATTTCAGCTACATCATGGCTTTTCTGATTATTTATTGCTATAGCATTGTTTTGAATCATATGTAAACTATTGTAATTGGTGTCTGTGCTCCTATTTAGATTACCCATAACACGGTAAGACTAATGTAAATGAAAGCTATAATATTGGGTATTCAGACCATTGCTAAGGCCAAGAAAATTACCTTTCTTAGTCTTTTGTTTCCCTTTACAAATTTTGAAAAACGAATTTTATATCAAAATGCGTACATACATGTCCAGTTTAAATTTTGAAATCTGACTCCTACTCTTTTTGACATAGGGAGTCTAGAATGGTCAAAAATCCTGTTGTCGATGGAAATTAACAATAGGACGGGGGTTGGAAATACATATAATTAGGTGATTTAACCCTGCCACATTTTTGTGCCTGTTCCAAACCAGGACCTGGATTCCAACATCATATATCATGGTCTTTTTTTAAGTTCAGTTCAATGAGTTGAGGTGAGAGGTGATTGTTTGTTTTGTTTTTTTGTTTTATATTGGAAGGGGGAGAATGTTGACCATCACTGTTTAAACTTTCTTTTCACAATAATTTAGGATAAGAAGTAATTTGTTATATATTTTAGGACGTATCCTCGCCAGTATTACAGACAAGTCTAGGAAAGTTGATAATTCCTGTTAATCCTAACGTAGAGGAGAGCTTGTCTAAAATATCATCTATATCTGTACCCCAGCATCATTTTTCACACAGCAGCGGACATTCATTTACACTACTACTCACAGTCAGATTACGTCCAAGAGTCACCAATGGTTTACATACATGTAATGGACATCTATCAGATGAAGGTGTGTTTAGTGGTCAGAGTGTTGTTTGAAGAAGTACATTGATGAAAAACCAAAAAAATACCACACTGTCTGAACAGCTCCAAAAAATAATCCAAAAATCGTTGAAACAGAGACAATATTGATATCCCTAACACACATATACATGACCGCACACCATCAATATCCAAGTTGTCTCGCCAACTGCAAAACCCATGACTCTCCGCCCATTTTCTTGGCTTAACGTAGCTACTTAATAAAAAAAAAAAACTTTGGTAACAAAACAAATTTTACACCTTTCAGCCTCAGTACTGTATGTATCGTGATCTAGATTTTCTTAATACTTTTAATGCATTTCTATGATTCTTTCATGGGTTGTGTGGTTGAATACTGAAGGTTATTTATTTCTGTCCATATCACTGATGGTGGGTGGTTCATGTCCTATTGACTGACCTCAAGTGTTAAAGTTTGTAGACACCTGCCCAAGTCTGGGGAGCTTTCTTCTGCCAATAAGTCTGATAGCCACGATATAGTTGAAATGTTGCTGATGGCGACTACAACCACCAAAAACCCTACTTTCAGTAATTCTTGTACTATTCATTTCATAATTTCTTGACTCATGGATTAGGGTTATGGTGCTTAATGCCACTTTCAACAATATTTCAGTTATATCGTGGCTGTCAGTTTTATTGGTGGAGGAAACCGGAGTACTCTTAAGAAAACCACTGACCTGCCGCAAGTCATTAACAAACTTTATCACATAGTGTTGTATTGAGTTCTTGACTCATGTGATAGTCATTATGTTAGTAAAACATTTCTGATGTTGAGGAAAAATTGTTTGGCAATTGCTTTTTAAAGAAAACCAAGATTTAAGTTTACCTTCCTTTTACAGATGAACCAGTTCTTAAGAAACAAAAAAATGGATTTGCAGTTGACAATGATGCATACGAGTCCGAGTTGGTAATATTTGACCGTCATAAAAGATGTCAACTAACTGATGGAATGTATGAGATTGTTTTACATCATCAAGATTCTGAAAGAAAAAAAGAGGCTACATGGGAATCAGTCATGGATGGCAAAGTAAGGATACGATTAGAGTATTTTGTTGTGCTACGTCAAATATTTCCTCTCATGGTATAGGGGGGGAGGGGGGACATTGTATTTTTTATCAGAACAAAAGGCAATATTCAACTGTTACTGTTGTAGTTTGCCTCAAATGTATGTATATTTCAATGACCGATGCAATTACTATATACAATATTTTTAATTTCCAGTCTAACATCAGATTGTTATTAACGGATATGAAATAGTACCGGACATTGACTTGAAAAAAAATCTGAGATTTCAAGTGATGGTCATTGTCATTGGGATTTTTTCGGCTATAGGGAATGGGGATGTTTGGTGGCCCCAGTTTTTAATGTAGCGTCATCCATGCTGTCTGATGCTTTCCATGATCAGATAACAGAAGAGCATTTATGATCATTTTTAAATTCCTCTTTTTTTAATAGGCAGAAGGTCTTGAGTTGGTATTTAGTGTTTCAAAATAGAAATAGTCTCATTTGTTTAAATATCCAAATCTGAGATAAAATTTCCAATTTTGCACTTAAGGGGACTCATTTCTTTAAGTGGAATCATCCCTGTGTATGTAGTCTTGCCATTTACTGATTGTACCATATTCAGACCAAAACTTGATGTGTTATTTTTTTCAGACTTTAGCACCATTTGAAGTATTTAATCGATGTCCAACATTGGAATTCCACATTCATTGGACAGACAAACTTGACTTCATTAACTCAGGGCCAACCACCATTCCATGTATCAACCAGTATTCCAGTAATATCATCCCAACATTAGACTCAGGTACTTATATATTATGGTATTCAGGGATGATATTTTTTTCAGTTATTTAACTGATTTCAGCTCTTTTCCTCTGATAAAAATAGTGAAACCTTCTAAACCGAACCTCCTGGGGACCAGCTTTTGTGTTCGGAATAGACAAGTGTTTGGTTTATACAAGCTAAATTAAAAGAAGAAAATCCTTCATTGGGACTTTATGTAAAGTTCTGTTTATACAGGATTCTGTTTTGTTCAGAGTTCAGTCTATGCAAGTTACACAGGTAACATCCAGTCGATATTTAGATTACTTAGCGTTGAAAATTTTGAAAATGCAGGATGAGGTATTGTTCCAACAGCAAGTGCTTTTTCAATGAAAATGAGAAATAATACAATACATTTTATGTATATTATTACATTGATGTGAAAATTATTACCACTAAAGTTGTGAGTTCGAACCCCATTCATGGCGGGGTGTACTCGATACAACATTATGTGATAAAGTTTGTCAGTGACTTGCAACAGATCGATGATTTTCTCTGGTTAATCTGGTTTCCTCCACCACAATACAGTAAAACTTGCTTATAACGAATTTGTAGGGGCAGCCAAATTTATTTCGTTATAACCGTAATTCGCTATATTGATATAGTGAACTTCGTTATAACATATAACGAATTTGTTATATAATCGTATGCAAATCAAGTCATTTTATTTCAATCAAATGCAAATATAGATACATGGACTATACACAATGATTAATCACTTGTCTTTAGCAAAGAAATCTTGAATGGTAGACTGTTTTTGTTTTTTGGTAAATATATTTTCGATGTTTGTCAAGTATTTTAAAAAAAAATCATCAACATTGTCATATGTTTCTAACGTATGGCGGACAGTGTCAAGTGCAAGTAAACCATCTGCATTTGTCGAAACGTCATTTAGTACAGGATCGTCATCACTTTCTGAATTTTCACCATTCGTGTCCTTATTTAATAGAGAGTTTACAATATCATCATCAGACCTCGTTTCAGTTACAACTACATTGTTGTCAACAGCAACAACTTCCTCCAATGTGACCTCGATTTCACCTAGTGTATTACGAATGTTTACGAGGCACGATAAGGGTAGCTCGTCATCGTCACTACCAGACTCACTATCATCGATATTTGTCCATTCGTTTTTAAATCCAGCCTTTTGAAAACATCGTAAAATGCACAACTGTGATACTTGTCGCCAAGAATTTTTTTTTATTGGGAAATAAAGGTTTTTTTTTTATCAAACATAATTGTACTTAATCTCCTGTAAAAACAAGTGTATTTTGGTTTTCCAATTTTTAGGCCCCTAGCACAACTGATGAGAGATTATTTCTCGAAATGTGCATCTTGTGCACCAGACCCGATATCATAAGATTTTATTATTAAGACATTAATTAGTGTTGGGTAGATCGTAGGGGTGGCGACAGTTTATAAATTCTTAAAATGTGATAACTAATTAAGAGAATAAACAGTAATCACCTTTATTCGATTTTTATTTGTCAACAAAGTACGACAGGTAATATTTAAGCCAGTGGCAAATACAAATCAATATAAAAATACCGATTATTAATGGTAACAAAACGTTTAGATTTTAATTTTGTTCTATCCGTGGAAAAAATATATAGATTTGACTTTTGAGGGACAAAAAAAAATGTTCTAACCGAATTCGCTATAAACACACATTTTAATATAGATTTATTAAGCAGTTGGTCGGGGAATAGAAATTAGTTCGTTGTAACCGTAAATTCGCTCTAAAAGTGTTCGTTATATTCAAGTTTTTGTGTATAACTGAAATATTGTTGAAAGTGGCATTAAACACCACCAACCACCGTGAAAATCAAATGACTCAATTTATATTGCAGGAAATAATGAAATTAAAGAGACTAATCAGATGACGCCAAAGAAAACGCAGCGTATTTATTATCAATTTTTATTTAATAATAACACAAGGCAGCAAACAGACCCACGTGATGACATGAGATGTCCGTGGTGCTCGCTCAACTGTATACACCTGTACAGCTTGTTAAAACATTTACGATTATGCCATACTAGATTTAACTTTATATATGTGGTAAGTTTAACATGTATTGTTTATCTACAGAACTAGAAAGTGAAGTTCAGTAGCAGGCTGGGGGCTGTTTCACATTCATTTTAGGGTTTTACTATATCATGGCAAGACCAAGTTGCATTCAGTGGTTAATAGATGTGCTTATGGCGTACCAACTAGGATTTCACAGGGGTGTGGAAATACTGAAATGTGCTACTTGTCCCCAGACAAGTTATCTGAAAAAAGTTACTTGTCCTGTTTTTTGTATTTAAACATTTGATACTTGCAAACACAGTTGCTAAATTGAACTTGTTTATATTGTCTATTACATCATTGCGTAAAATTTGAAATATAGTTTTAATAAAGTTGACACAAACATCCCTGTCTAAGTCGGTAAGTGATCACCGCCGAAATGAAAGCCATTTTAAATTTGGATTTCAGATAGGAATGTGCAGTCAGAGAATAGCCGGTTGTTTTTAGATACAGAATAAGTTGTGTTGAAAAAAATTCTTATATCAATCAAGTTCATTTTGATTAACCTTGGCAATGGCTTTATCCATCAAACCAGTCATATATTTAGTTTAGTGGTGTCTTCATACTTTCCAGTGACTGGTGGGGAGATAAGTATCCATTCTGTCCACGATTTTGCCAATAAACATTAATGATTTCTGGTCAGCAAAATCAGAACATTTCCTACAGATATTGCAAGAATCCAGCATTAAAAATAAGAAATCGGCTAGCCACTTGGACTGAACAGTCTGTTGGCCGTTTGGGTGTTTTTCCTCAAATTATGTGTCCTTTTCAGCTCGAGGTTTGTGTTTGTTAACTTTCTCGTGATGTTCATTGTGGCCAGAACCTTTCCCAGTCTTTTTTTTTTATTATTTAATATTTGTCCATTGTAACGACTGCAACCCGATTTGTATTATATGTTCACGGATGTTAGGCCCTGTTTGTTTACGAAAAGCCATTGAAAAGCAAGGAAACGTCACATTCGGAACTCCAATAAAAACCTGTTACAGGGTCCCGGTTGTCGTTAAGCAAATGTAGTACAATTATCATTGCAATCGGGTCGTAATACTCAACTTAGAACTTGTACAATTCTGGTTATTTTAGATGCTTTCGGAACACCACTGACGCGATCTTTTTCAATAAAAAAAAATCAAACACAAAACCGTCAATATTTACGATATAATAATCCAGAGTACTTTAATCAGAATTTATTTTTATTTGTTGATCTTTACTTGTCCCCGGACAAGCTAGCCAGGAAAATCTACTTGTCTGGCAGGTTCTATGTACAAGTCGGACGAGTCGGGCATGGTAATTCCACACCCCTGTTTCATTGATTAATTTAATTGACTACACCTGCAACATTATAAATTATTAATCTAGTTTGGTTGGATATTGCGCTTGGTGGACAGCTGGTGTGAAACACTGAGAAGCAAGTCAAAATGTTTAACTGTTCCAGCTGCCCATCAAGAGTGTCATATCTGACCTAACTAGACTGATAACATTTTTATCTGAAGTAGTAATATTAATACATAAGTCCTAATTAAAAAGAAAACAGAAATCATGTATTGATTGATTTTGATTGATTTACTTGTGTTTAATGCCACTTTCATCAATATTTCAGCTGTATCATGGCGACCAGTTTTAGTGGTGGAAGAAGCCGGAGTACCCAGAGAGAACCACCGACCATGGGCAAGCAACTGGTAAACTTTATCACTTGCGGCTGCGAGTCGAGTGCACCTTTTTGTAATTTACAAAGCCGGGTGCGAACCCACGCCGTATTGGTGATGGGCTTGTATGAGTTGTTAGGTAATCCAACTACCTAACTCTTTGAGCCACCCGCCTCCTTGAAATCATGTACATGGAAAGATTGTGTAAAGGAAAGAGATATTAAATTTCATCTTGACCTATATACAGAGCACGCTTTTCAATGTAATCGTCTGCTATATTTAACTTTCGTAATAGATGATAAATGCAAATGTTGTCTGCTGTTTTTGTTGATGCCAGGCAAGCATTATAAATTTTGCAAGCAAAGGGTCATCCATTGATTGTTGAATGGCAGCTGTTGGTCAGGAAACATTCTACTTTCCATTAGTATGTCAGTTAATAATATTTACCATCAAGAAACATTCTACTTTCCATTAGTATGTCAGTTAATAATATTTACCATCAAGAAATCCAAGCTACATACAAGAATACATGTACATGTAAATTAAACAAACGAATATTAGTAGACAACATACAAATGTATATTAAGTTTCCAATACATAACTATCAAAGTAAATAATGTTTAACCGTGGAGGAAGGTACATTCAAACCTGTATATAAAGGCCACTCAAGGGAACCTGAAAATGTGACCTTTATGAGCAGTTGTCCTTTATAGACAATGATTTGTTATTTAGAGGTGCCCTTTAAGGCAGGTTTGATTGTATTTGAATAAAAACATATGTTTAAAACAAAATGTACAGATTTGTATGATTTCCTATTACAGGTTCACCCCAAAGGTGCCAGAATTGATGTTTCTATTAATGAACAGTATGATGGCTCATATGTAGGGAACCCTCAGGATTTACACAGTCATATAGGATATGCCTTTTGTAGGGGAGGACCAATACGACGGACTCCTGTAACTCATGTCATTGTATATAGGTAAATTATTAGAGCAGGGCTCGACATAAACTTTATCACCAACTTATCCATTTGAACTTGTAGCTAAAAGTTTTAGTTGGACGAAAGCAGGAAATACTTGTCAAACAAAGAGTTTGAAGATACCAAAGGGGTAATCAGAATCTGTAAATCGAAGAAGGACAGACAACACAATGGCCAAAATAAAAAGGACAAAAGGACAAACAACGATTTACAAAACATTACACATAAAACTAAAGATTGAGTAACATGACCCCACTCTAAAAACTGGGGATGGACTCAGGTGCTCCGGAAGGATAAGCAGTTCCTGCTCCAATAGTGACATCCGTCAAAAATTTGCTGAATGTAAATCAACCCATTTGTTATCATACAAGCTGGAGGACCAAGCAGCATTACTGTTGTATTCACTGTATCGAGTCTATATGCACAATTTGTAATAAGGGCTATTCCAGAAACAAGTGTCTCCTGGGGGCAGAACGCCATCGATATAAAATTGTCTTGGTGGAGGGTAAAACTGCATTTGAAATTTGCTGGTTGGGGTGTAAACAAAGAAAAGGAATGTATTGGGGGGGGGGGGGGCATTTTTGTATTCTTATCGGCAAGTGTGTATCGGTAAATCGCGTCTCGTTGTGTTTTATCGGCATTTTTGTATCGTTCGTTTCTTATCCTTTTCATATTTTCCGGTCAGTAATTACATTTTACGGATCACTCGCGAAGAAAATGACAAAATGCGCTTTATAAAAATCCATGTTGTTTCATTATTTTATAATTAAATTCATATCAAATAATTATATTTGTTTAAGCACTGGCCTTTTAATAATTATAGTGCGATAATACACCAAATTTTGGTGTATTTTGTTAATATAAAAGAAGTTCGTTTCGTACGAAATTTTTATTACATGAAAATGGCATCAAGTAACCGTTTTTGACCCGAAAATTCCCAGAGTTGGCGAAAATCATCGGACCTGACCGGCAGAATAACGGTCGGTCCGATTAATTAATGAACCGTGTCTGTCCCAATGTCGTTACGAAAATATTACTTTGTTGTCGTCCAGTTATGAGTTTGCGATTGAAATTTATTCACTCCCAGTTTCCACTGCCGATGGCATTAAATTCCGTTTTCAGTTTATTAAAATGTCAGACAGAGACTTGAAATTTGTTTATTTATTCTGTCAGACTGACATGTTCCTCTTTGTAATCGAAACTCCTATAGGTAAATTTAAACATCCTTTTAGTAAATTAGTAGGAACGAACACCTGCAAAACGTGGAACATTAAAAGTGAAATATATTACTGAGCACAGAAATAACTTGTCTTCCACACTCCCCGAGTATCAAAGATTGTTTGTATTTAATTAAATATGTTTCAAGATGCTTATATATTGAAGATGACAACAGATTCATATTCTTAACTGAAATTAAAAATGTAGGTAAACTGGAAATTGACATTGATGTATAATATTCAGAACGTGATCGGACCATTAGATACGGATTGTTGGCTATATCTGCCTTATCTTTTTAGATAAAAATATGTATACAGAAAAACATTCAATTGAGTTGTTTAATGATCATGACTATAGGTAATCTTGCATTCAGTTCTGTATAAAAAACAAAATTTGACAGGTTATATAAAATATTACAAAAAAAATGGTGGGACAGACACAAAGCCCATGGGTCAGACAGAACCCCAGTTCCTGTCTGACCCAATGTCAGACAGAAAAAAAAAGTTTTCAATTCTGAAATGGCCTGGAACATTACAAGGACAAATTTATTGGTAAGTAACAATGTAAGATATGATGTTCAGGAAAAGGTTTAAGGTTTTGACACTGTGCCCTTGTATATATTGCTTGTGTTTCGACCGTCTGTGACTGTCTCTACCCTGAATATAAATTGACACCGGCAGAGGAAGATGCACAGTGTCGATAGCACTGATGACGAGTGATGTGTAATAAGTATGTAATGAAGTGACTGAAAGGTGGCAGTTGTTGCCCAGCCCACATGTAGATATATTAAATTGGGATAAAAGAGGGGGAGAGCAGGCCCCTCAGTCCCATATATTCACTTGGTAGCCAGGCCAGGATGTGTGTAGTTGTATGCATGATTAATGGTAACAAGATATGCAGACTGGGGAAGAGACAATGGCATTAGTTAATGCCCCAAGTCATATCATGCATGTAGATGTATGCATGGTGATACAAAATAAAGATTGGGGAAAAAACAAAGACATCAATTAATGCCTAAGTCCCAGAATGTATGTGGTTGTGTGCATGATTGATGGTTACATTGGATGTATATAGAACAAAGATTTGGTAAGAATGAAGATGTCAACACTATTAAAGTCCCAGAATGTACATGTGACACAGAATGACATTTGAATGACTCAGTGTTCACCCGGGGGCCATTAAGGGCTGTTCTCTACAGTGCTGTAATTTTTTTTAAACCACAACATTATAATTTTGGGTATATGACTAATAACCAGTGCTATTCTGCCTACCTCCGTGCTATTTTGAAATTAAGGGAGAACACCATGACTTGCATGTTTGCACTCCTATTGAGCTGATGTTCTTATCAGTAGAACAATTTATTCTCAGAATGACTTTAATACATGTAGGTGCCCTTTTCAGTGTGTGGGGCAGCATATGCGAAATCAAACAATAATTTAATTAAGTCTCCCAAACAACGTTTGGAGACTTGTTGTTTTTGCTCCGTTTCTTATTATTTTTATTTTTATTATTATTATTATTATTAAGTCTCCCAAACAACGTTTGGAGACTTATTGTTTTTGCTCCATGAACTTGTCCACGGCAGATCTCAGGAACTACAGGACAGAACTTCATGAAACTTAGTGGAGTTATAGATATACGTTTCTAGTTGATCCTAAAGTTTTCAGATTTGTGGTAAAGGGAGGTCAAAGCCATATTTTTGGGGGTTCAAAGGGAGTGGGGTTACTATAGAATCCTATGGGAAAGTTGAAATTTCGTACATTAATGTTGATAACTTCTAACTGGATAATGATAGAGACATAAAATTTGTCATAGTGATAGGTCACCATTAGAGGAGCAATTCTGCGTTTTCAAAATTTTTAAGATGTCTGCCATTTTCAAAATGGCTGCCAAAACACAGCATTAAAAATGGGGGGGGGGGGTAAAAATTCAACATTGTCCGATATCATCAAAATTTGATATGTGGGTAGATAGTGTCAGTGGCCGGTTTGGGAGACTTCATAATCGTTAGATTATAATCATATCTTGTTATTATTATTATTATTCTTCTCCTTTCTTTCCGCGGACCATAAACTTGTCCACGGCAGATCTCAGGAACTACTGGACAGAATTTCATGAAACTTGGTGGAGTTATAAATATAGGTTTCTAGTTGATCCTAAAGTTTTCAGATTTGTGGTAAACGGAGTCAAAGTCATATTTTTAAGGGTTCAAAGGGGGTGGGGGTTACTATAGAATCCTATGGGAAACTTGAAATTTCGTACATTAATGTTGATAACTTCTAAATAGATAATGATAGAGACATACAATTTGACATAGTGATAGGTCACCATTAGTTCTAATAATAAAACCCTAAATGCTCGCTTACTCTCAAGGGTTATAACGGGATCCCATTAGACGTAATGGAGCAGCCGCCAAGATTTTTTGTGCTCGCTTACAGAGCTTCTGACGCCTGCATTTATCAATAATAAGACATAACCTTTCCTTTTGTCCATTATTATAACAAGTTTTTATCACCTACCAGTATTTTAGAATGAAATTCCCACAAAATAAAAATCTTCTCTCTGAACCTTTTGAATTTCGTAATTTCCGGCCTCACAATTTGGATGTCGATACCATATTTGGTGATTTAGGCGTGAATGTTTACATCAGCGTGTATTAAGAAATACCATATTTAGAAAAGCTCCGCCTTCCGTATTTTCCGGTTATGGAAAACGATCGATAAATTTGAACAAGGTTGTTGCTACCTTTGAAAAGCATATATTTCTCAGCCAAACCGATTTAACAAGGACTGGGATCATCAGATCAGTAATAGTTATAATGAAATGTTTGAAGTGTAAATAGTGAGTTTTTATGTTTCAACTGCAACTTTTTTTTTTGCTCCATTGTGACGAATGGGACTGCGTTGTAGCTCTGCCGAGATACAAGTTTGTCACAGGAGCTACATTATTGCAGCTAGGTCACCATTAGAGGAGCAATTCTGTGTTTTCAAAATTTTCAAGATGTCTGCCATTTTCAAAATGACTACCAAAACACGGCATAAAAAATGGGTGGTAAAAATTCAACATTGTCCGATGTCATCCAAATTTGATATGTGGGTAGATAATGATGTCCCAAAATGATTCCTGACATTGAAAAATTTCTACTGGTTGCCATTTTCAAAATGGCCGCCACAATACCGCAAAAATTCAACATTGTCCGATATCATCAAAATTTGATATGTGGGTAGATAATGATGTCCCGAATTGATTCCTGACATTGAAAAATTTAAACATTTTCAAGATGTCTGCCATTTTCAAAATGACTACTAAAACACCGCATAAAAAATGGGTGGTAAAAATTTCTACTGGTCGCCATTTTCAAAATGGCCAGCAATACATCCCACAAATTCAACATTGTCCGATTTCAACGACATTTGATATGTGGGTAGATTATGATGTCCCAAATTGATTCCTGAGATCGAAAAATTTCTGTCGGTCGCCATTTTCAAAATGGCCACCACAATACCGCACAAATTCAACATTGTCTGATTTCAACGACATTTCATAAGTGGGTAGATTATGATGTCCTGAATTGATTCCCGAAATCGAAAAATTTCTACCGGTCACCAATATATCGCACAAATTCAACATTTTCCGATTTCAACGACATTTGATATGTGGGTAGATTATGATGTCCCAAATTGATTCCTGAGATCGAAAAATTTCTGTCGGTCGCCATTTTCAAAATGGCCACCACAATACCGCACAAATTCAACATTGTCCGATTTCAATGACATTTCATATGTGGGTAGATTATGATGTCCTGAATTGATTCCCGACATCGAAAAATTTCTACCGGTCGCCATTTTCAAAATGGTCACCACAATACCGCAAAAATTCAACATTGTTCGATTTCAAAGGTAGCTTTTGATTTATTTTTTAAAATTTTTTATTTAAATTTGTTGGTGGGGGGTTTACCCAAAATGTGAAATAGTTGGTGGGGGGGGGGGAGGGGGGTGTTTTTTTAATTTAAATCTATTGGTGGTACCCCTAAATTTCATGAGACACTTTTTTCTGGAATAGCCCTAATCAGTTTAGAACATATTTTATTTTTCCGATAAGTTTACAGATAACCATATTAATTTGATGCAGCAGTCCATTGTTTATGTTTAGTTGAGGAAAAATTGGATACAATACTCTATTCTGTAAGATTTATTGTCATGAAGTCAGTGGTGCAATTTCCTTTCACGTTTTGTGAAAAATGGAAATAGTCCCATATTCCAAATAGCCCATCAAAATCCTTCTTTCAGGATTCTAGGAACTCTGTTTCTTTTTTTCCGTATGATTTTCTATTATCACATATTCCTTTCCGCTATGTGGGTGAGTGAGTGATTGTTGTTGACACCAAATGAGCAATTTTTTTAGGTATATCATAACGAGAACAAGTTACATGGCTTCACAGTAATGACCATGTTTTGACATTGCTACATTTATGTTTTATCTATATTTATTTGATATACATTTGCTAGTTTGCAAGCTCGAGAGGTTGCATACATGTCTTTTCAACAGACCCATATTTTGATTTGATATAATTCTTTGCTTAGATTTCAGAACATAGTACATTATTTTCCTACTTTCACTTCTAGTATTAATGTATTGTTTAAATATTTGAAAGTCTCCCTGTCCTGCCCTTCATATCCTTGTTTGGTTTTTTTTTTAAGTAGGGTGATCCCTGATTCATAATTTTATTTTATCATTATTATTTTTTCAGACCTAAAAGACCTCCTCCATCTCTTGTAGAGTTTATGGAACCAGAGAGTGACAATCAAATAAATAGACAATTTACACAAGGTCACAATAGGTGGGTAAAATACAGATCTAGAGTATATCACCATTGTAATGATTCTATTTTAATTTGGGGTTGTGCTCACCGGATGCTAGCATAATTACCTAAAATGTCCTTGGATTATGGTCAACTATAAAAGTTTGAAAGAATACGTGGAAATATTCCCCCCCTCAAAATATATCCTTTTTTTTTTAGGGCTCACAGTCGTAAAAATTTGCGACTACGAGTTTCGTACTCAATCAGAACGCTGTATTTATTAGATATGACATTCTAATTGGATGATGTGAGTACAAGGTAAAAAAAATCGTACTCGAACGTTTAACATAAGGCCTTTCTCATTTTACGGAAATCAACTTATACAGCTGCTACATGTACTAGGTATATGTTTTGATGCAATCTCACAATAACACATTGGTCAGTTGTTTTAATCTTAAATAGCTAAATGAAATGTTCATACAGTTTCAAGAAACTTGATCACAAGTTGATGGTCAATATATTATGCCTACATTTAAATTATGAATGTACAATGTAACCCTTATTATATGACATCTCTTTAAATCTGCCACCTTCACTTTCAAATTCCAAAATTTTTGTATTTAGTATGTAAATTTCTCCCCTCAATATGTCGTTAATCTTTTTTTTTCACATAAGTATAAGGTTAGCTACCTATATATAATTTTTATGTAAAACTTCTTCCTAATCTGTCTAACATATTGCTTTAAATATTGTCAATCATCAGATATTTTCAATGGATTCTGTTCAATTAAAGTTTTTTTAAGATGCCAACTTTCAGTTTCTTCAGTTAAGGGGCCATCGTGATTGTATGGTTGTTGGATTTACAATTACATATGCAATCAGTGCCTATCACCACTGACGTGAGTTCGAATCCCACTCAGGCAAGCTGTACTCGATATAACATTATGTGATAAAGTTTGTCAGTAACTTGCAGCAGGTCAGAGGTTTTCTCCGGGTACTCTGGTTTCCTCTACCAATAAAACTGACCGCCCTGATACAGCTGAAATATTGTTGAAAGTGACATTAAACACCATAACCCTAACCCCCTATTTAAGTTGCTAATTTGTAAAGATCACTTTCTTTTTATACAGATTATATTTTCATTTGGGTACATGTCAACCAGTCAAACCATCAGAAATAGATCTGGAAGATGAAATTGATCCCCAATGGTTACAACAGAAAACAGTCAATGTAAGTATTTTACACAATACTTGGTCACTCATGCCATATACATGTACATTCATGAATCGGCAAGTCAAATAATAACACCAGTTTACAGCTGTTATCATTTTGTATTAAAGCATTATAATTATGTCTCCCCTTCGAACGAAGGAAGACATATTGTTTTAATCTGATTTTTTCTTCTTCCGCTTCTGCTTCTTTTCAGCGAAGCTTGTCCGGACCATAACTTTTGTTGTCTTTCCAGATAGATCAATTATATTTGGTATGTGGGTGCATGACCATATGGCTGTGTGTCGCGTACCGTAATGACCTTTGTGGGACTTTGACCTCAAGGTCAAATAATTGTTTTTTAAATAGTATTTTCTTGTCCGGGCCATAACATTTTTGTCTTTCAAGATAGGTCAATGATATTTGGAATGTGGGTGCATGACAATAGGGTCAGAAAAGTTCCATATTTAAACGTTTAAATGTTTGGAACTTTTCTGACCCTATCGTTGAAGTTTAATGCTGTGGTACGTCACTTCCGTCAGCCGTGGGTCCTTGTACAAAAAATTTGGCAATAAATGTGTGAAAATCTTAAAATTCTGGAGAACTGAGCTATTGTATGCACAAAGCAAAAACAGGAGCAAAAAGATGCGTCTTTTAGGAATGGATACATGTCCTAGTTTGAATGACATAATGGAAATAAGGTGCAATAAATGTACTCGAAGCGAGCAGGGGTACGATTTTTAAACCTGCCGAGTTGCATGCCTTGTGTATTATTAGTATCTATATAGGGTCGACGCATGCAATTTGATGTTAATATAAGATTGTATGAAAATTGACACGAACAAGTTAAAATAAGGAAAAAGAGATGAAATAATAAAGAAATAAAGAAATTTTATTGAAAATAAATTTGTAAACAGAAAGTTAGAAAAAAGGGTGGTGGTCCGTGCCACGAGCGCCTGTGGTACAGATGGCCGCATTAAGGGGAGACATAAGTTTTAGGTATCTAAAACAGTTCTTCCTAGTTTTTTCTGTGGTAGATCGTGGGTTCAAGGTCTGGAAAGGTCACAGTAAGGATTATGAAATTGGTATTTGCTGATTCTCTGCAAAGCATGCAGTATTAAGAAGTAAGAACGAAGACTGATGAGCTCAAAATCAGAATGATATTTCTGAGTGGAGTGACATATCTGCCTGCGGACTGAAGTAAGCTAGCACTTTACCAGTAAAATCAACTAAGCATATTAGTCTAGTGCAAAACAGACATCATCATCATCTCATCCAAATTTAACTTGTTCTTGCCTTTATATACATGTAGCTGAAAATTTGCTCACGTGGTGTTAAACAACAACAATCACTCACTTACTCAATCACCTATTATTGTACTAGATTAAAATGCAGTAACCCTAATAAAGTAGTGACCGTTTTATCTTGTCTGTTGTATTTTCACCAGTCATGTAAGTGATTTAAAAGTGCTATTCCAGGTTGGCATTATGGAAAGAAAGTTAAAACAGTGATGGTGAACAATTCCACCAATATCAACAAAACAAATAATTACATCAAATCAACGAACATAAAAAAACACCACAACATTTGACGTTGGAAATCATGTATGTTTTTAATGCAACAGCCCTTAGTTGTAAGTATGGAATGTATAGAGTATACCAATTAATTTGGTGTTCTAGAGGTCAAATGTGAAGGTAGCTAAAGGTCAAATTTGAAGGTAACTAAAGGTCAAATGTGAAGGTAACTGTGATCAAGTCTCGTATTACTGATCCATTTCATATTTGAGAAGTAGGTTGAACAATGCATGTAGTTCTTGGGAATTAACATTTATAATGTCTTTATAGATGATAGATGAGTTTACAGATGTGAATGAAGGAGAAAAAGAATTAATGAAGATGTGGAATTTACATGTTATGAAGCATAAGTATGATATAGAGGGTTTTATACAATGTCTTGTAAATGATGTAATGATACTGTGATATATTTTATTGACTTATTTTCATTGTAACAATGAATTTATAACATTTTGAAAATTTGTTTCAGCAACGATATAGCAGAAATACTGCTGAGCTTATTGTTAAATACCAATCCATCAACACATTGAAACAATTTGAAATTATTGCGGACTTGAATATAGAAATAAAACAGAAATTGAATTTAACAGATACTACAAAAAGTATAATGTGTTGATGTTCCTGTGTCCCAAATACATGTATTAAATAAAACTTTCTTTGTGTATATGGCAGACATATTATCAATGATACAGTATGTGACAATTTCAAGTTTATCTAACATTTAAAGTTTGTCAGTAACTTGCGGTGGTTCTCTCCTGGTACTCCGGTTTCCTCCACCGATAAAACTGACCGCCACGATATAGCTGAAATATTGGTGAAAGTGGCATTAAACACCATAAATCCAATCCAATGCTAACATTTAAATATAAACAAATTTTAAACAAATAACAAGGGTTGAATTAAAATTAGCAAATTTGTTACAATACTTTGAGACGTCACATTATTTGTTGCTGTTCATTCACGTTACACTTTCAGTGTCACTATATAAGGGTCCGACAACGCTCCTTTTGGAAATATTGAAACTATTTCCTTGGAAATATGAATATGACAAATTTCCATTGATACAGGCTAATGAAAATGGTTATTCTATTTATACATTAACTATATTTGTATATTTCAGTTACATTGGTGACTGTCAGATTATGACAGCTTGTCAGGACTTTGTCAACACTCATGGTGAAGATATCTTGCGGAAGAATTTATACAGGAATTTTAAATTACACATGATTAATCTGTTTGACTTTAGTTTGATCAAACCTGAAGAAGTACACAAAACATTAGCCAAACTGGAGGAAATTAAAATTAATTCTGTCATGTCATGATGAATTAGCTGGATTTTATTCACATTTATAGTTGCTTTAATGAGTACTTTTTAAATCTGTAATGCTGTTTATTTTGAGAAATTTTTAATTTTGGCTCAGAAGTGGGGACAATATTTTTTTTCTCATTGATAATTTCTAATGGATGCATATTTGATAGGACATATTAATTCTTAATGTTGAAGTAAAAATATTGTCAATTCTAAATAAAGAAATATGTAGAGGGGGTTATATAAAAATTCACAAGGAGAAAAAGGAGATTTTATTTCAAAGCTATAAGACAAAACTTTTGTTTTTAAAATATGTAAAGATTTCTGCTTCTTAATGTGTTCGGGAATGTTGTGGTCGTGATCGTGTGGTAGTTGGATAAACAAATACCTATTTTATCGGTGCCTATCACCACTAAAGTTTGAATCCTGCTCAGGTGAGGTGTACTCGATGCAACATTATGTGATAAAGTTTGTCAGTGACTTGCGACAGGTCGATTGTTTTCTCTGGGCAGTCCAGTTTCCTGCACCAATAAAACTGACCGCCATGTTATAACTGAAATATTGTTGCAAGTGTTGTTAAACACCAAAACCCTAACCCCTGAATGTGTTCTTCAGGAATGCAAATTTTAGCAAATTTTTTTCTTCAGTTATTTGACAATTGGTTGTGAAAGGCATAAACCCCTCTCCCCTCCTAAACTAAGTTAGGGTGCCTTTAAGTTACATTTCATTTACATGTGTATTTTAATGACTGTTTTTGTAAAACTAAAAAAAAAATCAGAACAGAATCCGATCGCAGAGGATGTTCGTGAGGATGCTATTCCAAGAAATATCGTAAGTTATGTGTTTATGTACTTATCAGGATCGTGATTGTATGGTAGTTGGATTTACAACTACCTATTCAATCAATGCCCATCACCGTTAAAGTTGTGAGTTCAAATCTCGCTCATGGGGAGGTGTACTTGATACAGTATTATGTGATAAAGTTTGTCAGTGACTTGTGACAAGGCAATGGTTTTCCTAGGGTACTCTGGTTTTCTCCACCTATAAATATGACTGCCACTATATAACTGAAATATTGTTTAAAGTGGCATTAAACCCCAAAATAATCATAACCCTAACATACTTAACCAAACTTGTTTATGCAAAATGTTCCATAAATTCTGTCATGTATACTGACTACTGTACGGTCACCAATGAGATGTACCTTTCTTTTGGCTATGTCAAGGCAAGATGTACACTAGCTCAACCCATAACTTACTATACATGTATTACTCGTGAATGTGCGGACTACTGTGTCTTTGCTCAACCCTTTATTTTATCTACAAATTAATGCAATTATATTCAACCTGATTGAAATGATAAATTAAAACAATAATTGTGGCTTCCAGAGGCGACCCTACTTTACGGAAGTACATAATCATTTCGAGCCGTACAGAGGTATAGCATAAGGAATTTCATGTACTGCAATCTTAGGGTAAAATTGCATATTGTATTGTCTCCTTGAAACAGTCCTCATGATGAGCACCTGTCCTCCGGCCCAAGACCAGTAAAACTTTGTTTCAGTTTTTATTTAGATATACAATGTATATGTAATATATATATATAGAATAAATTCAAGAATTTGATTCGAACCAGTAAATTCAAATTTTCATTTCGAGGACTGCTTGAAATGTGTACCGTAAAAGTACGGAGGTATGACATTCGTAAGGAATTTCATG
The DNA here is from genome assembly GCA_963383655.1 of Bathymodiolus septemdierum. Taxonomy (NCBI): domain Eukaryota; kingdom Metazoa; phylum Mollusca; class Bivalvia; order Mytilida; family Modiolidae; genus Bathymodiolus; species Bathymodiolus septemdierum. The sequence continues at coordinate 7,798,366 of OY726522.1, read as the reverse complement.
CACGCAATCTGCAATCTTGGGATAAAACTGCTTATTGTGTTGTCTCCTTAAAATGTGTAAAATATCCCAAATAATATTGTGCAATATATCAATTTTATGTGTGTAAGCCTGGCAGACACTTATGTAATGCATTAGTTTTGTGTTCAATATAGCTTTCATATCCCTACTTTGAACGTTATAAAAGGCAATTACAGTGAAATCTGTCTTAAGGCGAACCTCCTTGGGACCAACTTTTTTGTTCGGAATAGACTAGTGTTCTGTTTATAAAGGTTAAATTAACAAAGATGTCCTACATTGGGACTTTATTCAAAGTTTGGTTTATACAGGATTTCCGTTTATTCAGGGTTCGTTCGTTTTAGACAGGTTTCACTTTAGTAACAATTTTAATGTTTTTTGTATTCTACAACAAATACCAACTTTTTTTTTCTCTGCAATTGTTTTTACCTGAAACAATTTTTCCTTGTTTATACATAGTTTATTTTTTAATAGTGTCTGCGTGTACCAAGTAAATGTTGTTTCTTGTAAAAATACATTTTCAATTGACACACAGATAAAAAAAAACAATAATTCTTCTGAGAAATTGATGTTTAATATATGAATTTAGGATGTGTAAAACAAAAAAATCATAATTCCTTCCAACTATCAGGGTTAATAATATCTCATGACTTTCATGTAAAAATTGAACATATTTAATTTTGTGATATTATGTGGAGCTGAAAGGCAATTAAAAAATTGTTTTTTGATTTTGTTTCATTTGTTTTGCCAGTATAACATAAAACCTTTAAACAATGATGGTTCATAAACCTATTTAATAATGATGGCCTGCAAACCTATCAAATACAACAGAAGGTATGAATGACTCAGATATCTATGTGACTGCATTAAATTTGTTAATAGATTCCCATATCATCTTCTCTTGTTAATCTCTGGGTACTCCGGTTTCCTCCACCAAAAACACAGACTGCTGCAATATAACTGAAATATTGGTGAAAGTGGCATTGAGCACCATATTAACCCTCTCTTGTTAAACTACATTTTGTTTTATGGCCCATCAATAACCCATTAAGATGAACACTTCTGCATTAAAATTAGATGGAAACTAAACTTTCAAATTTCGGAAATGGGCACTTTCCATACTACAATGAAAATATGCATAAAAATTGGATAAAAAATAAAAATTCTGTATACCTTTCAAATATGCGAAATTTTGGAATTTTGATCCCTTCTCAAAATAAAATAGTAAATTTTTTGATGGAACATCAATCGCCCATTAAGATGTACACTTCACAAAAAACTGCATTAAATTTGGATGAAAAATTCAAATTTTCAAATTTTGATAATTGTTACCCTTTGGTCAAGTTTTTCTAAAAAAAAAAAACAACCCATGAAAGTCCATTGAAAGCTCTCAACACAATTCATTCAACAACCAAAAAACATCAAAATTTGTGTGATGTTTTTATTTTCACACCATGTAATGTTCTCAATTTATAGAGACTTTTGTTAATTAATCCAGAGGTCTTGTTTCTTTTGTGTACTTCTGATTAACAAAAAAAACTTTGTAGTGGACCATCCAATGAACATTTCTACCAAGTTTGGTTCCAATTGGTCCAGTGGTTTCAGAGAATAAGATTGAAATGTAAAAATTTACAGACACCAAATGATGACAATACCTCACTGACCCATTGGGTCAGGTGAGCTAAAAAGTAAGGATGATATTTGCACTTAAAACATTACAATTGTGAGGTTGTGTGTGCCGGTCATGGTTCATTTTTTCACTTGTGTCTTCATTTTGAAAGCCAACTCGGGAAGAGTTTGGGATTCTATTAACTGGTTTAGCCCTGCCACATGTTTGTACCTGTCCCAAGTCATGGCCTGGATTTCCAATGTACTACATGATGGTCTTGTGTGTTCATTTAGTTATGGGAGAGGTGATTGTTCATTTTGTTGATATTTGTGCAATTATTGACCATTGCTGTTTAAACTTTCTTTTAATAATTGGTTGGAATATTTCTTGAATGGTTTACTACAATTGTTTTCCCGTCAAATGGAAATCCACGATGACTTGCACCTAAGGTCATATTTTAGCATATAGAGCCTTATGGGATTTTTTTTTTTTTTTTTAAATCTTCTAAAAATTACAAATTGACTAAACATGGACTTTGTGAACCTATAAACATTCATGCCAAGCTTAGTACCAATTGGCAAAGTGGTTTCGGGGAAGATTAAAATATGAAAAGTTAAGACGACGACTACAGATGTAAAGTGATAACAATAGCTCACCTAAAAATAATAAGTCGATGAATGATTGATTGTTCTTTAATGCTAAGGAAGCAAGTTTTCAGCTATAAAATTGCGGGAACCAGTTACATTTCGACAAGATGATGATGTCTCCTTTGTACTAGACCAACACTAATAGTTGGATTTTAACAGTGCTAGCTCACTGGAAAAAAAAGTCCATGGGTAGACATGTCGCTCCACTTGAACATGTAATCTTGATTTCGAGCAGATTTGTCTTAGTTCATAATGTTGCATGCTTAGCTGAGCAGTAAAATGCAAATTTCATAGTCCTTGGTTTGACCTGATTGTGGCTCAAGTCCAATTGGGCCACGGGTTTATGAGAATTAAATTGATTTAAAAGCTAATGGACACAAAGTGATGACAAGACCCCTCATGGACCAAATGATCCAGGTGAGCTAATAAAAGGCTGCTCTAGTAGAGTACCAAGCAACTTTCCTGTAAAGTTTGCTTTCACTATGTTCAGTGGTTTATGTGAAGATTAAAAAAATTTCCAATATGGTCCTAAGTTAAATTATGTCTTGTACCCCACAACACAAAAGATCTAAAATTAGATTAGACATTCGTTAATCAATGTTCATTTTTAATCAATTTGTAATTTTTAGAATATTTTTTTAATCATTTTCCCATACGGCTGTACATTGGAAATCCAGGACCTGTCTTGGGACAGGTAAATAATTGTGGCAGGACTAAACCAGTTAATAGAATCCCAACCCTCCCCGAGTTGGTTTTCAAATGAAGACGAAAGTAAGTAAGTAAATTTTATTTAAAGTCGGCACATATATACATATAACAAATAACATGAGCTACATGAAGCTCTTAAAACCGACTAGCATATATACAAGCAAACATAATTTTTTTAAAACGGGCAAGCACAGATAATTCAAATATGAGCATATAAAAGCAAGTAAGAGCACATAAAAGCAAGTAAGAGCACATAAAAGCAAAGAAGAGCACATAAAAAGCAAATAGGAGCACATAAAAGCAGATAAGATCATATAAAAGCAAATAAGATCACAAAAGCAGATAATATCGCAAAAGGAAATTAGATCATATTAAAAGCAAACAAACCACACCAATCGGAAATATAATTTTTAAACTAGTCAAATGAGGACATAATTTCTGACCTTACTTGGCAATGTATTCCATAATCTTGATACTTCATACCTGAAAGAGTTTTTACCGTACTTTGTTGTTCTCGGTCTGGGAATATCAGCTGTATTTATATACCTAAAATTATATATATTATATTTAATGGTTACAAGGTCTTGTAAAAACAGTGGACTTTTCTTATGTATAATTTTGAAGGTCTCCAAGGCAGTTGTTCTCATTCTCTGGATTTTAAGTGAGGGTAATTTAGAATTTTGGAGTAGTGTTTCATATGAGCTGTCTGAATCATTGTAGATAAACCGGAGAGCACGTTCTTGTATTTTCTCAATTTTGTTGGAATTTTGTTCAGTACAGAAGTGCCAGGTAAGCGGACAGTAACTAAAATTTGACATAATAAATGAATGATAAATAGTAAGTTTGCCAAATCTGTCCAGATGTTTTCCTATCCGCTTTAAAACATTCAATTGCCTTGCAGCCTTCTTACAAATATTAGCAATATAACTGTTGAAATTTAATTTGAAGTCAATGGTGACACCCAACAGTTTGACTTCATCATCACAGACTGGAAATTCCATCTAAATTAAATATAATAATTTTATCATGAGTTTTTTTACCGACAGAAATAGCCTGGAATTTCTCAGGATTTGCCTGCATTTTATTGACAGAAAACCAATTAATTAATGCCTTACTATCCTCTTCTAAGGAGGCTATAACTTTTTCTAAAGATTTGTCTGATTTTGACAAGGTGTTGTCATCTGCATAGTTATATAATTCACATTTGTGCATAAAGAAAAATAGATCATTGACAAAAATTTTAAATAAAATTGGACCCAATATGGAGCCTTGAGGAACACCTTTAACAATATCTAATAAATCACTAGTATTTTGACCAATTTTGACACATTGTGCACAAATGAACAATGATAGTACATGCAACCTCTCAATTGTAATGTTTTAAGAAGCAAATATCACCATTCTTACTTACATTTTAGCTCATCTGACCCAAAGGATCATGTGAGGTATTGGCATCTGTATATTTTAACATTTCAATCTATTACATGGCAGTTGTCTATCATTATATAAACCAAAACCATAATATACAAAAATGTACTAAAACTATAAAGGTAAGGGCCGATTTTGGTTCTCATGCAGATAATTATACTTTATACTTCATATAATCTTATTTTGTTTTAACACAAAAATTGGAATGTTCCAATGATGCACTTGGCTGCAAATAGGGCACCAACAATGGAGATAATTTGCCTATTGTTGGGAATTTTTATTTTTTTCATTTTAGCCCGATTTTGTTCCCTTCTATTATATATCTGTTTCTAGTGTCTACTGAATCAATATGTACTAAATTTGAAGAGATGTATGTCAACACAATTAGATGCAATTATGAATTTTATTTTTTTCCCTTCAAAATGATAACTGCAACTATAGAAACGAGAACCTGAGAGACACTACAAAATACATATAAATATATGCATTTGAAGATGTTTGTGAACGATTTTTGAATATTGTTGGATGGTAAATTGATATATGTTTAATTAAATTGAAAGCTGAAATTTGTACAATGATGACTGTTGCCTTAGAAACATGATTTTATATCTGTACCAGGACCAGTTGATTAGTGAAAGGTGTGACAATATTTTGTTGTACATAATACACAATGTAATGCCCATCATTGATGTTCACCCAACAACAAATTGCATGCAAACAATTATGTACTATCCACAGTGCTGATTGCTAGCATATTTTAAACAGTAACAAACTTTATTTTAGAACTTAACATAGAAAAAAATCACAGTCATTACTAGATGAGAAAACTGCTAAAAACTGACAAATATTAGTAGAAAAAAAATCCAAAATTTTAAACGACCCTGTATGCTCACCATAGGGAAAACACTCACACACCCTTTGTGACACCTTTGGGCCCATTGTTTCTTTTATGCACTTCTGATGAACAAAAAAAAACATTTGTAAGGGACCAATTAATGAACATTCCGACTAAGTTTAGTTCCCAATTGGTCCAGTGGTTTCAGAGAAGAAGATGAAAATGTAAGTGTATGGATGCCAAGTGATGGCAATACCTAACATGGCACTTTGGGTCAAGTATGCTAAAAAAAAACATTCATAAGTTCACAAAAAAGACTGCAGCCTTTCACAGAAATCACATCAAGAAAACATGTTTAGTACAATAACAGGTCATGATCAGATTTGGTTTATGGTGTTTAACACCACTTTCAACAATATTTCAGTTATATATCGTGGTGGTCAGTTTTATTGATGGAGGAAACCGGAGTACCAAGAGAAAACCACTGACCTGTTGCAAGTCACTGACAAACTTTATCACATAATGTTGTATCGAGTACACCTCACCTGAGCCGGGTTCGAACTCACAACATTAGTGGTGATAGGCACTGATTGGACAGTTAGTTGGAAATCCAACTACCATACGATGACGGCCCCAGACTAGTAATTAAAAAGGTGGAATCTGTTGGTTGTGGACCATCTAATGACAGAGAATCAAATTAAAGACTTCTAATAGATGTAAGCAGAACCTGCATGTAGAATAGAATATCTCAGTTGATATGATATTCCAGAGCTTGTTTTCCATCATGATTTCCTTTATGATAGAGAGTTGCTGCTAACAAGTGTGTTAACTGAACCAAAGTTTCCTAGTGGTAAGTAAAATGTAAGTCATTGCTTCGAAACTTTTACACTTGCCATCATGACATGGTTGACTGTTATGGAATACATGTATCTGTGTCACAGATAAACGAGGGAATGTTCCGTTAGACGTATTCACAATCCTGTCATTTCCTCTTTTCAGACTAATCACTGAATATAAATTGTCACTGGGTTTTTAACATAAGTAAGTAACATTACGGTTGCCACTAGTCAATAAAGAACTGCTTTTCCTTATGGAGCACCTGTGTTAAACACATAGTTTCTACAAGGCTTTTTTGCTCAGCTCAATCTTTTGTTTATAGAGGTGGGTAGGGATGATAAAATCTAGTGAATACCTGTATGTAGCGGATAGAATACATGCTGCATCAACAGATTTATCAGCTGTCATTCTGTGATTACATGGATTACATTTTCAAAAAGGCTATGTGATAGCAGCTCTACTGTTTAAACAATGAAGTTTTCTAATTTGGAGGTAAAATATGTCAAAATGTTATCTGTTTCCAAGGAAACTGAACAAAGAACAATACCAATTCCTATATACTGCTCAGTCTTCTCAGAATTAGGGACAGTCGTGGTGGTGATCGTATGGTATGTGGATTTACAACTACCTGTGCAATCAGTGCCTATCTCGCCACTAATCTTGTGAGTTCTTACCTTGTTCATGGCGTGGTGTACTAGATACAACATTATGTGATAAAGTTTGTCAGTAACTTGCAACAGGTTGGTGGTTTTCTCTTGATAAAGTTTGACCCAATTTCACTTTACCAATATGATATATTTTCATGTTTTCTTAATCTAATACCCTGAGAGAAATGGAAACACTGCTAAATCAATAAACATTACAGGACAGGTTACAATATAGTTTTATATATTTCTATGGATACTTAAAAAAAAAAAGAAAAAAAAAAAAGCAATAATATAAACCTGATGATCGGGCAATGACAAGTTTCTAAACAAACTTCATTTGGCAGAGGACAGATGTTGAACAACAGATAAGAATGCATATTTTATTGAATATAAAATTCACTTCTGCATCAAAGGGATGTCATGGTCACGATCATATAGTTATTGGAATTACATCCAAATATGCAACTAATGTCTAACACCATTGGTGTTATTGCGAGTTCCACTACTTGTGTACTTGGTAAACCTGTGATAAATTTTACTTGGACAAAGTCGGAGGTTTCTTTGGTTATTTTGGTTTCCTTCACTTATAAATCTTTGAAAATGGTGTTAAATACTGATAATCCTAATCCACTTCAGAGCTCATGTACGATTTTTGTACTCTTCTTAAAAAAACAGATAATTAGATCACTGTATTCGGTGTTTTAATTGGATGATTTTTGAGTATAGCACAACTTCATGCTCAACAATTTTATTTATTTCCATCTGCATCTAATCATGAAGATTTCTCTTGCTTTTTTTGGACAGTAACTTTCCAAAGTTCCTGTTAAAAATTTAAGAAGAGATTAATAATATTAAACGAGTACAACAAATGAAAAACAAAGAAAAATATTATAATTACTTGCTCTGATACATGTGTGTCCTTGTTTAGTATTTTTCATCACATGGAGTTTTTTGTACAGCAAAACTAATCAAAGAATGATTGACCTTACAATGAGACCTTTAAACTTCACATTAAAAAGACCTCTATAAAAGACAATAGGGATTGTATTTATTCAATTGGACAGTCCATCTTCCAACAAATTTAAATACCCTGACCAACATCAACTCATATACACGAAAGGTTTTTCATTGCAATAAAAAAAAATCATGGCAGTAACTTCTTTTCAAATGAGGATTCTTTGTTTAAAAAATACTTTGTCAACCTCACAAAAAATATCTGAGCTTAAATTTATTTTTTTACCAGTTCTTTAGTTCTTTTGTATTGAAAACATTGAGGAACATCATCTACAAGAGACACTTTAAACTGAACTTCATCTGATAAATCTTCTATCTGGTTGAGACATTCTCTAAAGTGTTGATAAGCTGGACATGCAACATCTAAATCTGTCACAGTAAACACAAACCTGAAATAGTAGAATAATGATGAAATAAAAAATGGAAGATTTGTCCTTGACCTCAATGTAATAAATTCCATTTTCCCAATTTTATTCTATAATTATATTGTAATAATATTTTTGATAGGAGTTATTTCCTTTACAACAGACAAATTGGTACCCGTTCTAGAAAGAGCAAATGGGAAATATTGGGGCATTTTTTCCTGCATTAAAGGGAAATAACACTATAAAAAAATGTAAAACTTTAGAATTAAATCTGGAATGTGCAAAAGGTCTATTAATATCTTTTTCCTTTACTTTTTTTTATCATTTATTCTAATTTATATACATTGTATTTGTATTTTCCTCTCCTACCAAACTTAATGGTACAATTCTGATTAGAATCTAAAGTTATATTTTTTTATAGAAGTTATTTTATTTCCAATAATCTGTTCAGTAGTCGGTGCTTCGGCACTGACATGGTTTATTAGATAGATTTATTACTGAAATCTACAGTTCCTTAATAATGTATTCATTTATGAAACCAAGGTTCTCCTCCCTCAGGCATAGGTGGCCTTAGCCGATTTTGTCTATCCTGTTTAAGCCCTTTGGTTTTATTGCTCCCAAAACTTTATATTATTTGGCTTTCCAATCTTTCGTTTTGAGAGTACCTGATGAAGGTTATTCCAGAAAAGCGTTGTGCGCACTAAATTTTATATATACCGTTTTTTGGTACGTATAGAGCGTAAATCTTATGCTTTGAAATGATAATTTGTAGGTGGGGTGCGTTTTATGCATAAGAGCAAGTATCAGACACTTTTTTCAGGTCGCGCAGAGAATTTCCGATAGCATAGCTTCGAGTCCATGACCGGCAATATTCCCAATGATCGACGAATTCATGTTCAAATAACATTAATTGTGTTCATTATATATGTGTTATTTAAAATAAATTGTATAAAAATTGTAGTTATTGCTTGTTCATTGCCTTTTTGAAAGGTTTGTAAATATATATTTATTCTCGATGTTTGTCAATAATGCATTGGTGTTGTTGTTCGGAACTAATTGTCTATACGAATGCAGGAATAACTGTCAAATGTTTGCTATCAGACATGTTTGGTACAATGTATTTGTAAATTTACAAGAGTGCTGCTCTGAAATTATAAAATCGTTGCCTGTTTGACCGACAGTTCTGTTTGAAGCTGCCATATTATTTGCACAGATGATGTATTGGTCATGTGACACCTTTATATTAGGAAAAATAAAAGAAAGTTTTTCGTGTAGAGTGGGTTTCTATTTCGTCTGTCAATTAAAGTGATATTTTACCTTTTTGCAATCTCTTTTTTTCCTGCCATGAAATTACATGTGTTTGGGTATTGAACCTTTGTTTGATTTATCAATTTTTACAGCAGTTGACAAGGTCAAGGACCGTATACTGTATAACAAGGTGTGAAAAGATAATTGAACATACTGAGACACCTGTCAATATTTATGAAAAAGACAATTGAATACTTGTAAATCATTAAAGCAGGTTATGAATGTAATTTAGATTTATCACATGTGTGTTTGTGCATAGGATTTAATTTGTTTATATAACCGTTAACTAAAATAAAAGAAAGCGGATAATTTTTACCTATGATTTTATTCGAAATTTGATCAGGTCTTAATTAACGTTATTACCTTTGTATTGTTTTCTCTTTACGAGCTTGGACACACATGTAATATTTGAATCGATCGTAATTACTTCTTATTACAAGCTTGACCCAAGCTTGCCTATCTTTGATCACATGAACGGTTCATTATTTGATGAATTTACTGATTAAAGATTAAACATATCTACATATTTATTATTTAAAATAACCATAATTCGCGTGAAGAACGACAAAAAAAAAATATATTAACTGCTTCATCCGTATCATTTTCATTGCCGTTTTGAACTTGTTTTCAAATTAAACATTAGCGATAAACTTCCTGCATTCACAAACCAGCTAATTTTCATTTGCAAAATCTAGAATAATCGGTTTAAACTCTTTTAACAAAACTAATTTAATATTTCCCTGTCTAAAGTTTATTAAAAATACATGGATTTACAAATACTTGATCTGTGGTAAGCAGTATTTTGTCGTTTGAACGAGGATTTCTGCCGTGAATGTTTTACTGAATCTTCCTGCGTTCTATAGATAGGAACTAGAATTTCCCCCAGATTTTTTGAGGAGGAAAGGGGGTGCATTTTATGCACCAGTGTGTTTAATAGACACAAAAAGACGGTATGTTTTAATTTTAATGTTGAATTAACTAATAAATTTTCTATTTGCTATAAAATTATCCCATGATTGGTATTTATTTACCTTTCTCTAAGGAGATATACCAGGTATTTATTCCCTGGTTGGTATTTATTTACCTTTTCTCTAAGGAGATATACCAGGTATTTATTCCCTGATTGGTATTTATTTACCTTTCTCTAAGGAGATACACCAGGTATTTATTCCCTGATTGGTATTTATTTACCTTTTCTCTAAGGAGATATACCAGGTATTTATTCCCTGATTGGTATTTATTTACCTTTCTCTAAGGAGATATACCAGGTATTTATTCCCTGATTGGTATTTATTTACCTTTCTCTAAGGAGATACACCAGGTATTTATTCCCTGATTGGTATTTATTTACCTTTTCTCTAAGGAGATATACCAGGTATTTATTCCCTGATTGGTATTTATTTACCTTTCTCTAAGGAGATATACCAGGTATTTATTTCCTGATTGGTATTTATTTACTTTTTCTCTAAGGAGATATACCAGGTATTTATTCCCTGATTGGTATTTATTTACCTTTTCTCTAAGGAGATATACCAGGTATTTATTCCCTGATTGGTATTTATTTACCTTTCTCTAAGGAGATATACCAGGTATTTATTCCCTGATTGGTATTTATTTACCTTTCTCTAAGGAGATACACCAGGTATTTATTCCCTGATTGGTATTTATTTACCTTTTCTCTAAGGAGATATACCAGGTATTTATTCCCTGATTGGTATTTATTTACCTTTCTCTAAGGAGATATACCAGGTATTTATTTCCTGATTGGTATTTATTTACTTTTTCTCTAAGGAGATATACCAGGTATTTATTCCCTGATTGGTATTTATTTACCTTTTCTCTAATGAGATATAACAGGTATTTTTCCCTGATTGGTATTTATTTACCTTTTCTCTAAGGAGATATACCAGGTATTTAAACAAGTATTAGACAACAATCCATATCCAGTTCTAAATAAGGCATCTGTAATGTCGTCATCATAAATTACTGTAAAAATATAGTAAACAAATCATTACATCATTTCTAAATATAACATACAAAATGAAAACAAAGTCTTTTCATTTACATGATTGACACAACTGATTTGTCACTTGATACTGTAATTTTGTAAAGAAAGGTGGAAATTGAAAAAAAAAAAAAAAAAAAAAGATAAGTAGTGCTCTGTTTCTAGCATTTCATTCTGAATAAGCATTTATTTTATGTTGCAATACTTTAATGTAGATGGTATCAGAGTGGCACAAGCCAAGTTGATATTGCTGTCAAGTACATGTAGGTGAATGTCATGTTATGTTGAAATCACAGTTAATATTAAAGTTTGTTTTTGCCTGCAAAAACGTATGTCTCCCCCCCCCCCCCCCCCCATCCCACAAACTAGTCAAAGGTAAAAAATCTATTTAGGTAACAAATAAAATTAAGCTTCAATGAATAAGAAAATTAAACTGTTTTTAATCCATGAAAAACAAAAAAATTTGATCAAAAGTGCTAAAGCAAAGGTTACAGGTACTATTCCATATTGTCATGGCAAAGTTCCCCATTCCAGAAAATTGCTCAGCCTATGTTCCAATGATTTTAAAGGAGTTTTGTTCTTCTAAAATCAATGGATTGGTGATGAAAAACTTTTCAGGGAAATAGTGACATTATGATAGACTCTTGTACATATATATATATATATATATACAAGTTTCAGTAAGGGATATTACACTAGAGTGTTTGCAAATAACTCCCACAAAATTTCCTGGTAATATGCACAACTACACATGGTGTCCTTACTACCTACCAAGTTTATTGAAATTCTGTTCAGTATTTTCAGAGGAGTTGTGCTGACAAGCTGCTTCAGAAGTATATTTCGGGACATTTTTAAGTTCAAAGGGGCATAACTCCCACAAAATTTAGGGGATCAAAATTTCCTGGTAATATGCACAACTACATATGGTGTCCTTACTACCTACCAAGTTTCATGAAATTCTGTTCAGTAGTTTCAGAGGAATTGTGCTGACAAGCTGCTTCAGAAGTATATTTCGGGACATTTTTAAGTTCAAAGGGGCATAACTCCCACAAAATTTAGGGGATCAAAATTTCCTGGTAATATGCACAACTACATATGGTGTCCTTACTACCTACCAAGTTTCATGAAATTTGTTCAGTAGTTTCAGAGTTGCGCTGACAAACTGTGTTACGAACAGACGGACAGGACAAAACCAATATGTCTCCCCACCAAAGTGGGGGGAGACATAAATAAGGGGAATAACTCAGAAACGACAAATGTCAGATATTTCCAAATCAAAGTGGTGAGTTCGAATCCCACTCACAGCGAGGTCAACTTGATACAACATTATGTGATAAAAGTTTGTCAGTGACTTGCAGTAGGTCGGTGGCTTTCTCTGGGTACTACGGTTTCCTCCACCTATAAAACTGATGATATAACTGAAATATTGCTGAAAGTGGTGTTAAACACCATAACCCTAACCCTTACCGTCAGCAGAGATAATAACATCAGAAGACTCTACCATATCAATATCTGTCAAATTCTGACTAGTGCAATCTTGATTTTCTTCTTCTGAAAATAAATACCCCCAAAATATTTAATTTTTTTTATTCACTTTGATTTTAAGAAATACACCAGAATTATTTTTTTCTTTGTCTAGGAATTTTACTGAGCAACATATTGTGTAGAAAGTCAACACGAATACAATTTGATAACATTTGTATATATGATATACATGTATATATGTAAGACTTGGATCGACATCCAGACTCTTATCGATATCCAATCCTCAAACCCATGTCCAATTTCTACATCACAGACATCTGTACCTCAGATCTATGTCCTTTTTTCAAATTTTCAAATCAATGTTCTTTTTCAAATTCTCAAATCGGCATCCAATTCTCGAATTTATGGCCATTTCTCCCATCAACGTCCATTGACATCACTGACGTTTGCCCTAACCCTAACCTTAACTAATAAATCGGCCACAGATCTGAGAATTTGGAAAGGATGCCGATTTGAGAATACCCTTAAATTGGACCATGTTTTGAGATAATGACGTTAGTGGATGCCGATTTGAGTTCAGACGCTGATCTGAGTCTATCATATATAAACCCCGCCACAGACCTTGATTTCCAATGCCATATGTACTTCATTATCTTTTTTGTGTTCTGTGATTTGAGGTGAGAGGTAGTTGTTTGTTTTGTTCGTAACATTGTTATTTTTGCTGTGATTGAGGTATAAGAACAATCTTGGTAAAATATGCCACATTAAGTCACTTCATTATTTGTTCTTTCTATATCTGACAAAGGGATCGTCATGATCATATGGTAGTTGGATTTACAACTACCTGTGCAATCAGTGCCTATCACCACTAATGTTGTGAGTTCAAATCCCGTTCAGGAGAGGTGTACTCGATACAACATTACATGATTTTTGTCAGTGACTTGCGACAGGTCAGTGGTTTTCTCCGGGTACTCGGTGTCCTCCACCAATAAAACTGACATTGTTGAAAGTGGCGTTAAACACAATAACCTAACCATTATTTCAAAATCTGACGAAAAAAAGAGTGTACCGGTATTTTACTATTCCTACCAGGAGAAAATTTGTTGCTAAACCAATCCAGTTCCATCACAGTGAAGTTTATATCTTCCTTAGTATTGTTGAGGTTCAGGTTGTGTTGTGCTAAATTTATAATGTCTTTACCAATATCTGTAATAAAAAAACTTACCATTATATATCAATAAACATTTTTTTTTGCAGTAATTTAGGTAAGTTCCTGATACAGACAACAATATTACAAATTACATATATCGTTAAATCCAGGGCATGAAGATTTACCTTAGTGACACTAACAACAAATAACTCATGTTATATGGGTTACTATAACTTTTAAAAAAAATTATGAAGGATCTGACGTTAAGAGCTTGTCCAAAAATAGCAATGAACATTTTAGGGTAGGCACAAAAATTAGGATTGCTAGCATTAGCAGAAACTTATTTTATTTGGCCTGATGGATAGGGTGAGAAATTTTGCTTTCGTGCATCAGGCCATCAAAGATGATGCTGAAAGTTGTCTTTTACGTGACAAGAGCATGGAACTCTACAAACTCGAGACACTCACATCTCGTCCTAAGGGCCAGTTGTGTATTTGATTCTTCCTGCATAACTTTCGTACGTGTTAATTGCACCCTGGAGCTCAGGAACTATGTCCTATTTCTATACCCCCGGGCAGGGCTGTCTTTACAGCATCATAGGCCCCCAAGCAAAGCAGTGCTGGGGCCCTACCTAAACATATATATTTATTGTATTGGCACTTCCAACAAAGTCAGTGTTTAAGCATTAAAAAACATGGGGCCTCTATGGTCGTTGGGCCTCCGGGCAATTGCCCAGCGTGCCCATGCGTTAAGACGGCACTGCCCCAGGGCTCCCTCAGTGAGAAATTTTAAGGACGTATGTTACAAAATTGCTTTGACTTATTGTAATTTCTTTCACTGCATGTTATAACGCTTTTCCCATCTTTACTTCAAATTAAACAAGATCAGGCACTTTAAATTAATCCTCTTAGTACACCATAACTGTTTACCTGTACATATCACATGATCTGCATACAAGGCAGCTACAATACTTGTTAATCCAACTCCTGCTCCAAGATCAAGGATTCTCTTTCCTTTGAAGTCATTCCTGCTACTTACAACAAAATCTGCCATATACAAACTAGCCAACCATATCTATAAATAAAACCAAAGCATTAAAGACACAAATGAATATGCTCTCATACTAAACAATAAAATACATGTTTGATATTGTGAAATACTAAAGAACACAGTGTCAAGACAGAAAACAATTCGTGGGTCTTTTATGCTGTACATGTAAAATTGTGATTAAGAAAAATTAATGTTGTCCCATTGTTCTCGTTATATATAGAATAACTCAGTTTGGTTCTTGTCCCATGTAAATGATTCACCAACAAATAATACAAGTTTCAATTATTTTATTTTCCAATGCGTTGAACTGTACCCCTTGTGTGCCTTCCAGGGACTTTGATTACCAGTTAAGTTTACTTGTACTAATTCATGTCAGTTGTCTGTGTTTTTCATATATATCTTAAATCATACACAAATTATTGTAATCATTGTATATAAATTTATTATGTGATTATTCTGCTCGCAAGAGCGCCTCTGATTACATGTGTTGCTTGTTTGTTTATATGTACTTATTGTAAAACACTTTATTTAAATTCATGACTTATTGGAAAGAGGCCTGAAGAAAATGTAACACTTCTAAATTCATCTCCATGCCCCTTCCTTTGGTAGATAATTTATTGAATCAATTTTATTCAATATCACTAATAAAAATAATAGTTTTTATTTATAAATGATGACATGAATATTTAACTGCCACTCATGATCAATTTTACACATCATTTTTGGACAAAATATATATGGAAATTACCTGGCATAATTAAGCTGAACAGTATTTTCATTTTGACTTTTCACATTTTTTAAGCAGGTTTGGACATAGTAAAATATATTTAACTTTATTTAAGTTATAATAATTAAAATAATAAAATCTGTTTTACCTGCAGTCCAACATCTTCTAGGTTTGTTTCAAGTTTATGTGCTAAAAATACAGTAAACATTGATAATGTTGAATATATATCAAAGACCATTGGGTAGACAGGTTCAAAACTTAATCTAAATCCATGGATGATTTAAAAGAATTGTTACTTTTTAGTATGATGAGCATTTATGTACACAATTCTATTGTACAAAATAATAAATGACATACTACAATGCTTATTAATTTTCATGTAATAACTAGCTTGCAACAATAAATTGTACCAGGCCAAGAACATTGTGTAAAACATGTTGCAAAAGTTTACATAAAATTAAAAGATACTGTATCAATAGCTGAACAGAGAAATTGAATATTTACACAAGTAACTTGCAAAAACTAGAGGCTCCGTGGGTTGAGCCTGTGTCGCTCACCTGTCATTTTGTTTTAAGCAAACTTTATACAAAACCCTCCATAGGTATTTCCTAACAAATTTCAATTAATTTGGCCTTATGGATTTAGAGAAGATTTTTTTAATTGGCCAATCGCAAACAAGAACTACATATGACGGCCATATTAGCTGTATGGTCGGCAGGAAATATGGCAATTTTGAACAGGATCTCCCATACAAATTAACAATTCATTGTGCCTCCTAGTTTCAGAGAAGATGTTTTAAATTTCAGCAAATCAGAAATAAGAATTGTCCATGATGACCATGTTTTTTGTCCAATTGGAAAGATATGAAGCAATCCTATAGAGGACCTTCCATTGGCATTGATACTTCCTGTACAATTTTGCCAAGTGGTTTCAGAGGAGAAGATTTTTAGAAATCGACCAACCAGAAAAAAGAATTGCATATGGCGACAATGTTTGTAAACGGATCGGGATGATATGAAGAATCTTAATAGAGGACCTTCCATAGATGCTTCCTACCAAGTTTCGGTTCATTTGGCCCAGTGGTTTCAGAGGAGAAAATTTTTGGAAATCGACCAACCAGAAACAAGAATTGCCTATGGCGGCCATGTTTGTTAACGGATCTGGATGAAATGAACAATCTTTATAGAGAATCTTCGGTTCATTTGGTCAAGTGGTTTTAGAGAAAAAGATTTAAATGTGAATAACGGATAACAGATGCCAAGTGATGGAAAAAGCTTAAATTGCCTTTGGCAAGGCGAGCTATAAACACCTAAAGTACAATCATCAATTAATACCTATTGTTATAACAGAACAGCCTACTTTTCTTTTTCTTCTCTTCACAACAATATCACCATCTTGATCATTTCTAATTTTAACAGCAATATCAAAGTTCCCATCTGTATGTATCAAGTTGACCCTTTTCAGAGTATTATTTGATCTTATAGAATCACCAGTGTTATCAATCACGGCAGCTTTTTCTGGGGTAATTTCTGTTCCACTCGACTCACCACTTTTATCAATCAGGCTAGCCTTTTCTGCAGAAATTCTTGATCCACTCGACTCACCACATTTAACAAACACATCACCTTTTTCTGCAGTAATTTCCGATCCACTTGACTCACCATATTTATCAATTACATCACCTTTTTCCGCAGTAATGTTTGATCCACTCGACTCACCACATTTATCAATATCATCAGCATTGTCTAGAATAATATCTGATCCACTTGAACAATCACTTTTATCATTTGAGTCAATCTTTCCTCCCTTATCTTCTGTTCTTTTTTCTTTCAAATCCTCGTTATCTATTCTAAAAATAGATTTCTGTCTTTTTCCACGTGGCGATACTTCCTCAGAAAAGTAAAATCTAGAAACTATAAAAACAAAATTTACAATGTAAATAGCTTTGGTGAGTGAATGAACTATGTTATTTACTTTTTCACTACCAGTAATTTTGATTTTTCTGTAATTTTCTGAAGCAAGCAATTTCACCAGACCAAACAAGTCATGAGTTATTGTCCTCACTGTGGGTCAGTCGTCAACTTAGTCGTCCGTAAAATTTTACATTTCAATCTCTCTGACTCTGTATTGTAAGACTGATATGTATGTGGTTTTTCCATGGAATTCCTTAGAAAAATGTCTGTCTGAAGTCATAACAGCAGATTTGTTGTACATGACTTATCTGTGTCAGGAATATAAGGGAGCCAAAAGGAAATAACACCCAAAATTACAAAGAAAATATTTAAGTTTAACATTGTTCTCTATATAAAAATGAATAAAATATTTTTTTTTAAACTAGACTTGATTGAACACAAACTGTATAACACAACCTCAAGTTGGTTGGTTTTATGGTGTTTAACACCACTTTCAACAATATTTCAACTATATCGTGGCCGTCAGATTTATTAGTGGTGGAAACCGGAGTACCCGGAGAACACCACCGACCCGTCACACTTCACTGACAAACTTTATCACATAATATTGTACACCTCTCCCTGATCGGAATTTGAACTGAAAACATCAGTGGTGATAGGCACTGAATGCATAGGTAGTTGTAAATCCAACTACCATATGATCACGGCCACGACAGTCCCTGACTCTCGTTGATCCCAAAACTTTGAATATTGGGAAATATTATAATTTATTTTTAACACAAAAGTCATTCCCTTACCAAATTTTGGCTGACCACTGATGATGGATTATGTGTCAATTTAGAGAACCACAGTAAAATAAAAATCAGCTGGCTAGTTCCAAATGTTTACAAATATAGCAAATGTTGAAAGAGCACAATAAGGAATTAGTGAGGGATTGTTATCTTCAAATGAGCAATTTTTCAGATATCTCTTGGTTGCATTCGATGAGATAATGATGATGTCCGCTTTGTACTAGACCAATATGCCAATTTTTTCCACTGCTAGATCACTGAAACAACAGTTCATGCTTAGAAATGTTGCTCCACTCGGACACACTATCCTGATTCCGAGATCAACCCGTGTTTGTTCTTATTTCTTAAAGAAGCAGCAACTACCAATTTCATAGTCTTTGGTTTGACCCAACCAGGGTCTGGAATCCACAATCTACCACACCTATAGTCTTTGGTTTGACCCAACCAGGGTCTGGAATCCACAATCTACCACACCTATAGTCTTTGGTTTGACCCAACCAGGGTCTGGAATCCACAATCTACCACACCTATAGTCTTTGGTTTGACCCAACCAGGGTCTGGAATCCACAATCTACCACACCTATAGTCTTTGGTTTGACCCAACCAGGGTCTGGAATCCACAATCTACCACACCTATAGTCTTTGGTTTGACCCAACCAGGGTCTGGAATCCACAATCTACCACACCTATAGTCTTTGGTTTGACCCAACCAGGGTCTGGAATCCAAAATCTACCACACCTATAGTCTTTGGTTTGACCCAACCAGGGTCTGGAATCCACAATCTACCACACATATAGTCTTTGGTTTGACCCAACCAGGGTCTGGAATCCACAATCTACCACACCTATAGTCTTTGGTTTGACCCAACCAGGGTCTGGAATCCACAATCTACAACACCTATAGTCTTTGGTTTGACCCAACCAGGGTCTGGAATCCACAATCTACCACACCTATAGTCTTTGGTTTGACCCAACCAGGGTCTGGAATCCACAATCTACCACACCTATAGTCTTTGGTTTGACCCAACCTGGGTCTGGAATCCACAATCTACCACACCTATAGTCTTTGGTTTGACCCAACCAGGGTCTGGAATCCACAATCTACCACACCTATAGTCTTTGGTTTGACCCAACCAGGGTCTGGAATCCACAATCTACCACACCTATAGTCTTTGGTTTGACCCAACCAGGGTCTGGAATCCACAATCTACCACACCTATAGTCTTTGGTTTGACCCAACCAGGGTCTGGAATCCACAATCTACCACACCTATAGTCTTTGGTTTGACCCAACCAGGGTCTGGAATCCACAATCTACCACACCTATAGTCTTTGGTTTGACCCAACCAGGGTCTGGAATCCACAATCTACCACACTTATAGTCTTTGGTTTGACCCAACCAGGGTCTGGAATCCACAATCTACCACACCTATAGTCTTTGGTTTGACCCAACCAGGGTCTGGAATCCAAAATCTACCACACCTATAGTCTTTGGTTTGACCCAACCAGGGTCTGGAATCCACAATCTACCACACATATAGTCTTTGGTTTGACCCAACCAGGGTCTGGAATCCACAATCTACCACACATATAGTCTTTGGTTTGACCCAACCAGGGTCTGGAATCCACAATCTACAACACCTATAGTCTTTGGTTTGACCCAACCAGGGTCTGGAATCCACAATCTACCACACCTATAGTCTTTGGTTTGACCCAACCAGGGTCTGGAATCCACAATCTACCACACCTATAGTCTTTGGTTTGACCCAACCAGGGTCTGGAATCCACAATCTACCACACCTATAGTCTTTGGTTTGACCCAACCAGGGTCTGGAATCCACAATCTACCACACCTATAGTCTTTGGTTTGACCCAACCAGGGTCTGGAATCCACAATCTACCACACCTATAGTCTTTGGTTTGACCCAACCAGGGTCTGGAATCCAAAATCTACCACACCTATAGTCTTTGGTTTGACCCAACCAGGGTCTGGAATCCACAATCTACCACACCTATAGTCTTTGGTTTGACCCAACCAGGGTCTGGAATCCACAATCTACCACACATATAGTCTTTGGTTTGACCCAACCAGGGTCTGGAATCCACAATCTACCACACCTATAGTCTTTGGTTTGACCCAACCAGGGTCTGGAATCCACAATCTACCACACCTATAGTCTTTGGTTTGACTCAACCAGGGTCTGGAATCCACAATCTACCACACTTATAGTCTTTGGTTTGATCCAACCACGGTCTGGAATCCACAATCTACCACACCTATAGTCTTTGGTTTGACCCAACCAGGGTCTGGAATTCACAATCTACCACACTTATTGTCTTTGGTTTGACCCAACCAGGGTCTGGAATCCACAATCTACCACACCTATAGTCTTTGGTTTGACCCAACCAGGGTCTGGAATCCACAATCTACCACACATATAGTCTTTGGTTTGACCCAACCAGGGTCTGGAATCCACAATCTACCACACCTATAGTCTTTGGTTTGACCCAACCAGGGTCTGGAATCCACAATCTACCACACTTATAGTCTTTGGTTTGATCCAACCAGGGTCTGGAATCCACAATCTACCACACTTATAGTCTTTGGTTTGATCCAACCAGGGTCTGGAATCCACAATCTACCATACTTATAGTCTTTGGTTTGCCCCAAACAGGGTCTGGAATCCACAATCTACCACACTTATAGTCTTTGGTTTGACCCAACCAGGGTCTGGAATCCACAATCTACCACACTTATAGTCTTTGGTTTGACCCAACCAGGGTCTGGAATCCACAATCTACCACACTTAGTCTTTGGTTTGACCCAACCAGGGTCTGGAATCCACAATCTACCACACCTATAGTCTTTGGTTTGACCCAACCAGGGTCTGGAATCCACAATCTACCACACATATAGTCTTTGGTTTGACCCAACCAGGGTCTGGAATCCACAATCTACCACACCTATAGTCTTTGGTTTGACCCAACCAGGGTCTGGAATCCACAATCTACCACACTTATAGTCTTTGGTTTGATCCAACCAGGGTCTGGAATCCACAATCTACCACACTTATAGTCTTTGGTTTGATCCAACCAGGGTCTGGAATCCACAATCTACCATACTTATAGTCTTTGGTTTGCCCCAAACAGGGTCTGGAATCCACAATCTACCACACTTATAGTCTTTGGTTTGACCCAACCAGGGTCTGGAATCCACAATCTACCACACTTAGTCTTTGGTTTGACCCAACCAGGGTCTGGAATCCACAATCTACCACACCTATAGTCTTTGGTTTGACCCAACCAGGGTCTGGAATCCACAATCTACCACACTTATAGTCTTTGATTTGACCCAACCAGGGTCTGGAATCCACAATCTACCACACTTATAGTCTTTGGTTTGACCCAACCAGGGTCTGGAATCCACAATCTACCACACCTATAGTCTTTGGTTTGACCCAACCAGGGTCTGGAATCCAAAATCTACCACACCTATAGTCTTTGGTTTGACCCAACCAGGGTCTGGAATCCACAATCTACCACACATATAGTCTTTGGTTTGACCCAACCAGGGTCTGGAATCCACAATCTACCACACCTATAGTCTTTGGTTTGACCCAACCAGGGTCTGGAATCCACAATCTACAACACCTATAGTCTTTGGTTTGACCCAACCAGGGTCTGGAATCCACAATCTACCACACCTATAGTCTTTGGTTTGACCCAACCAGGGTCTGGAATCCACAATCTACCACACCTATAGTCTTTGGTTTGACCCAACCTGGGTCTGGAATCCACAATCTACCACACCTATAGTCTTTGGTTTGACCCAACCAGGGTCTGGAATCCACAATCTACCACACCTATAGTCTTTGGTTTGACCCAACCAGGGTCTGGAATCCACAATCTACCACACCTATAGTCTTTGGTTTGACCCAACCAGGGTCTGGAATCCACAATCTACCACACCTATAGTCTTTGGTTTGACCCAACCAGGGTCTGGAATCCACAATCTACCACACCTATAGTCTTTGGTTTGACCCAACCAGGGTCTGGAATCCACAATCTACCACACCTATAGTCTTTGGTTTGACCCAACCAGGGTCTGGAATCCACAATCTACCACACTTATAGTCTTTGGTTTGACCCAACCAGGGTCTGGAATCCACAATCTACCACACCTATAGTCTTTGGTTTGACCCAACCAGGGTCTGGAATCCAAAATCTACCACACCTATAGTCTTTGGTTTGACCCAACCAGGGTCTGGAATCCACAATCTACCACACATATAGTCTTTGGTTTGACCCAACCAGGGTCTGGAATCCACAATCTACCACACATATAGTCTTTGGTTTGACCCAACCAGGGTCTGGAATCCACAATCTACAACACCTATAGTCTTTGGTTTGACCCAACCAGGGTCTGGAATCCACAATCTACCACACCTATAGTCTTTGGTTTGACCCAACCAGGGTCTGGAATCCACAATCTACCACACCTATAGTCTTTGGTTTGACCCAACCAGGGTCTGGAATCCACAATCTACCACACCTATAGTCTTTGGTTTGACCCAACCAGGGTCTGGAATCCACAATCTACCACACCTATAGTCTTTGGTTTGACCCAACCAGGGTCTGGAATCCACAATCTACCACACCTATAGTCTTTGGTTTGACCCAACCAGGGTCTGGAATCCAAAATCTACCACACCTATAGTCTTTGGTTTGACCCAACCAGGGTCTGGAATCCACAATCTACCACACCTATAGTCTTTGGTTTGACCCAACCAGGGTCTGGAATCCACAATCTACCACACATATAGTCTTTGGTTTGACCCAACCAGGGTCTGGAATCCACAATCTACCACACCTATAGTCTTTGGTTTGACCCAACCAGGGTCTGGAATCCACAATCTACCACACCTATAGTCTTTGGTTTGACTCAACCAGGGTCTGGAATCCACAATCTACCACACTTATAGTCTTTGGTTTGATCCAACCACGGTCTGGAATCCACAATCTACCACACCTATAGTCTTTGGTTTGACCCAACCAGGGTCTGGAATTCACAATCTACCACACTTATTGTCTTTGGTTTGACCCAACCAGGGTCTGGAATCCACAATCTACCACACCTATAGTCTTTGGTTTGACCCAACCAGGGTCTGGAATCCACAATCTACCACACATATAGTCTTTGGTTTGACCCAACCAGGGTCTGGAATCCACAATCTACCACACCTATAGTCTTTGGTTTGACCCAACCAGGGTCTGGAATCCACAATCTACCACACTTATAGTCTTTGGTTTGATCCAACCAGGGTCTGGAATCCACAATCTACCACACTTATAGTCTTTGGTTTGATCCAACCAGGGTCTGGAATCCACAATCTACCATACTTATAGTCTTTGGTTTGCCCCAAACAGGGTCTGGAATCCACAATCTACCACACTTATAGTCTTTGGTTTGACCCAACCAGGGTCTGGAATCCACAATCTACCACACTTATAGTCTTTGGTTTGACCCAACCAGGGTCTGGAATCCACAATCTACCACACTTAGTCTTTGGTTTGACCCAACCAGGGTCTGGAATCCACAATCTACCACACCTATAGTCTTTGGTTTGACCCAACCAGGGTCTGGAATCCACAATCTACCACACATATAGTCTTTGGTTTGACCCAACCAGGGTCTGGAATCCACAATCTACCACACCTATAGTCTTTGGTTTGACCCAACCAGGGTCTGGAATCCACAATCTACCACACTTATAGTCTTTGGTTTGATCCAACCAGGGTCTGGAATCCACAATCTACCACACTTATAGTCTTTGGTTTGATCCAACCAGGGTCTGGAATCCACAATCTACCATACTTATAGTCTTTGGTTTGCCCCAAACAGGGTCTGGAATCCACAATCTACCACACTTATAGTCTTTGGTTTGACCCAACCAGGGTCTGGAATCCACAATCTACCACACTTAGTCTTTGGTTTGACCCAACCAGGGTCTGGAATCCACAATCTACCACACCTATAGTCTTTGGTTTGACCCAACCAGGGTCTGGAATCCACAATCTACCACACTTATAG
The DNA here is from genome assembly GCA_963383655.1 of Bathymodiolus septemdierum. Classification (NCBI taxonomy): domain Eukaryota; kingdom Metazoa; phylum Mollusca; class Bivalvia; order Mytilida; family Modiolidae; genus Bathymodiolus; species Bathymodiolus septemdierum. The sequence goes on along the minus strand of OY726522.1, from coordinate 7,773,742 downwards.
TCTTTGATTTGACCCAACCAGGGTCTGGAATCCACAATCTACCACACTTATAGTCTTTGGTTTGATCCAACCAGGGTCTGGAATCCACAATCTACCATACTTATAGTCTTTGGTTTGCCCCAAACAGGGTCTGGAATCCACAATCTACCACACTTATAGTCTTTGGTTTGACCCAACCAGGGTCTGGAATCCACAATCTACCACACTTAGTCTTTGGTTTGACCCAACCAGGGTCTGGAATCCACAATCTACCACACCTATAGTCTTTGGTTTGACCCAACCAGGGTCTGGAATCCACAATCTACCACACTTATAGTCTTTGATTTGACCCAACCAGGGTCTGGAATCCACAATCTACCACACTCAAGGCAAGCATTACACCACTGATGCTGTTTTCTTAAAAGAGAACAAGAAGGATATAGTATGATAGCCAATACTATATTTAATGATGAACATACATTTTATGAACAGAGGTTTACCATTTCCATAAACAAGGTGTAGAGAGTTATAAGTATCAGTAACTTACTACAGTTTTCTTCTCCTTTGTCACTTCTGACTTGCAAATGAACATCTGATAAAACTAATTCATCTTCCTGCATTCTTCCATGTTTCTTTGTTCAATGACAATTAAATAGAAATTTACTGTTCCTACAATAGAAAAAAAAAGTAATTCATCTTTATGGGAACACAGAAATATGTCAAAGAATTGTTTGATGAACAGTACAAAAGGAGGGTATGTGATTCCTCAAAATAAACCATCTACTAGTTGAAAAATTACAATCTGTTGGTTGAAGAACATAATTTTAAGGATTAAGAATCACGATTAATACTTACAATAGATTTACGATCAATAAGTCATAAGAATCCACTATACATGTATGATTATAGGATTATTATAAAGTTTGTTCTTTGTTTTAACACATATCGGTGTTGATATATATGAGGATGAAAGAACATTCACCTGGTCAAGAGCTCCTGTATTTATTTAAATGTGATTCTGTATTGCTCACCTAGTAATGAGGTTTATGGTGTTTAATGCCACTTTCAACAATATTTCAAGTATATAGTTGTCCTAGTAGAGAACATTAATTGATCTTGATTGCCTATATTATACATGTATATAATTTTTTATATAAATTTTGACCCCACAGGATTTGAGCCCATACATGGTTAGGGTTATATATGGTCTGGTGTTTAACACCACTTTCAACAATATTTCATTTATATCGTGGCAGTCAGTTTTATTGGTGGAGGAAATCACAGTCCTGCCACATGTCACTGACAAACTTTATCATATAATGTTGTATCAAGTACACCTTGTATAAATGAGTGGGATTCGAAATTACACTTTTTAAAGTTTTGTCAACGACAGCTAAAAGTAAGTAAGTAAATTTTATTTAGAGTCGGTATATATATACATAGACAACAAATCAACATGAGCCCTAAAGTGCTCTTAAACCGACTATACAGATATAAACATAACAACTTATGTCAAGCACTACATAAAATATTAGCAATTACAGTACATTTAAACAAACATGCAAAATAGATGTACTATTGGCAATCACAAACAGCAATCCATGTGGCAAGTGCCTCTCTAGACAGCTGTTTACAATCACCAACAGCAACTCAGTAGAATAAAAAAGCAAAAATATATTAAGAATAATCAATGATGGAAAAACATTAAAATAAATCAAAATGATATGCTAAAAATATCAGAACACAAAATAATAAAATAAAGCAAAGCTCATATACAAGGAATCATTCTATACAAGCATGTAAAATAGATGTACTGTTGGCAATCACAAACAGCAATCCATGTGGCAAGTGCCTCTCTAGACAGCTGTTTACAATCACCAACAGCAACTCAGTAGAATAAAAAAGCAAAAATATGTTAAGAATAATCATATATAAAAGCAGAGCACAAAACACAAAAGTACATAAATAAAATTGAAGCACATTAAGACATAAGCAGCACTAAATAAAAACAGCACATGCATATATAAGCAGAAATAAAAAGCGGTAGCAAACATTTCAGGTGTGAGGCAGCACTGGTTGGATACAGCATGCACTGCATGTACATTTTTGTCCTCCACACCAGCTGTTTATGTACTTTTTGAACTGGTCAAATGAGGTCATAATTCTGGTCTCATTTGGTAGTAAGTTCCATACCTGTGCTGCCTCATATCTGAAAGATCTTTTACCATAGTTTGAAGTTCTAGGTCTGGGTACTTCAGCAGTATTCGTGTATCTGAAATTATATGAATTGTTTTTGATTATAACAAGATCTTGAATGAAAAGGGGACTTTTTTTATTTATTATTTTGAAGGTCTCCAAAGCAATAGTACGCATTCTGCGGGTTTTAAGAGAGGGCAACTTGACTTTTCTAACAGAAATTCATAGGAATTTTGAAAATCATCATAAATGAAACGAAGTGCACGTTCTTGTATTTTTTCTATCTTTTTAGTGTTTTGTTCACCACAGAAATGCCAAGTCAAAGGACAATAGCTAAAATTTGACATAATGAATGAATAATAAATTGTGAGTTTACCAAGACGATTTAAGTGTTTACCTATTCTTTTAAGAGCATTTAATTGCCTTGCAGCCTTCTTACAGATATTAGAGATATGTGTATTAAAGTTAAGTTTAAAATCTATGGTTACACCTAGTAATTTTACTTCATCTTCACAAGATAAATTAATACCATTTAAATTAAACATTACATTTTTATCATGCGTTTTTTTACCAACAAAGATGGCCTGCATTTTATTTGCAGAAAACCAATTAATCAGGGAGTTACTGTCTTCCTCTAAAGCAGAAATTACTTTTTCTAAAGTTTTATCAGATTTTGACAAAGTATTATCATCAGCGTAATTATACATAGAACAATTTTTTACAGAAAAGAACAGATCGTTTATAAAAATATTAAATAAGATTGGGCCAAGTATTGACCCTTGAGGTACCCCTTTAAAAATTGGGAGCATATTACTAAGATTCTGGTTAAGTTTTACACACTGTTTCCTGTTTGTTAAATAACTACAAAGTAGGTCTAAAGATGACTTTGATAGACCATATGCATTTAATTTCAATAACAGCAAGTCATGAGGAAGGCAGTCAAAGGCCTTTGATAAGTCCATAAGGATAGCTGCAAGGTATTCATTTTTGTCCAATGCATGTTTCCAGTCCTCAATTACACGTAGAAGAGTAGATTGGCATCCAAAACCCGAACGAAAAGCTGCTAGAAATGGATTAAAAATATTTTCAAAATAATTTACTAGTTGTGCTTCAATAGCATTTTCAAAAATGTTTGATATAGCAGGTAAGACACTTACTGGTCTATAATTTCCCTTTTCTAAAACACTATTCTTTTTATGAATAGGAGCGACCTGAGCTTCCTTAAGACGGTCGGTCGGGGAAAGTTGATGTTGATATTGATAAATTTACAATATCAAGAGAGTGCTTTGAATGCCCTACATCACAATAGATTTAAACAACAAATATCTATAGGGTTCTCATAAATATATGAATTGCATCATTTAAAGCACAAGTATGAAACTTTACACATGAGCTATCAGTGTATCCTCCTTCAACGTAATTTGCTTGGCATCAATAACGGTATGGATTTTGAGTTGTCTGCTTAAATGACAACCATAGAGATCTGTCTACCTTAAGGACACATGTAACTCTGAAATGTTTTATATACAATGTAATATATGCAGGGCTTAATTAAATATAAAACTCTCAAGGGTCAGGACTACTCTTTCACTGAGTTTCAGAGTTTGAGATTTAGTTAATAAAACAATCTATTCTATTAGAATAAAAGGCCAATTTTCTTCAGAATATTGATTCACTATCAAATTAGCTCTGAAATAAATCTTACAAAGCTATTAATTTGATGTACGAGCCCTATTTTTTATCAATACTATTTGGTACTCTCATCGTCACTCCGACTTGACTTCAATTTTATTGTTACACGATCTGAATCACCTGGCTGTTTTTTAAAAGACAACTTTGAAAGAGGTCAAGCATTTATTTGAAACAGATTTTACACGTTAACCGAGCAGACAACACATTCATAAATAATTGAAACAGTAAGACGTTATACTGACACCACACACTTAAGGGGTGGTAATGTCACTAAGATAAAAGCCTGGCTAATGACACTTCATGGTTTTGTTATCTTTTCTTGTATACTCTGACTTTGTTTCAGGGGTGCATCATCTGTAATTTAATTTCTGCCATGGTAGGCACACCTCTTTCGAGTAGTTCAAGTTATATAAGTAGTAAAAAAAACATCTCCTCCACCAATGTACACTACATACACTATATATTGTTTGTAAAATAAGTTCGTTTTTTCCCCCAACACACTGGATTAAAACGTCACTTTAAGATCTAAAGAAAAAAGTGTCTAAAATCTAAAATAATATACACTGTGCCTGAGTAGACAACCCCCCACTATATGACAACACTGTTTATATATACTTTTTCTTTCTTTTCTTGGTCGCTTCTTAGTTCTATATGTAACTTTATATCTTTCACAGTGAACTTAGATTATAATTTATAGCATAGTCTTCTACATTTTGGTTCTATTAATAGTATTATACTCTGTATCACTGTATGAGCCTCCTCCTAAAGTTGCCAATATAAACATATGGATCTACTATAAGTTGCAAAATGTCAAATTTCGTTTCCCTATAACTAAATCAGGCTATTTCTTTACTACAAGAACTAATCAAATCCTCAATTATAGGCTTCCTTACAAATTCTAAACATTTACAAGTTAATAGAAAGTGTGTAAGATTTTCTTCTACTTCACCACACAGTTCACAAATACCCCGTTCAACATTCTGTCTAAATTTTACTCTATCTACTTGAAGAACATAGCTTCCTGTTACAATTTTCAACTTTGTAGGTATTCTACTAATTTCTCTAACATTCATAGTATTTATAGTATTAACGATAGGATGACATTTTCCCGGTGTATATATCAAAGACAAATATTTCAAGCTAGAGTATAACCTAGCTTGTTCTAAAAAAATTGTAGTACAATATTTTTGTACTTTGGCAGATATTTGCTTCTTCCACTGATATTTTGAGATTGGATTATGTAAATATTGTGTAGGATCTGTCAAATTATATTTCAGGAAACTTCTTCTCAAATGGCATTACTATTTAATGCTTTGAAATTTAATTGTCTTTCTGCAAGTTGCCACTCTATAGAAACTTTTTCTTGTCTAATAACGTTTCCATAAAAAGATAGTATTTTAATGTCAACTTGTGCTTCTATTGGTAACATTTCAGAAATTATATATACACGTATGGCCGGATCCACTAAAGTTTTTGGTAATGATAACAACTGTTTTAGTAACTTTTTAAACTGGACAGACAGATATTCCAAACATTTCCCTGAGGGGGTCACTATTTCTAATCCATATAGCATAATTGGTAATATATATGTATTCATAATTGACATGGCTGTCGGTGGATCTAATCCGTTTTCACCGTGAAGACCAACCCCCATTAAACTGTATAAAGTTCTTCTGGATTTCTTTAAATTTTCTTCGATTGTAGCTTTACAAGTGTCCTTATCTGTTCTACAAATTCCAATATGTATAGCTTTTTTTGTAGATGGCATAACAGTGTTTCCAAACGTCCAAAAATCTTCTGGAACTTTTTCAGATATTTTAGAACAAGATTGTATAATATTACTTTTTGCATGTTGTAACAAGTATGCTTCTCTACTACTATAATCAAAAGCCATGTTGATTAAAATCTGTGTTTCATATGGACAATTACTAAGTATAGCCAAGTCATCTGCACACGTTGGAGCACAGCATGACACAGGTCCAATCTTTCCACCAAATCCAGATTCAGATAATAATTAATATATTCAGAAGTGTGTTTATGTAAATCTTATATAAATCAGCAGATAATGTCCCACCTTGCCTTACTCCTTGTTCCATTTTAAAAGTATCTGAAGTTTGATTATTCCACTTCACACTTGAAACTGCATTTTTATATAAATTATCAATAAGCAAAATTAATTGATTAGGAATGTTCAGTTGGTATAATCTTCTTATCAAACCTGCATGTTTTACAGCATCAAATGCAGATTTTGCATCAAGCATAGAAAGTATTGTTTGGTCATGTACATCAGTATTTTCTCTATGATATTCTTCAATAATAAATGAACAATTCAGTGGAGCTGTCTTTTTAGTGAAACCTCTTTGTTGTGGATTTTGATATTTTATAACAATAGGGTTAATTCTAATTTTTATAACTGCCTCAACTAGCTTAGACATAGTAGGAGTAATAATTATTCCTTGGTAATTCTTACTGTCTTTAACACTGCCTTTATTTTTAAAGATCGGAATTAATAGTCCTATTTTCTGGTCATCTGGTATATAACTAAGTCTCGTGTAACTAGAGAAAGTGAATTTACATTTCAAATGTCATTTTGTAGCCATTTGTTCTGTGTAGGAGTGTAGTGTCACTGTCAGTCTGCCACCTGGTATGACCCTCCTAATGGATAACACCTTTTAAATTTACCCATCCCGACATCACCATTTCCAATGTAATAATGGGCTCCCAGGATTTTGTTAGAACTTAGAATAATACATTATTCATTAATCTCGTTGAGATTTGACTTTTGGAGCTATTTTTGTTTTGTTTTGTATTTATAGCTCAGAGAGGCAAATGTCAATGAGATTAATGTACTGTGAGACAATAAAACAACATGACTTTGTTGTCAATATATCCAGCATAAACACAAACAAAAAGGTAGACATCTTAGTTTTTTTATTCCTGGTTTCTTTGAGTTACATATGTACATGTATATTTGTGTTTTCAATTCCTTATAATAAGTTGAAAACCATGTACATGTATGGTTCAACTGCAAAGACATTAATCTTTTAATAAAAATATAATGTCCACCTTTGAATGACTAGACAAGAAAGTGAAAATAGCAGTTCTACCTGCGATTATGGAAATATGAAAATTTACAACCACAAAAAAATGAACGATAATTTTAACTTGTTTCTTGCTAATCTTGGTGCCTTTGAAAATGTAAATTTCATGGATTTAGATCAAATAAGTGAATTTTGACATGGAAAATAAATCCATTCAAATTTCCTGTAGTTGAGCAAATGTTGATGGTAGCGCTGCTACTTTCACTATTTTCAGTGAGTTACAGGCTATTATTTATAAATGACTAATTATATAGTTATATGAGTATAAAGCACAGTATTGATTTATTAATTACAATATTGAAGTATACCAGTATAATTTAACAAGACAATTATTTACATTACAGATCTAACAGGAACAATGTCAGAAGATAGCCATTTACCTCACATTTTAAACCTGGGTAATAGTATAATAGGTGTCACAGTCTTAGCCATGCCATTTTGTTATAAAGAGGTAACTTCAAACATTTATGTAGTACAACTATTGCTTCAGATTTTTTTCTTTCACCGCCACGATATAACTGAAATATTGTTGAAAGTGGCATAAAACACCATACACCATTTTGTAAAGCACACTTAATGTAGATGTTTATTTATGCATGAGAGCCAATTATTTAAGTGAAAGACATTTAATTAATACATGTACTTTCATTTTAAACAAATGTTAAATTGGTTATAAAATATTCGTTGAAATGCTTTTTAGCTCATGCACCTGACCCTTTATGGTTGTAGTGAGGTATTGTAATTAGTTTGTGTCTGTCGTCATCAATTTTCTTCTCTGAAACCACTTAAGTCAATTGTAACCAAACTTGGTAGAAGTGTTCCTCCTGAGAAAAAGGTAGAATGTGATGGTTAGAGGTCTGTATAATTAATGACAATTTCAATTTTATCATGTTGGTCAGTTTTATTGTTGGAGTAGTACAGAACCACTGACCTGTCACAAGTCACTGACAGGTGTATTATATTAAGTATATTTCATTTGTCTTTGGTGGGATTCAAACTCACAACTTTAACAGTGATAGAAATGGATTACATATATGCTAGATGGAAAGGAATATCTGCCATAATTAGAGCATAATATATATTACTTCATTTGTGAAATATAAGGTCTTGGTTCTAAAATATACTTTCTTTATTTGCTGTAAAATAAATTCTGAAAAAATGTAATTTCTTGACTTTTCTTACATTTAACAAATTTCACAAAAGACCAAACAGAAAACAATGGAATCACATTTTCCAAATCAAAAACTTAAGAAATCTTTGTAACAAGTAAGAGAATACATGTACATTACACAAATCAGGAAATTGCATACATGTATTAAATATAGAAAAAAAAATACATTTTACAAATCAAGAAATTATAGTTTGCAAGATTCATTTTACAATCGATTTAAGAAACGAAAGAAATCCAAGAAATACGACATTTCAGAAAATCTGATGTTACGAATGAAGAAAGTACATTTTAAGAATCAAGATGTTACATTTTACAAATTAAGAAATATATTTTACTCTTCTAATTATGGCATATATTCCTTTCAATAGATGTTAAGTAAATTACAATATGATCACTGCTATAATGGCCGTGATAACATGTGCCGAAAACTTTGACCGTATATGAGTACCATAATAATAATATCAAAGACGAAAGTTAATCAGTAATGATTGACAATCCCTTCAGCTACACCATACACCACTCATATCTGCTCATCTATACGCTGAATCAAAAAACAGAGAGAAGAGAATGATAGATGAAAAGATAGGTCCTGTGTTGGGTCAGGGAAAAGGGTGGCAGTATTAAACCAGTTAAAGGCATTCAATTGATCCAGACAAAAAAATCAATAATAAAAAGAGTCACATCAATTTATATTTATTTTTGTTTGTTTATATTTATTTTGCAGTGTGGAATTGTTCTTGGTACTATTTTGTTATTTTTCTGTACGTGGCTGACGTTATCATCCTGTCAGATGTTAATGAAGGCTGGTTTGTCATCTAGAAAGAGATCCTATGGATTTTTAGGTATTTTATCATTACAATCAGCAATACAACCAACTTTAATTAACTTTTATGCATTTACACAAAGTATTTGAAATCAAAGGTTACAGTTGAACCATTAGTACATCGCTCATAGTCTAAGCTAACTATTCTTTTCTTCTTTGAAGTGCAATCAAAATTGAATTTTATTTGCATCTCATCTAATTAGTATAAGAACATTTATTCCACCTTCAATAATTTTCAACTTTTAACCATGAGCTGAAAATTACATCAGTTATAATGTTCGTCAATGTTTAATAATAATAAGCTTGCATTTGATTGCTTACAACTGTGAACCTGTCAAATGCCATTTCCTACATAATGTCATTTTGTTTAGAATAGAAAAAAGCAGCATGAAAATGATTAGTCAATACTTTAAATAGCATCCAATCAAACTTGTTCTAGTGAAGAACCAATTTTCTGTTTATGGAAATACCCAAACAATTTCAGCGTTATATACAAGAACATGTGACAATAAATTCACAAATCAGATACATTAAAAAGTATAAAATAATATGTTTATCTTTTCTTGACGAAAAAAATTTAGATAATGTGTAATTAATATTTCAAATAATTCAGTTACATCTTGATAAAAGATTTTTAACAATTTTATAATTGTAGCCTATTATACGCATGGATCTCCAGGAAAAATAGCTGTAGAAGTCGGGTAAGTCTTGTAGATAATTAGGTAAAAAATTTGCTTTGGTGCTGTACTGTGTGATTACAATTGTTTGGTAAGTCTTCAGATAAACGGGATTTTCTTTTGGTGCAGTATGATATATCTAAATCTTAGAGCATTATCAATAGGTTGATATACCTCTGACACAGTATGATTGGTCTACATATTGGAGAATTACCAGTAGATATATTTACTTCAGTTTCAGTATTAAAGGTCTACATTTTGGAGCATTATCAACTGATTGAACTGCATCGGTTGTGTAATGGTTAGCGCACTCGCCTCAAGTGTGGTAGATTGTGGGTTTGAGCCCCGATTGGGTCAAACCAAAGACTATAAAATAGGTATTTGTTGCTTCTCCACTAAGCATGCAGCATTAAGAAGAAAGAGCAAAGACTTGTTGGCTTTGAATCAGGATAATGTGTCTGAGTGGGGCAACATGTCTATCCGCAGACTGTTGTTTCAGTGAGGGATCACTATAAAAATCAACTGTAGTATTTTATACATGTAGTTAGATTTATTTAATTTGTTTCAGTATGATTGGTCTACAGTTAGGAACGTTAGTAGCTCAGGTTGTAATTATTGGTGATCTAGGACCAGCCATTATATCAAAATTTACTGGCATTGAGGTAATTTGTTGTGTAATTTAAAGAATGATCACGCCTACAAAATTGTAAACAATTAAATTCTGTGAAACTCTAAATGATAATGTAGGTTAAAACTCAAGATCACAGTTACATGAAAAATATCATACAGCTAATCTTTTGCCAAATATAATGAAATGGTACCCGGTGTGGGAGGGGGTGGAATATATTGGGTTATGGGTCACTATGTACAAATGGAATTGACTGCTTTTCCAATGTGACATCTTCAGCCTCCTCTTCTCTTCACCCTTGGCATTGTTGGCTGTAATTTCGTAATTCCCTGGATTTTGTCAGTAACGTCCCTTTTAATGATCATATTCAGCAAATCAGCAAAAGGCGTCCATTTCACCTCATGTCAAAATATGTACACAATTAACTTAAGAAACCAAATGTATCCAAAAATATTATTTTTTGCTGTTCCTCAGGGCAAAGCCTACATATGTCCATTTTATGTTTACATTTTTCTTACAATGTACATATTTATGTAACACACATTCTGATTGGTTGCTTCTATCACTGACTGCATTTAGATAAAACCGTCACTATGTGACCACAAAAATCTGGCTAACACCACCAAGGGTGAAGTGGAGGGGAGATGGATTGTAATCATTTGCTGGCAAAGATACCGATCAATGTAGAAGAGCATTGAATGATTGACTTGGAGTCAGGATAGCGTGTTAGAGTGGAGTTACATATCTACATGGGGACTGTTATTTCAGTTAACTAGCACTATAAAAATCTATCTTAATGTATTGTAGTGAAAAGCAGGCATCATCACCTTGGCATAGTTTTACTTGTTCTAGCCATGGTTTAGCTGAAAAAGTGCTGATTTGGTATTAAACAACAATCACTGACTCACTCTAAGATTTTACAGTCAGTGCAATTATCCAATTAACTGGATAAGCTTACATATCATATAAAACTCAGTTTGGAATGATAAAAATTAATGCTTTGTCTTAAGATACAGTTATTTCTTAAAACATCTTAGGCAATATACATATACTATATCATCATAGTGTAAAAAAATATATTGAGTTGAACTACATCTTTAAGGAATCTTAAGAATTCATATAGAAAAACATAGATATCTAATTTAGCATGCACAAAGCATTTCTGGAATAACCTTCATCAGCTAGCTATTAATATTCATAAAAAGTTACCTGTTGGACAATTAAAATTTATCTCTTCGTGTTTAATTTCATAATCTGCTTAGAGGGACGTCGTGGCCATTATCATATGGTAGTTGGATTCACAAATACATATCACCACTGATGTTGTGAGTTTGAATCCTGCTCAAGGCAAGGTGTTCAACATTATGTGATAGTTTGTCAGTGACTTACGTCAGGTCGTTGGTTATCTCTGGGTGCTCCGGTTTCCATCATCGATATAACTGAAATATTGTTGAACGTGGCGTCAAGCACCAAAAAACCAAACCATAGAAAACATAACCTTCTGTTATTTCTATTTTCAGAATAGTAGTAATTTAAGGACAGGATTAATTATTGTTCTGTGTATGTGTATAGGACTGCCTCTTGGCTTATTAAAGAATCTCAGTGCTATCAGTAAAGCTAGCACTCTTTGTATCTGTTTTTATACTGTGTTTGTTTTTTATGTAAGTATATAGAATATTTGTAAAATTATGTATGGACATATTTTTTTATGCTTTCTTAAAAAAGATTGGGAGGAGCATAAAGTTGTTACTTTCACCTGTCTATCTTAGTTAAATGATGTCATGATGAGTTTTGTTTGACATTTGTACATGGTATGGATAAATAATATGACGACAGTTTGATTTCAACCACTAAGGCCTATGCTAGAGTTCAGTTCCTTGAAAACACCAAATATCAAAAATATTTATAGTAGGATGATAATATCATGAATTATGTTCTTATTATTACTTATTACGGTAAAGTACATGTCCAGTTCAAGCTTGAAAGTAACTTTTAATCATTTGATGTATGTATATTTCCTATATACACATGTTAAGTACATGTATATGTTCTAAACATGTGTGAAAATAAAATTTGTTAAACAAGATTGCCAATCTGTTGCCATATCGATTTATTTACATCTCCCAATGATATGGCAAACTGTATCACTTTGGGATGCTTATCTTCTTGTTACTTTTAACTGTCAACCTTGAAGACCAGCATGAAATGAAAAATTTAAGCTGTAAATTAAATTTGACTTGTTCTCACCACATATTGTTCATCAATCTTATAATCAACAGGTTGAGCATTGTGAAAAGTGAACAAGAATTAGAGATATAACGATACAACACCAAAACTAGATCATTTAGTCAGTGTTTGTTCTACATAGCCAATTGTTGACATTTTGTCGAGAAAAATTTGAAGATACCAAATGCATAGCCAATTGTTGACATTTTGTCAAGAAAAATTTGAAGATACCAAATGAATAATCAGAAACCTTAAATGTAGTAGGTGCCACCATGGACAAGATGGTAAAATATGCCAGTTGAGAGGTTTAAATGATACAACTTTATACGATCAAGATTATCAAATACTTTCAACTAGCCTGTGGTTTGCTCAGGGTACTCTGGTTTCCTCCACCAATAAAACTGAAAATTAAATATAACTGAAATATGGTTAATCCAATCAAATCATGTATTAATAATGACCTGCTTAAATCCTCCATTGTAGATTGTATCTTTAGCTGTGCCAAATCTAATAGCAGCCAACTGGTATAATAGAGTTAATCTATGGAAGACTGAAGGACTATTTAAATGTTTACCAATATTTTCCTTTGCCTTTGGATGTCAAACGTAAGTTATGTTTTTGTTGTATATATTTAACATATATGACCTACAAAAAAGAGCAAAGCGTCGTGATCGTATGGTAGTTGGATTTACAACTATCTAGGGGTACATGTGCAATCAGTGCCTATCAACACTAACGGTGAGGGCTCGGGTGGCTCAATGAGTTAGGTAGTTGGATTACCTAACAACTCATACAAACCTATCACCAATACGGCGTGGGTTCGTGCCTGGCTTTGTAAATTACAAAAAAGATGCACTCGACTCGCTGCCGCAAGTGATAAAGTTTACCAGTTGCTTGCCCATGGTCGGTGGTTCTCTCGGGGTACTCCGGCTTCTTCCACCACTAAAACTGGTCGCCATGATATAGCTGAAATATTGCTGAAAGTGGCATTAAACACCAAAAATCAATCAATCAATCAAACCACTAACGTTAAGAGTTCGAATCCCGCTAATTGCAAGGTGTACTTGATACAACATTATGTGATAAAGTTTGTTAGTGACTTGCGGCTGGTTAGTAGTTTTCTCTGGGTACTCCTATTTCCTCCACCAATAAAACTGACCACCATGATATAACTGAAATATTGTTGAAAGTGGCATTAAACTTCATAACCCTAAAGTTAAAACCCACCAAAAAAGAGCAGATGTCCAAACACCTGTCTGGAAGTTTCTGAACATCATCAGTTGCTGGTATTTAGAACTATTCTTCCACTCATACATGATGATATATGATGAGTTTAAGAACAAAATTATCTTTCAACATATCAATATTTGTTTGCATATTTACATGGCTACACCATATAGATAATTATTTGAAAAAGTTTCAATTGCATAATGCAGTAATTTCAGCCAAGTGTATTATTTTAGATGTATGGAAGTCCCAGAAAGCAATAGATTCTAAAATTTACACCAAATTTATTTTATTTTTTTATTTTTTTCAGTCAGTTGTTTTTTTTGTATGATTCCCTGGTAGAACCATCATTAAAGGGAATTAACTCTATCACTTCCAGTGCTGTTAACATGTGTACCTGTGCATATTTACTTGTAAGTTACATGTATTTGTAGTAATAAAGTCACAATTGATAGGGATTGCTATCTATCTGCTGAATTAAGTATTTGTAGTTTTTCCCCCTCTTAAAATTAAGTTAAATTACTTATATATATATATATATATATATATATATACATATGTAAGGAGATTTGAATAATCTTTATATATGTACCAATTGTATTGATGGTGTAATGATTAGCGTTTTCACTTCGAGTGAGTTCGTATCACATGTACATTTGTAAGCAGATTTGAATAATGTTTAATCAGTCTTTGCCTTAATTTTTTCACCTTCTTGCCCGATAGCCAAATTTAGAAAATTTTTCTATTTATTCAAGCAAATTCTTTCATAATTTTCACTTGTGCGAATCCAGTTTTACTTGTCATGGGCTTCGGACAAGTGGGTTAACGCGAAGACTGTTTATTGTATATACCAGTGGTGTAATAGTTAGTGAGTTCACCTCAAGTGAGCTTGAGTCCCGTTTGGGTCAAACCAAAGACTATATAGATATAAAATTGGTATTGTTGATTTTGCTAAGCATGCACCAATCAGAAGTTAGGAGCAAAGATTTATTGACTGAATCAGGATAATGTGTCAAGGGTAGAGCAATATTTCTACTTGGGGACTGTTGTTTCAGTGGGCTAGCACTATCAAAATCCAACTAATCATGTTGGTCTAGTACAAAGCGAACATTATCATCATCTCATTGAAATGTAACTTATTCTCACCATGATAAAAATTGCTCACATGGCGGTGCACAACATTCACTCATTCACTGTTTTATGTATATATCTATTCGTGTCTGAAAATTTGTCTGCAATATAAAGTTTTGAGCTTGTCTTTTATTATTCAACTAATGAAATTACAGTATATATAGTTCCAATTGAATTTAAACTTTTATCATCATTATCCTATTGAAAATTAACTTGTTCTTGCCATGATATAGATGAAAAATTGCTGAGTTGGCATTAAACAACAATCACTCAATCACTTAATCTTTTATAAACTTGTAATTAGATGTTACAGTTGATGGTTCACTTCACTACGTTTATTTCAGGTTGGCTTTTTTGGTTATGTAAGTTTCTGTGATACAGATATCACTGGTGATATCATTAACCACCTGCCATCTACTCTTGTGTCTGACGTACTTAAGTTAGGATTTGTCATCTCTATTGCTATTACATTTCCACTTATAATATATCCATGTAGAGCCAGTCTGTATACCTTACTCTTCCCTCAGGTATGTATTCCCCAAACTAATTTTTAACATTTAAAAAGACCATATATATAATAAGTTTATTTAGTAAGAAGAAATATGGATGTAAATGAACATGCGAGACTATAAGACTTCACAATTAAACACAAATTAAAGTAAAGGAATAGTACCTTTCTGCTGTTCTACGTTTCACAAACATGGTAGAATCTTCAATAATGAGTGTAATTCATCCCTTAAAATGAGTGTGAAACGTCACTTAGCCTGCAGTTGACCTGTATTCTTTACTTCTTCAATAAACACTACATCTGGGAATCTTTGTCACTCTGATGTCATTTTGGTGTATAGAATTTCATTTATCAAGTATGGGGTTATCAACAAAAGTCTGCGAAATTAGCGGTAGACCTATAGACAATGTGATGTCTATGTAAAATCACGCTGGTCTATGTCAATTTTTCAAAATTTTGTATATGATATACAGTGAGGTCTATGTAAAATAGAGATTGGTCTATTATACCACAAAATTTAACTTCACTCACTGCAACAAAAAGACAAAATACTTGTGAAGTTTTACAAGTATTGTCCATGTTGTGCCCAACATCATATTGCAAGTTAGCAAAAACAGACAAACATTAACCACAAGATTCACATCAAGTAAAGAAAGTAAGAAAAGATATATATGGAAATGAATACTGGCGATATTCATACAGAATAAATTACTTCATATTATCTTTAGAAAATGTTTTCACAAAGATAAATAGTTCAATTTTTACCTGTCTCAGGGAATAATACATTGAAGTTATGATTCACTTACATTTTCAACAGATATGGTTACAAACAGCATTTTGTATAAACCAATAAACTGTTATCTTTCAGAGACCTAAAATGAATGAAGATGTTGAACAAAGGCCAGTTCTACCAGAAATACATTTCAAAGTTATAACTGTTAGTATAGTCCTAACAGCTGTTATTACTGGGATTCTAGTTCCAAATGGTGAGATTATCTTCTGTATCTATATCTATTGTCTTATAATACAAGATATGTATTTATTAAGCAATTGTAAACCACATTAGTGGTGTAATGGATAGCCGTGCTAGTTTCAGGTGTGGTAGATAGCCGTGCTAGTTTCAGGTGTGGTAGATAGCCATGCTAGTTTCAGGTGTGGTAGATAGCCGTGCTAGTTCAGGTGTGGTAGATAGCCGTGCTAGTTTCAGGGGTGGTAGATAGCCATGTTAGTTTCAGGTGTGGTAGATCGTGGGTTTCAGCCTCGGTCAGGTCAAACCAAAGACTATAAAATTGGTATTTGTTGCTTCTCCACTATTGGCACTAAGCTCGGAGCATTAAAGAGTAATAGCAAAAACTGTTTGGCTCGGAATCATGATAATGTTTTTGGAGTGGAGCGATATGTCTACCAACATACTGTTGTTTCACTGAGCTAGCAAATGCAAGTCAGAATGTTGGTCTAGTACATAGCAGACATCTCATCAAATGTAACTTTTTCACACCATGATATAGCTGAAAAATAGCTCATTTGGTGTTGAGCAACAATCACTCACTATAAAGCTATTGTCAAAGACTAATTAAAATAAGTCAGTCAGTTGACTCTATGTTTCAATATCTGACCATTTTACCTCATATTCATATTCACTATAAATGTTTAATTCTCAAAATAAAATTTTAAAATTGTGTGATGTTGATTTTGCTATAACTCAATCAGATTTCCCAAGTAAATAGAAACTACAATTTGATATTATTACATTATGAAAAGAAGGTTTAAATAGTGATGGTCAGCAATCCCACTAATATCAACAAAACGAACAACTACCTCTCACCTCAGATCATGTATGTAACAACAATTACCAACAAAAGCTGCAATTTGACAGTTCACTGACAACATCTGTAGATCAACAAATCACCGACCATGCTCTGCAGTTCACTGACAATGCACAAATGCAGCAATTATGACAGAATGAAATGTATTACAACTCACTCCAAGAAGCAGCATGTATTAAAAACCCTTCCTGTATAAATTAAAATTCCATGGATTTCTTAAGATTGTAAAACAACAAAATTAAAACATGGAGGAATATTAATTCTCAATACTTGAAGTACAAGCTACTTGACTGTCTACAATTTGAAAAAATCTTGATTTTATCAATGTTGTGTATATTGGGATAAACAGGTGTGATTTTGTTTCATATTGAGTTGTTATTTTGTGTTATAATATGTTGTTACATGTATGTATTACATTATATTGATATTCTATTTTCAGTTGAGTTTGTATTAGCTATAAATGGTGCAACAATGGGTACCCTGATTTGTTACATATTTCCTGCTATGTTCTTCTTAAGGGTGATGACAGGATCCTCAGAGGGCAAAAATATGGCACAGGTAAACTACACGTTTTTGGCTTTTTTATTTTCTTAGGAAACTGTGGACGGCAGAAATCAAATTTGGAGATGAAAAATTTGTGTTGTGCTTTGTGGTAAAGAATTTTTATTTATTGCTTGAATTTTATTTTTTAATGCAAATTTTATAAACCAATATGTACAACAAATGTGCATTGAATGATTTCTACCTTTAGGCCTATTTTTTCTTTAGTGTTTCCAGGAATTCCATCACATATATTTTTAGTGCAATGACACTGTGGTTTACAGAAATAGAAAACTAATGGTGATCTATTGATGGAGGAAACCAGAGTATCCAGAGAAAACCACCAACCTGTCACAAGTCACTGACAAACTTTTATCACATAAAGTTTTATCTAGTACACCTCTCCATGAGCGAGGTTCGAACTAACAACATTAATGGTGATAGGCATTGATTGCATAGGTAGTTGTAAATCCATCTACCATATGATCATGACCACGATGACCCCTCTTTAAGTCTGCTTTTAAGTCTTAATCAAAAGTACATTATTAAGTGTCACTGTTTTCTGACTTCTAATGTTGTTTAATTATAGTTTGTACACACAGTTAAATTGATACTGTCTATCTATTATATATATTGTGCCTATATTTTGTAGTTTGTATTTGTGTGTGGCTTCACCATAATGCTTCTGTGTACATATACAACCTTGAACTCGCAGGACAAAGGTCATATTAATATAGAGCCAATTAAACCTGAAGAAATTATGAAGCCGTCAGAGATGTTGCCGATTGTGAAAAAAGAGGACACAACACTGAAAAAAATACTAAGCGGAAAATCTCCGTTAGATGAAAAAGGTTAGTTCTGTAGTCAGCTGTCTAGATTCTGTATTGGGCTTGTCATCTATAGGCTGGTCAGAATTTATAGCTAGTTTCTATTTTATTTATAGACGAACCATGTATCAAGTAATCATATATTATTTAGGGCTTAAGTTTTGCACATTAATAATGGTTAGTTGGTTATGGTGATTAATGCCACTTTCAACAATATTTCAGTTATATTGTGGCAGTCAGTTTTATTGGTAGAGGAAACCGGAGTACCCGGAGAAAACCACAGACCTGTCACAAATCACTGACAAACTTTATCGCATAATGTTGTATCGAGTACACCTCGTCTGAACTACCATATGATCATGACCATGACTACCGCCACATTAATAAACATAGATAAAAGCTTCATAGGATTGATTACCCATGCAATTCAATATGGATCCACAACTTGAAGGGTCAAGAGTCACTACATTGTAATAAGATTGTCTTGGGGTATATTTATGATAATATGAAAGTTGAGTTGAAAACCCCACATAAACGCACAAACAGTGCGCTTTCGTCGACACCAAATTCTGTAGAGAGACAAAACAAACAAACCCGAATTGTATCGCCACCAGTGTAGTAATTTAATATTTGTACTGCTTTATTATGATAGTATTCATGCTTTTATTTTGTATAAATTATTACATTTGTGTGTATACAAATATTACAAGAGACTGTATTGTTTTGCAACAATTGATGTTATGATTTATTGTCAAGAATACGGTATTGTTACCGGTTGTAAACAAATAGTAGAAGTTGTAAGATTGAGCAATCAAGCGATAATAAAACAAATTAAAATTTTTCGTTATCACATGAGACCTTTAAACACAAAATTATACATATTCTCCCACTATATGATTTATTGTAAGATACATGTTATTGTTGTTTGTTCCATACAAATGAAAAATCGTAAAATCGCATGAGGCTTTAGATCATAATATTACACTTTATTTATTTATGTCATGTCAATTTCTATTGCAACTATAAATATAAATGGGCTGAGAGATGATAAAAAACGTAGAACTTTTTTTGATTGGTTGATTAGTAAAAAAATCAATGTAATATGTGTTCAAGAGACGCACTGTACATTTTCTGAAATAGAATCATGGCAAAACTTGTGGAAAAGTTCTGATGGATGCGAAAGTAGTTGGAATTGTGGAGTAAGGGCATCGCGAGGGGTAGGGGTTTTATTATATGATATTGATGCTACTGTTAAAGAAATTAGTTCCGATGATTTTGGGCGTATATTGTCATGTGAACTAAAATACGAAAATAAAACTTATATAATAACAAACGTGTATTGTCCAAATGATAGTGGGGTTAGAAAAACTTTTATTAGAGATATTGATCCATATGTGACAGATGGGAGTCTTATTGAAAAAATGCATATACTCACTGGCGATTTTAATTGTGTTTTAGATAAGGAAATAGATCGTTATCCTTCTCGTAATTATGATGATACGGGGGGAAAAAAACTTAAGACTATTATGACGAAAAATAATCTAATCGATATTTGGAGAGAAAAAAATCCGTCAGTGAAAAAATACACGTTTAGAAGAGGTAATTCTAAATCACGTATAGACTTAATATTGATCAGTGAAGAACTTTCCTGTCATATCATTAACATTAAAATAATTCATTGTCCGTTCAGTGATCATGATATTAAAATTATGAAATTAAACGTATGCGATATCACTAGAGGGTCTGGTACCTGGATAATGAATTTGCATACAATTAGATCTGATTATTTTCGACAAGTGTTTACAAATTGGTGGGTATATTGGAAATTAGAAAAGAAATCTTTTTCAAATTTGAGGGAATGGTGGGACATAGCCAAAATTAAGATTAAATCGATAACTATAGAAGCGTCTAAAAAGGTAAACACTACTGACGACAAGATAAAGGCTCTAGAAAATAAATTAGAGACATTAAAGGATATATCTGAACCCTCCAGGCAACAATTAGAAGAGTTAGCAGACTTAGAAAACCAAATACACTCACATTATGAAAATAAAACTGACGCCGCAAGGTTAAGAGCTAAAGTTGACTGGTACGAGAAGGGGGAACAATCAACTAAATATTTTTTTAATCTAGAGAGAAAAAATGGGCAAAATAAATTATGGCAAAAAATCAGGGGTCTAGATGGTAATTTAAAATATGATATCGACGAGATACTAGATGAACAGATAAATTTTTACGCAAATCTATTTTCAACAGAAGGGTGGGATAAAAATGTAGCAGAGGAACTGGTTACTCATATGGATAGAAAATTAACATGCGACGAAAGTGAAGATTTAGAAAAAGACTTGACAATTAATGAAATTAAGAAAATAATTTTTTCGATGAAACAATACAAATCACCTGGATTAGACAGGATTATAAATGAATTTTATCATATATATTGGGATACAATAAAGGAAGATTTATATGAAGTATTACTAGAAATTTTTGATAAATTTGAAATATGTGATTCCCAGTGTCGAGGAATGTTGACACTACTCCATAAAGGGGGGGATAGAGATAACATACGTAACTGGCGTCCAATAACATTATTAAATAGTGATTATAAAATCATATCAAAACTTTTAGCAAATCGCATGAAGCCAGTAATAAACGAAATTATTCATACGGATCAAAAAGGATTCGTAGCAGGGAGAAATATAAGCGAAAATAATCGTATGATTGATGATATTATAGAATTTGTAGATAATGAAGATGAGGAAGGTGTAATTATTTTTGTTGATCAGCAAAAAGCATTTGATAGAATGGAATGGGGGTGGTTAAATTATGTTATGGAATGTTTTAATTTTGGACTGAAATTTCGTGAATGGGTTTATATGTTATTTAAAAAGGGAAAAACCTGTATAAAAACAAATGGTTTCATATCAAAATTTTTCGCAATATCGCGTTCAGCCAGACAAGGATGTCCTGCTGCACCGATTTTGTACATTATTCAGGCAGAGCCGATGGCTTGTGCTATCCGAAACACTCCGGAAATACATGGTATCAAACTACCCGACTGTGAGGGGCACCCCGTAAAGGAAGCAAAAATATGCATGTTTGCAGACGACACGCAACTCTTAAACAAAAACGAAGAATCTGTTGAACAATCCTTTTTAATTCTTTCGAAATTTGAAAAGGCATCCGGCTCTAAGAGAAATTATGAAAAAACAAAAGGACTATTTATTGGTAGATTAAGGGGGAAACGACCCAGATTAACTAACATATCATGGATTTCAGATAATATAAAGACTTTAGGTGTTTTTCACGGGTACAATATAGACACTGATGACATTTGGAAAAAAATTATAAATAAAATGAAAAGCTGCACTCAGGTTTGGAAAACCAGAAATTTAACCTTTAAGGGAAAAACTTTAATCGTTAAAAATTTTCTGTTAGCTCAAATGGGATTTGAAACTGAAATGAGGGGGATACCAGAGAAATATAAAAAAGAGGTGAATGATTTGATTTGGAAATTTCTTTGGGACAATAAACCAAACCAAATAGAAAGAAACGTATGTTGCTTAAATATTAATGAAGGGGGGATGGGAATGATTAACATAGACAATTTTGTCAAAAGTAAACAGATAAAATTTATATACAAAATAATCAACAGTGAGATGGACTCATGGAATGTGATAGGTAAACACTGGTTACAGAAATACGATAAAAAATTTGGAGTTGATTTTTTTCTTTGTAAATGCTCCGATATTAAAGGTTTAGATATTGCACCCATTCCAAAATACTATCAAGACGCTATACAAGCATGGAACAATTTTTTGGGGTCATGTTCTACGGAGTCTAAAAATGACATTTTAGATAAAAACATATTTGGTAACTCTGAGATCAAATTTAATAGAAATCCACTTTTTTTTCAATCGTTTTTGAGAAATAATATATTTAAAATAAACGATATATGGGATAAAAACAATAATACCTTTGTTGATAATCAGACTATATTTAATAGACTGGATGATAAAAGGAACTGGATATCAGAATGGGCAAAAATAAAAAAATCAATACCAGAAAATTTTGTTAAGAAATTAAAATCCGATGATAACGAAAAGATAAAAAAATCATTAGGTTTAAAAATAGATAGTAATTTGAATATTAGAAATCATAATAATAAAATCATTGTTCCAAAAGAGCTGAAACTGAAGAATATCCAGAAAGAAATACGTAAACCAATTACGCCAAAATGTCAATTCAAATGGGATACAATTTATGAAAAGAAATTTAACTGGATATCAATTTGGTATATACTGAACAAGATTAAATGTAAATAAAGCATTATCCAGTTCCAATGGAAATGTTTGCATAACATTGTCTATTCAGAATATAGATTACAAAAAATGGGAAAATCAAATGGTCAATGTCATTTTTGTAAAAATGAAATAGAGTCCCTTATGCATTTGTTTTACAGGTGTCATAAAATTAAACATGTCTTAGATGAATTAAAACACATTTTTAATAGCATTTTTGAAAAAAATATATTACTTGTTGAGGAAAACTTAATCATTGGGGTGTATGAGGGAGAAATAACTGAAAACCTACTTTTAATGAATTTAGTAATTTGTATATTAAAATGGGTAATTTGGAAAACAAGAAATTATATAAAATATAATAAAAGTACTTACAGGGAAGCAATAGTTATCACAAATCTCAAAAATGAACTCAGAAGTAATATACAAATGATGATTAAGAACCCAGAAGTTCGAAACTTATATAATATTAGGAAATTACAGCTATTATTGGATACATTATGAATTTAGTTGTATTAATAATTCCTTTCATTGTTTACTGTGTAAAAATGTATGTTTATAAATTGAATATGAGAGATCAAATATGATTTATTTGCTTATGGTATTGTATTCTTACTACAACTGTACCAGTATTTATTTATTTAATTATATTGTTCATTGTAAATATTTGTAAACCTTTCAGGTTTCCTGGCACCCAGAGGTAAATTGTTCATGGGTGTAATATAGATATAATAAAAAAAAAAAAAAAAAATTGTCTTGGGGTATATTTATGATAATATGAGTTGACTTCTATGAGGTATAATATGAATTGATTTCTGGCAAACTCTAATAACATTACAATGGCATCAATATCTGGTATACAGGCTCTAATAACATTACAATTGGGTCAATATCTGGTAGACAGGCTCTGATAACATTACAGTGGGGTCAATATCTGGTAGACAGGCTATAACATTACAATGGCATCAATATCTGGTAGACAGGCTCTAATAACATTACAATTGGGTCAATATCTGGTGGACAGGCTCTAATAACATTACAATTGGGTCAATATCTGGTGGACAGGCTCTAATAACATTACAATTGGGTCAATATCTGGTAGACAGGATCTGATAACATTACAATTGGGTTGATATCTGGCACACAGGCTCTGATAACATTACAATTGGGTAAATATCTGGTAGACATGCACTGATAACATTACAATTGGGTCAATATCTGACACACAGGCTCTGATAACATTACAATTGGGTCAGTATCTGGTAGACAGGTTCTGATAACATTACAATTGGGTCAATATCTGGTAGACAGGCTCTAATAACATTACAATTGGGTCAATATCTGGTAGACAGGCTCTGATAACATGACAATTGGGTCTATATCTGGTAGACAGGCTCTAATAACATTAGTGGGGTCAGTATCTGGTAGACAGGCTCTGATAACATGACAATTGGGTCAATATCTGGCACACAGGCTCTGATAACATCACAATTGGGTCAATATCTGGTAGACAGGCTCTGATAACATTACAATTGTGTCAATATATGATAGACAGCTCTGATAACATTACAATGGGGTCAATATCTGGTAGAGAGGCTCTAATAACATTACAGTGGGGTCAGTATCTGGTAGACAGGCTCTGATAACATTACAATTGGGTCAATATCTGGCACACAGGCTCTGATAACATTACAATTGGGTCAATATTTGGTAGACAGGCTCTGATAACATGACAATTGGGTCAATATCTGGCACACAGGCTCTGATAACATTACCATTGGGTCAATATCTGATAGACAGGCTCTGATAACATGACAATGGGGTCAATATCTGGTAGACAGGCCCTAATAACATTACAGTGGAGTCAGTATCTGGTAGACAGGCTCTGATAACATGACAATTGGGTCTATATCTGGTAGACAGGCTCTAATAACATTAGTGGGATCAGTATCTGGTAGACAGGCTCTGATAACATTACAATTGGGTCAATATCTGGTAGACAGGCTCTGATAACATTACAATTGGGTCAATATCTGGTAGACAGGCTCTGATAATATTACAATTGTGTCAATATATGATAGACAACTCTGATAACATTACAATGGGGTCAATATCTGGTAGAGAGGCTCTAATAACATTACAGTGGGGTCAGTATCTGGTAGACAGGCTCTGATAACATTACAATTGGGTCAATATCTGGCACACAGGCTCTGATAACATTACAATTGGGTCAATATCTGGTAGACAGGCTCTGATAACATTACAATTGGGTCAATATCTGGTAGACAGGCTCTGATAATATTACAATTGTGTCAATATATGATAGACAACTCTGATAACATTACAATGGGGTCAATATCTGGTAGAGAGGCTCTAATAACATTACAGTGGGGTCAGTATCTGGTAGACAGGCTCTGATAACATTACAATTGGGTCAATATCTGGCACACAGGCTCTGATAACATTACAATTGGGTCAATATTTGGTAGACAAGCTCTGATAATATGACAATTGGGTCAATATCTGGCACACAGGCTCTGATAACATTACAGTGGGGTCAGTATCTGGTAGACAGGTTCTGATAACATTTCAGTGGGGTCAGTATCTGGTAGACATGTTCTGATAACATTACAGTGGGGTCAATATCTGGTAGACAGGCTCTAATAACATTACAATTGGGTCAATATCTGGTAGACAGGCTCTATTAACATTACAATTGGGTCAATATCTGGTAGACAGGCTCTGATAACATGACAATTGGGTCAATATCTGGTAGACAGGCTCTAATAACATTACAGTGGGGTCAGTATCTGGTAGACAGGTTCTGATAACATTACAGTGGGGTCAGTATCTGGTAGACAGGTTCTGATAACATTACAGTGGGGTCAATATCTGGTAGACAGGTTCTGATAACATTACAGTGGGGCCAGTATCTGGTAGACAGGTTCTGATAACATTACAGTGGGGTCAGTATCTGGTAGACAGGTTCTGATAACATTACAGTGAGGTCAGTATCTGGTGGACAGGCTCTAATAACATTACAATTGGGTCAATATCTGGTAGACAGGCTCTGATAACATGACAATTGAGTCAATATCTGGTAGACAGGCTCTGATAACATTACAGTGGGGTCAATATCTGGTGGACAGGCTCTAATAACATTACAATTGGGTCAATATCTGGTAGACAGGCTCTGATAACATGACAATTGGGTCAATATCTGGTAGACAGGCTCTGATAACATGACAATTGGGTCAATATCTGGTAGACAGGCTCTGATAACATGACAATTGGGTCAATATTTGGTAGACAGGCTCTGATAACATGACAATTGGGTCAATATCTGGTAGACAGGCTCTGATAACATTACAATTGGGTCAATATCTGGTAGACAGGCTCTGATAACATTACAATTGGGTCAATATCTGGTAGACAGGCTCTGATAACATTACAATAGGGTCAATATCTGGTAGACAGGCTCTGATAACATGACAATTGGGTCAATATCTGGTAGACAGGCTCTGATAACATGACAATTGGGTCAATATCTGGTAGACAGACTCTGATAACATTACAGTGGGGTCAGTATCTGGTAGACAGGTTCTGATAACATTACAATTGGGTCGATATCTGGCACACAGACTCTGATAACATTACAATTGGGTCAATATCTGGTAGATGCTAAGATAACATTACAATTGGGTCAATATCTGGCACACAGGCTCTGATAACATTACAATTGGGTCAATATATGGTAGACAGGCTCTGATAACATGACAATTGGGTTAATATCTGGCACACAGGCTCTGATAACATGACAATTGGGTCAATATCTGGTAAACAGGATCTGATAACATTACAATTGTGTCAATATATGATAGACAGCTCTGATAACATGACAATTGGCTCAGTATATGGTAGACAGGCTGTGATAACATTACAATGGGGTCAATACCTCGCCTGAGTGGGAAATGCTACAAGAATCTTGAACAATAAAGACAGAAAAAGCCAATTTATCATATTTAAACTAAGCTTCAAGCATGTTATTCATTTTATCCTTATTTTTTTCAGATGATGAAAGCAGAATTGAACCACCCAATCCCAGAGCACCAGTAGAGGTAAATAAAACTATTACTGGTATTATCCAGGCCTTGTATCATTTTTCAATGGACCATTTCCACATTCATGATTTAATTATTAAATTAAACGTTTTATATGAGTTATTTCCTTTAAAGATTGCTAAATTGTACTCCATTCCATAGAAGAGCAATGGAAAGGACAACAAATTTGAATAGAATTTTCTTATAATTTATTGATATTTGAATCTTGCACCAGCAAAAAAAATCAGAGGAGAGTTTTATAGCAAAAAGAAAATTCAAAAGTTTTTGCAACATTAAAGATTATGCAAAAAAATATATTTATATATTCATTGAACTTTGCACCAAAAGGGACCTTTTTGCCAACATTAAGGGGAAATAACTTGTATAAAAAATATATCATTATATAATTAAAGTGGAATTGTGCAAATGGTCTATTACAAAACTTCATATTTTATTCTGTATATTATGTTCTGTGGAAGTTTTATTATATCTTCAGAAGCTACTGTTGTTACATCCCAGGTGTACACTGGCAACACATGATCTGTGAGCTACCCAAAATCTAATATTTGTTAAATAAAATCATGTTATTATTTATATTGCTATGTTACATGTTAATTATACAGAATATATGGTGAGTGAACATTGGGGGAATTTAAAATGAAATTTGCGAAACAATTATAAAATTGGATTTTTATTTTAAGCATGTTTTCCTACTTATTAATAAATATTTGTAATAGTATTACAGTAACCCTACATTTAAATTTAAATCTGGGGGAAATTTTCAGGTAGGAGCCCAACTAATTGCTTGTATTAATAAATAAAGAACACAAATTCATTCGATCTCAAGTGCCATCATGGTCATGGTCGTATGGTAGTTGGATTTACAACTACCTACGCAATCAGTACCTATCACCACTAAAGTTGTGAGTTCAAATCCCACCCAGGTGGGGTTTACTCGATACAACATTATGTGATGAAGGTAGTCGGTGGCTTCTGGCAGATCAGTGGTTTTCTACAGGTACTCCAGTTTCCTCCACCAATAAATGTGACCACCACGATATAACAGAAATATTGTTGAAAGTGGTGTTAAACACCATAACCCTAACCCATTCCTGCTCACTCTTTTTGTGAGAAATTGTTTTGTCAAGGCTATTGTTCTTTTGTTTTTTCCTTACCTTTACCATTGTGATGTTGTTGTTGTTGTTTTTCTCTGGGTCCTCCCTTTTCCCTGAAAATCCCTTCAATCTTGAGTTTTCTGTGTATGTGTTAAATAATTTTAGATACATATTGTCAATCAGATAGTGGACTTTCTGTCAAAGGACTAATTAATTATCCCCTCGCCAACAAAGTTGCGAAGGGATATAGTAACGCTACCGTCTATTCATCCTTCCGTAATATCCTTGTGAACACTCTAGAATCAACATCCTTCAATGGATTTTGACCAAACTTGGTACATACTTAGTCCTTAAGAGAATCTGGAACCCTATTGATTTTCAAGGTCAAAGGTCAAGGTCACCGGGTCAAATTTTTAGGCGAAGGGATACACTACGCTTTACGTTGCCCTTGTTTATTTCTAGTTTTAAGCGATTAAAAAAAAATGTTAGTTATATTTGCAAATATCAGTTCTATTGAACTTCCACACAATCTTGTTCATGCTCAATGAAAATATATGTTTACACAGTATATATACATTTACTTACTGTTATGTTGCAAAGCAATTAATGCTTGGATATTAACACATTGTACATACATTTTGGCTTGAAATAACACACAATTTTAGCCTTTTTAGAACATTTTTGCACATACTGTTAATTCATAATTATTCATGGAATTTTCGTGGAATTAGTGGATATATATATATATATAATATATGCACTGACTTTAGCAGGGGATCCACAAATTCACTTATCCATGAGCAAATTTTTTTTCTCAATTTTCGAATCCATGAATGTAAATGACTTCACAGTATATTGAATAGTTATAAACAGTATTAACAGATTTGTCCAACTACCATGTATCTTGATCGTCAAGATCTAGATATCTAATTTAATGAACAGGACCAGTTTCTGGAATAACCTTCATCAGGTCAAAAGACTTCATTTTATCTTTGCAAACGATACCTTATTTTACTGCCTATCACCACTAACGTTGTGAGTTCGAATCCCTCTCAGGCTAGGATACAACATTATGTGATAAAGTTTGTCAGTGACTTACGGCAGGTCAGTGGTTTTCTTCGGGTATTCCGGTTTCGTCCACCAATAAAACGTACCGCCACAGTAATAAAAATAACTGAAATATTGTTGAAAGTGGCACTAAACACCATAACCCTCTAATCCTTTTTACTGCTTTTTTACTGTGTCCAGCAATAACTAATTATTCCAGGGGCTTACTGTACATAGCGCTAATAACTGTTAGGGAATATGTACATGTATGTGGTGAAAACTAAATGTTTGAATTTGGCAGCTCGTAACTGCACATCAAACTATTATAACTACCCGGTAGTTATTTTCCTTTTGGGCCTAGTGCAGTATAATAATACCATTATATCCTTCATGAAAAGTAGATATCAATTTCTCAGCTTTCTGTTCAAGAACTTATGTTCCCCTTGAGCAAATCTTTTGAAATTATCAAACTATGTATTGATTACAGTACACAGGTCGGATTTGTTTATTATACCCCCACTCCCCGAAGGTGGATGGAGTATACTGTTTTACCTCTGTCCGTCCAAGATATTTTTCGTCGCATTTTTCTCAGTAACTGTCGATGGCAGAAATCTGATATTTGGTCACAAGCGTCATATAGGTATACCATATTGTGGGTAGCGTTTTTGGACCCATCAGATTCCTACTTCCTGTTTGCCGACTTTGTTGATTTTTATGCACATTGAACATATATGCACATTTTTCGTTGCATTTTTCTAAGCAACTATTGATGACAGGAATCTGATATTTGGTCACAAGCTTCATATAGGTATGCCATATTGTGGGAAGCGTTTTTGGACCCGTCAGATTCCTACTTCCTGTTTGCCGACTTAGTTGGTTTTTATGCATATTGAACATATATGCACATTTTTCACTTATACCTATAAGCTGTATTGCTTTTGGAATAAAGTATTATATTTCGTCACACGTTTTTGGACCCATCAGATTCCTACTTCCTGTTTGCCGATTTGTTGATTTTTATACACATTGAACATACATTTTGTATATGCCCATTTTTTGTCACATTTTTCTCAGCAACTATTGATGGCAGAAATCTGATATTTGGTCACAAGCGTTTTTTGACCCGTCAGATTCCTACTTCCTGATTGCCGAAGAGCGGGGGTATCATAAGTGAGCATTAGCTCACAGTTCATCTTGTTATTTCTTTAATGGTTCCATAGTTATGCCTCTTAATTGGAAAATTGTGAATTTGTGGTTTCCATGCTCTAAATTAAGTTTACCTTGGTCAAAGATTTTGAAAATTTGTACACAATGTTTTTGCTTTCAATACACTTGTCAAGTTATTATGCCTTTTATGGTACCTGAGTTATGTCCCTGTTTACTTTTGTTGGGGCATTTATGTCCTATGAGGGGACGTCGTGGTTGTGATCGTATGGTAGTTGGATTTACAACTATTTATGCAATCGGTACCTATCATCACTAACGTTGTGAGTTCGAATTCATCTCAGTCAAGGTGTACTCGATACAAAATTATTATGATAAAGTTTGTCAGTGACTTGCGACAGGTCTGTGGTTTTCTCCACCAATAAAATTGACCGCCACGATATAACTAAAATATTGTTGAAAGTGGCGTTAAACACCATAACCCTAACCCTCTAGATCTATGTCCTGTGAAATTACATTCTTCCATATTTTTTTTCTCTAAAAAAATTTTGTCAGACAGTCCACATGTTATTTAACTTACAAACATAAAATACATGTCTGGAGTAATGGTGGATAGGAATTTGAACAACCCAACCTTAGCCTAGTCATCTGCTTATTGTTGTGTCTCTAGACTCTGTATTTATTACATAGGGATAAAAGTTAATGGTAGATGTATTTATCCCAGACTAACTGAAATTCACAGATTGTGATTGACTAATGACACATCCATTGTAAACCCATATACCTACCACCGCATTGCTAACTGTTACCCCAGGGAATTTCATGTGCTTTTCTACCCCGATGATGATTTTTTTTTTTTAATTCATCCAGTTTAAAATATGATCGAGGATGAATTCTTTATCTATGTTCATATTCGTAGATATGGAGATTTTAACACCCTTCAATTAGTAAGAAAGGATATGGATGTAAATGAACATGAGAGACTGCATTTCAGTATCTTTGAACACCTTTCTGTTTCACCACATTGAATATTGTGATATTTCAGTGTGTTATAACCTCCATATCTATGAATTAAACATAGATAACTGACTGATTGTAATGTAAGATTTGAATTTTTATCTTTCTGTAGAATAAAAGTGCAAATGAAAAGATAGATGATAAGCAGAAGTTAAATATTAGTATGAAAACTAAAAAAGATGAAACAGCCAATCAAATGGGAGATACAGGAGATCAAATTCATCAAATCAAAAAAGATGTGAAAGATGGAGAAAAAAAGAAAGAAGAAAGCTTGGATAAACAAAATGAAATATTGGTCGAGTTGAAGAAACAACATGAAGAACAACAAAGACTGATCGATGAACAAAAGAAAATTCTGGCAGAGCTTAAAGAACACCAAGAAGAAAAACATATAAAGGTCAGTCTAAATTACAATCACTATGATTTGTGGTTTGATTATGTTGCTCTCTCTAAACATTTGCTGGCTTTGTTTGTAACTGGAGAAAATTGACATTTTGCTCTCTGTTCCGCAACTACTTAAAATTGACATTTTGCTCTCTGTTCCGCAACTACTTAAAATTGACATTTTGCTCTCTGTTCCGCAACTACTTAAAATTGACATTTTGGTTAGCTAAAAACGTAAAATACATGTATATATGGATTAAAAATGTCAACAATATACACAAATTCTTAAAAATCCTAATTTAACTAAAAGTAGAACTTTAAGCATTTTGCAAACTATTGAAATATCAAAACCACTTCTTGAAAGTTCAATGTTGAAAAATTTCGAACAAAGGATAACCCACGAAAGCCATTCAGTTTATTTTCAATGGGGTCCTTTTTAAGAATGAGCTTGAAATTGGTAAGTAAAAGTCAAGAATTAAGATGAGCGAGGGGTGTGAGATTGCTTTATTTCAAGAAAAGGTTTATTATCATTAAAATAATCCCTATTTGATGGAATCAAGTAAAGAATTCTAATCCTGAGCTACATTATAATAAAATGTTGATTTGTTGCCTAAAATTTTAGGCATGATGTAGTTGAAACGTGATCTTGTGATGTTTATGGTGTTCATTGATTTAAGCAAAATTATTATAGACCCACAATTCTGTGGTCATATTATGTTATGGGTTTGTTGCCCTCAATCTATAAACACAATGGTTTCCATGCCATAACTTTAGTTCTAATTGACTGATCCTTATTGATTGTGCCGAGACCTTCTGGTATTATGTCAACAGATTTCCTGAATGTTTTACAGTTTTTGAGATACATTCTGACAGCTGAAAGCAAGAAAAAGTGCTGAATTACAAAATGTGAATTTTCTTAATTTTCATTTTTATTTTCTAGTTACATCGGTGGTGTAATGGTTTGTGTTTGCCGTAAGTGTGATAGCTCATGGGTTCAAACCCCGGTTGGGTCAAACCAAAGACTATAAAATTAGTATTTGTTGCTTCTCCACTAAGCATGCAACATTAAGGAGTAAGAACAAAGACTGATTGAGTCGGACAGAATCTGGTTAATGTGTCCGAGTGTAGCAACAGGTCTACTCTTGTTATATCTATAGATAGGACAATATAGTTTGTTTTGATTTTGTAGATTGATAATGAACCAGCTGATAAACAGGTTGTACAAAAACAACAACAACAAATAATTGATCCAAAAGGACAACCACAACAACAAGTTCCACAGCAACCAGTACAACAGCAATTACCACAAGGCCAACAGCTGTTACCACAACAACCAGTTGAACATAAATTACAACAAGGCCAACAGCAGTTACCACATCAACCAGTTCAACAGCAAGGTCATAAGCAGTTACCACAGCAACCAATTCAACAACAAGTTAAAGCAGATGAAATGAACAATGTTAAACAACAGCCAGTCATACCTGCAGAAAGTCAGGTGAATGTTCAGCCAAACAGAAATTTGCCTAATCCTATGAACAATGTGGACAATAATATAAAACAACATATCCAGCCAGTAGATGGAGAAAAAATGGTTGTGAATCAAGCTTCTAAAAATATAATAAACACAAATCTAAAAATACCTCAACAAGCAGCTGATGTGAAAGTAGAAGGGAAAGATAACGTGGACACTGATCTACGAAAAAAGAGAGATATAGACAATTTATTAAAATCATCTAAAGACATAAAAAATAATGATAAAAGTAAAACAAAAACTAATGTTAACAAAGACGTAAATGACGAGATGAAAAGACGACTTATGTGAATAAGACTGAAAAATAATTTGAAAGATACTGCCATAATATCAAGGTGATAGCAATAGTATTTACAGTAAGATATGTTTTGAGGACATTTTAACCACAATGCATTTCTGGTTAAAAAATACTGTTCAAAGGAGTGCCATATCAGCCATGATGTCGACTTTTGAGTTTGCGTTCATTCTTTAATGCAATTCGAGCTAAAGCATAAATATTCCTGTCAAATAACATATCAAAATCAAATTGTACCATCAAATTCATTCACTTTCCTGTGGGCCTTCCATCCCATTTTTTAACTACCCTAGACCTCTATCCCCATTTTAAGGGCCATTGTGGCTTTGTTCATATGGTAGTTGGATTTACAACTACCTGTGCAATCAGTGGCTATCACCACTAAAGTTGTGAGTTTGAACCCCATTCATGGCGAGGTGTACTCGATACAACTTTATGTGATAAAGTTTGTCAGTGGCTTGCTACAGGTCAGTAGTTTTCTCCGGGTGCTACAGATTTCTCCACCAAAAAAAACTGACTGCCACAATAGTACTGAAATATTGTTGAAAGTGACGTTAAACACCATAAACCTAAGCCTAAACCTATTCCCATTTCTGACTCTCATAATGGTCTTTCAAATACATGATACAATGGAGAATTCATACTTGAAATATTGAACCCTCTTTAATTTTTACCTCAACAAAGTGAAAGTTAGATACTTTATATCAATGTTTGTAAGCTTTCCATGTTAAAATAATAAATAGAATTTTAACTTGATACAAGTGGGTTTCAGTTGGATCAAGGACTTTACATCTGCAGTCTGTCACTGGTGCTCGACATTTTGAAATTGTTTTGTGATTTTTTTTTGTGTGGGTTATGAAGATGTATTAGAATAACAGTGAATCATAAGTTATGGTATGACTTTGTGGAATACACCATTCCCCCCATCATTTTTACTTCATTTGTGAAAATTAACATTGTGATATTGTATTATATGGAGTCTTGTTTTCTTTACATTTAGGTTTACTAAACAACCATAATGTCTTAAAAGGTATATGAATTATTTTAACAAGAAAAGTAAATTACCTGTAGTTTTTTCTAGTGATTCCAATTAAGACGAGAACTTGTATCATGAAAGATATTATGTCTGATTTTAAGATTGTTTATGTGTTCAAATTATCTGCTATGAAAGGGACATGGCATGCTAGCAGGGGTAGAATTTAAGCAAAAATTGCAACTAGCCAGCAGGACTAGTAGATATAAAAATCAACTAGCCCCCCAGATATTCTACTAGCCCGACCATCATGGGGACAATTACTAAAAATTATATAATAATTATTTTATTTGAGAAAATTATAATGAAGAAAGAATGTCAGTATTGTCATCACTTGAAACATCATCATCACCAGCGTCACCATCATCCTAATTATTATCTAATTTAAAAAAATATCGCTGGGTGCTCTATGCTGATAATGTGTCGCCACATTTCTTGAACCTTAGATTATGTTGTTAAGAACGCTCGCTGAGTTACCCGGATTATCGAGTAATTTGATCAATTCGTATACCACACTTTAGGATCTAATTGCTATCGAGGGAATTCCCCACAGGTAAATTGTGTACAGCGTAAACAAACACAGTAATATGAATGACTAATTATGATTTTCAATTATGTCATTAAAATTAATGAAGTGGAAACAATAATTGACAATTGGAAATTTTAACTAGCCCATCGGACTAGCTTCTAAGAGAGTTCTTCTAGCCCGACACTGATTTTACTAGCCTCGGGCTAGCGGACCAGCGTTGATTTCGTGCCCTGCATGCTAGTAACTAAAACAATCAAACGTCTATAATAACTATTATCATTTCAATAACTGAGGTGTTTGCACCAGCCTCAACATGAGGTATGCTCATCTAGTTCCTTATTAAAGTTGATAAAAGTTTATCAAGTACCGGTACCTGTACTTTCCAAAGTGGTTTTTCCTATCTTACTCCACCATTATAACGGGTTGCCATGATATAACAAATAAATTCAATAAGTGACATAAAGCAAGAATTCAACTGGTCAGTTAAACTCTTATGGGTTTAAATAGAAATAAATAAAAAGAAAACTGTGATACATCAGAATTTACTCTACTGTAGATCTAAGTGTTAGATACCTTTGAAAATCACCAAGGGTGCAACCCAAATGAGTTTATAAATAAGTAAAACTATGGTGTCATTTGCCGAAAACCAACAGAATGCTATTAGGTAAGTAGGTTGTACCATAGTTGTGAGTTAGTCATATATAAAAAGGGAAAATATGTTTGAAGGATGAATATACAACAAAGTTTCTGTCACACTTTGTTGAACCCCACTAATTTGTACGATATTGATTTTGGTGCATTTGACTGTGTCCAACACTGCCGATTTGTACAGTTTTTATCTTTGTGAATAACTTATGATATTTGAGATTTATTGTGTTAAGACAGAGATTTATTGTGTTAAGACAGAGATTTATTGTGTTAAGACAGAGATTTATTGTGTTAAGACAGAGATTTATTGTGTTAAGACAGAGATTTATTGTGTTAAGACAGAGATTTATTGTGTTAAGACAGAGATTTATTGTGTTAAGACAGAGATTTATTGTGTTAAGACAGAGAGTGAGCATACTATGATAAAAAAAAATCACAAAAAGCTCATTTTGAACATGAGATATATAAAATTGAAAAGAATTAAGATTTTAAATGCAATTCATTTTGTTTCATAATTCGAAACATCATGAAAAATATACTTTTCCACCAGGTAAAGCCTAAATAAAGCTTCCTGGATTTTTGCCTTTCACAATCGGTAATCCTGAACTGCATGAACTCTACTAAACCAATCACAATCAAGAGAGTAACGTGTGGGTTTGCAATATATGTACACCACACTGTTAACAAAGAGATTTTCACCTACCTATGGTACTATACTTCATAACATGTAGATTTAATTTTATTCAAATGTTGATCCCCCACCCCACCCCCAGGTCTGTTAGGTTTCAGTATTAAGGACCAAATAGCCGAGCAGGGTCTGTTGGGTTTCAGTATTAGGGACCAACATTAGATATTGGCTGTGATGGTAGATGAATACATGCTGTTAGAAATTATACTGTGTTAAGACCTTAACATTTTGCTTACATCGTATGCCATATGTTTCATAATATTATAAGTTTCTTTTTCTTTACTTTAATCCGTCCTTCTTGTTTTATCTTAATTTTTTTTCTGTCCTTAAATTCTAACCTTTGTTGTATTATCATACATCCCTTCAAGATATATATATTTTTTTTTTTTTTTTTCAATAGTCAGGATTTTACAATCCCCTGTACATTACCACCTGACTAGGGTATACAGGGGTATTCAAAAGAAATCAGTGAAAAAATAATTACTATTTCATTTTTTACAAATTAAATTTCAAAAGAGTTACAATTTTTTTTTTTTTTTTTAAGATATATTTATAGATCCTTTGTTAAAATAGTTTGAATCCCACTCATGGCGAGGTGTACTCGATACAACATTATGTGATAAAGTATGTCAGTGACTTGCGGCAGGTCAATCATTTTCTCAGGGTAATCTGGTTTCCTCCACTAAAAAACTGACTGCCACAATAGAACTGAAATATTGTTAAATGTGGTGTTAAACACCATAACCCTAATCATATGTTACAATATCCACAAAAATTAAAAAGAGAATTAGAAGGGCATTGTGCATTGTCTCTACATTATTACTGTAGTCTGTAGAAAAACCTTGCACAAATCATTACAAAATATGACCTTTAGTTCACCTGGTCAAAGCTCAAGCGAGCATTTACCATCAAGTGGTATCTATTTTCACTAACTTTTCACACTACAAGCTTCTCCACTGAAACCACTGGGCCGTGTTAAACCAATCTTGGCTATAATGGGCTTTTGATGCAGCCAGTCCCCCTTTTTGAAAAATACATTATTCATACTATATGTATTGTTATAAGAAATAAAGAAATTTTTTAATATGGCAAACATTTGTACATTTCATGCTGTATTGAGGTAAAATTTAAACTCATGCTACATAATAATCAGTTATTTTAACATTATTTTCTGTGAAATTTGTAATACATTGTATAACAATTATGAAAAAAAATATATTTAAAAAAATATTCTGGGTCAATCTGTGAAATTTGTAAATTTACTGATTTTTGCCATTGATGCAATGCATAGAGAATATTATATGGCTCTTTCCGTATCACATCGTGCATCAACCCAAGACACCAATATCATTCTGAAAGCTTTAGCTCGAGGGATGATATTGGTCGAGGGTTGATACGGGATGTGATACGGAAAGAGCCATATCATATTATGTTTATCATATACTTAAACATGAGAAAGTCTTGTTCTGTATTATGAATTGTGACGTCGACACGTGATCAATATCATTTTAAGGGGTATGATAAAGGGGTGATGATATCGATATCAGTCACGGCAGACAAATACAGACGTAATGTTCTTTCAGTATTATATATGCAAATTTCCTTTATTTAGTACTAAGTATATGATAAATAAATTTATACAATAATATTAAAATATAGTAGTTTACAAAAATATCATTTCATTACACTTCACATTTGTAATCTTGCTCATGATGCTACAATTGTATAGCAAAATAATGCTCAAAGCAATTCGATGTATAAATCAGTTAATCTACCATAGAAAACTTTATTATGAAAGTTCAATATTTTAACATTTCTATTTTGCTTTTAATTTTGAAATAAAATAATCTGCCAAAATTTTCTTCCCCTGCTGTACATTACTTAATTTTTTATGCTGCTTTACATAAAATTGTTTTTCGAAATATTTGCACATTATTTTGTAAAGCATTTAAAAAACAACATATTTCGTATAAAATATTCCTATATTGCACAGTATGTTATTTTTTTAATTGTAATTGGTTAGACGAAAAAAAATTTCTGAAATATTGTGCATTATTTTGTAAAGAAATTTAAAATGCAACATATTTCATATATATAATATTCTCATGTTGCATGGTATATTTATTTAACTTGTACATTGGTTAAACCAATCAAACAATATTTGTTTATGTTGTCTTTTTTGTATATGTTATGTCTTTTTTAGAATATAATTTTCCATTTGTTATTGTACAATAAACTGTTTGTAATGTTAAATATAAAATATTTATCAAATGTCTCATTTGTTTTACAATAAAACGATAGTTTACTTGTCTCTTTCGATGAAGTGGGAGACCCTACATTGTATGTTGTGTCTTATTGTCTTATTTGGGGCTGTTGTGGTCGTGATCATATGGTAGTTGGAATTACAACTACCTATGCTATCAGTGCCTATCGCCACTAACGTTGTGAGTTAGAATCCCACTCAGGCGAGGTGTATTCGATACAACATTATGTCATAACGTTTGTCAGTGACTTGTGGCAGGTCGGTGGATTTCTCCACCAATAAAACCGACCGCCACGATATAACTGAAATATTGTTTAAAGTGGCATTAAACACCATAACCCTAACCCTTATTGTCTTATTAGTTATTGATCAAACTTCGATAGTTTGATAGCTAGCTATAGAGATACCATATTTTTTTTATTACAAGGGTAAAACAGGTTACTATTAATTAATTTTGGTCTTTATAAAAAGGTTAAAAAGTTTTTTCACAAAATAAATTACACATTTTTGCCTTCAACTGTTTGCAATAATTTGTCCTATAATTGTTTGACATTATTTTCTCTCCTATAAATGTTTGTCAATTTCATTTGCAGTTATTGAAATAAACATTTTAGTCGTGGTAGTTGGATTTACAACTACCTGTGCAATCAGTGCCTATCCCTAACGTTGTGGGTTTGAATCCCGTTCAGACAAAGTGTACTTGATGCAACATTATGTGATAAAGTTTGTCAGTGACTTGCGACAGGTCAGTTGTTTTCTCAGGGTACTCTTTTTTTGGTTTCCTTCACCAATAAAACTGACCACCACGATACAATTGAAATATTGTTAAGAGTGGCATTAAGCACCATAAACCAAACCCATCTTAATTATGCTCTTTGGCATTTTCAAGGACTACTTACATCCTCTAAAGGTATCCAATATGACCCTTGATATACTGACCTGTGATCTTTCTCAAAAACAACTACTAGACAATGACCTTTGTTTTTTATCTGACATTGACCTTTGGTCCAAGTGATTTAAGTATGACCATTTTATAGTGAGGCTTTGTCATCACTTTGTCTGTTAACTCTGCACCTTTCATACTTTTTCTCACAAACTTGTCCCCATTGAAACCAAACTTTACAGAAATATCACTTGTGTCATTGGATGGTTCCTTTCAAAATTTTCATTGTTTTGTATGGATTGGAAATCAAAACCACAGGTCA
Source organism: Bathymodiolus septemdierum (assembly GCA_963383655.1). Lineage (NCBI taxonomy): Eukaryota > Metazoa > Mollusca > Bivalvia > Mytilida > Modiolidae > Bathymodiolus > Bathymodiolus septemdierum. The sequence goes on along the minus strand of OY726522.1, from coordinate 7,733,870 downwards.
TTATTTAACTATAGTAAAATGAATTGAAAGCTTTTTCCAAGAAACTACAAACATGCTTTGGATGTTCATGACTATAATTGATATGCAGTCTGGAAGAAGTTTCAGTAAAGATTTGTTTGTCTAAAGAGTAATTATCTTTAACAAACAGATTCTACCTTCCTAGCTAGTAGTCGGTTAACTACGAGCAATCATTGTACTGTCCATATTTATGTTGTCATTCTTATGTGGTCTTTTTGAATAGAAGTGAATCTGTGCAGGATTTTTATCATTTATTTAAATATGTATTGCCGTTAGAGATCAAATTATCAAGAGGAGAGGGTTGTGATGCCATTAACCGATTTAACCCTGCCATATTTTTGTGCCTGTCCCAAGACAGGACCTGGAGTTCCTACATCATATGTCGGCTGGTTTTTTTTAAAGCGAGTTCAGTCAAGGCGATTGTTTTATGGAATTGATGACCATCACTGTTTCAACTTTCTTTTCATAATTTAACCAATACCACACATGAATACTGGTAGCCATTGTTAGCAATAGTCTAAATTTGTGTCTGTCCCAAGCCAGAACCTAGATTCCTTTACATTTTTTTTTGTATGGATCGGATATCCAAAATTGCCACAAGCAAATGACAACTTTAATCTTCTTTGAAACTGCTAATCATTTGAAAGCAAACTCTTGGCTTGAATGTTCATTTCATGGTTCTCAATAAAATGAATGTTTGGCTCAACCTGTTGTATAAAAAATCCTACTAACTACATATATCTTGCCTTCACCCTGTCATAAATACATTGTAAATGACATTTCTCACGAGTTTTTTTCTATATTAAATGACTTGATTTGTTATAAATGTGATGGTTATATTGTGTCAATGTATGTGATCTTTTGTAAGTACAATTATTATTCAAATGTCTATATTGCTAATAAAATCTCTAAATATTGTCAATTTTTGGGGTTATCTCCCTTTGCCATGATCATAGGACATTCATTTTTTTGCCACGTTATTTGTCCAACACTAATATTTATTTTTCAAATTGTTCTGAATTGCAGAATCAGATAAGAATACCATTTGAAGAGATTATCTTTGGACAATGAAGATTAGTTTTAGCTCACTTTGTCTACAGGACCAATTGAGATATTTTAATCACTTTGTATCTGTTGCCACGGTCTTTCATAACCAAATCAGATTAAAATAAGCTTTTACAATATGCTACCCGACCCTCCCTCTTACATCTGACAGAACCCAATTAGAAGTCGTATCAAGATGAACTTTCATATATGAATATTTATTTAAAATATCAATTAATCAGAGACCATTATGCAATGTGATAATAAAAAATATCTTGAAGGGCACCGTTAAGATTTTACCAGCTGTTTTCATCGGTGGATCGTGCCAGTTAATCTGGACATGACAACTAATCGGGTTCTGCCAGATGTTAGTGGGAGCGTAGCATATATTCGATTGCTTGGTGGGTAGTGATTAGCATGTTAATCTTGAGGGTGGTAGATCGTGTGTTCGATCACTGGGTTAAACCAGACTAAAATTTTGTATTTTTCTGCTTCTTCACTAAGCACTAGGCATAAAGGAGTAATAGCAAAAACTGGTTCATCCTGGTTGGTTTTGAGATGGGGTAATATGTAAAAGTGGAGACATTTCTTACCTGTTTCTGTGATCTAGAACTATAAAATCCAAACTCTTGTTGGTTGTCTACTACAAAAACTAAACATCGTTACAATCTCATACAAAAATTTACTTGTTCTATCCATGATATAGCTGAAAAATTGCTCATTTGACAATAAACAATATCTCTCTCAAAAACTTCTAATATTGCAATTACATGTCATGTATCAAATCAAAAACCACAAATATAGCCAGAAAAACTACTTGGGTGGTCCTCAACATTGTGTCAAGACCCTTGGTGCTTTAATTCAAAAATGGAGTTATTAGGCTCAGGCAATCAAATTACATTATTGAATGGTGGCCATTTTAAATATTTTTTTGGGATCCTCACCAAAAATCACAAATTCTGATGAGGTTAACCAAATGAACAATCCTGCAAAGTTTTGCCTCTATTTGACCTAAATATTACACTATGAAGGATGCAGTCAACAACAAATGACACAAAGTGGTAGTAATAGTTATACATGTTATTATGTTCTTGGTTAGCTAATAATGAAATGACCATTTTATTCCATATGTTGGCTAAATTCCTAACAAAATTGATATATCTCAGTTCCAATGAGTTAACAGAGGATTCTTATCTCCAAATGACATAAAAGATGGAAAGAGAAAAATAAATTTTATCAGAATGTTGGAGCTTGCAGACATCAAATGAGATTTACATTTCTTTTATCTAGAAACCGGAATACCTCGAGAAAACCACTGACAAACTTTATCACAAAATGTTGTGTATCGAGTACACTTTGCCCGAGCGGGTTCGAACTCAGCGTTAGTGGTGATAGGCACTGATTGCACATATGATCACGACCACGACAGCCTCACATCCCAGCTTAAAGAAGGTTCATTTATAAACAAGACGGGTGTGATGATTTGAAAAACTAGAACCATGACTAGACGACAATGTTGCAAAGTGTGATCTCTAATTCTTCCCTTCATCTATCATTGTTTCATGTCAAGACAAGAAAACTATTAACACAATAATTTCATATATTCATTCAATTGATTGTATATATGTTCAAGCTCTTTCCACAAACTGAAACACAGCATTAACAATTCAACACTTTTTTTGGTCAAAATCTATTATAAACAAACAAGTGTTTCTTTTGTTGACAATCTACTAGTACACTAATATTGTCTGTCTTCAATGGTATTTAGCATGTCTTTCATTAACTGTAATATAAATAAAATTATAAATAAAATTTTGGATTGTCCCCTGGGTGTAAGTGTAAATATTAATAAAATATTGGGTTATAATATTAAATATTTGTAAATGTCCACCTCCGTGTAAGTGTGATTTGTTAATTTTCCCCTCAGTGTAAGTGTAAATATATATAAAGTTTAGGCTAAAATGGTTTTTATTTTGTCCCATCAACAGAAATATATGACTTCCCAACAGGTGCTATTAACAGGACAGAGATGTAAATTTTTCTGGAGCACCTGAAATACCTTGTTTTTATCTCATAATACTTAATGTTTAGTGTACAAGGTAATGTTCCATTGACCTTGGGGACTATATTAGTGCAAACCTGAATCTACATCTACAAATAACAATAATGTATTTGCCATGTTTTACGTTTTCTCCATTGCAGTGATTACCACCTTCTAGGATTTTTATTCGATATAGAAAAAAATACAAAATACTTTCTATGACAATTACAAAATTTCATGATAGTGTAGGATTCAGAGGTTTTTAAGATGAAATGTAAAAGTTAATGTACTATATATGACAACAAATGCAAGGCAATGATAATACAGCAGTCCACGTCTTACGAGGTCAGATGCACTGCAACCATAAGATGAAATTAAAATTACAATTGTAGTTTGTGATTGTCACCTGTGGGTGATCAGGATATGGTAGATGAACGAATTCCATTTTTGATAATTTTTCAAAGAAAAATCAGGAATTAATAAAACTATATCTACCCATTTAAATTGAACCTAGTTTCGAAAGAGTAAATAATATCATTTCATTTAAATTATTAAGGTATACTAGACATATATTGTACTTCTTACAATGTACTTACTGTGGGATTTATATTTCCAGATGAAGAAGTATAGTGAGCAGAAAGAGGCCATCTGGTATAATGGAGTCATCCCTGGACGTTTGGGTTGAAGATATGTTAAATTCCATTTCCAAAATGCTAAAATGAACATTTAATTTATAGTAAAAGAAAAATTACATATATAAAACATAAAAGAAATACAGGTAGAATGTTCTGTCCAAACACAAATTCGCTATACACAACCTTTATATTCAAGTTAAGCAACTCCTTCCAACTGGGTGATCATTTGTTACCTTTTTATAGGCAAGTATACATTAATTTGAATTTATTACTAGTATAACTGAATTATATTGGACCAACAAATTAGAATTTATTTCAGATATATCTTAAATGTATAAAACCAATATTTCTCTGTATATTTCATATAAAACCATGATTTTTCTTAAATTTCTTGTCAAGTCATTTCTTACTCAATTTTCATGAAATTTTCAGCATTAAAAGCAGAAATAAATATAATTCTTTCTTTTCATTGTTTCATATATACCGGTAATTTTTATTTATCCTAATCAACAAAAGTTGTAATGACACAACATTGTCTTGATTATTTGTCTGATGGTGTTTAATGCCACTTTCGACAATATTACAGCTACATTGTATATCGTGGCGATCAGTTTTATTGGTGGAGGAAACCAGAGGACCCAGAGAAAACCACCAGTCTGTCGCAAGTCACTGACAAACTTTATCACATAATGTTGTACACCTCGCCCTGATCGAGGTTCGAACTCACAACATCAGTGGTGATAGGCACTGAATGCATACTAAGGTCCCCAACATTGTCTGATAATCAACAAGAGTTGCAGTGACACATCATTGTCAGTCTAATAACTGAAATTACTATTATATTTATAACTATTAATGAGTAATTATTAATCATACCTCTGCTAATCATTCTCGCAAAAGATGTGAATGATTTTTCTCTGGTAGCTATCCACTTGGGAACTTCAGCAAGCTTTACCTCCGCTAATGGGGTAGCTACAAAAACACATGTGATTAATTAAAACTGGTTGTATTAATAATGAAAAGGCAATATAAATGTGGTTTTAATTTGGATACAATGGGCCTGGTAGCAACCTGCAAAATTTAGGGACAACAATCAATGACACCATCATTTCACTGAGGGGAGGTTTGGATTAATAAAGCTAGCTTAGTCCCTTCACTTTTTATTGAAGTGTCTGTATCAAGGGAAGAAAGTGAGCTGTCTTGTATGTGTGTGTTGGGGTTTCTATTTTGCCTCTGTTTCTGAGATTTTGGAACTGGCCTGACCATGTAATTTCGATGAGATTTGGCTCTCAAGAAAATTTTCGTTTTGTATCCTCCAACTTTTAATATCCATAATAAAAGTTAACAGCACTGTGACGAGATTAGCATGATATGATTGCAGAACCGTAGCTCTTATGGTCTTCTTTTTTGTGTGTGACCAGACCATAGAACTAGGTCTAGATGGTTCCGGGTCCATTCGCCCTAAAAGTGGGTCTGTATAGATAATAGATTGAGAAATTTTAAATATGTGGCATGCCAAAAAATGTATATTTCGACGAGTAAAGTTAACATTGCACAGCATGCCCATTTACCCTCTGCAGAGGTTTTTTTACCCTCAAAATAGGCCCTGTACCCCCAAAATTGTAGGGACTTTCTATATGCAGGGGTACAAAGTTGAGGAAAAAACAGCAATTGTACCCCCAGTTTCAAAAGTCACTGGGCACCCTGATTGCAGTCCCTAGTAATAAGTAAAGCAGGTAAAGATGAGTGAATCGAGAGTCTGTAGAAATTATATGTGACCAATATACATTAGCTTTTATTTCAAATAAATTGAAACTGTATGGTGTCTGTTGAACATGGAAATTATGGAGATCTTTCATAAATGTTCAACAGACAACGATTCCCAAATATGGGAATGGCAAAGGTTTTTGGATTTTTCCAACTATATACCAAGAATATAACAAAAAACAAGTGCAAGTAGATAGTAAGTATTCATTTTTCATTGAGATCACTCATAGTTAGTTCAACAAACAATTAACAATAACTGCACATACTCTCTCCCTTCTTTCACTGCACTCTCATTTATTCTCATTAAGATTAGGATTCCAAAGAAAAAATACCTAGGATGTAGATACAGACAGAAAATTTCTTCGGAATCCTAATCTCAACGAGATTACACTCTCATTCAGATCGATATACTGCTTTAAATAGTTACAATTTAAATTAAAATATGCATTATGTTCATTAAAATACTTTTTAATTATCAGGGCGAACAGACTTTTAGGGCGAACGGACCCGATACCGGTCTAGATTCATATACTAGTAGTAGTATTAATATATCCATTATGTTCATTAAAATATTTTTTAATTATCAGGGCAAACATTGCATACATTGACATTGTGCAGGTCAGGTGTAATACTAGCTGCGGAACCGTAGCCTTTTATGGTCCTTTTTTTTTGGCGGACCATAGGACTACGGATTTTACCCTATCAAAAATTTGCGGAACGGCGTCGCTTTTCATATTTACTTACTTATTATTATTCATTTCTAGCTCATTATAATAAAAAATGTTTCGATATTAACTGATTTCACCTACTTAGTCCCGCCATCTTGTCTTTGTGGTATTCTCACTTTGAGGTCACATGACTTTTGAGAGGTGACTCTAACAGCAAAACACGTGTTCGGTTTACCGGAGGTTTTGCATGGTGAATTTTTATCTGAAATAAAATATTTATTCAACCTAGAGGGAAATATTTTACATATATTAACCAGAAATGTTATTTTCTTCTATGATTATTCCAACTGAGGTGAACTCTCATTCAACATTTTCAAGTTTTTCATGTAAACAAACCGAACATGTGTTTTGCTGTTCGAGTCATCTCTCAAAAGTCATGTGACCTCAAAGTGAGAATACCACAGACAAGATGGTGGGACTAAGTAGGTGAAATCAGTTAGTATCGAAACATTTTTTATTATAATGAGCTAGAAATTAATAATAATAAGTAAGTAAATATGAAAAGCGATAGATAAATATGTAACAAAACGAGTTATCCACATGACTCCGCTCTCACAAAGCGTTTTGTTGTGAAAATTACTGTTGAAAGGTGCGACGAATTCTTCGTCGCAGTTCCGCAAATTTTTTAGAGTGAAATCTGTAGCCCTATGGTTCGCCAAAAAAAAAAGAAAAAAAAAAGGATCATTAAGGGCTACGGTTCCGCAGCTAGTGTAATACGAGATTGTCATCGTCATTGCATTGACTGTGTTAGCGGTAGACGATCACCACATCGCATTTTGCGAATATAACGATAGTGTGGCAAGGATAATTTGTGTAGCAGTAGCCACACTGACGAACGAAAAACTTTTACAGGCCTCTACATTAACATATTTTTCAACTTGTCCTTTCGGACAACTAACTAAAATCAGAGGCTCTCAAGAGCCTGTATCGTTCACCTGGTAATAAAAAAAACCAATTGGTCCTATGTAAAAACTATGTCCTGCAGTGGTAGTCATCTTGGAATTACGATCAACATAAAAAACACAGTTTGTAAAGGACCTTCCAATGATTGATGCACAGTTTAGGTTCAATCAGTGCAATAGCTTCAGAGAAGAATATATTTCTGTATTTTCCCCATATGGTTCTGTGTTAATACTATGACCTGTGGTGGCAGCCATCTTGGATTTCCGATCGGCATAAATAACAGAGGACCTTCCAATGATCATTCCTGGGCAGTTTGGTTTCAACTGTCCATGTGGTTTCAGAGAAGAAGCATTTTGAAAAAAAATTCCCATAGGGTCCAATGTTAAACTAAGTCATGCCGTAGCCGCCATTTTGAATTTCATATCAGAACAAAAAAACGTAAAATTTGTAGAGGATCATCCAATGAACATTCATGTACAGTTTGGCTTTAATCATATTTGTAGTTTCTGAGAAGAAGGCATTTGAACATTTTCCCATAGGGTCCAATGTTAATCTATGTCCTGCGGTGGTGGCCATCTTGGATTTCCGATCGGCATAAAAAACACACACCTTGTAGAGGACCTTCCAATGATCATTCCTGGGGAGTTTGATTTCAATTATCCAAGTGGTTTCAGAGAAGAAGCGTTTTGAAACATTTTTCCCATAGGGTCCAATGTTAAACTAAGTCCTGCCGTAGCCGCCATTTTGAATTTCATACCGGAACAAAAAACGTACAGTTTGTAGAGGACCATCCAATGAACATTCTTGTACAGTTTGGCTTTAATCATATTTGTAGTTTCTGAGAAGAAGGCATTTGAATATTTTCTCATAGGGTCCAATGTTAATCTATGTCCTGCAGTGGCGGCCATCTTGGATTTCCGATCGGCATAAAAAACAGAAACTTTGTAGAGGACCTTCCAATGATCATTCCTGGGCAGTTTGGTTTTAACTGTCCAAGTGGTTTCAGAGAAGAAGCATTTTGAAACACTTTTCCCATAGGGTCCAATGTTAAACTAAGTCCTGCCGTAGCCGCCATTTTGAATTTCATATCGGAACAAAAAACCTTAAGGTTGTAGAGGACCATCCAATGAACATTCATGTACAGTTTGGCTTTAATCATATTTGTAGTTTCTGAGAAGAAGGCATTTGAACATTTTCCCATAGGGTCCAATGTTAATCTATGTCCTGCGGTGGCGGCCATCTTGAATTTTCGATCGGCATAAAAAAACAGAAACTTTGTAGAGGACCTTCCAATGAACATTCCTGGGCAGTTTGGTTTCAATTATCCAAGTGGTTTCAGAGAAGAAGCGTTTTGAAACATTTTTCCCATAGGGTCCAATGTTAAACTAAGTACTGCCGTAGCCGCCATTTTGAATTTCTTATCGGAACAAAAAACGTAAAGTTTGTAGAGGACCATCCAATGAACATTCATGTACAGTTTGGCTTTAATAATATTTGTAGTTTCTGAGAAGAAGGCATTTGAACATTTTCCCATAGGGTCCAATGTTAATCTATGTATTGCGGTGGCGGCCATCTTGGATTTCCGATCGGCATAAAAAGCATAAAATTTGTAGAGGACCTTCCAATGATCATTCCTGGGCAGTTTGGTTTCAACTGTCCAAGTGGTTTCAGAGAAGAAGCGTTTTGAAACATTTTCCCCATAGGGTCCAATGTTAAACTAAGTCCTGCCGTATCCGCCATTTTGAATTTCATATCGGAACAAAAAACGTACAGTTTGTAGAGGACCATCCAATGAACATTCATGTACAGTTTGGCTTTAATCATATTTGCAGTTTCTGAGAAGAAGGCATTTGAACATTTTCCCATAGGGTCCAATGTTAATCTATGTCCTGCGGTGGTGGCCATCTTGGATTTCCGATCGGCATAAAAAACACACACCTTGTAGAGGACCTTCCCATGATCATTCCTGGGCAGTTTGGTTTCAATTATCCAAGTGGTTTCAGAGAAGAAGCGTTTTGAAACATTTTTCCCTTAGGGTCCAATGTTAAACTAAGTCCTGCCGTAGCCGCCATTTTGAATTTCATACCGGAACAAAAAACGTACAGTTTGTAGAGGACCATCTAATGAACATTCATGTACAGTTTGGCTTTAATCATATTTGTAGTTTCTGAGAAGAAGGCATTTGAATATTTTCCCATAGGGTCCAATGTTAATCTATGTCCTGCGGTGGCGGCCATCTTGGATTTCCGATCGGCATAAAAAACAGAAACTTTGTAGAGGACCTTCCAATGATCATTCCTGGGCAGTTTGGTTTCAACTGTCCAAGTGGTTTCAGAGAAGAAGCATTTTGAAACATTTTTCCCATAGGGTCCAATGTTAAACTAAGTCCTGCCGTAGCCGCCATTTTGAATTTCATATCGGAACAAAAAACCTTAAGATTGTAGAAAACCATCCAATGAACATTCATGTACAGTTTGGCTTTATTCATATTTGTAGTTTCTGAGAAGAAGGCATTTGAACATTTTCCCATAGGGTCCAATGTTAATCTATGTCCTGTGATGGCGGCCATCTTGGATTTCCGATCGGCATAAAAAACAGGAACTTGGTAAAGGACATTCCAATGATCATTCCTTTACAGTTTGGGTTCAGTCAGTTCATTAGTTTCAGAGAAGAAGATCTTTGAAATTTCAGCCAATCAGAGCATATTATTGGCCCTGGCAGCCATATTGAATATTCGACTGGAACGAAAAACAGTAACTTTGTAGAGGACCATCCAAGGAACATTCCTGCTAAGTTCGGTTCCAATCGGCCAAGTGGTTTCGGAGAAGAAGCTTGAAATGTGAAAAGTTTACAGACAACAGACAACAGACAACAGACGACGGACGCCAAGTGATGGCAATAGTTCACCTGGACCTTTGGTCCAGGTGAACTAAAAAGTACTTGTCCGACTCAATCTTTTAGTTGTCCGAAAAAATTAATAAAAATTACAAAAACTAGAGAATAATTATCCAGGGCTCCCACTACTTTCAAATTAGAGGGAGAAGTGACTTCTCTTTCAGAGAGCTCACAGGGAGAAGTGGGGTGACTTCTGGGAAGTCAATTGCGATTAATCGAAACATTGTTTCGCGACCCCTCTGATGTTACCCTGCCCAAATTTAGTAAATAGTTAAAGCTGCCTGAACTGATTTGTTCTGGGTTTTTTTTATTCATATCTACCTTAAGGACATATATTCAATGTCACATTTTTATTTCTGTCTACCTTGATTGGAGTCTTGCATACCAGTGATTTTTATATGTACCCCCCCCCCCCCCCCCCCCCCACCCCCTTTTTTTCCTTTTGAAATATTACTGTGTTGTGATCCAATACCACACAAATTGTAATAACTAATATTTGTGTTATATAAATCCTTGTTTCTGGTTTGTTTTTTTTTACCAGAAACAGGTGCCTGTGATATAAATAAAGCAAAGTATTTTATTTAAATTCACAGAGAAATAAAAATTTTAGTGGATCTTTTCAACCAGATCAGGAAAAAGCTTGTAATATTTGTCCATTTCAAAGGTTTCAATAGTTCCCAAAAGCCTAAATCAAGTCCTCTATTGTATTTTGCACAAAAGACAAGTTTCAATTTGGTGCAAAATTGATATCCGATAATTTTTACGTGTCCGTTCCCGAGTGATTCTTGTTCTTATATTTCAAATATTTATATTTCCGTTCATTAAAGCATTTCTGAGATTGCGACTTTAATTTTGTCAATGTCCTTGAACTTCGTATGGAGGAACGATAAATGATACAATAAAAAAGTTTTGATTTGGCGTTTCACTTTAGTTTTAATCAAAATAAATTATGGACAAATCAGAGATCAAACAGGGCTCTTTTATACAACAAACCCAGTATTCTATACCAGTGGAAATAGATTTGTTCGTCGTACCGGCACGTTTGGGAATCTGATTTTTTTCACTTGTCGCATCAGACAACTGTAATACAAGATCTACTTGTCTGACGTCTGTTTACACTGGTATTAGACAAACGTTAATGTCGAGGCCTGTTTTAGAGCATGCATCTGACAACGATCTTTTATTATGTAGAAAGTCAACTTGCTTCGAATAAAACATGTTATAGACAATGATTTGATCGATTTATAATATCCAAAATGATTTTAAAAAGCGGGTCAAATTGATTAATTCCGGTAGATTTTTCAGTTGAAATAACATTATCCGGGTCCCATTCCGGAAATAGTTTCGAATTTAGTCACCCCCTGATTGGTTTCCTAAATTACGCTTTATTCTGTCTATCTTTCTGTCTACGCTTGAATCTAAAACCAGTAAATTATTTGACAACGAGAAGGTCAAGCATGGCCAAGCGCCAAGGATCTATTTTATCCTTTTCTGGCAATGCCAATGGCCACACACAGCAAAAAAACAACAAAATCATACGAATATTGAATGTTCTCATACCTGTTAACCCTCCCCCTTTTCACAGGAATCTCCCGCGCAAGAGCCTGATCTCCCGCATGGACTGGGTCTCATGCACGGGAGACATTAATCTCCCGCACACACCTTTTCCTCCCGCACGATCTCCCCCCAACAAAAAAATCAAGTACAATCAAATCTTGACCTACATTTTGCAATCAATATTTCTGGAAATTCCCCATTTGGAACTCCCGCACTGATGAAAAACGCCTAGAGATACGAATGTAAATGATATCCGGTTATTGATCTGTTCGACACCTTTACAGGTAAATTGGGTCATGGAGATTAATTAAGGTGTTGATAATTATACAACAATTATCCACCGATTGACAGTTAATTGGGGATAAGGAAGTGGGTTTGTGGCACACGCTTAGATGATTAGAAGTGTGATAGCGGCAATTAAAAATAGTTATAAACCGTTGTGCAAACAGGAGTCGGACAACCTTTGATGCCGAGGAAAACTTCTTATTTCGATCAAACGTGCAATGAATTCATCTCGAATTGAGTTGTTATGGCTTGTTTGGGACCAAAGCCGATCAAAGTATTATTTAAGGACTAAGTTCCAGGATGGAATTGATAAACCACAAAAATGCCAAAACGTATGCTATCACCCAACGCACCAGTAGCAAAGTGACTTTTTAATTTTAGTGCTCTATGACTTTATTGTTCAGAGCATTCTGTCTTCATTTTTTTTGCTTTGTTATAACCTTCAGGGGTTTCAAAGTGGGCCGATACCCGGTACTTTTACCCGTCTTAGATCATATATAGTACCGGCAGAAATTACTGAACCCCCCCAAAATTAGCGGTGGTCAAAACCACAAGTATGATGGTTGATAGGCTTGTGGAATATTTTTCATAAAAAATTAATGATCACGTCAATTGCTGAATTCTCGCATTCAAATCGAACAACTGCGTAACGACCAAGTTGATGGGATATTCCCTGTTTTAAAAATAACTTTACCTTAGAATCGTAAATAGCAGTTTGTGCATGCGGTAAATAGATATGTTTTCGCCCCAATATCTTTTCATCCTTGTGTAAAACTCGGACCGGAACAAAGCTGACATCATTTCAAAATAAAAAATGACCGATTACAAATTATGTTCAAACACAATTTAGTAATATAAGTATGATCATTATGTATTATGAATATATGACTACACAATATTTTGTGCGATTTTTTTTATCCATTTAAAACCCAGGGTCGAATCATTTTGGGGCGTACTGTCTTGTTGCTTAACTCTGTCCATATTGTTTAACTTCCGGTATAAAAAGAATAAAAACCTATGGCCAATTTATTTACATATTTTGACGGGGCCCTACCGCGGTTGTTAACAGAAATGAAAGTGTGCTGAAAAACATTTTTAAAAGGGGGTACGAGGAGATAAGGGATAGAAAATTACTAGAAATCTTGAAAAGGGACCGGAAATGGCTCAAATACGAATTACATTATAATGTCAAAACGCCGGCCCCACCTTTTTTCCAAAATAATTTAACTTTTGTGATTGAAATGTTAATAAATGTCTTCCCGCGAATCGTTTTTGTTCGAACATTTTTTTTGCACATAAATCGTGAAAGTAACAATATATATTGTTTTTGTTTAATTATATTTGTATTGATCTATTAAAATTATAAATTTTATTAAATATTGATGATTGCAAATTAAATTTATCGCTATATGTTTCATTAATTATGACACTTATATGTCTTGATCCGTGCCAATGGTCTTTGATGATTTTAATTACTGGTAATAAAGTAAAAAAAACACACAAGCCAAGGTATTGTGAAAAAGAAAAGGACAAAGCCAACAAAAGAATTTTGAGAAGTTTAAGCTTTGATAACAATGGCTTGGTCAAGCCTAGCTGCGGAACCGTAGCTCTTTATGGTCCTTTTGGTTTTTTAAGATATGGCGGACTATCTATGAATAATCTTGGCTGAAGTCAGTAAACTGAAATATTCAATAAAGAAATTGGGGAGGAATCCAGGCATTATGCATGGTCTTCACTCTTGGTGAAATCTGAACTCTAAAAGTTAATGGGATTTTTCTTTCAAAAACACTTAATGTTTTGAAATCTCTGAAGTACATTTTTTGGTCTACAAAATGCTAGATTTCAGAAACTTTCGCCCTCTGGACCCCTTACGGCCCTCGGCCTAATTTTTTAGGTACCTCCTAAAATTTAAGAAGTACCTCCTATTATAAAAAACTTTGAAACCCCTGAACCTTATGATTATGAATAAATTATAAATACAGTTTTTATCCTTCATTCATCATATGAAACACTACTAATAAGACAGAAATGTAAACAATATATATTGAAATGGGATGCAGTTGGTTCAATACTGAAACAAACAAAAAGAAAACATCAATTAACAATAAAAACATGCACCAAATACGCCGATAAAAAAATCTCCAGTTATGAGACCAAATCTCCAGCCAAAAATTTACAAATCTCCAGTTGTAGCATAGCAACTCTATCACATGTATGCAACTACAAGGTACAATTTTGTGCGTTTAAAGGCGATGCACAAAATCTCCCCCTTAGAAGAGTTGGTAGGGGGGAGATCTCCCCCCTAGCAGTTCCCAGAGGTTAACAGGTATGTGTTCTGTTTATCTAATGTTCAAAGTTTGTTCTTTATCATGATAATATATGAATTATTATTGTTAGTTAATTAAATAATAAAGTTTTGGGAAGCAGGTCAAATCGGCCCCAAACCAAATCGGCCCAAAGTCAAATCGGCCCCAAGTCAAATCGGTCCTAGTCAAATCGGCCCCAAATCAAATAGGCTCCAAGTCAAATCGGCTCCAGTCAAATCGGCCCCAATTTTGTTGTTTACTATTGTCAACATGCAAAGTTAAATAGTTTGAACACTATTCAGCAAAATATTTAAATATATCCAATACGTTTTAATTATTGAAGAATTAAAACTGTCTAGTAAGTACAGTTGTGTTTTGTACCAGTAAATGTTTACCATTGATACGAAAATAAACTAAATATAAACGTCTGACCATATCTAGCCATGCTTAAAATAATCAATAATCTTGCCGATAAAAGTTCAGTGTGCATATATATGATGCACATTTCCTCCATGTACATTGTCCATAGAAAATAGAAAAAAACATCAAAGAATGTTCCTAATCAACATAAAGATCATTATATAATTGCCGCCAATCACGTTTTATGTAAATTGCTTATCACTTAATTATGCCATAAATTAATCATTAATTAATTTCTTTGATCCTTACAAAAGAATCCGCTCACCAATAAGATTTAAATTTTACATCTTTTAACTAATAATATTAATTTATATTAATATATAATTTTTATTTATTTATTCTTTTTTTATTTTTATTTTTTTGGGCCGATATGACTTTCATTTTGAGGTCGATTTGACTTGGGGCCGATTTGACTCGAGGCCGATTTGAATTGGGGCCGATTTGACTGGAGCCGATTTGACTTGGGGCCGATTTGACTGGAAATCAAAGTTTTGAACTTTCAACTGTTTTATGCTATTTGTTTATATTTAGTGTGGCTAACTGAAATTGAGTGCGGCTAAAAGAAATTATTACCCATTACTGCATTAGCCACAGTGGCTAATAAAAAAAAAGGTCTACCCCTAACACAGATTGACCATTGGTTATTGTCCAAGATAGCTGGGGCAACCTTGGAACATACCTGTTCCATAATAACGACTTGGGTAGTATGGTCCGTGTATTCTGGGTTTGTATTCCTTTGGATATTTTCCGACTTCTGATTTTGCCAAGAATCTTGTTAAGGTTTTCAAGAAACCGGTTCCAACACCAAATCGTTTAGGTATATTTTCTACGCTGGTCTCAAAACGTTTCTGCTTTGTATATGCTGGTACAAATTCATCTTTTATGGGAAGACGGTCAATCAATTTGAAGATTTTGCCTTCATACGGCTTAATCATTTCTCCCATGTCGAAAATTCCCCAAGGTTAGCAGGTTATGCTGGTTCCAATCGAGGTAATATTAAACAGGAAACCAGAGTAAATAAAGAAATATTCATCCGCAATATGTACAGCGCGATATCTCACGCTTTTGTAGCAAAGCGGTTTACTAATATTTTTATATTCATCAAATTTTGTTAATCGATAAATATCTTGAACTGATATATTTCAATCAGTTCAGATGAAAGATTTTGCACTATTTTGTTGTGTAAGAATATCCGCTTGGTGTGTTGTTCGCCTAAATTTATACATCTAGTAAGTCTTAAATTTGTTCGAATGTATACATGCCAGTCCTCAATTTCTAAAGACTCTTTCTTAATTCAAATTTAAACATGAAATTTATCTATTTGGCTCTGAGACTCAGACGATTGAAACTTCTTCTTATTGCCACAGACAATTGAGTAAAGGACCCTCCCCCTTTAGCATACCTGTTTCTGTTTCTGTTTCTGCCATATGATTGCCTCCTTCATCATATTGAAGATTATGCAATTTTGATTTGTGTGCGGCATGCCCAATGAATAGTGAAGCCAAAGTTTAAATAAGTTTCCAAGTAGATGATAATATTAAGTAATAATAACCAGATTGAATTTACAATTAAAACTATATACAGTTGTCACTGTCTGGACTATAGGGACACGATCCTTGCCTTAAAGGCCTCAGGTGTGTCCAATTCAACAATGTCTGGAGCTAGTAGGTTCCAGTCTAGTACCGTTCTTGGAAAGAATGACATTTTCCTGGTGTCAATACGGGAGGATGGTATCTGGAATGACCTTTTGTGTGACTTTCTGGTTTTTCGGCCTGTTGGAATTAGCCTGTTTTCCTTGTTGATGGCTACAAGTTCTCTATCGATTTTATATAGCATCACAAGTCTAGCGTCCTTTCTTCTGTCTGCAAGTGGTTTCCATTTTAGTCTTTGTATGATGTTACTTACACTAGATCTATTTCTGTGATTGTTTGCTACATATCTAGCCGCTCTTCTCTGCACTGCCTCCACCTTGTTTATATCAGCTTGTGTATATGGGTCCCAGACTGTACTAGCATATTCTACTAGTGGGCGAGCAAGAGTGAAATATGCTTGTTCTTTTATCCTGATAGATGGGATTTTCAGGTTTCTACGCAGAAAGCCAAGAGTTTTGTTTGCTTTGCTGGTAATACAATTTATGTGCTGGTCCCATTGTAATTTGTTTGTGAACGTGAGGCCTAAATATTTGGCGGATGTAACTGACTCTAGCGTATGTCCGTGGAGTTGGTATTTGGCATCAATTATTTTCTTTTTGTTGGTTACTCTGAGTACTGTGCATTTATCGGGGTGGAAATTCATGCACCATTCATTTTCCCAATGTCCCAGCTTATCTAGATCTTTTTGTAGGGTTTCAGCATCGTTGTTATTGGATATTGTCAGGTACGCTATTGTGTCGTCGGCAAAGAGTCTTACTGTTGATGTTAGTTTTGATTGGAGGTCGTTTATGTAGTAGAGGAAGAGCCCTGGACCTAGGACGGAGCCTTGGGGAACTCCTGAGTCTACACTGACTGCCTCAGAGGTAGATCCATCAATTACTACAGATTGTTTTCTGTTTGCAAGCCAGTTTTGTATCCACCTGACTGATTTTCCTATGATACCATAATGCTGCAGTTTGTGTATGAGTAGGCTATGGTTGACTTTGTCAAAAGCCTTAGCAAAGTCCAATATGAGGATATCTGTTTGTTGGCCTTCTTGTAAGTTCTTGGAGATGTCATCCACGAATTCAATGAGTTGCGTTTCACAGGAGTGGCCTTTTCGAAATCCATGTTGTAGCGGATACAGGATATTATTTTCTTCTCCATGTTTCATAATTTTACTGGCCAGTATATGCTCCATAGTTTTACAACAGACTGATGTTAAGGATATTGGTCTGTAGTTTTCAGCTAACGTCTTTTGACCTTTTTTGTATACAGGCGAGACGTTTGCAATGCGCCAGTCATCCGGGACTACACCAGTGTCTAGTGATTTCTGGAATATAAGCTGCAGTAGTGGTGAAATATCTGTAGCTAGTTCTTTTAGAATCCTAGGTGATATGTTATCAGGTCCTGGTGCCTTGTATGGATTTAACTGCTTTAGTAATTTTGTAATACCGTTGCAGGTGATATCAAAAGATTTCATATTTGGATGTTGTGTGGTTGTGGAGTTCATACGGTTTGAATTCAGGAATTCCTCAGTGCTATAGGATGTTTTCTCAGAGAAGGCCGATTTAAACTGGCGATTTAATATGTTTGATTTAGTAACTGGGTCACAGTACAGTTTACCATCCATTTTTAGTGATGAGATTCCAACTATGTCTTTACGTTTGTGTTTGATATATGTCCAGAACTTTTTCATCCCTGATCGTGGTTCGCTTTCATCTGGTGTTACTACATTTTCAATGTATTTCCAGTATGCCTGTCTGGTTATCTTTTGAGTATGATGTTTGAGATTGTTATACTGTTCTTGGGTTTGATGGTCACCAGTTTTCTTCTTCTTTTTGAATAATCTGTGTAGTCTTTTGAGGTTTTTCTTGATGTCCCTGTTGATCCAAGGTTGATGATCTTTGTCCTTGGAATTTTTTTGTGGTATGTGTTGTTTTGCTGACTTGCTGAGGGTTTGTTTGAAGAATTCCCACATGGTGTTTACATTGCAGTCAGGGTCTCTAAACATCTGAAGTAGTTGGTCTAGTATGCTGGTGATGTCATTCTTCATATTATTCCAATTTGCTTTATTATATAAGGGGATGATACGTGGTTTTTGTTTTAGTTTGACAGGCCTGAAATCAAACTCTGTATATACAATATCATGGTCTGAGATCCCTGGTATGGTTTCTGTTCTGAGTACTTTTCCTGGTCTGTTGGTGAGTACCAAGTCAAGTGTATTTGCAAGACGCGTTGGCTGGTCTATTAGTTGAGATAGTGCATTATTATTTATGATGTCCATGAAATAGTTGTGTAAGTTGGTAAATACTGCATTCGGTTTCAGGATGTTTTCTTTCCAGTCCCATCCAGGTAGGTTCATATCACCTCCTATTACGATTGTTGCATTTTCTATGGCGCTTGCTCTTTGGACTGATGTCTCAAAGTATTTTAAACTGTCCTCATCCGAGACGTTTCTTCGGTAGTAGGAGCAAATATAGATGGTACCGTTTCCTTTCAGGTTCATTTTGGCCCATACAATTTCGCAGTCGGTGTCTAATTCTGGGACATGCTCACTGTTGTATTCATTCTTTATTGCAAGAAGTACACCTCCACCTGTTTTATTTGTTCGATCTTTCCGGTGTAGGACGTAACCTCTAGGGCAGATTTCAGAGTCTCTAATGTCTTTGTCCAACCAAGTCTCTGTACCAATAATAATGTCTGGTTTTACACTATCGATAACATTTGATAGTCTGCACAGTTTTGATTTAATAGACTGGAAATTTATGTTCAGAATCGTCAATGGTTGATTGCATGTTTTTGGTTCTGTCTTCCTGGTGGGTGTTGATGAGTGGACAGGACGTATGGGCAGACTCGCTTCTGGGCTATGTGGAGGTATGTCCGAGATGCGTGAGTATGACATATTTGACATGTCTGATACCTCAATACTTTGGTAGTCATGTACTGTCGAGCTATAATTTGGGTTGTTACACACTATACAGTACCAACTGATGTTTAGCTCTGAGTCACCCAGCTGTTGGTAAGATATAGTGTGTATGTTTTGGCAGCCAGCATGGTACCATTGGTCGCAAGTCTCGCATATGATTCCCCTGTCTTCCCAATCCACAGTCTTATCACATGTTCCGCATAGGTAGTCTCTTTCTGGACCTGGATTTAGGTGGATGTCGTTCGCATTTGTTAGAACTAGTAAAGCGAGATAGGCTAGTAGTGTGGTATGGCTTTTAGTCCTGTTCTCTATTGCTTTTGGTCTTCCCTTCAGCATATTTAGGATAAGATGATGGCTGTAGCTTATGCATGGTACTACCTTGACAAATGTGTAGCTTAATTCCTTGGACTCTTTTATTATGATATTTCTTGGCAGTATAGAGAAGAGGGCAGCAAACAGGAACGCTGTCGTGAATGTTAACAGTAATCTCATGGTTTCTGCTAATAATATCCTGCTGTTTCTAAAACAAATATCAAGTAAATTTTGGAGATTTAGACATTGATGAAAAGTTGATTGTAGTAAAGACTGATAAGATAAACTCACCTACACCCCTTACTACAACATCCGCTTTCAATGGTGTCCCTCTCTAGGTACTTGATCTCTAGAATAGTGTCAGCAGTTCTTCCTCTTCCACGTGTAGCTGGATTATTTCAGATTCGTGGACGACTTGGTAACATTCCTTGTATGTATCAAGGAGGATGTGTTTTGTGATGGCTAGGCTTAGGAGTTTTCCAGGGTGAATTCCGTCTTTTTTATTTATTGTGATGTTTACTGATTTCCGGGTTCCGCCTCGTTTAATTTTCCTGCCACGTAAAAAGTACTTGCTGATGTTTATGGTCTTCTTGTTCAGACTATCGTTCAGTTTTACTATTTCTGAATTTAGGGCTTTGATCTGACTGGTCACTTGGAAATCTTCCACTTTAAAGATTTCAGGTTTGTCGTGTTTAACCTGTTAACAAAAACATGAAGATTTGTATACAGAACTCTACACTTTCATGTGAAGAGACAGTAAAACTTTTAGGAATTGAAATAGATTATCAATTAAATTTTGACATTCATATCAGTTCAATCTGTAGGAAGGCATCACAGCAACTGAATATACTTAAACGTTTGGGCCGATATTTAGACAGATTAAGCAAATTAACTATATTCCACACTTTCATTCTCAGTAACTTTAACTTCTGCCCTTTGGCTTGGCATTTTTGTACCGATAAAAATTCAAAAAAATTAGAGAAAGTGCAGGAAAGAGCACTTCGCTTTGTATACGATGACTACACCAGTTCATATATCAACCTTCTTGAAAAAGCTCTAGTGCCCTCCTTACAGATCAGACGTATTAGGACAATGGCCTTGGAGACATATAAAATCGTTAACAAATTAGCTCCTGTATGCCTTCATGATTTGGTTAATGTGAAGAATTCTAAATATGCTTTCAGGTATTCGAACATATTAGATGTACCTCAAGTTAGAACTACTAGGTATGGCAAAAAAATAATTCATGTTTGCAGCTGCAACTCTGTGGAACGACCTTCCGAACCATTTCAGAACTGAAAACAGTTTCAGCCACTTTAAAAGTTTGATTCAGTCCTGGAATGGCTCAGTATGTCGTTGTTCTGCATGCAGATAACATATTCAGCTTTCTGTTTTATTTCTAGTGCTTTTTCCAAGTTTTAATGCTGCTTAGTTATTTTATGTTTGCTTGATATTGCTTCAGCATGTTTTAGTATGTCTTTCATTTTTGTGCTTTTTATGTTGCATTTGCTAACTGTATGTGCTTTATATGTGTGATTATGTTAATATTTGTATGTATCTTGTGCTACTATATATGTATATTCGGTAAAAAGCTCCTGAGAGCTTGTGTTTATTGTTATTCAAAAACGAATTCAAATAAAGTTTTCTTATCTTATCTTATCTTATCTTATCTTATTCAGATGTAGTATGATTTGTAGATGACCAGAACCATGAAATTTTAAAACCAACCATTTCCGTATTTTATATTCGTTACCATCCCGTATATCGGCCCTCTTTTTATTTCATACGAAAACATATGACGCCATTTTACTGACGGCAAAAGTTGCCAGATAATCGAGAGTATTTAAGAATTAAATGCATTCTTTTGAAGTTTCATTGGGGTATGAAAGCGTTGACCGAAGTACATTTTCAATGAAGCGCGGTATTCAATTCTTATAATTATATTTAAATCACACCAAAATTTAATATAGTTTAATTTTTCGTTGTGAATTTTATTTGTGTTAGATTTTTTGCTGTTGGAAATTACTACGCCATTGATTGTTTACATCTGATGTTGTCGTGGAGGCACGTGCAATTTCGGATTTGAGTTTCATTGGGATGTGAAACATCACTCTGTTTTATTTCTAGTGCTTTTTTCCAAGTTTTAATGCTGCTTAGTTATTTTATGTTTGCTTGATATTGCTTCAGCATGTTTTAGTATGTCTTTCATTTTTGTGCTTTTTATGTTGCATTTGCTAACTGTATGTGCTTTATATGTGTGATTATGTTAATATTTGTATGTATCTTGTGCTACTATATATGTATATTCGGTAAAAAGCTCCTGAGAGCTTGTGTTTATTGTTATTCAAAAACGAATTCAAATAAAGTTTTCTTATCTTATCTTATCTTATTCAGATGTAGTATGATTTGTAGATGACCAGAACCATGAAATTTTAAAACCAACCATTTCCGTATTTTATATTCGTTACCATCCCGTATATCGGCCCTCTTTTTACTTCATACGAAAACATATGACGCCATTTTACTGACGGCAAAAGTTGCCAGATAATCGAGAGTATTTAAGAATTAAATGCATTCTTTTGAAGTTTCATTGGGGTATGAAAGCGTTGACCGAAGTACATTTTCAATGAAGCGCGGTATTCAATTCTTATAATTATATTTAAATCACACCAAAATTTAATATAGTTTAATTTTTCGTTGTGAATTTTATTTGTGTTAGATTTTTTGCTGTTGGAAATTACTACGCCATTGATTGTTTACATCTGATGTTGTCGTGGAGGCACGTGCAATTTCGGATTTGAGTTTCATTGGGATGTGAAACATCACTCTGTTTTATTTCTAGTGCTTTTTTCCAAGTTTTAATGCTGCTTAGTTATTTTATGTTTGCTTGATATTGCTTCAGCATGTTTTAGTATGTCTTTCATTTTTGTGCTTTTTATGTTGCATTTGCTAACTGTATGTGCTTTATATGTGTGATTATGTTAATATTTGTATGTATCTTGTGCTACTATATATGTATATTCGGTAAAAAGCTCCTGAGAGCTTGTGTTTATTGTTATTCAAAAACGAATTCAAATAAAGTTTTGTTATCTTATCTTATCTTATTCAGATGTAGTATGATTTGTAGATGACCAGAACCATGAAATTTTAAAACCAACCATTTCCGTATTTTATATTCGTTACCATCCCGTATATCGGCCCTCTTTTTACTTCATACGAAAACATATGACGCCATTTTACTGACGGCAAAAGTTGCCAGATAATCGAGAGTATTTAAGAATTAAATGCATTCTTTTGAAGTTTCATTGGGGTATGAAAGCGTTGACCGAAGTACATTTTCAATGAAGCGCGGTATTCAATTCTTATAATTATATTTAAATCACACCAAAATTTAATATAGTTTAATTTTTCGTTGTGAATTTTATTTGTGTTAGATTTTTTGCTGTTGGAAATTACTACGCCATTGATTGTTTACATCTGATGTTGTCGTGGAGGCACGTGCAATTTCGGATTTGAGTTTCATTGGGATGTGAAACATCACTCTGTTTTATTTCTAGTGCTTTTTTCCAAGTTTTAATGCTGCTTAGTTATTTTATGTTTGCTTGATATTGCTTCAGCATGTTTTAGTATGTCTTTCATTTTTGTGCTTTTTATGTTGCATTTGCTAACTGTATGTGCTTTATATGTGTGATTATGTTAATATTTGTATGTATCTTGTGCTACTATATATGTATATTCGGTAAAAAGCTCCTGAGAGCTTGTGTTTATTGTTATTCAAAAACGAATTCAAATAAAGTTTTCTTATCTTATCTTATCTTATTCAGATGTAGTATGATTTGTAGATGACCAGAACCATGAAATTTTAAAACCAACCATTTCCGTATTTTATATTCGTTACCATCCCGTATATCGGCCCTCTTTTTACTTCATACGAAAACATATGACGCCATTTTACTGACGGCAAAAGTTGCCAGATAATCGAGAGTATTTAAGAATTAAATGCATTCTTTTGAAGTTTCATTGGGGTATGAAAGCGTTGACCGAAGTACATTTTCAATGAAGCGCGGTATTCAATTCTTATAATTATATTTAAATCACACCAAAATTTAATATAGTTTAATTTTTCGTTGTGAATTTTATTTGTGTTAGATTTTTTGCTGTTGGAAATTACTACGCCATTGATTGTTTACATCTGATGTTGTCGTGGAGGCACGTGCAATTTCGGATTTGAGTTTCATTGGGATGTGAAACATCACTCTGTTTTATTTCTAGTGCTTTTTTCCAAGTTTTAATGCTGCTTAGTTATTTTATGTTTGCTTGATATTGCTTCAGCATGTTTTAGTATGTCTTTCATTTTTGTGCTTTTTATGTTGCATTTGCTAACTGTATGTGCTTTATATGTGTGATTATGTTAATATTTGTATGTATCTTGTGCTACTATGTATATTCGGTAAAAAGCTCCTGAGAGCTTGTGTTTATTGTTATGCAAAAACCGAATTCAAATAAAGTTTTCTAATCTTATCTCTGGGAACTGATAGGGGGGAGATCTCCCCCCCTACCAACTCTTCTAAGGGGGAGATTTTGTGCGTCGCCTTTAAACGCACAAAATTGTACCTTGTAGTTGCATACATGTGTCGATGATGTGATAGAGTTGCTATGCTACAACTGGAGATTTGTAAATTTTTGGCTGAAGATTTGGTCTCGTAACTGGAGATTTTTTATTGACGTATTTAATGCATGTTTTTATTGTTAATTGATGTTGGGTTTCACTTCCTGTCTTGGGTTTCACTTCCTGGTCATACATAGAGCATAGAAACACCATGGTGAACGTACAAATTGATTATGAGACTGGAGTTCATTTTAGAGTTCCTTTTATATCAAAACGTTGGTACTATAAAGAACTTCCCATTAAGCTTGTATTTTCTTTGCATTTTTCTCAAAATACTTCAACCACTTTCATCTTGGCTTGCTTTGAGCTTGGATATTTGTTGTATCGCTTTCATGTGTTACGACTATGTGATTGCATTAAGTTATTGAAAAATGTACATCAAAATACTAATTATCAAATATAATCATGAAATGTCTCCAATTGAATTTAATTAATTGCAATTTATATTAACATTTGATGAATAAGTAGTAATTATGATTTGACCATTTTCATTCTTTTATTCATATTTTGTTATAAATAAAACCATGGCCGAAACATCTTTATAAAGTGTGGCCGAACTGGTACTATGGCCGAAACGACTATGGACGAAACATACTGTAACGCTGATAAGTCAGCTGGTCCCGACGGTATTCAACTGAAAGTTCTTTATGAAGTCCGCAGTACTATCCATTAAGCTTACTCTTCAATAAATCCCTATCAAATGTACTTTTACTGAATGACTGGAAAACTACTATTCTCACACCATTTTCTAAAAACAAGGAAGACAAGAAATAAGCCTACAATATATATAATTATAGACCAGTAATAACTCCAATTTTTATAGGTTTTTTTTTAAATATATTGCACTAAAAGCTTCTGAAAATATTTCTATGGGTTACTATTTCATCTGTCTCTTGCGTTTTCGGAGATAAACTCAATCGAAAGGGGCCAACAAAAGCTGAATATCAAATTTTGGACATTCTTATTTTCCATCCAATTTTATTGCAGTTTTTTGGTGAGTGAATGAATCAGAATTTTTTTTCGCAATTTTATTTCAGATAGGGGTCTAAAAGGGACTCAAATTTTGCATATTTGGAATTTTTGTTTTTCATCCAATGAAATTCTTTGAATTGATTAGGTCAAGAGTTTTCAGTAGTGTGTTGACAAATTTCATCTACATTGTTTATTTCTAGTTCTTTAAAATATGGTTTTGGAGATAAACTCAATCAAAAAGCCGAATCCCAAAATTTGAACTTTCTTATTAATTTTACATTTAATTTTAAAGCAGTTTTGTGCAAAATTATCATCTTTATGGGTAATTGATGGATTATAGAAAAAATTGCTATTTTATTTCTCAAATGAGTTAAAAAAATGGCCCAAATTTCAAAATATCACATATTTGGAAGGCATATTTATCACTCAGACACTTGAAATAGTAAAACAAGACAAATGTCCAATAGACAATAAGTTCAGCATATTACTATGTCAAGCAAAATACTGTGTTTGCGATTGCTTTTGATATAAACTTGTTCAACTTTCCCTTGTCGACAAGCTCAGAGGCTGTAGTCGTATAATCATGCTTTGCACGTCATACATGTAGCCCTTTATTTTCTTTGCATTGATTGCATAAAGAGCTTTCGGCAGTATGTTGACAGAGGTACTCTGATCTATCTCTTACAGTTCAGTGATAACCTCAAATAAAAGGGTACAACAAAAGCCAAATTCCAAAATTTGAATGAACTTCACAAAATGATCATAATGTATGAGTTGTTGATGAACAATAAAAAAAAAATTGATGTTTTATTTCAAAAAGAAATCTAAAAGGGGCCCAAATTCAAATTCCATATTATTGTGTCCAACAATTTACTGTGTCAAGCAAAATACTGTGTCCACGTCCACACATATACACTTGTTCACTTTTCCTTGTCGGCATAGCCCTTTATTACTTTTAGTCAGTGTATTGAGAAGTGTTACTAAACTGTTAATCAAATTGAAACAATTGAAATAAACGTTAGAGAAAAACTGAAGTGGCAATAAAATATGAACATTCTAGAGAAACTGGCAACATATGGTACACAAGAAGAAGAAAAACAAAACAAAAACAAAACACAATATGCGTTGGACGCCACTATGCGCAAACAAACACAAATAATGTAAATAAGGCATGAGCCCGCCCTCCTACAAACAACTGGATGTCAAGACGAACCAAACATCGTTTTTTGTGCAGAAATTGTAACGGACATCACAACACTGAACTCGGAACGTAAAAACAGACAACACAAAAAACTAAAAAAATGAGCAGCACAGACCCCACCAAAAAACTGGGCATGAACTTGGGTGCTCATGAAGGGTAAGCAGTTCCTGTCTCTTACAACTTTATGAAGTTAGTATAGATCTGAATTAACATTCAATATAATATTTACTTATTAATATTTTTTAAGTTTTTTATTTTTTCTGAAGGGTTTCACCATAAAGAAAGATTATGTATAAAGGATGATGCCAGTTTTAGACTTACAAGGAACCAAGCATTGTTGATGATTGAAGAAAATATTGACAGATTTTTTAACATGCTTAGCAGAGCAATTGGTTAAAAAGGAAGATGGCAGAAAAATTATTGACAGTTTTAGACCTCCCAAGCATAGCGGTTGATCAGATATTATCATATCTATCTTGGGAGGATAAAATATCAACATCTATAGCTGTCCCATTTTGGGATGGCATCCTTGCTTCAGCTTCATCATGGCCATTTGTCGTATATGAGAACGAGCTGATGGAAAACCAATATTTCATACCAGAGAGAAGAAAACGCTTTTTATCTTGTATTAAATATTACGGTCAACATATAAAGAATATAAAAGTAGAATTTGCTTTTGAGGTGGGGCATGGTGGATTAAATATATTCCAAGCCATATCAGACTGTTGTGTGAACCTAAAAGGTTTTTGGTTGATTCAAGAGTGGGAAGTAGGGAGTATTGGAATAGATCTAGATGTTTGTGCAATTGAATCTGTGTGTTGCATTCTTAGAAAGTGTAATAAATTACAAACAGTGGGAATTAATTATTGTGACAATGAATTTCACGTAGAACAAGATGTTGGACTATTGGAGTTTATTGTTGATCAAAATTTGGCACACAAGATTACACAGTTAGAAGTCTCATGTACACTGTTTTATGATGATCTTGAGCAGCGTGATTTTCCATTGTTTACAAACTTTCCAAATCTCCAAAAATTAAGAACTCGTCGTGAACTTATGACTTCTGATCTACTTTTACAGTTAGTAAATAATTCATTAAATGAATTAACACTCGTACAGGAAGAAGAATTACCATTTCCGCAACAAGATGACATCAATTGTGAAGTCTGGAAAAGGGTGATGAAAATTCAACCTAATTTTAAAATGCATCTAGTTATGAGATATATAATGGTTATAAAAGAAAACTTTTCTCAGTACATGCCCCTACGATCTCTCATCCTAGATGATCTGGCCAACATTGTTACTAAAGGAGTTTTAGATCACATAATAGATTGTTACTCTAATACACTTACAACATTTAAATATACCAATTCATTGTTGGAGAATAATGAGGCAGGAGACAAGCGCTTACCACTTGCAATCGTGGATATGGTAAGACGATGTCCGAAGTTTAGAACTTTGCATTATGGATTTCCGTTGTCAAGTACTTCTGTATTACTGATAGCTAAAACTAGAAAATTGAAATCTTTGATTCTTCATGGTGTTGAGATTTCTTATGAAAATGATTGGCCAAAAAATGCAGAATGGCCACCAGAATTTCTTCACTGGTTAAAAGAATGTGGATCTAGTGAAAGAAAGCTAGAAGAGACTGTATCCACACTTCAAGATAAGGAATGGAAATTGACCTATGATCCATTCACATTAGATGACAAAATAAATGCTCTCTTTTTGTAGTTCACATTCATATGTTAGCATCTGGAAGTGTTTTTCATTAGCTTTATTATCTGGTGGTTAGTGAGATATTGACATCAGTTTGTTTCCGTTGTCCTAAGTCGTCATTGTTAACATTGACATTTAGATCATCTCCTCTGATACTACTAGACCGATTGGAACCAAACTTTGCAGGAGTGATGTTTGGGAGGTCCTCTACCAAATTGCATTACTTCCATCTTTATGCAATAAAAAGCATGGTAGCCAGACAATTCTTGTTTCTGGTTAGCTGGAACTTAAAAAATCTTTTCCTCTGAACATGCTCAGTACAAGTCTAAATTATTCGTAAATTTGGGCAAATTATATATCTACTGTACAAAGATGCCTCATTTTTCGTGATCGAGGAAAAAAACAGGACCACCATTGGCAATTCTTTTTGATTATGATTTAGTGGACATCTTAATCTTCTCTTCTGAAACTTCAGTTCTAAATGATTTGTTACATGGATTAGGGTTATATATAAAGTCTTGTCCATTTTCAACATATTTCAGTGCAGGAAGTTTTATTGGTGGAGAAAACCACCAACCTACTGTATGTCACTGACAAACTTAATGTTGTATCGAGTACACCTCACCATGAACGGTATTCAAACTCACAATTTTAGTGGTGATAGGCTCTAACTTGACTGATTTGTAACATGTACGTACATGTAATGCATATGTACATGTATGTACAGTCTTCTACAAAGATTCATCATATATGTCTCCCCTTATCTCGGAAGACTCTGTATTGTTTGCTCAAGTAACAACCATACATTTCTGGAACCAGAAGAAAAATAGCTGTGACAAATTTGGTAAATATCCTGGAAAACTCTCACTTTATTTTTTGGAAAAAATCAACACTGCAATATAACTTCAATTCTCTATGATTTGTTGCTTTGTACCAATCAACGATGTATTTGAGTTCCTCTATGCAGATTTCTCAATTCACTTTTATTGGGCAAAACACATGGCAGTCATGGACATTTCTTTTTCTCTCCTCTGAAACTAAGTACAATTTAGTGTTTTCTTAGCTTGGTACAAACGATGTTTGTCAGGTCTTCAACAAAGAATCCTCATTTCATAATGATCAAGCAAAAATATTATGCAAATTAGCATCTCACTTGACTCGTGAGTAATCTGCAAACAAGGTTAGTGATACAAGATGAGTGGCACAGCCTCCTAGGGGCCTCTGGTTTAAATTGTTTCATTGCAAATTTTGTTAAGAGACCATTTAAGTTCAATATACTCAGTTATGGTTTTATATACATGTAATGTGTTAATGATTATGTCATTATCTGTGATAATTTAAATATGTAATGTCTGTGATTATTGAAATACATGTAGAGAGATAATTTTACATTGTCTTTTATGAAGTACCATCATGTGGGCTGAGACATTCCATATCTTGACCTTTGTTATATAAAGTCTTTCAATACCCACTTGGTTGATATTGACTAGATATAAAGGGTATTTACTTTCAGGGGGAGGGGTTATGGTGTTTAATGCCATTTTCAATAATATTTCAGTTATATCGTGGCGGTCAGTTTTATTGGTAGAGAAAACCACTGACCCGAGTGTCGCAAGTCGCTAACAAATTTTTACTTTCAGATATATGTATTCTGACATACTAGTCAACCAACTAAAATTGCTGCTGTTAAGTAAGATTGAACATAGAGAAAGGGTGGGGAAATTGCCCATAAAGATCGTATGGTAGTTAGATTTACAACTACCTATGCAATCGGTACCTATCACCACTAACGTTGTGAGTTTGAATCACACTCAGGCGATACAATATTATGTAATAAAGTTGTCAGTGACTTACGACAGGTCGATGGTTTTCTCCGGATACCTCCACCAATAAAACAGATACACACTCGGGCGATACAATATTATGTAACAAGTTTGTCAGTGACTTACGACAGGTCGGTGGTTTTTTCTGGGTACTCTGGTTTCCTCCACCAATAAAACAGATACACACTCAGGCGATACAATATTATGTAATAAAGTTGTCAGTGACTTACGACAGGTCGATGGTTTTCTCCGGATACTCTGGTTTCCTCCACCAATAAAACAGATACACACTCAGGCGATACAATATTATGTAATAAGTTTGTCAGTGACTTACGACAGGTCGGTGGTTTTTTCCGGGTACTCTGGTTTCCTCCACCAATAAAACAGTCTGCCACAATATAACTGAAATATTGTTGAAAGTGGCGTTAAACACCATAAACCAATAAAACCTGTTTGTCAAGATAAACACATCTTTTACTAAATGTAGGTACTATATAGTTATATAATTACAGGTTTTGTCTGAATATGCAAATTCGGCATATTTCACAAAAGTAGCTTAAAAATCTTCGTGGAAAACCAACAGATTCTACAATAGCTGCAGCTGTCGCATCACATATTTTAACATGGGATCTTTTCTTCACAGAAACTTGATTGAACTCAAACTGTACTTGTCAAATGTTCATGAGAGAATAAACAAATTATATCATTTTGTATATAATATTAGGAAAAGAAATTTAAGAAAATCATTAAAAACAATATACATTGTATGTCATATTATGATAGACTTTGACTGCAATGCGTAGTGTCATCTGCAACACAATATGCATCTTCCCCAAATTTCTTTGTGAATAAACGCTAGAGAAAACTACAAGGGTAATCAAGAATGTGCAATCCTGAGACACAGGCAACAATGCGCACAAGATCAAGAACGAAGACAAAACAAAAAGCACAACACAGAAAACTAGAAAGATGAATTACACAGACCCATAAAACAACCACAGATGAACCAAGTACTCACGAATGGTTATCAGTTCCTATAAGAAGTGTGACATTCTAGTATTGCTCATGTTAGTCTAGTGGT
Source organism: Bathymodiolus septemdierum (assembly GCA_963383655.1). NCBI lineage: Eukaryota > Metazoa > Mollusca > Bivalvia > Mytilida > Modiolidae > Bathymodiolus > Bathymodiolus septemdierum. The sequence goes on along the minus strand of OY726522.1, from coordinate 7,702,934 downwards.
GTTGGACACCACTATCCATCAATAAATAATTCAACCCTACTTGATGGTTTGGTTTCAGTTAAATCGATGCGGTCAGTTTAATTGGAGGAAACCGGAGTACGTGGAGAAAACCACCGCCCTGTTGCAATTTGCTGACAAACTTTATCACATAATGTTGTATCGAGTACACCTCGCCATGAACGGGGTTCAAACTGTCAACTTTAGTGGTGATAGGCACCGATTGCAGGTAGTTGTAAATCCAACTGCCATACGATCACGACCACGAGCTCAGAGGAGTTGCGTTCACAAAGTACAACTAAATTGAAATTGCATGAAAACCTCAAAATCCCCACAACTCCTACAAAAATTGTCGAATCAAAATGGCGGTATAATATGATCAACTATACATATCATGACCAATTACCTACTAAATATGAAAGCTTTAATTTCGGACCAATGAGGTCAGAGGTGTTGCTACCAAATATGCAAGGTATCAGACCTTCGATCTCGGAGGAGTTGCATTCACAAAGTGAAGCGGGACGGACAAACGAACAAACCGTAAAACTAGGCCCCAATACTATCTATCGTATGCGGGACATATAAACTTGAGGACATCTAATGAACATACCAAGTTTGATTCTAACTATCACAATGGGTTTGGTCAAGAAGATTAAAATGAAGAAGAAAAATATGGGCAAAGATGATGACAATGCAATCAAATGACACAAAGTGATGACAATATCTCACAACAGCAGTTTGGGTTAGATGAGCTAATAAATACCTTGCAATGGACCACCAATGTATATTCCCAACAAGCTTTGCATACTGGTATTAGGAACTGATGCAACTAACTTCCTATTTACATGCAAGGAGTGTTGCATTGTCCAAACACAAGATTCTTGTTTACATTCGGTTGTGTTGGCGATTGTACATTTCATTCTTTACACCAAACAGACATCTATGGAACACTGCAGGCTTATCATAACATGTCATATTATGCTAAAGACAGATTATTGCGAACGAATGATTATTGTTTTACACCACATGACGAATTTTTCAGCTATATCATGCCGAAAACAAGTTACATTTCGATGAGAGAATGATGTTTGCTTTGTATACACCAACATGAAGTTTTTTAGTGCTACATTATATATGTATCTCAACAGTCCACAACTAGGACACATTAACCCACTTCCAAGCTAACCAATATTCCACTGCTCTTACTACTCAATCTTGTGTGCTTAGCAGAGTAAGCATAACATACTAATGTTATAGTGTTTGGTTTGACTCGAACCCACAATCTATATGCTCGCCATTACACCACTGATGCAGTTGTACATGGTCAACGTTTAATAATATTGGGTGCTATGTACATGTTATTTGGATGTCAATAACGAATATTCATAATTCCTCAATATACAAATGTATGACAGAGGAGGTTGGGCATAGTATTTCGTCAAAATTTATTTGAAATATATTAAGAGATGCATTGGTAAAGGACAATTGCTTAATGATTGAATATGACAATTGTTTATTAGTTGTGCATGGAAATTGTTTATTGGTGTACATGACAACTGTTTACCACTGTCCACCTATGATATTATTCTTGTCATATTACTTCATGTTTATTTCTGACCACCTGTGATGTTATTCCTGGTGGCATGTTACTTCATGTTTATTACTGTCCACCTGTGATGTTATTCCTGGTGGCATGTTACTTCATGTTTATTACTGACCACCTGTGATGTTATTCCTAGTGTCATGTTACTTCATGTTTATTAGTGTCCACCTGTGATGTTATTCCTGGTGTCATGTTACTTCATGTTTATTACTGACCACCTGTGATGTTATTCCTGGTGTCATGTTATTTCATGTTTATTACTGACCACCTGTGATGTTATTCCTATTGTCATGTTACTTCATGTTTATTAGTGTCCACCTGTGATGTTATTCCTGGTGCCATGTTACTTCATGTTTATTACTGACCACATGTGATGTTATTCCTGGTGTCATGTTACTTCATGTTTATTACTGACCACCTGTGATGTTATTCCTGGTGTCATTTTACTTCATGTTTATTTATATGTTTCCTGTGGAAAATTATTGTTTGTTGATTATTTTCTTTCCTTCTATTCCTGGTGTAGAATTATTTTCTGTTGGTTGCACACTGTCAAGCCAAGCCTCCGGTTTTTCCAACCATAATTTGTAGCCTTTGTTCAATGGAAATCTTTTTATAGTATCACATTCAAGACAGGTCACTACCAAATGTTTTTGTTTTTTACCTGAAAAAGAGTTATAACATTAAAAGATCAAAGAAGAATACAAGTACCTGTCACATTTGACCGAGTGATTTTTGTTTTAAATGCCAAAATGCACAATTTTTAGCTTATCATGGCAAGAACAAGTTACATTCGATGATAATCATGTTCACTTTGTACTATATAATACCTACACGCTTTGTTGGATATTTATAGTGCTAGCTCACTGAAATAACAGTCGGCAGGTAGACATGTCACTCCACTCAGAAACATTATCCAGTCTTTGATCTTTCTCCTTATAATGCTGCATGCTTAGTGGAGAAACAACAAATACCATTATAATCTTTGGTTTGACCTGATCAGGACTGAACCCACGATCTACCACATTCGAGGTGAGCACATTAACGAATACACCACCAATACAGTTTGCGCCTTCGTTGATCATGTAAGGTTAATGAAAGTTAGATGTCAGTCAAGTAACTTCCTTTTTTCCTATGTCAATCTAAATCTTCCACCCATAGCCAATCCCATTGATACCTTACTATACGATTTTTTGTTTGTTTATTTGTTACCACTTTACACAAAACAACAATAAATCATACCTTTGTCTACAAATGATAAGGTAATACGACTGTCAATAATTTTATTATTTGGGAATAATGTTTGCAAAAGGCCATTTGCACATTTCCAATTTTATTCTAAAATTATATGTTTTACACGTTTTTGCAGGAGTTACTTCCCTTTAATACAGACATGTGTTTATTTCAAGTAAAGCTTAATGAAAATAACATATTTTATTCATACTCTGTACAATATTTGTTGTGAATTTTTTATTTGCTCAGATTTTTTACAAGGTTCAAATATCTTCAAATTTTAAGAAAACTATATACCGTATTTAGGGTTGTATAATGCGCAGGATTTTGTCCATGTTCTTTATTTTGTAGGAGGGGTGCGCATTATAAACAGGAACAATGTGTTTCACTCTTTCCCAAACCAGGAAATCACATGTCTGCCATGTTTTTTTGTTTACATGCAAAGTTAAATATTTCATCATATGAAAACACCAATAAAACCCAACACATTTAATATTTTGCAACTTTATTGAAGATGAAAAGAGATAAATGGTTCTTAAATTCTCCCAGCAAATGAAACATGCTCAAAGGACTGAAAAATATATACGATTGATATTTAATTCTTACATTTCCGACGACGATTTTTTTCAAAAGTCCATGCGCATTAGACACGAACTAGTTTTTTTCTGGAGATTTTGAAGGCCAAGAGGGCATTATGCAACCCTAAATACGGTACTCAAATTATTTGTACTTTCTGTTGATCTTGCATAGAATGGGAACCAATTTGTGCTATATAATAAATGTTAAAAAGTGTATAATCTTAGAATCAAATCGGGAATGTGAAAATGGTCTGTTAACATTGATTATCAAAAATGAATACAAAATGTATTTGACCAGTGTAAAACACACACAAATGATGCCATTTTGATACAGGCGTCATAGTATTGAAAAGGAACATCTGTTATACAAAAAGATCTAACGCAAGCATGAATGGGTCATGATCTGGTGACTTTTACTCCTCCAATCAAATTGCTGCTTACCACAAATTGAAAGTAAAATTTAAGTCAATCCTTTAGCTTTGGTGACTAAAATTAACCTTGATCCGGTTGTCGGTATGGTATGGAATTAATTGTCCACGTCTGTGAGAAATGCATTATGCAGAAATACATAACTTTCTGACATTTTAAAGGATTCAATGAGGCAAATATTGCCCTTGAGAGAGTGAGTGATTTATTGTTGTCTAATGCAAAGTGAGCACTTGTTTAGCTATATCATACCGAGAACATGTCACATATCAATTAGATAATGATTATGATGTCCACTTTGCTCTAGATCTAGACCAACGTACTTAGTTGGATTTTTTTTTAGTGCTAGCTCACTGAAACAACAATCTGTGTGAAGACAAGTTTCTCCACTCCACCACATTATCAAGATTATAGCCAACCAGTCTTTGCTCTTTCTTCTTAATGCTGCATGGTACATGGAGAAGCAGGAAATATCAATTTTATAGTCTTTCATTTGAGAGTAAAGTATCCTCTGATTGGTTAGCTCTAATTTCATTGAAAAAGGTCACATGTATGTGACCTTTTGGAGCTGCATAAGATCTTTATGTGTTACATATCATAAAAGGGCAATTACAGATAAAATTTTACAAAAATATAATTAGATTGAATGGAACACCAAATCTATTTTGCCTTTATCAAAGTTATTTGCAAAAACAACAATATACTCTCATTATGATTACTAAATTAAATCAAGTAAAATGATCCTACTTCTGGTTCTAACTGTAGCAGTCACTCCAGGTACCAGTAAAACACAGCATTTCTTACATAATGTCCTTTTTATGTCAACATGCCTAGAAATAAAACATTTTAATTTATGTCAACATGACTTTAAATAAAACCATATATGATTATGATAATATCATTTTTATTTCAATGCAACAAATAATAAAATCTTTCATTGATTGTCCTCAACAACTCCATGTGGCCAACATAAAATAATTTAATCATGCTTAATTTTTAGGCAGCATTTTTTTTAACAACTTTCTCTATTAATACTTCAATATGCTCTATACTTGTATAAAAAATATTTCTTTTATGAATGTTTTCTTCATTTCAACATGCTGTTAAATTATACTACATTATTTTACACATCTGTTTATATCGGCTTATTTTACACATTATCCTAATCATTAACTCTTTTTCCTCTCAGGATGGTTATGGTGTTTCACTCCACTTTCAATAATATTTCAATTATATTGTGGTGGTAAGTTTTTTTGGTGGAGGAAGCTGGAGTGCCCAGAGAAAACCATCTACCTTGCCACAAGTCACTGAAAACTTTATAATACAATGTTGTATCGAGCACACCTTACCATGAGCGGGATTCAAACTCACAACTTCAGTGGTGATAGGCACTGATTGCATAGGTAGTTGTAAATCCAGCTACCATACGATCATGACCATGACAGCACCTCTGTCTCTTGGTATTTACATGCAATGTTATTATTATATAAACAACTATAGAACACTCTTGCATATTTCCATTCAAATCGTATCAATAAAATCTGAGCAGAAAATTGAAGAACAAAGTTTAATTTTAACATTTTGGCCGAACTGAAGTAAAATAATGTAATAAACTCATGCCCTTTGACCGAACGTTTACTCACAGTCTAAGAACAGTCTTCTTGACAATATTTCTCAATATATGTAGGTAATATCTACAAAGGTTTAAATCTTTTGGATCAGTCTTCAAGCACCAATGAGCTGTCTGAAATTTAAAAAAAAAAAAACATTCAATACAACAAATATCAAAATAATGATATCAAATACATTATGTGTGTTAACAATATTATGGTGTTTAATGCCACTTTCAACAATATTTCAGTAATATTGTGGCGTTTATATATCAAAACATATTTTAAATACATATAAATGTAGAATAAATAGGTTCTTGCTTTCAGACTGTCTTTAGTACATAATGGTGCATGCCTGGACTAACAGCTAAATGGCAAGCACCAATTAATTTTTTTTTTGGTTTGACACCTCGTTAGTAACCTAACAAAATTTGTACATCTTTCAGTTGGGTCTGTTTCAAACCTAGATCTATACCTAGAAATTGACAGTGGGGCTGACTGAAGACATAAGACATTATTTACATTCAGTGTACCATGTTCTGGCAAAGATATACATTTGTACTATGAAATGAAATATATCATGAACAGCATATACAACGAAAGCATATCTGTCAAGTTTGTTGAACTCTTAAATGTGCTAACACACCAGACAGCTCTGTATATCTCTCGGTATGTCCCATTTGTCGTCACAATCACCTGGTTCACGACTTGCATGTATCAATGGATTTTTAACACATGTAACACAACAGTTGCCACCTGTGCTGTGGAGCAGGAAATGCTTACCCTTAGTTACGAGAAGTATGAAGCACCCAAGTTCCACCATATTTTTTAGTGGGCAGAATTTGCGAAATGTGTCAGTCCTGTCAGATATGACTGCAGCAAAATTTGGGCAGATTTTGATAAGGACTGACACAAGATTGGTATTTTGCAATAGAAAATCAATGAGGACCGACATTTTTTTTAACTAGGATCACCCACAGGCACTTGTTTCTGGTTGTATCTAGGTATATTTTTTTTTACCAGAAACAACTGCCTTGCCCTTGTCTTGTCGGACCACCAATTAAACTCGTATGCAATTTCGTGAACCCTGAGTGGGGTTCATGTCACTCCATCTTCAATTTTCAGTGTAACATTTGTGGATAATTGATTGTATTTTCATCCTCTTCTTTCTTTTGGCCGTTATTGTAATCAATTGTCTGAAGTAAGTAAAATTAAAAAGTTGAATTATCTCCCCTGGTTGAATTAATATTGACTATCACAGTTTGGACTTTCCTTTTTCAATACAAAAACAACAGCTACAATTGCTACCACCTGATACAAGTATTGGATTCTTTGGAATTGTTCTTTCTGTGGAATGCTTCCTTTATTCTTCCCCATGTTTGAATAAGAAGTCAAACTTCATCAATAATAAACTGTTACAAAAAATTGATATTGCAGAACCAGGAACCAGCACAGACTGTTATCCATTCTCTATCCAGTGTTGTCGTTCCTGCTACGCTAGACTCTATCTCTGTCAACGCCCATTTTACCAGAGTTTTGTAAAATTTAGAAACAGTAAAAAAAAAGGTCCTTAAAATTGTTTTAATTATTGTAAATATCAATAAAGATGAAAATAAATCACTCATTTCTGCAGAATGTTACATATACATGTACACATGTATGTTGTGTGAGACCTCAGGATTAATTCCGTTTTTACCGTGTAGTCCTGCCCCTAGTCCGAGATTCCTCTGTCGTCCGACGACATTATATATTATTGCTAGAGCCGTCGAACGTCAGAGCGCAATATATACGGAAAACAGCGGATTTGCTTCTCCAACTCTGGGTCAGCACATTTCCACGTTTCGTGGCTATCGGATTTTATTTTCTATCAGAAACCCTTATATAAATCGCTTCACCAATCATTTTTCTATTCATTCATAACCATCTTACCCTCAGAAAGTGGTGTTACACTCCATTACAGCACGATTTTGCCTTAGATCCTATGATTTCGACATTTGTCTTCCATTTTTCAAACATTTGTCACGTGACTACGAGAAAACTACGATTACCGCAATGTATCATGGGAGATGATTTGCATATGAAAACAAACAAACAAATATTTTTATTGACAATCATAGGTGCCTGTTAAGGCAGAACAGTTAACATAAAATTTAATACAGTTGATTATATTGATTGGTAATGATTTTAACAGCAAATTTAGTGAATTACAGATAACCATAAGAAAAAAAAATGTAGTACCTTGTCCAAAAACAAAAAGGGGGAACGTAACACATGCTCTTTCCGAAGCCCGTTGGTAACACAAATGTATCGTCTTCCATGTGATTTGAATGTTGTTTACGTATGCAAATAATGCTCCAAATAATTTGGCACGCTGCATTAATTAGCTCCCATCATGCAATGCGTTGCTGTCATCATTCAGTTAGTATCGCGAGATCACGTGTGTGGATTCGAAAATGGAAGTCAAATGGCGGAATAATAGGATCTAAGGCAAAATCGTGCTGTAATGGAGTGTAACACCACTTTCTGAGGGTAAGATGGTTATGAATGAATAGAAAAATGATTGGTGAAGCGATTTATATAAGGGTTTCTGATAATTAATAAAATCCGATAGCCACGAAACGTGGAAATGTGCCGACCCAGAGCTGGAGAGGCAAACCCGCTGTAATCCGTATATATTACCCTCTGACGTTGAACGGCTACAGCAACTCTATAAAAGCCGTTAAACGACAGAGGAATCTCGGACTATCCTGCCCCTAGCAGAGCATACATAGTTCGTCCACCTTTCTGGATTCGTGGTCAGACCTATAATCCGACAGCCCGATAGTCCGACGGTCCAGTAGTCCGACAGTCCGGTAGTCCGACAGTCCGATAGTCCGACAGACTAAGTACATTTAATAGCTATTCTATGAAAATAAAATATATGTTCTTTATGAGAAATGTTCGCCAAGTCAAGTTGTGTGTGTGTTGCAATCTCGTGTTTTGAACGAAGCAAAAAATCGTATGGTAGTCACTTTGAGATTATCATTGAATTAAGGAAGTTTTCTATTTCTTCATTTAAGTGAATGAAAAAATTTCGTCCTACTATAGCAAGTACAACTTCAAACAAATATTCAAGAAAATTGGTCAAACTAAAGCTTTATATCTTTAGATGTATTCCCGAAGAATGTTTACTTTGTTGCTGTTCTTACTTGAACGGTGAAAGTGAAAAACAATCACATCTTTGTCGGACTATCAGGCTGTCGGACTATCGGACTGTCGGACCAGCGGGCTGTCGGACTAACGGGCTATCGGATTATAGCTACGCTCCCCTTCTATGTGCAAATTTCCCAAGGTCCATTTTTGTGGTTCTCTGTTTCGGTTGCTGTTAACTATTAAGACCACTTCGCTTTTTGAAGCGTTGATAGTGAATTTATCTTTCTGTGTCTCGTTTTGCACGATATAAAATGCATGTTGTAGGTCTTGATGGTCATCTGGTATGAGAGCGATATCATCTGCGACTGTTAGGCAGCCAATAAATGTTGTTCCGATCATGGTCCCTATTTTCTTGTCTTTTAATACATTCAGTAATTGGTTGTTGTAGGCTTTGTAGAGGGTGGAGGAAAGCTTAGCTCCTTGTCTGATGTCTTGCATTGTGGTGAATCCTTTACTGCTTTTCCCTTTCAATTTCACCTTTGTTGTTGCTTGTGTTTGGAGTTGTCTAATCAGAATCCAGTTATCGTCATTGATGTTGTAATCGTATAATTTGCAGAAAAGTTTGTCATGAACTAGTTTGTCGAAGGCCTTTTCTGCATCCAATGTAGTTATGGCTATTGATTTTCCATTGTTCTTGGTTTCGGCTATTCCTTCAGTAATGATTATTGCTGCATTGGTTGGAGAAGTCTTTTCAGTAAATCCTCGTTGCAACGGGTTTTGAGTTGCGGAAAAGGTAGGTTCTATATGCTTTTTCACGAAGGGTTTCTAAAATCATGCTGAGTACTGGTGTTACTGCGATACCACGGTAATTTCCTGCTATTTTTGGATCTTTTTCTTTTTTAAGAACTGGTGTACTCAATCTTTCGAAGTGTGCGTTCAAACCATTGAGTATCATTTCATCAGTGTTCAGGATCGTGTCATCTATAACTATTATATCTGTATCTGTTTGACCAGTAGAGCGTTGTTCTCTTATAAGCTTGTAGAATAGATGTTGATTGAATTCCGCGGATTCCATTATGATGTTGTATTTGCTCTCTCTTATTTTGGATGAAGCTTGCCGCTGTTTCTGCCTCACTACTTTCTTACTGGCTTTCATGTCGTTGTATGACTTGTTGTTATTGTCTTTTTAATATTGCTCCTTCAGTTTTCCAATGATGAAATGCTGTTTTTGCGTGTTTCGATGCCTGTCCAATTTCTTCGTTCCATAAAGCCTTTCCATTCATTTTTTCCCTGCCAGTTCTTAGGTTTTTTTGGTTTGGTGTTGCATTTTCTGTGGCTGAGTGGAGTACATTTGTTAGGTGTAGAACGTCTAGTACCACTTGGAATTTGGTGTTGTCGTTGTGGCATTCTGATTGTGCATTCAGATAGTTGCTGATTGAGGATCGGTACAACGTGTCGTCACATTTGAACCATTTCGGTTTACAGTATTGGTTGGTAGATTGACGTTTGTTTGTTGTTTTGGTACCTTATATGATGTTGATTATGCCTGTGGTTAGCACATGGTCAGAGGTATTTAGACTCTGGTGTTCCATTATTTTTATGGAGTTTATTCCTGCATTTGCTTGGCTTTCTACGTTAAGTAAATAATCTATCTGTGATTTACTTTTGTTACCATGATGGTAGAAGGTTGGTATCTCTGGGTAGTTCTTTGGAGTTGTTATGCCCAAGTCGCTGTTATAAGCTTGAAATATTCTATCGATGTTGTTTGTTGGATCTCTTTGTAGCGATGCGTTGGAGTCGCCTCCCAGAATAATGGTATGTGACTGTCTATATTTTATGATGATTTCTCTAATGACGTCTAGACCTTCTTAGTAGAGTTGGACTGTTTTTGTGCCCCTACTGGGCATGTAGCAATTTATCAAACATATCGGGTACGGTTTCGCCTCTAACTCTATGGCGGTAATATTGTTTTTTCCTTCTGGTAGTCTTCTGATAAGTGGGGTAAGGTCTTCATTCCATATGGTTAATATTCAACCATATCCTCTGATTCGCTCTGTGTGGTTTATTGATGAGTCTTCGTCAATGTATCGAGCGTAGAAATCAATATTTGGCAGTAATTTCTCGATTTCTTTTTCTTCGAATTTGAAGAACCAATGTTCTTGTATCAGAAGGATATCTATGTCTTTTATTATGTCTTGGATGAAGGCAGCATTTGCACTGACATTTTGCACATTTAGAGTACCGATCTTTAACTTCCGTTTAGTCTCCTTTATGTTGGTCATTCTGTCAGTTAATTTAGCTGGTAGTTTATTGCTGGGTCTGCCAGTAGTTTCGCCAGTATATCGATGTTGGTTGAGGCTCGGTCGTGTCCTAAAAAAGAGTTCCTGTGTTTACACGGATTGCTCTCTGTTGGTTTTTCAGTTAGATTGATGTCTTTGTGCCTTTCTCTATTATGTTTGGGATATTCATTATGTATGTGGTTGTGAGTTATTATTGGTTTGGCTGAGATGTTGGCATGGTCTACCTCTGTTTTAGGTTGGCAATTAGTTTGCTCTAGTTCAATGTCGTTAGCTTTGAAAGTGGTCTTTTCATTTGTTTGCTCAATATTATTTTCAGGCAGTTCAACCGTCCTTTTTATCTTGATTTCGCAATTTGTAATTGGGTGGTTGATTGGTTCATATTCCTGATTATTTCCTTCTTTGTTTCTGATCTTTTCATTTCCCTGCTTATTTGGATTATCAGGCATCTCCAGTGGATTTTTTTACAAATTACCCCGTTCTTAGGAGCACTCCCGGCAGCGTCGTTCGTGCTTGAAGATTATTTAAGAAAGGTAAAAAAAAAATGAGGACCTACTTGACATAAACACTATATAAACTTTAGTTAAATCAAGTCAGTAATGCATTATATCTCTATATTTATTTAACTTCATCAACGTGATTTTTGTTTAAAAACATAATAATCATATGAAAAACACCCCACCATTAATATATTCCCTCGATTATGAAAATCTTACACATTCATTTATTCGAAATGCGAAAACTATATCCTTTCATACATTATTCAGTTATTGGACAGTAACCAATATATTCCAGCATACACTAAAAAGGCGGGGTCGTCGTTGCACGGTGATCGTACATGGTTGTTCCATTTACAACTACATTGGCAATCAGTGTCTATCACCACTAAAGTTGTGAGTTCGAACCCTGTTCATGGCTAGGTGTACTCTAAACAATATTATGTGATAAAGCTTGTCAGGGACTTGGGACAGGTCGGTGGTTTTTTCCGGGTACTCCGGTTTCCTCCACCAATAAAACTGACCGCCACGATATAACTGAAATATTGTTAAAAGTGGCGTTAAACACCATAAACCAACCAAACCATACACCAAAATCATAAATGAACGCACACACTGATCAATTTTGCATCTTATCATGCTAAATTATAATATTATTGAAGAATTTGTCTTGGCAATAAAGAAGCTGCATGGACTTGTAGAAATAGGATATTGATATGGCCTAGCTTAAAGATACTCACCCATTGATATAATGAAATTGGAAATTTACGACCCAACATATAAAGCTGAAAAAGACCACCCATTCCAGCGGCACGCCAAAATATACCTTTACATAGGAAGTGATCCCAATTCTCTCATCTCCGAGATTAAAAACCCACATATTAACGATCGCTTTCAAAATCGGACACAACATTTTCTGGTTGACCTATATTTGGATATTCGACGTGTCCGTCAAGCAATTTATAGTGGTGTCATTAAGTTGCATAATTACATAATCAATATGAAAAGAATTCATTGTTGGACAATAGAAACAATTACAGGCTTACTATGGCAATCAGATTTTGAATTTTAACAACTTCTTTATATCACAATCAATTTCCAGTCTGCAAAGTGTTCAGTAAAATTTAATACATTCATCGATTTGCATTTTTAATTTTTTTTTATATATGAATATTATACAACGATTTCAAATCTTGCATGTCTGTACATAATTAGACTGCTTTAATACATACATGTAAATATATAATTTTACAAATTTAACGTAAATATTTATAAAATAAATACTCGTGTGGAAACCAAGGAATGTTTTATTACTCCCAGGGGGAAACACACGATCAGTTAGGGAACTGACTAGTATTTAAATTTCCAATGTTATGCAACATTTTCAAAATTTTTACCTACATGTATTTTACACGTAAACATATGACGTTAATACTAAATAATTTCTTTGACAATTTTCTGTTTGCTTTTAGAAACGATCGACCAGATAATTTATGTTCCATCCAGACTAAGGGCATACAAAATGCACAGAATAGAAATCTTCAAGCCTTTCCCCTGGCCACAGCTCGGCTAGTTTTTGTCAAGGACTTATTGATAGTTAACACAGTATCCAGTTTAATGTCATTTATTAAATGACGTAATTCTTTCAAAACATAAAAGAACATATATACAATGAACAAGGAGTGATTTATAAGATATAAAAACAATGTCAAAAATTAACAGTAGAGATACTCCCTAATCGATATAACAAGTGCCTATGATAAAAAGGGTGGCGCTCAAAAACGGCCACTTATTAAATAGACATGGATGTGACAAGATGCAAACACAAAAATAGCATCTCAAAACAAATTAAAGATCAATATTTTAAAGAAAATATAATTGTTAGCTACAGGTGGCGCTCAGCCATGGCCACTTACTTACTACATGTAAATAAAGCAAAGATACAATACATGAAAATGGCATCAATATAAATAACAGATAATAAGATATGTAAATTATTTTTTAAGGAGGAGATAATAATTGTTAGGGGTAGAGGAGGGCAAATTAATTATGATAATAACCTTGACGTCCACCCTGCTTAATTATAAATAAATTAATGACACAAAGTGACAAACTCATTTGATTGCTTAAAATTTTGATTTAATTTAAATTAACAATAAGTAGTAATTATTTGCACCAATTCCTAAAACAAACCATATATACCAAAAATTTTACATTTTTAAATTAATTTAAATGTAACTTAATTTATCTAATTAAGACACGTGACCTAATTACCCATAATCAGATTACATAACAATAGCTTGTCTTGCCTCACATAATTTTTTTTATTTCCAATAAAATATTATTTATGTTCCATCCAGACTAAGGGTATACAAAATGCACAAAATGGAAATCTTCAAACCTTTCCCCTGGCTACAGCTCGGCTAGTTTTTGTCAAGGGCTTATTGATAGTTAACACAGTATCCAGTTTAATATGTCATTTATTAAATGACGTAATTCTTTCAAAACATAAAAGAACATATATACAATGAACAGGGAGTGTTTTATATAATATAAAAACAATGTCACTCCCTGATCGATATAACAAGTGCCTATGACAAAAAGGATGGCGCTCAAAAACGGCCACAGCACCAAAGATGAAATCTGCAGGGGCAAACGCCATACCCCGAGATGAGGCAGGTATTGTAAGTGGTAATGACTAGAAACACGAGACATATTACACAAAATAATAATTAATAATAAAATATGTACTGGGAAGACATAGAGGTGAGAGGATTTGAGCTATTCACAAACGCAACCGTTTACATGTTCGAGCGAAAAGGTAAAATCTTTCTGATCATGACTCTAAACTTTTAATTTAATACAGTGTCTAGACCCGGATCCAGGTTAGATGGGGCCTAAAAATAAGTGAGGGCTCTGGGGAGACCGTTTTCAACAAGTCTCAAGTTGGGATTTGACGATTTTGGAAAGCGTTTTCTTTAATAATTTGTTAAAGCATATTTTCCCAGTGCGTTTTTAGTATATGTAGGTAAAACTAGTGTAGATGGTGTTTGTGTGTACAAAGAAAGCACTATTTATATTGAAGAATTTCTATGCTGTAGTATATTTCGAACCGCATCGGTGGCGTAATGGTTAGCGTGAATATCGTGGGTTCAAGCCCCAGTCGGGTCAAACCAAAAGACTATAAAATTGGTATTTGTTGCTTCTCCACTAAGCACGCAGCAATTAGGAGAAAGAGCAAAGACTGGTTGGGTCGGAATCAGAATATGTGTCCCGGTGGAGCGACATGTCTATCCGCGGACTGTTGTTTCAGTGAGCTATAGCACTATAAAAATTCAACTCAGCGTGTTCGTTTAGAACAAAGTGGACCTCATCATCATCATCATCTCATTGAAAATTAACTTGTTCTCGCCATGATATAGTTGAAAACTTGCTGAATTGGAGTTAAACAACAATCACTCACTCATTCAAACAATTTGTCCGCTGGAAAGATTTTCAAACAGCAAAAAAAAAAAAAAAATCAGCAAAAAATAAATGTCTTCTTTTTAGTCCAAAAACAGCAGACATTTCACACCACAGGAATTGCCGGTATATATTTTCTAAAATCGTGTCAAATACTGATTAGTACAGCAGGTGTACTATATAACCTGATACATAATTGCTCTATAATTGTATACTAACATTAATTGTTTCCGGGTTATAACGACAAACGTCTACTTATTATAAAGCTACTTAACTCCACCACTTTTTTTTTAAATACTTGCACCAAGTCAGAAAAGTGAGCAGTCATGTATATATATATATCGATTTCTACTTCTGTTTCTCTTATTTTTCTATTTGATTTCGGAATTGCTCAGACAATGTGGTAAATTTTATTTTTCTATTTTACCCTCACATTTGTACCAGATCACAATAGAGCACATCTAAATGTTTTATGGTCATATCAGACCGGTGATTATATAAATTTTCAGAGAAGGACTATAATTATCATTTATTGTAAAGTATAGATTTATAATTATTCTGATATTGTTAAACACCATAAACACCTATAATTATTCTGGTATTGTTGAAAGTGGCGTTAAACACCATAAATCTAAGCCTATGTTTATTCTGATAATCAGATGTATCCTTTCCCACCAATTGCTTTTACCTTGGAACTAACAAGCTCTAGTCATTAAGTATGACGGCGTTATATGACACGAAAACCAAAGTTATTTCCGCTGCTGCTGAGACGTAAAAGGAATTAACTGTATTTATTTCTCTGTGCTGACTAATAACAGACCGCTTACAGTTCTATAATTTTACAAATTACAACAATCATAGCATAGGATATTTATTTATTTGCAATTAACAATGCTCCGTTTTTCCATAATTGGTCGACTGTGCACCGAACAATGTTTTATTGATCTGTAAATCTTGGTTAATTCGTTAATACGTGATTATGGAACTTTACTGGTACAAAATCAAACATTCTTCAATCCCAATGATTAAGCATCAATTAGAAACACAGTACGATTAATTGGCGCGAAATCTCATCTTTATATTAAAGGAAAATTTTCTGCGGCGTAACTCAATCTTAAGATCATTCATCGATCTTCAGAAGGTGCCTCAACATTTAGCATTGTAGTATCTTTGTGATTTGAATTTGAAATAATGTTGATAATTAGATCTTAAACACAATGATGACATCGCTTTTGCTATGTGGTCGCTCTTGGAGAACACCTTCAGATTACCAAGAAGGTGCTTGTATTTATACCACCGGTAGCGGAATGGCAGAACAACAAGGAGAAAACATACCCCCGTCCAACTGTTACCGTCTAGTTCTCCTTGGCTCCAGTAAAGTTGGAAAGACATCACTGGTTAACAGATTCTTAAAAAATAAGTTTGAGGATGTGTATACTCCAACTATAGAAGATTTTCATCGTAAAATCTATCGGATCAAGGGACAGGCTTATCGTTTGGATTTACTGGATAC
Source organism: Bathymodiolus septemdierum (assembly GCA_963383655.1). Lineage (NCBI taxonomy): Eukaryota > Metazoa > Mollusca > Bivalvia > Mytilida > Modiolidae > Bathymodiolus > Bathymodiolus septemdierum. The sequence goes on along the minus strand of OY726522.1, from coordinate 7,686,589 downwards.
CTCTGGGAACCATCCATTTCCTGCTATCAGGAGATTATCAATCATAACAGGTCAGTTCCATTTTTTTTTAAACATCCATTGTCTGTATACTTGACTATATATAAATTTAAATACTGTATACTTGACTATATATAAATTTAAAAACTGTATACTTGACTATATATAAATTTAAATACATTATGACTGTGATAAAGCTTGTCAGTTATTTGCGACAGGTCGGTGTTTTTCTCCGGGTAATCCGGTTTCCTTTACCAATAAAGCTGACCCCCACAATATAACTGAAATATTGTTGAAAGTGGTGTTAAACATGTTAACCATCACAACTATACATCTCTCCCAGCAAGCCTTGTCGTTGCCATTTAGATGAACCATACATATGCAGAGTTGCAATGTGACAATAAAGTTTTAATCAGAGAAAGGAATCAAAAGCTACCGTACTTATGGATGGATCTTCATAGCTAATATCTAGGTCGTGGCTATAATTCAGTGATACGTCAGAAATGGTGTGACCTAGAACAAATTACAACAGAAGATTGCTTGGGCTTATCTTGAAGTTGGAAGTGCCCCTATTAACATATTAAAAGTCGCCTAAAATCCCAGGTGGCCTTCGTGCAATGTTTGGGGTAAAAGCAAGGGATTTTGAAGAAATATCGAAGACAACTGGAAATTTCACATGTTTATTTTATTTTGCAGACTATTACCTATTTCTCCAAAAAATATTTCGTTATAATTAAATATTCTTTAAAACAAAATAAAAAGATCTACACATATTCTCCCTAGGTGGCGAATTTTTTTGGGTAAAATTTCATTTTTTTATTGTTGTGATTCTTTCTTTGTTATAATGCGGTATTCATAATAATATTATTAATATTAATATTTTGTATAGCTGATCAGGCTGATCATAGCTTTGTTACATAGAAGTTTTATAGATCTACTCAAATGACTGAAAACCGATTCTAGTAATCTTGAGAAAAGAAAAAAGAAAACTGAAAACCGATCCTTATATTTACGAACAACAATTCTATGGAAAACTGATTATTATAATTATACAAAAATGACAATATTTATACAGGCAAATGTAAATAAATACGTCACCAGTATTAATATTCAATGAACAAGCACATCGTATTGTTTTATTATGCAGAGCTAGGCGTCATAAATAAGGGAGAAAACAAAACAGAATGTAGTAACACAACATTTTTGCCGATACTGTTATGGAGATAAGGAATTCTATTTTCAGTAATTTTTTTTAAAATGTAGCAAAGTTTTTTTCTTAAATGGGGGGGGGGGGGGGGGGGAGGGTGTCGATCAAAGCATTACGGACCGTTTGTAAACACGATCAAAGTTTTACATCAAAAAGCTTGGTCAAAGTTTTCTTTGACAAAGTTCTTTGATCGTGTAAACGGGCTTTTAAGGAGTAAAAACAAAGACGGGTTTGCTCGGAATCACGATGACCTGTCCGAGTGAAGCGACATGTCTAACCATGGACTATTGTTTCAGTGAGCTAGCACATTACAATATCTAACTAGTACAAAACGAACGTCATAATTTCATCTAAATTTAACTTGTTCTCGCCATTATATAGCTGCAAAATTGCCCACTTGGTGTTAACCAACAATGACTCACTCATTAGAATAGTTATAAAAGTTGTCTACCATATCCCTCGACTTATAAAAATGGCCGCTTTATGTACGGAATTCTTCTGTAGTATTTGTTAAATTGAAAGTTGTGAACAGCCGGGAGAATTTGTATCGATCAAATGAATGTGGAAAATACATATACAGTGTATTACAGTTGCGTGAACGAAGATTGTGTGAACGACCAGAACTAATACTGTGAACAGCGATAACGAATTGTGTGAACGACGAGAATGGAAATTGTGTGGATGGCGAGAATAAACCATTGCGTGAACTGCGAGAAGAAAGATATGTGTACAAATTGATTTGTCAATTTTGGAATTCGTTTTGAAACAAAATTATTTTTGTGAAGCCTATTTCCATACTATTACAATGTATCAAGATATGTAGAGTAATACCAATTGTGCAAGCATAACTTGCGATCTTCGTGACTGATGCAGTTAACTCTTCGCAGCTTCTCGCGAAGATATCTCCTATTTGACCAATCATCTATTTGAAATGTTTTGTCAACTGTCAAATCTGTCTACTGCATATGTAGTGCAATTTTTAAATCGGTCAATAAAGATTTTGGTATAATGATTTTTCACAGTCGTGTTTATCTTCAAATTATGTTTGCCTATTACAACTTTACTATTACAGCGCTTTAACAAACAAGATAACGCATGTTCATCTTTTAGATATCAGCTTTTTGTTTTCATCAAGTTTGCAATGTCTGTTATGAAACGCAATTTATTCGAGATAATTATTACATTTTATCTACACTAAGTATAATATAGAATTAATATAGCAAACGAGCTTCAGTCCAATGATTGGAAATGCAATCTAAAATTATTATAAAATTCAAAGGTGGAAGAGTATGCACGACATTGGCTATTGGAGAGAAGGTCGAGGTCGATACCCTTCCCGAGTGTGCTAAAGCTATCAAATAATTGATTCAAATTGGAGTTAAGAAACAACAAGAGTCTATGAGTAGGTAATCATCATCGATCTTTAGATATCTCCGGCGATGTTACTGCAGTATTTCAAAATCTGCATGACAAATATGTTGTCATTCCAGATGACTAAGCTCTCAACAATGTAGTGTTTGCATGGAAGGAATATTACTACAATACCTCGACTATCTAATTACAGAACTGTATATTTAATGATATACGTCTGGTAACAACGCCTCCACCTACAACTGCGTGAACGGAAAATCCACATATAATCACAAACCTGTGATTAATTCTTAGATCTTCCGTTAACTAGTTTAACCCCGTGACTTTTTATTGAAGTGCATATACTAAGCCAGAGTAGTGAGCGGTCATGTATTTGTGTGTTAGAGGTATCGACCATTAGTCCACTACGATTTCATCCCCTGAGTTTTCAGTGTTCGGCTCTGACATGCTTTATTTCTTATCACATATGTTTATTATTGAAATTTATAATTTTGGCTCTTTCTACGATGATGATATTTGACTTTGTAATTATTCTGACAGTGTGGTATTTGTTTTTCATTTTTTTTTACTGTATCTGATATGTCTGTACTGCCAACAGTTAAATATGGTTTCCATAAATATTTCGACCAATCATACGTTACCAGTGTTTACTAGTGTTGTGAGAATTCACAATAATTCCAAAGATTTACATTTGTGCTAAGATAAGAAAAGATAAGTTTTATTTATAGTCGGCATATTTAGATAACAATACAACACAAGTCCTAGTGTGCTTTTGACCGACATATACAATACAAGAATAAATAACAGTTAAAAACAACAAAAGCATGCACACAAATTAATAATTTAGATAAAAGCACTCATAGTAGCAAAATCAGCAAATAAGTTAAAGCACACATATAACACAGACAAGGTAAGCATATACAAAAGTAAAAACGTTAATCAAGCGCAAGTAATAAAAGCTAAAAAAAAAAGAAGAAGAAAAAAAAAAGCTGGTGTTACGAGCTAAAAGCATGTTATACTGCTAAAAAATAAATAAATATAAATAATATAAAAATTGAAAAGACCTTGATGATATTAATTTTTTTTACATGCATTACATTTGCATTCATTTCCATTCCAAGATAATAAAATGTTTTTAAATTGGTTAAAATTGGCAATTTTTCTAAAATCATCAGGTAGGTCATTCCATAAAACAGCAGCTGTATATTTAAAAGAGTTCTTACCATAGATACTAGTCTTTACTCTAGGTATCTCTACAATATTAGAATATCTAAAACTATATTTACTGTTTTTTAAAACAACTAAATCATTTAAACATGGTGGAGACAGTTTATACAATATTTTAAAACATTCTAATGCCATAGTGCGCATTCTCCTTATTTGTAGAGAGGGTACTTTTGCTATATGTAAAAGTTCTTCATATGTGCTATTGTAATCCTCATAGATAAAACGTAAAGCTCTTTCCTGTATTTTCTCCAGTTTTATAGTGTTTGCTTTTGAACAAAAATGCCAAGCCAAAGGACAGAAATTGAAATTAGACAATATAAAAGAATGAAAAATTGTTAGCTTATTAAGCTTAGATAAAAAAAAAAACTAATACGCTTTAGTACACTTAATTGCTGTGAAGCTTTACGACAGATATTTTTTATATGTTTATCAAAATTTAGCTGATAGTCTATATCAATACCCAATCATTTTACAACTTCATCACATGATATGTTAGCAGACTCAATATTAAAAACAGGTTCTTTTGCATAAGTTTTCTTCCCAACAGCAATAACTTGAAATTCATCTGGGTTGGCTTGCATACAATTAAAATTAAACCATTAAATTAAAATAGAACTTTCTTTTTCTAAAACGTTAATTAAGGTATTATAATCTTGATCTGCATATGATAAGGTGTTGTCATCAGCATAGTTGTACAATGTTCCATGTTCAATGAAGTAAAATATATCGTTTATAAAAATGTTAAAAAGCAAGGCCCCCATTATGGAGCTGGGGGGAACACCTTTCTGTAAAATTTGCCAACTACTGACCACCCCCTGAAGTTTGATTTGTTGCTTACGGCCTGTCAACTAATTTTCTAGTAATTTTACTGATTGGGATGACAGTCCATAAGCAGCCAATTTACTGAGAAGTGTTTAATTCTCAATCTCTTAAAACAGAGTGTTCGAATATCAAACCATTTTACTACCATTCATTTAATATTAAAAGGACATATGAAGCTACTCATTATAAATCATATTTCAAATATAGATGGTACACGATGGTAAACGTTGGTACTTTTAAGAAAAGATAAATCTTTAGTCGTCAGAAAACAAGCTGATTCACAGAAGGAAATCTCAAAGGATGGCAATATTAAAGTGCCTGACTTTCTGATTGACATGCTTGTTGGGTTTGGTGGTCGTATTTTCCAGCTATCGACTTTCCAATTGATTCGTACTTTGCACCCTTACTTACCCACTTGTTTCTATAGTCATATGAATTTATGCAAGAGAGCCTGGGACATGCTAACCATTGCCAGTCCTTGTGAACCACTTGCATGGTTACACTACCATTTATAAGTAGTAAAAGACTGTTCCCCATCCCATGGAAAATGTTAGCCCTTAGGAACTACTTGGTTTATCTACCATTTGTAAGTCGCAAAAGACCGATGTTCTCACACATGATATATGCTATCCCTTGTGAATCACTTGATAGTATCCCTATTTGTAAATGGTAGAATCCTTGTCCCCACTATCCATGGAAAAATGTTATCCATTCTGAACCACTTATTTTTACTCCCATTTGTAAGTAGTAAAAGCCCTGTCTCCCTGTCCATGGTAAATGTTAACACTTGTCAACCGGTTGGTTTTAATCCCGTTTGCGTTAAGGAAAGGTCGTTTTATCCAATCTTTAATAATTTCACTTTCTTCTTTTACATTTTATGCTTCCCTTGTGTAGTTTGTCTGTCTAGATTGTAATTGTTTTGCTGTTGACTCATTTACCTATATAATATATCTTAATATACTAAATACAAGGTACAAAATGTACCTCAGGGGCCGTCGTGGTCGTGATCGTATGGTAGTTGGATTTACAACTACATGTACCTATGCAATCAGTGCCTATCACCACTGATGTTGTGAGTTCGAATCTCGATTAGGGCGAGGTGTATAACATTATGTGATAAAGCTTGCCAGTGACTTGCGACAGGTCGGTGGTTTTCTCCGGGTCCTCCGGTTTCCTCCACCAAAAAAACTGGCCGCCCCCGATATAACTGAAATGTTGTTGAAAGTATCGTTAGACACCACGAAACAAACATATATATCTTATAAACTATATACGACAATTAATAAAGTACAGGGCATATAATAATATTATATTATTATAAGAACTCCAATAAACGAAGCAATTATATAATATACATTTTTGTATATCTAATAATCATAGGATGTTACCTCCAGTTGTTTGTAGAATGGCTCATGTCTTATTTACGTTATATTTGTTTGTTTGCGTATAGTGGTTTCCAACACACATTGCGTTGTACTTTTTGCTTTGTTTGTCTTCGTCTTGTATGCACAAATATTGCCAGTTTCTCTGGAATGTCCATTCTTGATTGCCTCGTCGGTGTGCTCTGACGTTTATTATTAAACAACATTATTAAGAAAAAACTGCTGGAACGAGCTAATCTGGGTCACGGGTCACTGTAATCGGGTGGCTGTATCGAGAAACAGATACGGTGTTGAAAAAACTGTTGATACTCATAAAATATTGATAAATGCAATAACATTTTATGTTTGTCTTCAAGAAATATGATAGACAACACCATGTGTGAAGTTTTATGACGAAATGTCTCCGATTTCTATGTAAATTTACGAGTTGAAGTGGGGAAACACCCACAGGTAATTTTAGCGATGTATTTTTATCTTGGACAAGAATAATGAGCGTCCTGATTGGATGACCGATTTAAAACACACTGACAACGCATGGTACAAAGATGCATGTAAAAGAAATCTATGTTATATTTATTCATTTGTTTGATTCTGGAATATTGTTGTTCATTGATTTAAACAAGAAAAAAAGGGAAAAAGGGGGGGGGGTGAATTTTATTTGTGAATTTTACAGTTAAATAAATGTTATGTTTCGACAATTTAGAGATAAATAAAAATTTGTTGCGACTAAAGCTTAAATCAGCGTTAAAAATTGAACAAATATCAGTGGTTTTGTAAATGAGATTTATTTTAAATAGAAAATCTGAATTTATTATTTATTAATTTATTATTAATGATACAATTTTATATCCCTTGGGAGGGGGAGGGGGGCTATGATGAAAATTTGAAATAAAAACACAGGACCGGACTTTAAGCAAAAATAATAATCCAGGATTAGTTTTTTATTAAAAAATCCAGGACCCCTGTGTCCACGAATTTTTTTTTTTTAAAGTTAATAATATGAAATATTGACATCCACACTTGCCTTTTGGACAGCACATTTCTGTGTCCACACTTGTATATATAATAATATTATGCATGTATTATTATAAGAACTCAAATAAACGAAGCAAATGTATAATATATATCTAATAAATATAGGATGCATTGCCTAGGAAGTTATAATAAAATAGCAGCAATCGTTGACGAATTAAGTGCCGCAGTCATCAGAAATTAATTCAAGATACACTGCCAGTATCTTGAATTAATTTCTTACAGATCAACATAGATTTTAACTCGTATTGATATAATCTAATTAACATCTACTTACAAGCTATTAAATGTGACTAAAAAGCCAGATATAATAAAACAAGAGAGTAATGATAGAAGAAGACGTAGTAATGTTAAAACTGCCAGACAGAATCCATTAGAACAGACAAGGCGATATGTTCTCGCGTTTGACCATAACTATTATTTTATATTTTATTGGACAACCACGGATAAGATTTCAATAGATACCATTTAAATAAAGAGCTGTATTGGTTTTTATGTTAATATGCTAAAAAAAAATAACAATAAACCAAATTTCCACAATGAAAAATGCAATTACAATTGTCAGAATTACCGTTTAATGTTTACCGGGTTGCTATAGTAACGTATGTACTCTATGTCAATATATGGTCATACAGAAGTCAAATGATCCGTTTATTGTATAAAGTATCAAGTGATAATCATGATAAAACACATACTCAAATTATTCATTTTATTAACATACAGCTGTCAGTGTTTTACATATCCATATCTTTAGGAATAACGTTTTTCTCTTTTAGGTTGATTAAGGTATAATGTGATGAACTGATTGCTACTCACTTCGGTTAAGGTTTCATATGATGAAGTGATTGTTAATCACATTGGTTAAGGTATAACATGATGAACTGATTGTTAACCACTTCGGTTAAGGTGTAATGTGATGAATTGTGATTGCTTATACATTTTTGTACCTCCAATTAAGGTGCAATGTGATGAACTGATTGTTTATATCCTTAGTTAAGGTGCAATGTGATGAACTGATTCTTTATATCCTTAGTTAAGGTGCAATGTGATGAACTGATTCTTTATATCCTTAGTTAAGGTGCAATGTGATGAACTGATTCTTTATATCCTTAGTTAAGGTACAATGTGATGAACTGATTCTTTATATCCTTAGTTGAGGTGCAATGTGATGAACTGATTCTTTATATCCTTAGTTAAGGTGCAATGTGATGAACTGATTCTTTATATCCTTAGTTAAGGTACAATGTAATGAACTGATTCTTTATATCCTTAGTTAAGGTACAATGTGATGAACTGATTCTTTATATCCTTAGTTAAGGTACAATGTGATGAACTGATTCTTTATATCCTTAGTTAAGGTGCAATGTAATGAACTGATTCTTTATATCCTTAGTTAAGGTACAATGTGATGAACTGATTCTTTATATCCTTAGTTAAGGTGCAATGTAATAAACTGATTGTTTATATCCTTAGTTAAGGTGTAATGTGATGAACTGATTCTTTATATCCTTAGTTAAGGTGCAATGTGACGAAGTGATTGTTTATATCCTTAGTTAAGGTACAATGTGATGAACTGATTCTTTATATCCTTAGTTAAGGTGCAATGTAATGAACTGATTCTTTATATCCTTAATTAAGGTGCAATGTGATGAACTGATTCTTTATATCCTTAGTTGAGGTGCAATGTAATGAACTGATTCTTTATATCCTTAGTTAAGGTACAATGTGATGAACTGATTCTTTATATCCTTAGTTGAGGTGCAATGTAATGAACTGATTCTTTATATCCTTAGTTGAGGTGCAATGTGACAAAGTGATTGTTTATATCCTTAGTTAAGGTACAATGTGATGAACTGATTCTTTATATCCTTAGTTAAGGTACAATGTGATGAACTGATTCTTTATATCCTTAGTTAAGGTGCAATGTGATGAACTGATTCTTTATATCCTTAGTTAAGGTGCAATGTAATGAACTGATTCTTTATATCCTTAGTTAAGGTGCAATGTGATGAACTGATTCTTTATATCCTTAGTTAAGGTACAATGTGATGAACTGATTCTTTATATCCTTAGTTGAGGTGCAATGTGATGAACTGATTCTTTATATCCTTAGTTAAGGTACAATGTAATGAACTGATTCTTTATATCCTTAGTTAAGCTGCAATGTGATGAACTGATTCTTTATATCCTTAGTTAAGGTGCAATGTGATGAACTGATTCTTTATATCCTTAGTTGAGGTGCAATGTGATGAACTGATTCTTTATATCCTTAGTTAAGGTGCAATGTGATGAACTGATTCTTTATATCCTTAGTTGAGGTGCAATGTAATGAACTGATTGTTTATATCCTTAGTTAAGGTGCAATGTAATGAACTGATTCTTTATATCCTTAGTTAAGGTACAATGTGATGAACTGATTCTTTATATCCTTAGTTAAGGTGCAATGTGATGAACTGATTGTTTATATCCTTAGTTAAGGTGCAATGTGATGAACTGATTGTTTATATCCTTAGTTAAGGTGCAATGTGATGAACTGATTCTTTATATCCTTAGTTAAGGTGCAATGTAATGAACTGATTCTTTATATCCTTAGTTAAGGTGCAATGTGATGAACTGATTCTTTATATCCTTAGTTAAGGTGCAATGTGATGAACTGATTCTTTATATCCTTAGTTAAGGTACAATGTGATGAACTGATTCTTTATATCCTTAGTTAAGGTACAATGTGATGAACTGATTCTTTATATCCTTAGTTAAGGTGCAATGTAATGAACTGATTCTTTATATCCTTAGTTAAGGTGCAATGTAATGAACTGATTCTTTATATCCTTAGTTAAGGTACAATGTAATGAACTGATTCTTTATATCCTTAGTTAAGGTACAATGTAATGAACTGATTCTTTATATCCTTAGTTAAGGTGCAATGTGACGAAGTGATTGTTTATATCCTTAGTTAAGGTACAATGTGATGAACTGATTCTTTATATCCTTAGTTAAGGTACAATGTAATGAACTGATTCTTTATATCCTTAGTTAAGGTGCAATGTGACGAAGTGATTGTTTATATCCTTAGTTAAGGTACAATGTGATGAACTGATTCTTTATATCCTTAGTTAAGGTGCAATGTAATGAACTGATTCTTTATATCCTTAGTTAAGGTGCAATGTGACGAAGTGATTGTTTATATCCTTAGTTAAGGTACAATGTGATGAACTGATTCTTTATATCCTTAGTTAAGGTGCAATGTAATGAACTGATTCTTTATATCCTTAGTTAAGGTGCAATGTGATAAACTGATTCTTTATATCCTTAGTTAAGGTGCAATGTGATGAACTGATTGTTTATATCCTTAGTTAAGGTGCAATGTAATGAACTGATTGTTTATATCCTTGGTTAAGGTACAATGTAATGAACTGATTCTTTATATCCTTAGTTAAGGTGCAATGTGATGAACTGATTCTTTATATCCTTAGTTAAGGTGCAATGTAATGAACTGATTGTTTATATCCTTAGTTAAGGTACAATGTAATGAACTGATTCTTTATATCCTTAGTTGAGGTGCAATGTGATGAACTGATTCTTTATATCCTTAGTTAAGGTGCAATGTAATGAACTGATTGTTTATATCCTTAGTTAAGGTACAATGTAATGAACTGATTCTTTATATCCTTAGTTAAGGTACAATGTAATGAACTGATTGTTTATATCCTTAGTTAAGGTACAATGTAATGAACTGATTCTTTATATCCTTAGTTGAGGTGCAATGTGATGAACTGATTCTTTATATCCTTAGTTGAGGTGCAATGTGATGAACTGATTCTTTATATCCTTAGTTAAGGTACAATGTAATGAACTGATTATTTATATCCTTAGTTAAGGTACAATGTGATGAACTGATTGTTTATATCCTTAGTTAAGGTACAATGTAATGAACTGATTCTTTATATCCTTAGTTAAGGTACAATGTAATGAACTGATTGTTTATATCCTTAGTTGAGGTGCAATGTAATGAACTGATTCTTTATATCCTTAGTTAAGGTTGAATGTGATGAACTGATTCTTTATATCCTTAGTTAAGGTACAATGTAATGAACTGATTGTTTATATCCTTAGTTGAGGTGCAATGTAATGAACTGATTCTTTATATCCTTAGTTGAGGTGCAATGTAATGAACTGATTCTTTATATCCTTAGTTAAGGTGCAATGTGATGAACTGATTCTTTATATCCTTAGTTAAGGTGCAATGTGATGAACTGATTCTTTATATCCTTAGTTGAGGTGCAATGTGATGAACTGATTCTTTATATCCTTAGTTAAGGTACAATGTAATGAACTGATTGTTTATATCCTTTGTTGAGGTGCAATGTGATGAACTGATTCTTTATATCCTTAGTTAAGGTGCAATGTGATGAACTGATTCTTTATATCCTTAGTTAAGGTGCAATGTGATGAACTGATTCTTTATATCCTTAGTTAAGGTACAATGTGATGAACTGATTCTTTATATCCTTAGTTAAGGTGCAATGTGATGAACTGATTGTTTATATCCTTAGTTAAGGTACAATGTAATGAACTGATTGTTTATATCCTTTGTTGAGGTGCAATGTGATGAACTGATTCTTTATATCCTTAGTTAAGGTGCAATGTAATGAACTGATTCTTTATATCCTTAGTTGAGGTACAATGTGATGAACTGATTCTTTATATCCTTAGTTAAGGTACAATGTGATGAACTGATTCTTTATATCCTTAGTTAAGGTGCAATGTAATGAACAGATTCTTTATATCCTTAGTTAAGGTACAATGTAATGAACTGATTGTTTATATCCTTAGTTAAGGTACAATGTAATGAACTGATTCTTTATATCCTTAGTTGAGGTGCAATGTAATGAACTGATTCTTTATATCCTTAGTTAAGGTACAATGTGATGAACTGATTCTTTATATCCTTAGTTAAGGTACAATGTAATGAACTGATTCTTTATATCCTTAGTTAAGGTGCAATGTGATGAACTGATTCTTTATATCCTTAGTTGAGGTGCAATGTGATGAACTGATTCTTTATATCCTTAGTTAAGGTACAATGTAATGAACTGATTGTTTATATCCTTAGTTGAGGTGCAATGTAATGAACTGATTCTTTATATCCTTAGTTAAGGTGCAATGTGATCAACTGATTCTTTATATCCTTAGTTAAGGTACAATGTGATGAACTGATTCTTTATATCCTTAGTTAAGGTACAATGTAATGAACTGATTGTTTATATCCTTAGTTAAGGTACAATGTAATGAACTGATTCTTTATATCCTTAGTTGAGGTGCAATGTAATGAACTGATTCTTTATATCCTTAGTTAAGGTACAATGTGATGAACTGATTCTTTATATCCTTAGTTGAGGTACAATGTGATGAACTGATTCTTTATATCCTTAGTTAAGGTACAATGTGATGAACTGATTGTTTATATCCTTAGTTAAGGTACAATGTGATGAACTGATTCTTTATATCCTTAGTTAAGGTACAATGTGATGAACTGATTCTTTATATCCTTAGTTAAGGTGCAATGTGATGAACTGATTCTTTATATCCTTAGTTAAGGTACAATGTAATGAACTGATTCTTTATATCCTTAGTTAAGGTGCAATGTGATGAACTGATTCTTTATATCCTTAGTTGAGGTGCAATGTGATGAACTGATTCTTTATATCCTTAGTTAAGGTACAATGTAATGAACTGATTCTTTATATCCTTAGTTAAGCTGCAATGTGATGAACTGATTCTTTATATCCTTAGTTAAGGTGCAATGTGATGAACTGATTCATTATATCCTTAGTTGAGGTACAATGTGATGAACTGATTCTTTATATCCTTAGTTAAGGTACAATGTGATGAACTGATTCTTTATATCCTTAGTTAAGGTACAATGTGATGAACTGATTCTTTATATCCTTAGTTAAGGTGCAATGTGATGAACTGATTCTTTATATCCTTAGTTGAGGTGCAATGTAATGAACTGATTGTTTATATCCTTAGTTAAGGTACAATGTGATGAACTGATTCTTTATATCCTTAGTTGAGGTGCAATGTGATGAACTGATTCTTTATATCCTTAGTTAAGGTACAATGTGATGAACTGATTCTTTATATCCTTAGTTGAGGTACAATGTAATGAACTGATTCTTTATATCCTTAGTTAAGGTACAATGTAATGAACTGATTCTTTATATCCTTAGTTGAGGTGCAATGTAATGAACTGATTCTTTATATCCTTAGTTAAGGTACAATGTAATGAACTGATTCTTTATATCCTTAGTTAAGCTGCAATGTGATGAACTGATTCTTTATATCCTTAGTTAAGGTACAATGTAATGAACTGATTCTTTATATCCTTAGTTAAGGTGCAATGTGACGAAGTGATTGTTTATATCCTTAGTTAAGGTACAATGTGATGAACTGATTCTTTATATCCTTAGTTAAGGTGCAAGGTAATGAACTGATTGTTTATATCCTTAGTTAAGGTGCAATGTGATGAACTGATTCTTTATATCCTTAGTTAAGGTGCAATGTGACGAAGTGATTCTTTATATCCTTAGTTGAGGTGCAATGTAATGAACTGATTCTTTATATCCTTAGTTAAGGTGCAATGTGATGAACTGATTCTTTATATCCTTAGTTGAGGTGCAATGTGATGAACTGATTCTTTATATCCTTAGTTAAGGTGCAATGTGACGAAGTGATTCTTTATATCCTTAGTTGAGGTGCAATGTAATGAACTGATTCTTTATATCCTTAGTTAAGGTGCAATGTGATGAACTGATTCTTTATATCCTTAGTTAAGGTGCAATGTAATGAACTGATTCTTTATATCCTTAGTTGAGGTACAATGTGATGAACTGATTCTTTATATCCTTAGTTAAGGTGCAATGTGATGAACTGATTCTTTATATCCTTAGTTAAGGTGCAATGTAATGAACTGATTCTTTATATCCTTAGTTAAGGTACAATGTAATGAACTGATTCTTTATATCCTTAGTTAAGGTACAATGTGATGAACTGATTCTTTATATCCTTAGTTAAGGTGCAATGTGATGAACTGATTCTTTATATCCTTAGTTAAGGTACAATGTGATGAACTGATTCTTTATATCCTTAGTTAAGGTGCAATGTGATGAACTGATTGTTTATATCCTTAGTTAAGGTGCAATGTGATGAACTGATTGTTTATATCCTTAGTTAAGGTGCAATGTGATGAACTGATTCTTTATATCCTTAGTTAAGGTGCAATGTAATGAACTGATTCTTTATATCCTTAGTTAAGGTGCAATGTGATGAACTGATTCTTTATATCCTTAGTTAAGGTGCAATGTGATGAACTGATTCTTTATATCCTTAGTTAAGGTACAATGTGATGAACTGATTCTTTATATCCTTAGTTAAGGTACAATGTGATGAACTGATTCTTTATATCCTTAGTTAAGGTGCAATGTAATGAACTGATTCTTTATATCCTTAGTTAAGGTGCAATGTAATGAACTGATTCTTTATATCCTTAGTTAAGGTACAATGTAATGAACTGATTCTTTATATCCTTAGTTAAGGTACAATGTAATGAACTGATTCTTTATATCCTTAGTTAAGGTGCAATGTGACGAAGTGATTGTTTATATCCTTAGTTAAGGTACAATGTGATGAACTGATTCTTTATATCCTTAGTTAAGGTACAATGTAATGAACTGATTCTTTATATCCTTAGTTAAGGTGCAATGTGACGAAGTGATTGTTTATATCCTTAGTTAAGGTACAATGTGATGAACTGATTCTTTATATCCTTAGTTAAGGTGCAATGTGACGAAGTGATTGTTTATATCCTTAGTTAAGGTACAATGTGATGAACTGATTCTTTATATCCTTAGTTAAGGTGCAATGTAATGAACTGATTCTTTATATCCTTAGTTAAGGTGCAATGTGATGAACTGATTCTTTATATCCTTAGTTAAGGTGCAATGTGATGAACTGATTGTTTATATCCTTAGTTAAGGTGCAATGTAATCAACTGATTGTTTATATCCTTGGTTAAGGTACAATGTAATGAACTGATTCTTTATATCCTTAGTTAAGGTGCAATGTGATGAACTGATTCTTTATATCCTTAGTTAAGGTGCAATGTAATGAACTGATTGTTTATATCCTTAGTTAAGGTACAATGTAATGAACTGATTCTTTATATCCTTAGTTGAGGTGCAATGTGATGAACTGATTCTTTATATCCTTAGTTAAGGTGCAATGTAATGAACTGATTCTTTATATCCTTAGTTAAGGTACAATGTAATGAACTGATTGTTTATATCCTTAGTTAAGGTACAATGTAATGAACTGATTCTTTATATCCTTAGTTGAGGTGCAATGTGATGAACTGATTCTTTATATCCTTAGTTGAGGTGCAATGTGATGAACTGATTCTTTATATCCTTAGTTAAGGTACAATGTAATGAACTGATTATTTATATCCTTAGTTAAGGTACAATGTGATGAACTGATTGTTTATATCCTTAGTTAAGGTACAATGTAATGAACTGATTCTTTATATCCTTAGTTAAGGTACAATGTAATGAACTGATTGTTTATATCCTTAGTTGAGGTGCAATGTAATGAACTGATTCTTTATATCCTTAGTTAAGGTTGAATGTGATGAACTGATTCTTTATATCCTTAGTTAAGGTACAATGTAATGAACTGATTGTTTATATCCTTAGTTGAGGTGCAATGTAATGAACTGATTCTTTATATCCTTAGTTGAGGTGCAATGTAATGAACTGATTCTTTATATCCTTAGTTAAGGTGCAATGTGATGAACTGATTCTTTATATCCTTAGTTAAGGTGCAATGTGATGAACTGATTCTTTATATCCTTAGTTGAGGTGCAATGTGATGAACTGATTCTTTATATCCTTAGTTAAGGTACAATGTAATGAACTGATTGTTTATATCCTTTGTTGAGGTGCAATGTGATGAACTGATTCTTTATATCCTTAGTTAAGGTGCAATGTGATGAACTGATTCTTTATATCCTTAGTTAAGGTGCAATGTGATGAACTGATTCTTTATATCCTTAGTTAAGGTACAATGTGATGAACTGATTCTTTATATCCTTAGTTAAGGTGCAATGTAATGAACTGATTGTTTATATCCTTAGTTAAGGTACAATGTAATGAACTGATTGTTTATATCCTTTGTTGAGGTGCAATGTGATGAACTGATTCTTTATATCCTTAGTTAAGGTGCAATGTAATGAACTGATTCTTTATATCCTTAGTTGAGGTACAATGTGATGAACTGATTCTTTATATCCTTAGTTAAGGTACAATGTGATGAACTGATTCTTTATATCCTTAGTTAAGGTGCAATGTAATGAACTGATTCTTTATATCCTTAGTTAAGGTACAATGTAATGAACTGATTGTTTATATCCTTAGTTAAGGTACAATGTAATGAACTGATTCTTTATATCCTTAGTTGAGGTGCAATGTAATGAACTGATTCTTTATATCCTTAGTTAAGGTACAATGTGATGAACTGATTCTTTATATCCTTAGTTAAGGTACAATGTAATGAACTGATTCTTTATATCCTTAGTTAAGGTGCAATGTGATGAACTGATTCTTTATATCCTTAGTTGAGGTGCAATGTGATGAACTGATTCTTTATATCCTTAGTTAAGGTACAATGTAATGAACTGATTGTTTATATCCTTAGTTGAGGTGCAATGTAATGAACTGATTCTTTATATCCTTAGTTAAGGTGCAATGTGATCAACTGATTCTTTATATCCTTAGTTAAGGTACAATGTGATGAACTGATTCTTTATATCCTTAGTTAAGGTGCAATGTGATGAACTGATTCTTTATATCCTTAGTTAAGGTACAATGTAATGAACTGATTGTTTATATCCTTAGTTAAGGTACAATGTAATGAACTGATTGTTTATATCCTTAGTTGAGGTGCAATGTAATGAACTGATTCTTTATATCCTTAGTTAAGGTACAATGTGATGAACTGATTCTTTATATCCTTAGTTGAGGTACAATGTGATGAACTGATTCTTTATATCCTTAGTTAAGGTACAATGTGATGAACTGATTGTTTATATCCTTAGTTAAGGTACAATGTGATGAACTGATTCTTTATATCCTTAGTTAAGGTACAATGTGATGAACTGATTCTTTATATCCTTAGTTAAGGTGCAATGTGATGAACTGATTCTTTATATCCTTAGTTAAGGTACAATGTAATGAACTGATTCTTTATATCCTTAGTTAAGGTGCAATGTGATGAACTGATTCTTTATATCCTTAGTTGAGGTGCAATGTGATGAACTGATTCTTTATATCCTTAGTTAAGGTACAATGTAATGAACTGATTCTTTATATCCTTAGTTAAGCTGCAATGTGATGAACTGATTCTTTATATCCTTAGTTAAGGTGCAATGTGATGAACTGATTCTTTATATCCTTAGTTGAGGTGCAATGTGATGAACTGATTCTTTATATCCTTAGTTAAGGTACAATGTGACGAAGTGATTGTTTATATCCTTAGTTAAGGTACAATGTGATGAACTGATTCTTTATATCCTTAGTTGAGGTGCAATGTAATGAACTGATTCTTTATATCCTTAGTTAAGGTACAATGTGATGAACTGATTATTTATATCCTTAGTTAAGGTGCAATGTGACGAAGTGATTGTTTATCTCTTATCTCAGAGACGATGATAAACGATGCATTTTCAAATAGTGAAAATGTATAAAGATAAGGAAGTCAACAACAATGTCAAAACTATTATTTTTATCAATGTGTGACGTAAAATTGTTTTTTTGACATTTGCTTCACTGGGTTTGGTACTGCTTTGACAAATATTTTACCTATTTTGTTCCAGTATTGTTATAAATACTGTTATAGTGACAGCCGAAACCTTTGAGCCGTAATGAAAGCGGGAGGTTTGGCGCTTTGAAATCGGATTCAACCCACCATTTCTTTAGAAATGCCTGTCCCAAGTCACGATCATTACGGTTTTCCCAGTTTTCCGGTTGTTAACTGATTTTGTCTGTTTATATACTTATGAGTTTTGACTTTCCCTTTGTCAGATTGTTCGGAGTTCGGTAATTTTGTTATTACCCTTATGTCAAGGTGAAATGTGATGACCAGATTGTTTATCTCTCAATTTAAAGTGTAATGTGACGAACTGATTGTTTATCTCTTATGTCAAGGTGAAATGAGATGAACATATTGTTTATCTCTCAATTTAAAGTGTAATGTGACGAAATTATTGTTTATCTTTTCATTTAAGGTGAAATGTGATGAACTGGTTGTTTATCTCTTCGATCAAGGTGTAATGAAATGATTGTTTATCTCTTCGATCAAGGTGTGATGAAATGATTGTTTATCTCTTCGATCAAGGTGTGATGAAGTGATTGTTTATCTCTTCGATCAAGGTGTGATGAAATGATGTTTATCTCTTCGATCAAGGTGTGATGAAATGATTGTTTATCTCTTCGATCAAGGTGTGATGAAATGATTGTTTATCTCTTCGATCAAGGTGTGATGAAATGTTTGTTTATCTCTTCGATCAAGGTGTGATGAAATGATTGTTTATCTCTTCGATCAAGGTGTGATGAAATGATTGTTTATCTCTTCGATCAAGGTGTGATGAAATGATTGTTTATCTCTTCGATCAAGGTGTGATGAAATGATTGTTTATCTCTTCGATCAAGGTGTGATGAAATGATTGTTTATCTCTTCAATCAAGGTGTGATGAAATGATTGTTTATCTCTCCATTTAAGGTGAAATTTGATGACCAGATTGTTTATATCCTATGTTAAGGTGTAATGTGATGAACTGGTTGTTCGTCTCTTCTGTTAAGGTGTAATGTGACAAACTGGTTGTTTATCTCTTCTGTTAAGGTGTAATTTGATGAACTGGTTGTTTATCTCTTCTGTTAAGGTGTAATGTGATGATCTGGTTGTTTATCTCTTTTGCTAAGGTGTAATGTGATGAACTGGTTGTTTATCTCTTCTGTTAAGGTGTAATGTGATGAACTTGTCGTTTATCTCTTTTGTTAAGGTGTAATGTGATGAACTGGTTGTTTATCTCTTCTGTTAAGGTGTAATGTGACGAACTGGTTGTTTATCTCTTCTGTTAAGGTGTAATGTGATGAACTGGTTGTTTATCTCTTCTGTTAAGGTGTAATGTGATGAACTTGTCGTTTATCTCTTTTGTTAAGGTGTAATGTGATGAACTGGTTGTTTATCTCTTCTGTTAAGGTGTAATGTGACGAACTGGTTGTTTATCTCTTCTGTTAAGGTGTAATGTGATGATCTGGTTGTTTATCTCTTCTGTTAAGGTGTAATGTGATGATCTGGTTGTTTATCTCTTCTGTTAAGGTGTAATGTGATGATCTGGTTGTTTATCTCTTCTGTTAAGGTGTAATTTGATGAACTGGTTGTTTATCTCTTCTGTTAAGGTGTAATGTGATGAACTGGTTGTTTATCTCTTCTGTTAAGGTGTAATGTGATGATCTTGTTGTTTATCTCTTTTGTTAAGGTGTAATGTGATGAACTGGTTGTTTATCTCTTCTGTTAAGGTGTAATGTGATGAACTTGTCGTTTATCTCTTTTGTTAAGGTGTAATGTGATGAACTGGTTGTTTATCTCTTCTGTTAAGGTGTAATGTGACGAACTGGTTGTTTATCTCTTCTGTTAAGGTGTAATGTGATGATCTGGTTGTTTATCTCTTCTGTTAAGGTGTAATGTGATGATCTGGTTGTTTATCTCTTCTGTTAAGGTGTAATGTGATGATCTGGTTGTTTATCTCTTCTGTTAAGGTGTAATTTGATGAACTGGTTGTTTATCTCTTCTGTTAAGGTGTAATGTGATGAACTGGTTGTTTATCTCTTCTGTTAAGGTGTAATGTGATGATCTTGTTGTTTATCTCTTTTGTTAAGGTGTAATGTGATGAACTGGTTGTTTATCTCTTCTGTTAAGGTGTAATGTGATGAACTTGTCGTTTATCTCTTTTGTTAAGGTGTAATGTGATGAACTGGTTGTTTATCTCTTCTGTTAAGGTGTAATGTGACGAACTGGTTGTTTATCTCTTCTGTTAAGGTGTAATGTGATGAACTGGTTGTTTATCTCTTTTGTTAAGGTGTAATGTGATGAACTGGTTGTTCATCTCTTCTGTTAAGGTGTAATGTGATGAACTGATTGTTTATCTCTTTTGTTAAGGTGTAATGTGATGAACTGATTGTTTATCTCTTTTGTTAAGGTGTAATGTGATGAACTGGTTGTTTATCTCTTTTGTTAAGGTGTAATGTGACGAACTGGTTGTTTATCTCTTCTGTTAAGGTGTAATGTGATGATCTGGTTGTTTATCTCTTTTGTTAAGGTGTAATGTGATGAACTGGTTGTTTATCTCTTCTGTTAAGGTGTAATGTGACGAACTGGTTGTTTATCTCCTCTGTTAAGGTGTAATGTGATGAACTGGTTGTTTATCTCTTCTGTTAAAGTGTAATGTGATGAAGTGATTGTTTATCTCTTTTGTTAAGGTGTAATGTGATGAACTGGTTGTTTATCTCTTCTGTTAAGGTGTAATGTGACGAACTGGTTGTTTATCTCTTCTGTTAAGGTGTAATGTGATGAACTTGTTGTTTATCTCTTCTGTTATGGTGTAATTTAATGAACTGGTTGTTTATCTCTTCTGTTAAGGTGTAATTTGATGAACTTGTCGTTTATCTCTTCTGTTAAGGTGTAATTTGATGAACTGGTTGTTTATCTCTTCTGTTAAGGTGTAATGTGACGAACTGGTTGTTTATCTCTTCTGTTAAGGTGTAATGTGATGAACTGGTTGTTTATCTCTTTTGTTAAGGTGTAATGTGATGAACTGGTTGTTTATCTCTTTTGTTAAGGTGTAATGTGATGAACTGGTTGTTTATCTCTTCTGTTAAGGTGTAATTTGATGAACTGGTTGTTTATCTCTTCTGTTAAGGTGTAATTTGATGAACTTGTCGTTTATCTCTTCTGTTAAGGTGTAATGTGATGAACTGGTTGTTTATCTCTTTTGTTAAGGTGTAATGTGATGAACTGGTTGTTTATCTCTTTTGTTAAGGTGTAATGTGATGAACTGGTTATTTATCTCTTCTGTTAAGGTGTAATTTGATGAACTGGTTGTTTATCTCTTCTGTTAAGGTGTAATGTGACGAACTGGTTGTTTATCTCTTCTGTTAAGGTGTAATTTGATGAACTGGTTGTTTATCTCTTCTGTTAAGGTGTAATTTATGAACTGGTTGTTTATCTCTTCTGTTAAGGTGTAATTTGATGAACTTGTTGTTTATCTCTTCTGTTAAGGTGTAATGTGATGAACTGGTTGTTTATCTCTTTGATCAAGGTGTGATGAAATGATTGTTTATCTCTTCAATCAAGGTGTGATGAAGTGATTGTTTATCTCTTCGATCAAGGTGTGATGAAATGATGTTTATCTCTTCGATCAAGGTGTGATGAAATGATTGTTTATCTCTTCGATCAAGGTGTGATGAAATGATTGTTTATCTCTTCGATCAAGGTGTGATGAAATGTTTGTTTATCTCTTCGATCAAGGTGTGATGAAATGATTGTTTATCTCTTCGATCAAGGTGTGATGAAATGATTGTTTATCTCTTCGATCAAGGTGTGATGAAGTGATTGTTTATCTCTTCGATCAAGGTGTGATGAAATGATTGTTTATCTCTTCGATCAAGGTGTGATGAAATGATTGTTTATCTCTTCGATCAAGGTGTGATGAAATGATTGTTTATCTCTCCATTTAAGGTGAAATTTGATGACCAGATTGTTTATCTCCTATGTTAAGGTGTAATGTGATGAACTGGTTGTTTATCTCTTCTGTTAAAGTGTAATGTGATGAAGTGATTGTTTATCTCTTTTGTTAAGGTGTAATGTGATGAACTGGTTGTTTATCTCTTCTATTAAGGTGTAATGTGACGAACTGGTTGTTTATCTCTTCTGTTAAGGTGTAATTTGATGAACTGGTTGTTTATCTCTTCTGTTAAGGTGTAATGTGATGAACTGGTTGTTTATCTCTTTTGTTAAGGTGTAATGTGATGAACTGGTTGTTTATCTCTTTTGTTAAGGTGTAATGTGATGAACTGGTTGTTTATCTCTTCTGTTAAGGTGTAATGTGATGAACTTGTTGTTTATCTCTTCTGTTAAGGTGTAATGTGATGAATTGGTTGTTTATCTCTTCTGTTAAGGTGTAATTTGATGAACTGGTTGTTTATCTCTTCTGTTAAGGTGTAATTTGATGAACTAGTTGTTTATCTCTTCTGTTAAGGTGTAATGTGATGAACTGGTTGTTTATCTCTTTTGTTAAGGTGTAATGTGACGAACTGGTTGTTTATCTCCTCTGTTAAGGTGTAATGTGATGATCTGGTTGTTTATCTCTTTTGTTAAGGTGTAATGTGATGAACTGGTTGTTTATCTCTTCTGTTAAGGTGTAATGTGACGAACTGGTTGTTTATCTCTTCTGTTAAGGTGTAATGTGATGAACTGGTTGTTTATCTCTTCTGTTAAAGTGTAATGTGATGAAGTGATTGTTTATCTCTTTTGTTAAGGTGTAATGTGATGAACTGGTTGTTTATCTCTTCTGTTAAGGTGTAATGTGATGAACTGGTTGTTTATCTCTTCTGTTAAGGTGTAATGTGATGAACTGGTTGTTTATCTCTTCTGTTAAGGTGTAATGTGATGAACTTGTTGTTTATCTCTTCTGTTAAGGTGTAATTTGATGAACTGGTTGTTTATCTCTTCTGTTAAGGTGTAATTTGATGAACTTGTCGTTTATCTCTTCTGTTAAGGTGTAATTTGATGAACTGGTTGTTTATCTCTTCTGTTAAGGTGTAATGTGACGAACTGGTTGTTTATCTCTTCTGTTAAGGTTTAATTTGATGAACTGGTTGTTTATCTCTTCTGTTAAGGTGTAATTTGATGAACTGGTTGTTTATCTCTTCTGTTAAGGTGTAATTTGATGAACTGGTTGTTTATCTCTTCTGTTAAGGTGTAATGTGATGAACTGGTTGTTTATCTCTTTTGTTAAGGTGTAATGTGATGAACTGGTTGTTTATCTCTTTTGTTAAGGTGTAATGTGATGAATTGGTTGTTTATCTCTTCTGTTAAGGTGTAATTTGATGAACTGGTTGTTTATTTCTTCTGTTAAGGTGTAATGTGACGAACTGGTTGTTTATCTCTTCTGTTAAGGTGTAATTTGATGAACTGGTTGTTTATCTCTTCTGTTAAGGTGTAATTTATGAACTGGTTGTTTACCTCTTCTGTTAAGGTGTAATTTGATGAACTTGTTGTTTATCTCTTCTGTTAAGGTGTAATGTGATGAACTGGTTGTTTATCTCTTTTGTTAAGGTGTAATGTGATGAACTGGTTGTTTATCTCTTTTGTTAAGGTGTAATGTGATGAACTGGTTGTTTATCTCTTTTGTTAAGGTGTAATGTGATGAACTGGTTGTTTATCTCTTCTGTTAAGGTGTAATGTGATGAACTGGTTGTTTATCTCTTCTGTTAAGGTGTAATTTGATGAACTTGTTGTTTATCTCTTCTGTTAAGGTGTAATTTGATGAACTGGTTGTTTATCTCTTCTGTTAAGGTGTAATTTGATGAACTGGTTGTTTATCTCTTCTGTTAAGGTGTAATTTGATGAACTGGTTGTTTATCTCTTCTGTTAAGGTGTAATTTGATGAACTTGTTGTTTATCTCTTCTGTTAAGGTGTAATGTGATGAACTGGTTGTTTATCTCTTTTGTTAAGGTGTAATGTGATGAATTGGTTGCTTATCTCTTCTGTTAAGGTGTAATTTGATGAACTGGTTGTTTATCTCTTCTGTTAAGGTGTAATGTGACGAACTGGTTGTTTATCTCTTCTGTTAAGGTGTAATTTGATGAACTTGTTGTTTATCTCTTCTGTTAAGGTGTAATGTGATGAACTGGTTGTTTATCTCTTTTGTTAAGGTGTAATGTGATGAATTGGTTGTTTATCTCTTCTGTTAAGGTGTAATTTGATGAACTGGTTGTTTATTTCTTCTGTTAAGGTGTAATGTGACGAACTGGTTGTTTATCTCTTCTGTTAAGGTGTAATTTGATGAACTGGTTGTTTATCTCTTCTGTTAAGGTGTAATTTATGAACT
The DNA here is from genome assembly GCA_963383655.1 of Bathymodiolus septemdierum. NCBI lineage: Eukaryota > Metazoa > Mollusca > Bivalvia > Mytilida > Modiolidae > Bathymodiolus > Bathymodiolus septemdierum. The sequence continues at coordinate 7,662,323 of OY726522.1, read as the reverse complement.
GGTTGTTTACCTCTTCTGTTAAGGTGTAATTTGATGAACTTGTTGTTTATCTCTTCTGTTAAGGTGTAATGTGATGAACTGGTTGTTTATCTATTTTGTTAAGGTGTAATGTGATGAACTGGTTGTTTATCTCTTTTGTTAAGGTGTAATGTGATGAACTGGTTGTTTATCTCTTTTGTTAAGGTGTAATGTGATGAACTGGTTGTTTATCTCTTCTGTTAAGGTGTAATGTGATGAACTGGTTGTTTATCTCTTCTGTTAAGGTGTAATTTGATGAACTTGTTGTTTATCTCTTCTGTTAAGGTGTAATTTGATGAACTGGTTGTTTATCTCTTCTGTTAAGGTGTAATTTGATGAACTTGTTGTTTATCTCTTCTGTTAAGGTGTAATTTGATGAACTGGTTGTTTATCTCTTCTGTTAAGGTGTAATTTGATGAACTTGTTGTTTATCTCTTCTGTTAAGGTGTAATGTGATGAACTGGTTGTTTATCTCTTTTGTTAAGGTGCAATGTGATGAATTGGTTGCTTATCTCTTCTGTTAAGGTGTAATTTGATGAACTGGTTGTTTATCTCTTCTGTTAAGGTGTAATGTGACGAACTGGTTATTTATCTCTTCTGTTAAGGTGTAATTTGATGAACTTGTTGTTTATCTCTTCTGTTAAGGTGTAATGTGATGAACTGGTTGTTTATCTCTTTTGTTAAGGTGTAATGTGATGAACTGGTTGTTTATCTCTTTTGTTAAGGTGTAATGTGATGAACTGGTTGTTTATCTCTTTTGTTAAGGTGTAATGTGATGAACTGGTTGTTTATCTCTTCTGTTAAGGTGTAATGTGACGAACTGGTTGTTTATCTCCTCTGTTAAGGTGTAATGTGATGAACTGGTTGTTTATCTCTTCTGTTAAGGTGTAATGTGACGAACTGGTTGTTTATCTCTTCTGTTAAGGTGTAATGTGACGAACTGGTTGTTTATCTCTTCTGTTAAGGTGTAATGTGATGAACTTGTTGTTTATCTCTTCTGTTAAGGTGTAATGTGATGAACTGATTGTTCATCTCTTCTGTTAAGGTGTAATGTGATGAACTGGTTGTTCGTCTCTTCTGTTAAGGTGTAATGTGATGAACTGGTTGTTCATCTCTTCTGTTAAGGTGTAATTTGATGAACTGGTTGTTTATCTCTTTTGTTAAGGTGTAATGTGATGAACTGGTTGTTTATCTCTTTTGTTAAGGTGTAATGTGATGAACTGGTTGTTCATCTCTTCTGTTAAGGTGTAATGTGATGAACTGGTTGTTTATCTCTTTTGTTAAGGTGTAATGTGATGAACTGGTTGTTTATCTCTTTTGTTAAGGTGTAATGTGATGAACTGGTTGTTCATCTCTTCTGTTAAGGTGTAATGTGATGAACTGGTTGTTTATCTCTTTTGTTAAGGTGTAATGTGATGAACTGGTTGTTTATCTCTTTTGTTAAGGTGTAATGTGATGAACTGGTTGTTTATCTCTTCTGTTAAGGTGTAATGTGATGATCTGGTTGTTTATCTCTTTTGTTAAGGCGTAATGTGATGAACTGGTTGTTTATCTCTTCTGTTAAGGTGTAATGTGACGAACTGGTTGTTTATCTCTTCTGTTAAGGTGTAATGTGATGAACTGGTTGTTTATCTCTTCTGTTAAAGTGTAATGTGATGAAGTGATTGTTTATCTCTTTTGTTAAGGTGTAATGTGATGAACTGGTTGTTTATCTCTTCTGTTAAGGTGTAATGTGACGAACTGGTTGTTTATCTCTTCTGTTAAGGTGTAATGTGATGAACTGGTTGTTTATCTCTTCTGTTAAGGTGTAATGTGATGAACTGGTTGTTTATCTCTTCTGTTAAGGTGTAATTTGATGAACTTGTTGTTTATCTCTTCTGTTAAGGTGTAATTTGATGAACTGGTTGTTTATCTCTTCTGTTAAGGTGTAATTTGATGAACTTGTCGTTTATTTCTTCTGTTAAGGTGTAATTTGATGAACTGGTTGTTTATCTCTTCTGTTAAGGTGTAATGTGACGAACTGGTTGTTTATCTCTTCTGTTAAGGTGTAATTTGATGAACTGGTTGTTTATCTCTTCTGTTAAGGTGTAATTTGATGAACTGGTTGTTTATCTCTTCTGTTAAGGTGTAATGTGACGAACTGGTTGTTTATCTCTTCTGTTAAGGTGTAATTTGATGAACTGGTTGTTTATCTCTTCTGATAAGGTGTAATTTATGAACTGGTTGTTTATCTCTTCTGTTAAGGTGTAATTTGATGAACTTGTTGTTTATCTCTTCTGTTAAGGTGTAATGTGATGAACTGGTTGTTTAGTTCTTTTGTTAAGGTGTAATGTGATGAACTGGTTGTTTATCTCTTTTGTTAAGGTGTAATGTGATGAACTGGTTGTTTATCTCTTCTGTTAAGGTGTAATGTGACGAACTGGTTGTTTATCTCCTCTGTTAAGGTGTAATGTGATGAACTGGTTGTTTATCTCTTCTGTTAAGGTGTAATGTGACGAACTGGTTGTTTATCTCTTCTGTTAAGGTGTAATGTGACGAACTGGTTGTTTATCTCTTCTGTTAAGGTGTAATGTGATGAACTTGTTGTTTATCTCTTCTGTTAAGGTGTAATGTGATGAACTGGTTGTTCATCTCTTCTGTTAAGGTGTAATGTGATGAAGTGATTGTTTATCTCTTTTGTTAAGGTGTAATGTGATGAACTGGTTGTTTATCTCTTCTGTTAAGGTGTAATGTGACGAACTGGTTGTTTATCTCTTCTGTTAAGGTGTAATGTGATGAACTGGTTGTTTATCTCTTCTGTTAAGGTGTAATGTGATGAACTGGTTGTTTATCTCTTCTGTTAAGGTGTAATTTGATGAACTTGTTGTTTATCTCTTCTGTTAAGGTGTAATTTGATGAACTGGTTGTTTATCTCTTCTGTTAAGGTGTAATTTGATGAACTTGTCGTTTATCTCTTCTGTTAAGGTGTAATTTGATGAACTGGTTGTTTATCTCTTCTGTTAAGGTGTAATGTGACGAACTGGTTGTTTATCTCTTCTGTTAAGGTGTAATTTGATGAACTGGTTGTTTATCTCTTCTGTTAAGGTGTAATTTGATGAACTGGTTGTTTATCTCTTCTGTTAAGGTGTAATGTGACGAACTGGTTGTTTATCTCTTCTGTTAAGGTGTAATTTGATGAACTGGTTGTTTATCTCTTCTGATAAGGTGTAATTTATGAACTGGTTGTTTATCTCTTCTGTTAAGGTGTAATTTGATGAACTTGTTGTTTATCTCTTCTGTTAAGGTGTAATGTGATGAACTGGTTGTTTATCTCTTTTGTTAAGGTGTAATGTGATGAACTGGTTGTTTATCTCTTTTGTTAAGGTGTAATGTGATGAACTGGTTGTTTATCTCTTCTGTTAAGGTGTAATGTGACGAACTGGTTGTTTATCTCCTCTGTTAAGGTGTAATGTGATGAACTGGTTGTTTATCTCTTCTGTTAAGGTGTAATGTGACGAACTGGTTGTTTATCTCTTCTGTTAAGGTGTAATGTGACGAACTGGTTGTTTATCTCTTCTGTTAAGGTGTAATGTGATGAACTTGTTGTTTATCTCTTCTGTTAAGGTGTAATGTGATGAACTGGTTGTTCATCTCTTCTGTTAAGGTGTAATGTGATGAACTGGTTGTTCGTCTCTTCTGTTAAGGTGTAATGTGATGAACTGGTTGTTCATCTCTTCTGTTAAGGTGTAATTTGATGAACTGGTTGTTTATCTCTTCTGTTAAGGTGTAATGTGATGAACTGGTTGTTTATCTCTTTTGTTAAGGTGTAATGTGATGAACTGGTTGTTCATCTCTTCTGTTAAGGTGTAATGTGATGAACTGGTTGTTTATCTCTTTTGTTAAGGTGTAATGTGATGAACTGGTTGTTTATCTCTTTTGTTAAGGTGTAATGTGATGAACTGGTTGTTTATCTCTTTTGTTAAGGTGTAATGTGACGAACTGGTTGTTTATCTCTTCTGTTAAGGTGTAATGTGATGATCTGGTTGTTTATCTCTTTTGTTAAGGTGTAATGTGATGAACTGGTTGTTTATCTCTTCTGTTAAGGTGTAATGTGACGAACTGGTTGTTTATCTCTTCTGTTAAGGTGTAATGTGATGAACTGGTTGTTTATCTCTTCTGTTAAAGTGTAATGTGATGAAGTGATTGTTTATCTCTTTTTTTAAGGTGTAATGTGATGAACTGGTTGTTTATCTCTTCTGTTAAGGTGTAATGTGATGAACTGGTTGTTTATCTCTTCTGTTAAAGTGTAATGTGATGAAGTGATTGTTTATCTCTTTTGTTAAGGTGTAATGTGATGAACTGGTTGTTTATCTCTTCTGTTAAGGTGTAATGTGATGAACTGGTTGTTTATCTCTTCTGTTAAGGTGTAATTTGATGAACTTGTTGTTTATCTCTTCTGTTAAGGTGTAATTTAATGAACTGGTTGTTTATCTCTTCTGTTAAGGTGTAATTTGATGAACTTGTCGTTTATCTCTTCTGTTAAGGTGTAATTTGATGAACTGGTTGTTTATCTCTTCTGTTAAGGTGTAATGTGACGAACTGGTTGTTAATCTCTTCTGTTAAGGTGCAATTTGATGAACTGGTTGTTTATCTCTTCTGTTAAGGTGTAATGTGATGAACTGGTTGTTTATCTCTTTTGTTAAGGTGTAATGTGATGAACTGGTTGTTTATCTCTTTTGTTAAGGTGTAATGTGATGAACTGGTTGTTTATCTCTTCTGTTAAGGTGTAATTTGATGAACTGGTTGTTTATCTCTTCTGTTAAGGTGTAATGTGACGAACTGGTTGTTTATCTCTTCTGTTAAGGTGTAATTTGATGAACTGGTTGTTTATCTCTTCTGTTAAGGTGTAATTTATGAACTGGTTGTTTATCTCTTCTGTTAAGGTGTAATTTGATGAACTTGTTGTTTATCTCTTCTGTTAAGGTGTAATGTGATGAACTGGTTGTTTATCTCTTTTGTTAAGGTGTAATGTGATGAACTGGTTGTTTATCTCTTTTGTTAAGGTGTAATGTGATGAACTGGTTGTTTATCTCTTTTGTTAAGGTGTAATGTGAGGAACTGGTTGTTTATCTCTTCTGTTAAGGTGTAATGTGACGAACTGGTTGTTTATCTCTTCTGTTAAGGTGTAATGTGATGAACTGGTTGTTTATCTCTTCTGTTAAGGTGTAATGTAATGAACTGGTTGTTCATCTCTTCTGTTAAGGTGTAATGTGACGAACTGGTTGTTTATCTCTTTTGTTAAGGTGTAATGTGATGAACTGGTTGTTTAGCTCTTCTGTTAAGGTGTAATGTGATGAACTGGTTGTTTATCTCTTCTGTTAAGGTGTAATGTGATGAACTGGTTGTTTATCTCTTCTGTTAAGGTGTAATTTGATGAACTGGTTGTTCATCTCTCAGTGTACCGTACCATGTAATTTCATCAACTGATTTGTCACCTCTGTGGCTAAAATGTAATGTGAATCGATTGTTTTTATCTCCAGCTTAATGTGTTATGCCATTAACTGAGTGGTAATTAAATGTGGGGTTAATGATGGTGTTACTGGCATTTATAGTCATTTACAGCAATTTGTCATCTATATCGTAATTATAATACTACTTGGGGGTTAATTCGCTGTTCAGCTTCCGTTCTAGATTGCGATCTATTACGAATAAGTACAGTGTAACCTTGGAGCCGAAAGAGTGAATTCCTCTATTACTTCCTTGTTTGCACAAAATATTCTGATACTAAAAATGTATCTTTGGTAACTTAATAAAGTGGGATTTCCCAAGCACTCGATTTGACATCGGTTACCTATAGTTTCATGGGAAAATGATTTTAGAAGAACTGTTCAATATCATGTTATTGTAAACACACAAAGCTAAGGTTTCAACCTTGCATACATGTTATGTAAAAATTGAAATATTACACACACAAAAAAAAAGAAAGAAAAAAGAGAGGTAAATATTTTCTTAAATAATGACAAAAAAGCAGTTCCCATTCTAAAATTCTTGACGCTCTTTCTTCTTATTGTAAAAAGTGACATAAGTACCCTTGCTACTATTCAACTTACAATCAGCCTATGAAATTAAATTTCTGTTCATTTGGATCTACATTTTTATTGTCAGCTAGTCGACTATCAGTACCCGAGAGTATCATTTGCCCAGTAGTCGGGGTTTTGACACTGCCAATATGATTTATAAGATAACAAAAAACAAAACAAAAAACAAACAAACAAACAAAAACAAAAAACTATAAAAAATGAAGGATGTCCAGAAAAGCAAAAATATGAAACAGTTTTTGGGAGCAAATAACCAAAAGGCATAAATAGTATGGACAAAAATTGATTGAGGTCACCAATATCTGAAAAAGGCAAACTTAGTTTCAGAAAAATTTCCTTTTTTATTAACTGTAAATGTCAATAATAGATAGATATCCAATAAGCCATGTCAATGCTGAAACACTGAATACCAGGAGAATGATACCTTCAACGACTAGTAGCTAGTATTAAAAGTAAAAGAATAGATATCAAATTTAGCGCGCACTACGCGCCTCTGTGATAACCTTCATCAGGTACGCTCATAATCAAACGATTAACGTAAGCTCCATCACATTCTGTATCTCAGTATAGTTTTCTCCAGTTGTTCATTTTGACCGTATTCGTACAAATGTTAAGATTTAAACGTTATCTGGTAATTACGAAAAGACTCACCAGGGCCATTAATACAACAACAAACAAACGATTCTAAAACATTCACTGAATTTTATTACTGCTATAAAGATCTATAATATATATATATATATAGGCACATATAATTCAATAATTACAGAATTCTAATCAAAAATTGTTCTTGTTGCTATGGTGATGTTGGTCAAAAGTCTTTTAAATCGGACATTCCAGACTTTTTACATCTTTAGCAAATCGCATTCGCAAAGGTCATAATATACAAACAGTAGTTAAAAGGGGCGTTTTCTTTGCTAAATAAACGTTAGAGAAAACCAAAAGGGTAATAAAGACTGGGCATTCCAGAGACACAGACAACATTGGGCATTCCAGAGACACAGACAACATTGGGCATTCCAGAGACACAGACAACATTGGGCATTCCAGAAACACAGACAACATTGGGCATTCCAGAGACACAGACAACATTGGGCATTCCAGAGACACAGACAACATTGGGCATTCCAGAGACACAGACAACATTGGGCATTCCAGAGACACAGACAACATTGGGCATTCCAGAGACACAGACAACATTGGGCATTCCAGAGACACAGACAACATTGGGCATTCCAGAGACACAGACAACATTGGGCATTCCAGAAACACAGACAACATTGGGCATTCCAGAGACACAGACAACATTGGGCATTCCAGAGACACAGACAACATTGGGCATTCCAGAGACACAGACAACATTGGGCATTCCAGAGACACAGACAACATTGGGCATTCCAGAGACACAGACAACATTGGGCATTCCAGAAACACAGACAACATTGGGCATTCCAGAGACACAGACAACATTGGGCATTCCAGAGACACAGACACCATTGGGCATTCCAGAGACACAGACAACATTGATGCAAATACCAAAATATAAATGCAAATTTAATTTGGGAATTAATAAATGTCATGCAAGAGGGTATGCATACAAATATTAATTAGACTAAAGAAACAGGAGTTAGCAGAATCTAAAGCTAAAGAAAAAGAATTTAATACCATTGAAACCTTCTAGGAATCACTCAATATAACAGATATGAACACAGAAACTGAATTATTAACTTTGAATAAAAATAATTGAGATGGAAAAAAACCGAGATTGGAACTAAGACTAAATGTTTGATTTAAACTGAATCGAAACACTAAATACTCTCTAGTTTAGAAAAAACGTACCTATATTAACAAATCAGTTCAGATTGGCAACATACAATTGTCGTGCAGTCACAAAGATCTAAGATGTTTTAAATGTGCATAATAAGAAATCAAAGCTCGCTTAAAGCATATGACGATACATCAGATTTTAAAAACAAAAAAATTATGCAGATAATTTCCTTCCTTCCTTCCTTCCTTCCTTCCTCATTTTGAAAGGATTCCAAAATTAAACTAGGAAGAAAAGCGTATTGCGTGGGAATGTTAAAGTCATAAAAAAAAACGAAATATCGCCAGGAATTATGGGGGATTCTATTATATGGGATAAATTCGATTCTCGATTGTTTGTAATATTGAAAATCTTTAGAACAACTGTATGGAATGAAACCAAATTTAGTCCAAATATCCAAAATGGCCCCCATTGATGATTCTGATTATTGGACTGGTTTTCTTTCAGACTTACTATTCTTTTAAAAATTACCTCGATACCATATATTTAAGAATATCATTAGCTGCTATATGATTTAATCGGACTACTATTCATTTTTATCCTAATTTAAATCCTTCTTTGATTTAAGGCTTCTGAATACCCCTTTGGTATCTTCAAACTTTTCATAAGCAAATAACATTGAAGACTCTCATCTCTATTATATTTTCAAAAAGTACACAACAACTGTACATTTCTGGAACAAGATAAACGAAAGCTATGACAAGAACACTTGGGCCAAAAAATATTTGAATTGCAACTTTAGGTAAATATCCTGGAAGACTATCAGACCTATTATTACTGTATGTCACCAAGTCAGGCATATATAAATATAGCGTCTCTCAACACTGAAGCATTCATATATGTCTGCCATCATGTCTAGTTTGCAGACGATTTTCTGTAAAAGGAACGAGATTGTTTTAAAAATTAAGTGATCTATCATCTTGATGGTTCGTGAAACACAGTTTGAAGTCACGAAAATACTGTCGGAAGTACATCCTTCATATTTTGTCATTTCCTTCAGATAAAGAATAAATTTTGAGCACATCATTCATCATATATTATAACTAATTACGGTGACAAGACACTATTCTAAAGGGAAGCCATCATTGTATCCTTGGGAAATTCTTCTGGCATCTTCAATTACAAGAAACTTTTAATAATGTCATCTTATGAGTTCAAAGGTTCAAAAGAATGATTTCAGTTGATTGTCATTAAGAGGAGACTGTAGAATTACGAGTTTAATGGCCTCCACGTTTCAAAAGTCAAGTTTGTCTAGGGATTTATGTACAAGTTATGTATAATTATACGACATTATCTAAATCAGACACCGCATACCAAATGTAATGTAATAGAGAAAATGAGATAATTCTGACTTGACAAAAGCTTTAATAAATGGCAGTGCAAATGTAACTAAGTAACCCCAGTGTTATTCTATCTTGAGGAATCGTGACCGTTTTGTAAAGTTAACGTGTTCGTTGAGGTGGTGTACTTATCGTTAATTAGGAATTGAATGCAATAAATCCATCGCCATCTTAGCTTAGTACAACACATAATAAAAACGCAGATATCAAATTTAGTGCGCACGACGCGTTTCTGGAATAAATTGCATCAGGTACGCCCAATACCGAAAGAGTGGAAATTAAATGAGGGCACGAGCGGGCAACTGATTATTTGGAATAACGTGCACAAATATGTTGACGTCGAGTGGTCTAGCTAGCACTATGAAAATCAATTTTAGCATGATGGCAAACCAGCATCAAATTATCGCAACATACTTCGAAGATTCACATTGATAGAGCTTTTTAACCATTTGTTTTCTACAATGTAAACAATTGCGTATTTTTTTACTATTGTGTTTGTTATCCGAATCTTTCCTTTGCTCAAAGATATTTTATGAGTTCGGCTGACGACAATTTTAAGTCTTCTCAGAATCAATTACCGTATGTCAACGTTAATAATACGCTAATCACACATTACACCATTTGTATTTCATCAACAGCATGCGTACACAAATGGTAAATGCTTCTTTAGTTTATTTACATAATCAAGAATATGTCATTTACAGTGCATTTAGTGATGACTAAACATCGACCAGTTGATATTATGGTTTGACATAGTAACGACATAAACTGTGTTACGAATCAATATCAGTGTCGATGAAACATTTGTGTCAAAGAACATTATTGTTTTTACAGTTAATATCAAGGCATGATTTGTTTGTTTATAACTGCATTATTTATCTAATGATATTCTAGGAGAAGCACTAAATACGAGACAAGACACTAAGAATATTAAAATTTTACGACAGATGCTAACTCTTCAAATTGTCTGACATAATATGGAATAAATCTGCGACCCCTTTCTAATATTTTAACTATAAGTGACAGTAAATTATCGACAGAAGATGTAAAAATAAAAATCTTACTCATAAAAACCAAGTTTATATCCATTCCGTTATAGCTCTGTCTAATACAATTAATTGTTTTGAACGCTATACATTTGATATACGCGCCTTATCTCGGTATTATTACGTTCAAGCATGTCATGTTAAACCTGTAAAGACGGTTTGTGATCACAAGGTTCAATTTATGCATCAATAATAAAAAGTGAGGATGCAAACACGATAGCAATAACCGATCATTTGCGATACGACACTGCATTGTTAATCCATGTAAAATAATATATGTGAACGGAGGCGCTGTTGATATCCACACTTAAGTACAAGTAATAATCTTTGTTCGTACCGTCATACTACCCAAGCTAAGCAAGCTAATAAAAACGTATATATCTAAATTAGTGCACGTTTCTGGAATAACCTTCATCAGGTACGCTCAATAACCTTCATCAGGTACGCTCAATAACCTTCATCGGGTACGCTCAATAACCTTCATCAGGTACGCTCAATAACCTTCATCAGGTACGCTCAATAACCTTCATCAGGTACGCTCAATAACCTTCATCAGGTACGCTCAATAACCTTCATCAGGTACGCTCAATAACCTTCATCAGGTACGCTCAAAGATTGGAAGATCAAATAACTTAAAAGTTATTGGGAGTAAGAAAACACAAGAACATAAACAGAATAGCCAATATCGGCTAAGGTCACCTAGGTCAGAGTGAGATGAACACCTTTGACTTTTATAATAATTACATTACTAGGATCTGAATTTTCAATAGTAAATATATGCAATAAACCATGTCAGAGCGGAAACACCGAAAGCTGAGGAGATGATGCCCTCGTGAACTAATAGTCGATACCGCTAACACACATATACATGATCGATCACTCTCATGGCTTTGTACAGGCACTTCGATAAGAAAAGGTGGCGGGGTTAAGCTGTTTTGATGGACCCATGCCTCCCCTGAACAAAAGTTACCCCACTTACCTTTTCATCCTTGCCCTTGGTGAAGTAGTCTCTCTTGTGTGTATTGTAATCACTCCTGCGATAGCGATTTGTTGATTCCGCAATGTTTGGACATAGTATATTTGGCTACCAAATGAAATTCCACAAGTGTACTACTGGATCATATCAAGGAACACGACATGCAATGGAAATGAAATGTTCGAATGGTCTCTAATGCAGGAATTCGCTTATCTTGAGGAGGGTACATTATCGTCCTTTAAGATTGGTGTATTAACCAATGAATGGTATACAACTTATGGTTTAATTACGTTGGCTCAGACTGTATAGCCGCTTAGCTCACCGTTGTACGATATACATAAACGTTAGAGAATACCGAAGGGACAATCAAAAATGGACCATCCAGAGAAACTGGCAACATAGGGTACACAAGACGAAGAAAAACAAAAAATACAAGACAATATGTGTTGGACACCACTATACGTAAACTAACACAAATAATATAAATAAGACATGAGCCCTCCTACAAACAACTGAAGGTAAAGGGGAACCAAACATCGTTCTTAACCTTGTTAATTGCAGTTGACGGAATATTACTGAAAACTGTAATGTCCATAATGCTCATTTCAAGAAATATTGTGTTATTATAACTCGAAACGCCAACCGGATCATCGGTCAAACTCATGTAATGATCATTGGATTCGTCACTATATGAAGATGGTCAGGAATTCATTTCAATCAAACATAGCGATGACGTAATGATGGCTGAGGTTATTTTATGGGGATTCCTGTGTCGCAAGCCTACATATTGGACCCTCTATTGACTGATCTTACACTTATGTGTTCAACAAAAGACAATTTATCGTGAAGATCAGATGATGTAGCAAAATTATGTGTTTTCTGGCGTGGCAAACTGTAAATATGTCTTCTCTGTGGGTGGGGAGGGGTGTAGTATTGCTGAGTATAGCAGATCGTGGATGTTTGTTGACCATTTATGTTGCAAACAATGCGACCAATGTTACAGAGATGTACTCCCATCTTCCTGCCACTCTTATGTTGCTTAATACAATTGTGACATGCCAACAGCCTGCCAACTTTCCGCTATTGTTTATCTTCCCTTAACCATAGAATTAAAAGACTATACTTAATGAAAAAAAAACTTCGACTGGTAAACACGTCTTGACAAATGGGAATGTTGAACTTTCTATTTTCTGTTTTTCTTGGATTTACGGTAAATTAGCTGCCTTAGATTCAAGTTTATAATTAATATTGAAAATATTTGCCTTTTTGAATAAAGATGCAATTTTAATACAAATTAATTATATTTCACACTTTTGTATACCTAAATAATTAGAAGTTTGTCTGAGGTAAATTGTTTTTGACCGGTGAATATATTTAATTTCGTTCAATAGACCGAATGTATTTTTCAGAATGTTTGAGATATAAGGTAAAATATTGTCCAATGTTTTGTAATGACGAGAAAAACATCACATCCAACAAATTATGGAGCATTCAATATGATGGAGTCATGATATATCATCATCTACAATTACTCCCTTGATTCTATTTAATAGTCAGTGTCAACTATCAAAATAATGTTCATTGCAATTTCACAAAACTGAACGACAAGTAATCAAATATAGAAATTATATATGATACAAAATCGATTTCATGTTAATTGCAATGTCGTTTTTTTTTTAATATTCTTGATCAACCAGTAGGTTATATTATGAATACTACAGACTGGTTTGTATTTATACAGCAAGAACATTATTTTGCTCCAAAATGCTCTGCCGGTCTATTATGGCTTTTAAGGCCATAATGGACCGATAAAAGCCATAATGGACCGGTCCATTATGGCTTTCTTCAAAAAGAATGAAGATTACCTAAAAATTTCAAAAAGTTTCAAAAATTTCAGTTTTCATAAAATTTCAAAATTTTAATATTTAAATAATAATATTGAAAAATGATAAAACAATTATAGCCTACCATTTCGGTCAATACTATGGCCTTCTTCAAAAAGAATGAAGATTACCTAAAATTGAAATTGGCTGGTTAATAAAAGTATTAAGAAATGGATGTTTTCATAATGGACGGTTATATGTCCTCGGTTAAGTCATAATGGCCCTCGGCGCTGCCTCGGGCCAATACAACCTTCCTTGGGCCATTATGACTAACCTTGGACATATAACCGGTCCATTATGAAAACGCCCATTTATTAATACTATAGTAATGTACCTATTGTCCCTTAGGTTGTAACACGGTTCATTTATGATAATTATACATGTACATGTAGGTTTAGGGTTAATGTGTTTAACGCCACTTTCAACAGTATTTCAGTTATATCATGGCGGTAAGTTTTATTGATGGAGGAAACCGATGTACCCGGAGAAAATCACCGACATTTCATAAGTCACCGGCAAACTTTATAACTGACAACTTTAATGGTGATAGGCACTGATTGCATGTGTAATTGTAAACCCAACACCCATACAATCACGATCACGAGGCCACCCTATGTAAATTGTATAAGACAATATATTGGTCTACATCTTCATTTAAAAGTTTTGCTAATATTGCCGTAATATAGTGACAAAAATACTTTATACATGTATACATACAAACAAAATGGAAAAATTATCAAAACATTGATCCCAATTATCAGATATTCAGAAAACAATAAATAGAAATAAAATAACCGGAATCTCACCTTCTCAGAATTCTATGATGCAGAAATTAATTTATTTGTATCACTTGTTGAATTATAGTAACCAATTTATTGTCAAGAACCTTTTTTAATATATGTAATTTCCCATATTGGAGCATATTTTATCTTCATGTGCTTTAGAATGATCATCTAATATTAGAGGGGGCCGTCATGGCCGTGATCGTATGGTAATTGGATTTGCAACTACCTGTGCAATCAGTTCCTATCGCCACTAACGTTGTTAGTTCGAATCCCGCTCAGGTGAGGTGTATTCGATACAACAATATGTGATAAAGTTTGTCAGTGACTTTCGGCAGGTCGGTGGTTTTCTCCGGGTACTCCGCCTTACTCCACCAATAAAACTGACCGCCTCCATATATCTGAAATATAGTTGAAAGTGGCGTTAAATACCTTAACCTAATTTATGCCGGCATAACATTGTAATACATTTGGTTTACCAATTTACGTCGACAAAGCATTTTAATATACTTATTTTGCTAACACAGAAATGTGCTGTCCAAAAAACAAGTGTGGATGTCAATATTTCATATTATTAGGGTCCTGGATTTTTTTTAATAAAAAACTAATCCTAGATTATTATTTTTGCTTAAAGTCCGGTCCTGTGTTTTTATTTCAAATTTTCATCATATCCCCCTTTTCCCCTCCCAAGGGATATAAAATTGTATCATTAATAATAAATTAATAAATAATAAATTCAGATTTTCTATTTAATATAAATCTCATTTACAAAACCACTGTTATTTGTTCAATTTTTTTAACGCTTTAGACGCAACAAATTTTTATTTTTCTCTTTAAACTATCGAACTGTAAAATTCACAAATAAAATTCACCTCCCCCCTTAAACCCTTTTTTCTTGTTTAAATCAATGATCAACAATATTCCAGAATCAAACAAATGAATAAATATAACAGATTTCTTTTACATGCATCTTTTTACCATGCGGAGTCAGTCTGTTTTAAATCGGTCATCCAATCATTCTTGTCCAAGATAAAAATACATCGCTAAATTTACCTGTGGATGTTTCTCCACTTCAACTCGTAAATTTACATAGAAATCGAAGATATTTCGTCATAAAACTTCACACATGGTTTTGTCTATCATATTTCTTGAAGACAAACATACAATTTTATTGCATTTATCAATATTTTATGAGTATCAACAGTGTTTTCAACACCGTATCTGTTTCTCGATATAGCCGCAACTTCAACTTGTAAATTTACATAGAAATCGGAGATATTTCGTCAGAAAACTTCACACATGGTTTTGTCCATCATATTTCTTGAAGACAAACATAAAATTGTATTGCATTTATCAATATTTTATGAGTATCAACAGTTTTTTCAACACCGTATCTGTTTCTCGATACAGCCGCCCGATTACAGTGACCCGTGGCCCAGATTAGCACGTTCCAGCAGTTTTTTTTCTTAATAATGTTGTTTAATGATCTTACCAAGATACCGGGTATCTCGATTTAATATTGTAATATTGACCCATGTACTAGTGTTGTTTTCCTTAAAAATTTATATCTTTTGGTCATTGCGTGCATTATATATAATAATGGTCTAAAATGTGTTTTTTTTTGCGTCAATAAACGTTCTAGAGAATACCGAAAGGGCAATATCAAAAAGGACAATCCAGAGAAACTGGCATATAGGGTACACAAGATGAAGAAAAACAAAACAAAAACACAAAACAATATGTGTTGGACACCACTATACGTAAACAAAGACAAGTAAATACTGAAGACATATAAACACCAACAGAAGTCCAACATAGTTCTATCAAAGGCACTCGTGCAAATAAAAAGTATATCATTATCTATTGTGAAAGTAATAACCGACCGTATAGCTAACTATTTATCTGGCATACTTTCAATAACACAAAAAAAAACGATGGAAATCTAGGTCATGTTGTGGGAAAGACATAAAGATGTGGCGGTGTTAAGCTTGTTAAGCTTGTTAATGATATCCATATCATCTGCTCTTGATCTAGATATGCAGCAGCCAATCAGATCTAAACAAATGTTTTATCATATATTTATTTATTTTTATTTCAAAATTATTGCCAACCAGTAAGGCTATTAATTCCATTGAAAGTTCTCCAATTACCGGACAGTTTTTATAATGATGTGATTTTATGAGTCCAACGATCTAAAATAATCATTGATATATTTCACTAGGGTCGTTTAAAACTTTTCTGATCAAACATGTGTCAAGGTCGGTCTTTAAGCCTGGTTCGAAGAGTATATTCCCTATATACAATGATGATTGTCAAAGTATATGTTATTTTTTATTGATGTATGACGAAAGAATGATCTACATCCAATGGTGTTTGTGAAAGTAAATGATTTTATTTTCATAAAAGTATAATGAAATATTTTTTTAAACAAAAACAAATTAAAAAACAATAAAAAGAAATCAAATATACATTCGACCTGTATTAACGTTTTAGACAGTTTTAACTCCTTCACGTAATCGTAATGGCTTCTATACCAGACTCATCTTATTTCTTACTTTAAATTCTTTAAAAAACTAAAAAAAACAAAAAACAGAAACAACAAAAAAACAACAACAAAAAAACATAAAAAAAAAACAGCAAACAAACAAACAAAGAACAGAAACAAAAACAAGACAAAATAAAAACAAAAGTAGGAAAAATAAAACAAAAACAATAAAAGCCTAAGTCAATTATGAATCAAACCTCAAATATATTCACACAGGATTTGCAAAAATGAAACTCTTTTAAATATACAAACTACAAACGGCGACCCAGAGTTGTTTCGTTATGGTACATGTGATATAAAGTATCAAAATATAGATCGTCAAACAAAATCAACATTCTTTACAAGAACTGTTGAATAACACAATTTATTTTACCAATTGCAGTATCGTCTAACTACATTACTTATGTCATAAACAAATTATCAAAGAAAACCTGACAGAACTTATGACAAACGTCTTATAACACTATTATGGCGATGTGTGCTGGATATAATAAGATAATGCAAATAAACTGTTACAAGATTTATCGGTAACAAACCGAAAATGTACGGATCGTGGAACGCGTATGGTGAAAATTGTATAGATAATGATGTAATTTATATTTGTCTAGATGTCTCCGCTTGAATATGCTGACATTTGAGCCTGTCTGTTTTATGATAATGAGTTGTATGAGGTATAAGAAATGTTTGAAGAAATCAAAGAACCGTAAAGTCGAAGAAGGATATACCATACAATGACCAAAGGAAAAAGGAAAAACAAATCATACAACTCTGTCGGAACAGTTCCAAAATTCCATTCAAGAATGGTAGAAATAGAAGAATAATTGATATCTCTAACACACATATACATGACCGCTCACTTTCATGGATTGATGCAACCACTTCAAAAAATAGTGGCGGGTAAATCTAGTTTTAACCATCCCTCTTTGTGAAATGATACATTTATGCAGGTGTTTTTCATAAGTGGGTCAAATATCAGCCCTTAATATACCTGAGTAATTAGCATTATTGCAAAAAATGGATTTTAAAGGCACACAAGGCTGTCAGAATTGAATTTTTTGTTTATATTAAAAGTTGCTAATATTCGATGTTTTATACCAATAAAATGTTCTGAACAAAAAGCCAGGTTTAAAAAATCTGTTATAATGTCGTAATTAGTGAAAAGAATTCGAATGTTTAGCATTGGGCGGGTCAACATTGAATTCTTTCCTGGATGGAAGAAAATCAAACAGCGACGTCTTTCCTTCGTTCTAGGCTATATATATTTACGTATGATATTATGAAAAATTTCCACTGCAATATTATCTTTATGGTTTTTTAAATCAAAGTTTAGGTCTTATATTGGAAAACATTATTTTTTATTAAAATAACGGCCTGTGTGCCTTTAAAGATATTACCTGCTATATGTATAGCTGTTATTTCCAAATATATAATAATTAAAACGTAGATATCAAATTTAGTTTACAAGACTCGTTTCTGGAATAACCTTCATCAGGTAGTACGCTCAAAGCCAAAATATTTGACAAATATCGGCAGGGCCTAAACAGGATAGCTAAAATTGGCAGGGCCTAAACAGGATAGCTGAAATCGGCAGGGCCTAAACAGGATAGCCAATATCAGCAGGGCCTAAACAGGATAGCCAAAATCGGCAGGGCCTAAACAGGATAGCCAAAATCGGCAGGGCCCGGGTGGATCAATGAGTTAGGCAGCTGGATTACCTAACAACTCATACAAGCCTATCACCAATACGACGTAGGTTCGCGCCCGGCTTTGTAAATTACAAGAAAAGGGTGCACTCGACTCGCAGCCGCAAGTGATAAAGCTTACCAGTTGCTTACCCATGGTCGGTGGTTCTCTCCGGGTAATCCGGCTTCTTCCACCACTAAAACTGATCGTCATGATATAACCTAAATATTGTTGAAAGTGGCGTTAAACACCATCAAACAAACAAACCAAAATCGGCTAGGGTCAACTATGTCTCAGGGATGAGACCATTAATTTGTGCTCAAATCAAACTGCATAGATTGTTTGTAAATTTATATGGTTTTTTTACAAGTTGCCGTATGCAGAATATCTCAATATTGACAGTTTATCTCATGGCAAATTCATAATTAAGAATTTGTAACCAGGTCAGATATTACATTCTCCATAGAAAACCAGGTCAGCGATTACCTTCTCCATGGAATCTTTTGTTTGTTTATTCAGTTGATTGAAGAATACGGCACCACACTTGTCACTGTTTTAACACCAGATTAGAATATCCGATAAAGTCAAATAAAGTGAATATCAACATTTGTCTTCCTTTATGCATTGCTAATGTCTTTTAGATTGCAATTTAGAAGTTACCTAAAACGATTACGTAATTTTTTTCTAGACTTTTAGACAAATCACAATAAAAAGGACAAGAAAACTAACACGATTTAATCATGTAAAAGTAAAGCAAATGACGGTATAGATCGGCTATTATTTCGAATGAACCGAACAAATAATTTCGATCAATCTTATAAATTAATTCAAACTTTTTTTGCTATGATATTGAAAAATATATTTATTTTTTCAAAATAAGGCAAATAATCGGAAATAAATTTAAATAACCCCAAAGGTGCCTCATTTAAAGAAAATCACATGATGACAACGGCACGCGACGCCTTGAGAACGACGTCTATTTTTAGATTCCGTACATTGACAAATAACCTCAACGTTTTAAACCAATCAAGACACGTATAAAATGACATGTGACTCTAAAATTAATTTATAAACATGTAACATCCAGCCAATGTCTTCTGTAACACACTTTAAAATAGAATTAGTTCATTATAAAAACATGGTAGATTTTTCATACATGAAGATCGCTGAAAAAGATGAGCTTTACTTAATGTTTTCTAAAAACCGTAATAGTCTTATGGTAAAGCAAAACAGATATCATACCACACTTTGTAGAAAACCTGTTTTATTGTGTTTTGGAATCATATTCAACATTTCAGACATGATGCCAAACTTAGTAGAAAACACGTATTTGGTGTGTTTGGGAATAATGATAGAATTTATGGTAAACAGTCCAAAAAATGTGGCATTTGTAGGACAAATTACTGAATTATTAAAAGGTGTAAATCATATACAAAATGACCGAATGCAGCATCTGCTTGTCCCAATTTAGTAGCATTAAATATTTTTTGATGAAACTATTGATTTCTGAATTTGCAGCCACTTTAAATGATAATTTCGACATTTTTAATCTTGTTAGATGCAAGTTTTACAACGAATGTTTTTGGCTGTCCCGTTTAAGCCAATGGTCTTTGGATAATTTGGCATACAATCTTTTGACTGTGAGTGTACCTGGTGAAAGTTATTGCAGAACTACACCGTACACACTAAGGTGGATATCTACGTTTTCAGTTTGAAAACTTCTTATCCCGATAAAAATTAGAACAAGGGAAGTTGATTAAACGATTGTCATTATATGCGATGTGGTGTATATACTACATGTATATTGTCTTGTCTACAGAGAATCAGTCATTTATCAGAACATGGTTCATGGCATTGAATGTATAGTGTTTCTTCAGTAATAATGTACTTTATCGTAATTGAAAAGTCTAGGGCTATCGTAAAAATCTAAAGGATTCATCATGATTTATCAGACATGGTTGTCAAGAGACTGAGTTCACACGAGTTCACCTCCATCTTGATTAGATTTGGTGTCAAGAGATCACACGAGACAATATTACATTGTCAAAAATATTCATCTTCTTGAGTGATTATGAGCATACGGAAAATTATTTTGACTTCTAGCAAAAGTTAATTATACATGTCATATGTAGCAAAGTTAATTAGCTATATTCCTTATTGCATATAGCGAGCTGAAAATGTGACGTATTATAAATCAGAGCTCCAGATAAGCTGCGTATTTGCGTTTTTTACGCTATGAAAACGAGTAAAAACGCATGTATTATCAGATCAGAGTGTACACATTACGCATACATATTGCTGTGTAAGCAAACTTTCCAAATTCGGAGCGTACTTGTACAGTCGTGTACATAACAATACATTTTTGTCTCAGTAAATGTTGGTAATCCATCTTATGTTTTGGCAGTTCGATGCCTTTCACCTTGTACTCCGGTATCCTCCACCAATAAATCTGACAAAACGATATAGCTGAAATATTGTTGTTAAACACCATAGCCCTAACTTTATGTATTTAGCACGTGGACTTTATTCATAATCATTAGGTGGATTACCACTGCTATAGGTAACATAGGGTAAACACTATATGAAAAAATGCACGTCCATATATAAGGAGTTCTGACGACGAGTGAGTGCATTGTATGTGGTAATCTGTTAAAACGATAACTTAGCACACATGCAGAATGTGCATATTTCGGTGAAATCTACAAATGTCATTACAAATTTATTACACTGCTATAAAAGATGTAATCTTAAAAAAAACATTAGTATTTCCATTGCAATATTATTTGTCCAGCATTTTTGTGGTAATTCTATCAGATCGGATAATTCTATCCGATCGGATAGAAAAGCAAAATTTATCATGGGTTATAAAAAAAATTCTATGGTAAAAATGTTAACCGGTATGCAACCGGTTAACATTTTTACCATAGAAAAATTTTGATAACCCATGATAAGTTTTGCTTTTCTAATGGCTTTATTAATCAAAATTAACTTGGGAGACCAAAGTTGTTAATGCAGAAAATTCATTTTGATTATCGCATTGGATAATTCATATTACGTCAGCCCCTGTTGTGTTCTAGTGGAGCTTCTTCTTTTGTTTGCATTATATGGTATCGTTAGCATTACAACAATGTTTGTTACAAACACGATATGTAATATTTACAGAATAATCAGTAATGAATGTTTTATTCCCTCATGTTTGTTTTAGGAATAATAAACTTTACTCACTATAATAGAAGAAAAAACATAAACTTAATCGTTTCAAACTAAAGGAATGTTTTGAGTTTTACAGCTGAGATTACAGTCGAAAAGGAATATAGATTAAATTTTCCCCACGAATCGCGAACTTCAAGTAAATGGTATTACAGCTATATTTATAACGAGAACAAGTCAAACGTAGATATCTAATTTAGTGCACACGATGCGTTTGTGGAATAACCTTCATCAGGTAAGCTCGAAGTCAAAGTATTTGAAAGCCAAATAATTAAATTTACAAACGAAATATTAAGATATTGGCATTCAGATAAAAGTTTGGCACAAGTACTGTGGTAAAGTTACCAATTAATAAGCAAAAACAGACCACCAGCGATTATACCTAATATGCAGTTGTTCATTAGAAATGTCTGGAGTTTTTATCACGCAAAATGAGGGTAATATTCCCCAAGCTTAATTACACACTGTCCCGCATATGGTTTGTTATATATTTTATTTCTTCCACAACAGGTGGGGGCCGTCGTGGTTGTGATCTCATGGTAGTTTGATTTACAGCTACCTATGCAATCAGTTCATATCACTCACTACTCATGTTGTAAATTCAAATCCCGCTTGTAAATGATGTGTACCCGATACAACATTAAGTGTCAAAGTTTGTCAATGACCTACGGAGGAACTATATCGCTTATATCTACATGTATTATAATACAGAATTGAAAAAAAATGCATCCATTTAAGTACTTTTTTTATAAATCAGTAGAGGATTTGAAGACTGTTCAAATATTGTTCATCCGGGGATGATATTATTGACAGAAAGACCTTATTCTTTCCATGACTGAATTCTAATAACATTAGTGTATTGTAGGTAGTTGTTTGTATACAAACATGAACACAATTACAATAATGTCTTCCAGATTGGGTTGTTTACATTGCAATAAAAGTACGATTCATTAAGGTGTTCATGACGTGACAAAATTCGTGTCTTTCGCCACCCAAATGAATGCTATCTTGGGTTAGGGTTATGGTGTTTAACGCCACTTTCAACAATATTTCAGCTATATCGTGGCTATCTTATTGTAAGAGAACCTTGTAATAAAAACTTATCAGAATAATATGCATCTTTGGTGTACTGGTTACCATGCCAACCTCGAGTGCGACATATCGTGGGCTCCATCCTCAGTCGGAAAAACCCACATTGGTATTTGTTGCTTCTCCGCTTAGCAAGCAAACTTAAGGAGTAAGAGCAAAGACATATTGGCTAGGAAGGAGTATAATGGGTCAGAATGGAACGAGGCATCTACCAGTGGACTGTGGTTTCTGTGAGATAACACCATAGAAATCCAACTACGCGTGTTGGTCTAGTACAAGGCAGACATCATCAGCATCTTATCGAAATATCTCACCATGATATAGCTGAAAATTGCTCACTCATTATCTCACTTACTCAGCGTCTTCTTGTAATAGAAATTATTCAAATATTGATTGTGTTTTCCAAAATGTAGACCGTTATCAACAAGCAACCTGCTTCCCTAGAGTGATTTATATTTTATATTATACAAAATTATCCCAATACTATTGTTATGTACTTTATCTTAATGGAAATCCATGGCAATCATAAACAACTAATTATTCACCGTAATTTATCAGACATAGGTGTCAAAAACTTGAGTTCACACGAGTTTACCACCACCTTGATTCGTGTTTGGTATCAGAAATCAGACAAGACAATAAAATATTATATAAAGAATATTCTTTTTGTATGATTATTAACAGAAGAAGTGTATTTTTAATTTCAAACAAGATGTAGTTTATGTAAACCAGGACCCGGATTTCTAACTCCATAATTATGCTATGGTTGTCTTTATGTTCAAGGAGTTGAGATGACACGTGATTTTTCACTTTGTTGATATTAATAGAATTGTTGACCATCACTGTTTATCCTTTCTTTGGTTTTCTTGGTCCTGAACGTTAGAATTATTTGGCTTTCCAATCTTTTGACCTTGAGCTTACTTGATGAATGTTATTCCATTAAAGCGCCGTGCTATGCGCATTAAATTTGATATCTACGTTTTTATTTCATAAAGCTGTGTATAGATGTAAAAATTTACCGGTGTATAACCATTGTCATCATTATATGCTATATCATTTCTTCAGGAAACCACATGAGTACTCGGAGATAACCAGCGAATTTTCTTAAATCATTGGCAAGCTTCCATCACATAAGGTTGTATCAAGTACACCTCAGTACAAAGGAACTCACAACTAAGTACTGATGGGTACTTATTGAATTGGTTAATGAATGTATTCATAAGTCATGCTTTTCAAAGTTAATAAACTACATTTCTACGTTACATTTAGTCATTTGAAACTGTTAATATTCTTTAAAATGGTGTTGGCTTGGTTTGATTTATGGTGTTTAACGTCATTTTCAACAATATTCCAGTTATATCGTGTCTGTCATTTTTATTGGTGGAGGAAACCCAGAACACCCGGAGAAAACCACCGACCTGTCGCTAGTCACTGACAAACTTTATCACATAATGTTGTATCTAGTACATCTCGCCATGAACGGGGTTCCAACTACCATACAAAATGGTCTTTATAAGCTGCTAACAGTAAAGTTCAAATACATGATATGTCAATACTAAATCAGTAAAGTTCAAATACATGATATGTCAATACTAAATCAGTAAAGTTCAAATACATGATATGTCAATACTAAATCAGTAAAGTTCAAATACATGATATGTCAATACTAAATCAGTAAAGTTCAAATACATGATATGTCAATACTAAATCAGTAAAGTTCAAATACATGATATGTCAATACTAAATCAGTAAAGTTCAAATACATGATATGTCAATACTAAATCAGTAAAGTTCAAATACATGATATGTCAATACTAAATCAGTAAAGTTCAAATACATGATATGTCAATACTAAAACAGTAAAGTTCAAATACATGATATGTCAATGCTAAAACAGTAAAGTTCAAATACATGATATGTCAATGCTAAAACAGTAAAGTTCAAATACATGATATGTCAATACTAAATCAGTAAAGTTCAAATACATGATATGTCAATACTAAAACAGTAAAGTTCAAATACATGATATGTCAATACTAAATCAGTAAAGTTCAAATACATGATATGTCAATACTAAAACAGTAAAGTTCAAATACATGATATGTCAATACTAAAACAGTAAAGTTCAAATACATGATATGTCAATACTAAAACAGTAAAGTTCAAATACATGATATGTCAATACTAAAACAGTGAAGTTCAAATACATGATATGTCAATACTAAAACAGTGAAGTTCAAATACATGATATGTCAATACTAAAACAGTAAAGTTCAAATACATGATATGTCAATGCTAAAACAGTAAAGTTCAAATACATGATATGTCAATGCTAAAACAGTAAAGTTCAAATACATGATATGTCAATACTAAAACAGTAAAGTTCAAATACATGATATGTCAATACTAAAACAGTAAAGTTCAAATACATGATATGTCAATACTAAAACAGTAAAGTTCAAATACATGATATGTCAATACTAAAACAGTAAAATTCAAATACATGATATGTCAATACTAAAACAGTAAAGTTCAAATACATGATATGTCAATACTAAAACAGTAAAGTTCAAATACATGATATGTCAATACTAAAACAGTAAAGTTCAAATACATGATATGTCAATACTAAAACAGTAAAGTTCAAATACATGATATGTCAATACTAAAACAGTAAAGTTCAAATACATGATATGTCAATACTAAAACAGTAAAGTTCAAATACATGATATGTCAATATTAAAACAGTAAAGTTCAAATACATGATATGTCAATACTAAAACAGTAAAGTTCAAATACATGATATGTCAATACTAAAACAGTGAAGTTCAAATACATGATATGTCAATGCTAAAACAGTAAAGTTCAAATACATGATATGTCAATGCTAAAACAGTAAAGTTCAAATACATGATATGTCAATACTAAAACAGTAAAGTTCAAATACATGATATGTCAATACTAAAACAGTAAAGTTCAAATACATGATATGTCAATACTAAAACAATAAAGTTCAAATACATGATATGTCAATACTAAAACAGTAAAGTTCAAATACATGATATGTCAATACTAAAACAGTAAAGTTCAAATACATGATATGTCAATACTAAAACAGTAAAGTTCAAATACATGATATGTCAATACTAAAACAGTAAAGTTCAAATACATGATATGTCAATACTAAAACAGTAAAGTTCAAATACATGATATGTCAATACTAAAACAGTAAAGTTCAAATACATGATATGTCAATACTAAAACAGTAAAGTTCAAATACATGATATGTCAATACTAAAACAGTAAAGTTCAAATACATGATATGTCAATACTAAAACAGTAAAGTTCAAATACATGATATGTCAATACTAAAACAGTAAAGTTCAAATACATGATATGTCAATACTAAAACAGTAAAGTTCAAATACATGATATGTCAATACTAATACAGTAAAGTTCAAATACATGATATGTCAATACTAAAACAGTAAAGTTCAAATACATGATATGTCAATACTAAAACAGTAAAGTTCAAATACATGATATGTCAATACTAAAACAGTAAAGTTCAAACACATGATATGTCAATACTAAAACAGTAAAGTTCAAATACATGATATGTCAATACTAAAACAGTAAAGTTCAAATACATGATATGTCAATACTAAAACAGTAAAGTTCAAATACATGATATGTCAATACTAAAACAGTAAAGTTCAAATACATGATATGTCAATACTAAAACAGTAAAGTTCAAATACATGATATGTCAATACTAAAACAGTAAAGTTCAAATACATGATATGTCAATATTAAAACAGTAAAGTTCAAATACATGATATGTCAATACTAAAACAGTAAAGTTCAAATACATGATATGTCAATACTAAAACAGTAAAGTTCAAATACATGATATGTCAATACTAAAACAGTAAAGTTCAAATACATGATATGTCAATACTAAAACAGTAAAGTTCAAATACATGATATGTCAATACTAAAACAGTAAAGTTCAAATACATGATATGTCAATACTAAAACAGTAAAGTTCAAATACATGATATGTCAATACTAAAACAGTAAAATTCAAATACATGATATGTCAATAATAAAACAGCAAAGTTCAAATACATGATATCAATAATAGGCACTACTTAATAATATGATATTAGTCGATTACAAAAAAATAAAAAATAAAAAAATATAGACGTACTGTAAAATCACAGGCCCCAAAAGGTTATATATATCCTCTAACATGTCATTTATCATTTCAATACAGATGTTGGCTCTAGGATAACTTTTGATTTCTCTGTGATCTTTAGTTTCAATACCGATTATGGGTATGTCACCTTTGGTTTCGATACGGATGATGGCTAGGTGACCTTTTATTATTATATGACATTTTGTGTTAATATTGTTCTATGACTTTTTAATTTAACATTATCTTATTCCATGATGAATAATGTTAGGGATATTTTTGTTCGCATTAATTATCATTTCAGCGTTCTGTGATTTATGACATTTGATTTTAGTGTGTTTCGTGAACCTTTGATTCCAAAGTTTCGTGGTACTGTGACTATTCTCTCAAATTCTGCTTATGGGTTTAGTGTGTACATATGTACATTTGCAACCATCTAAACAAAGACCTAACTCTAACTATCCACCTGTAGATACAAATCGTCTATTTAAATAAACATTGACAGACAGAGTAGACAATATCCAATTAAGATTACCTCATCAAATAATCTTTGTCGGTATGTTCGAATATTGAACGCAAATAGACAACTGTTACTACAGCTATTGATAACATCTTGACCTTCACCGTACAATCGTATGAATTTTACTGCTAATAAATGGGTTGAATAAACTTCAGTGCTATTTAGCTATGAACCTAATAAAGCTTTTCTGGTATTTGATCCGTGTAGAGCGAACCGTAAGAAACTGTAATAGTATACGCACCGTCGTGATATAGAACGCCCTGGAAAACGATAAGTACGACACCTGTTTCTGTTCTTTCAGGGGTTTTTTAATTTTTTTTTTTAATTTTTTTTTTCAAGACTTTTTTTTTAGACTTTTTGACATTGCAAGATGAACACAATGCTTCTTTGGTGTTTGGACTTTTTGACATTACAGGATAAACATAAAACACATACAATGTCGATAAAAATAAAATATGTTTGCATTTGGTGAAAAACAGGCAAAATAATCCCCCCAAAGGCTAGTATTTCTCCCTATTTACAAGGCTCGGACAAATAATAAATTTTATGTTTTCCGACCATATACATATATTGTATATTGCTTAAGTTGTACGCTCTAGGAGACGAATTACAACCTACGAAGCCATCTCAAATTTATATTAAACTCTACATCACCATGGAGATAGCATTCATGGACTGATGTCATGGTAGAGCTGCGAGTTACTTTTTTTAACTTACAGAATGACAAGGCTGCTCGCGGACTTTGTTTGTAGTTTATCATGAGGGGTGGGGACAAAACCTGAATTAAATGTAATTTCTGCTGAAACAAATGCTTAAAAATAATCTACTATTCAAGCAGAAATCAAACATTTCAGATTCTTGAATTTTACATGTACTGCATAAACGTTAGAGCGAACCGAAAGGGCAACCAAGAATGAAAATCCCGATTCCAGGGAAGCCGGCAACATTGGGCACTAGACACAACAATGATGACAAACAAACAAAAAAACACAACATAAAAAACCAAAAAGAGGAGCAACAAGACAAAACCGGGAGTGAACTCAGTTCCTTTTTATTATAAGACACCCTCTGTGTTTATTCATAGCCCAAGTCCGACAGATTCATGCAAGGATTGTTTGACGTCATTTGCTGTTTATTTGACGTTTTTATGGGTTTTTTGCGTTGACTACAAATATATAAATTAATATATATATTATTATCTATAATTCCAGGTGACATTTTCCTGTTAATGTATGACATTGGTGACAGAGAATCATTCAACGAAGTAACAAGACTTTGTCAACAGATCTATGAAATCAAAGGACAATGCAGAACACGAATCCCCACCAAAATATGTATTCCCATGGTAATAATAGGAAATAAATGTGATAGAGAAAAACATCGTGAAATAGATTTCTCTGAAGGAGAAGAACTTTCTCGTCAATATACTAACGTCAGTTTCATTGAAACGTCAGCAAAACGTAATATTAACGTTGAAGACGCGTTTATTAGACTATTTACATTGGCAAAATTACCTGCCGAAATGAGTCCGTCTTTACATAGAAAGGTTCATCCTGGGGTTATCGATGACGATAACAGTTCAACTGGTAGAAAAAGTGTTTCTCTTCGTCGTCGACTGTCCGAGGCATGTGGAACAATCGCACCAAACGCTCGAAGACCTAGCATACGAACGGACCTTTTGACTGCGCAATTGCGTAGTAGCACATCACGGTCGCTCATAACGAGCAATACCGGAAACTCACGATGTACAATTCAATGATTGCTTATAAACGAGTGTGGTATAGCAAGTTGCCTTACCTGGTTTCAGTTGCAGTATTGTTTACACTTGATACAAGTCAATAATTCAAAATGAGCTCTACACTTTAATTTCATAATCATTTGAGATATTCATGGTAATGATGTGTATTCATTTGTTAATAATCGATATTTTTATGTCACATGTTGAACTGTGCCTGACATTTTTTTTTCTAGATTTTTGTGGTTTCTGTGTTAATTATATTTCTTCATTTCTTTTTGTCTGATAGATTCGCCTGAATTTATATATTATATTAAAAAAAATAACCACATACAACAAAAATTAGCAAAAAGACATTTACTGTGTGAGAAATGATATTCCTTTATTAAGAAATAGACATACATGTATGAGGAATATTTTTGTAAGTCTTATCGAAAGGAATAGATCACAGTTGTCAATTACAGTACAAAAAATCGTAGAATAGTGTAGAAGTAAATATCTAATAACTATGTAAATTGCTATGTCAATTTCTTGTTTCCAGGAGATCGATCTGCAGAAAAATAATGAACATGATATGATCATTACGATAAAAACGAAACTATGATATGTTATTATTAGTTCAAGGTCTTGTGGTGCACTGATAGGTTTTGTCATGAGGCATGCTAACTTATTCAGTTGATTTGTATGTGTTTTTTGTTCTTGTTAATTGTTAAATGCTTTTGTTGCCAATGTATCTTGTCTTAAAACAACCAAATCAAATAACATGATCATATTTTTTATATTAAATGTAAAATGATTTTGCAAAAATTGTATTTTGTCTTAAAACAACCAAATTAAATACAATGATTGAATATTTTGAAACATTTGTAATGAGTTTTTAACATAAAATAAAAGCTTTTCAATATATGACATGACCATCTTCTTTATAATGCTATTAAGATTGTATGCAATCAGTGTATATCACCCACTAACGTTGTTCGAATCCCTCTCATGGCGAGATGTTTTCAATGTGATCAAGTTTGTCACTGACTTGCGGCAGGTCTGTGGTTTTCTCATGGTACTCCGGTTTCCACCACCAATAAAACTGACCGCCACGACATAGCTGAAATATTGTTGAAAGTGGCGTTAAACACCATTACCCTAACCCTATAGATATTATATTGAAGTTGTTCGTATATAAACATCGACTTGATGTAAACATGACAAGCTAAAACATTAAATCACTATTGTAAATGAATGAAAACTTGATAGTTTACCGGGGCTGTTTATCCGTGGCGAGAACATCAGTTCACACTCGGTGTTGCTCGTCTGTTTAGTTTTCTGTGTTGTTCTTATAGTTTTCTTTGTCTTTGTTCTGTGTCTTGTGCCCAATATTGCCTTTTTTTCGGTTCTACTTTATTGGTTGCTCCTTCGGTTTTCTCTAGCGCTTATTTACACATATTCATGACGGCTCACATTCCTGACTTGGTACAGGCACGTTGATAAAAAAAAAGTGACGGGATTTAGCTAGTTTTATGGACCAAAGACATCCCTCTCTTAATGAAATGATACTGCCATGCAAGTGTTTTCATTATTGAGTGAATGCAGACTCTCACATATAACTGGGTGAGTAGACTTGTTGTCAAGAACGATGAGTAATACTCTTGAGATCTATGCGTAATATATTTTTTTCTTCGTGGCAGAAAGGGCCCGGGTGGCTCAATAAGTTAGGTAGTTGGATTACCTAACAACTCGTACAAGTCTATCACCAATACGGTGTGGATTCGCACCCGGCTTTGTAAGTTACAAAAAAGGTGCACTCGACTCGCAATCGCAAGTGATAAAGCTTACTAGTTGCTTGCCTATGGTCGGTGGTTCTCTCCGGGTACTCCGGCTTCTTCCACCACTAAAACTGGTAGCCATGATATAGCTGAAATATTGCTGAAAGTGGCGTTAAGTACAATAAATCAAATCAAATCAAATCAAATCATTATTGAGTAAATACAGACTATCGCATATAACTGGGTGAGTAGAGTTGCTATCAAGAACGATGAGTAACACCCTTGAGATCTATGATGAGTAATACTCTTGAGATTTATGATGAGTAATACTCTTGAGATCTATGATGAGTAGTACTCTTGAGATCTATGATGAGTAGTACTCTTGAGATCTATGATGAGTAATACTCTTGAGATCTATGATGAGTAATACTCTTGAGATCTATGATGAGTAATACTCTTGAGATCTATGATGAGTAGTACTCTTGAGATCTATGATGAGTAATACTCTTGAGATCTATGATGAGTAATACTCTTGAGATCTATGATGAGAAATACTCTTGAGATCTATGATGAGTAATACTCTTGAGATCTATGATGAGTAATACACTTGAGATCTATGATGAGTAATACTCTTGAGATCTATGATGAGTAATACTCTTGAGATCTATGATGAGTTGATGAGTAGTACTCTTGAGATCTATGATGAGTAATACTCTTGAGATCTATGATGAGTAATACTCCTGTGATCTATGATGAGTAATACTCTTGAGATCTATGATGAATAATACTCTTGAGATCTATGAAGAGTAGTACTCTTGAGATCTATGATGAGTAATACTCTTGAGATCTATGATGAGTAATACTCTTGAGATCTATGATGAGTAATACTCTTGAGATCTATGATGAGTAATACTCTTGAGATCTATGATGAGTAGTACTCTTGAGATTAATGATGAATAATACTCTTGAGATCTATAATGAGTAATACTCTTGAGATCTATGATGAGTAATACTCTTGAGATCTATGATGAGTAATACTCTTGAGATCTATGATGAGCAATACTCTTGAGATCTATGATGAGTAGTACTCTTGAGATTTATGATGAATAATACTCTGGAGATCTATGATGAGTAATACTCTTGAGATCTATGATGAGTAATAATCTTGAGATCTATGATGAGTAATACTCTTGAGATCTATGATGAATAATACTCTTGAGATCTATGATGAGTAATACTCTTGAGATCTATGATGAGCAATACTCCTGTGATCTATGATGAGTAATACTCTTGAGATCTATGATGAATAATACTCTTGAGATCTATGATGAGTAGTACTCTTGAGATCTGTGATGAGTAGTACTCTTGAGATCTATGATGAGTAATACTCTTGAGATCTATGATGAGTAATACTCTTGAGATCTATGATGAGTAATACTCTTGAGATCTATGATGAGCAATACTCTTGAGATCTATGATGAGTAATACTCTTGAGATCTATGATGAGTAATACTCTTGAGATCTATGATGCGTAATACTCTTGAGATCTATGATGAGTAGTACTCTTGAGATCTATGATGAGTAATACTCTTGAGATCTATGATGAGTAATACTCCTGTGATCTATGATGAGTAATACTCTTCAGATCTATGATGAATAATACTCTTGAGATCTATGATGAGTAGTACTCTTGAGATCTATGATGAGTAATACTCTTGAGATCTATGATGAGTAATACTCTTGAGATCTATGATGAGTAATACTCTTGAGATCTATGATGAGTAATACTCTTGAGATCTATGATGAGTAATACTCTTGAGATCTATGATGAGTAATACCCTTGAGATCTATGATGAGTAGTACTCTTGAGATTTATGATTAAAAATACTCTTGAGATCTATGATGAGTAATACCCTTGAGATCTATGATGAGTAGTACTCTTGAGATTTATGATTAAAAATACTCTTGAGATCTATGATGAGTAATACTCTTGAGATCTATGATGAGTAATACTCTTGAGATCTATGATGAGTAATACTCTTAAGATATATGAAGAGTAATACTCTTGAGATCTATGATGAGTAATACTCTTGAGATCTATGATGAGTAATACTCTTGAGATCTATGATGATTAATACTCTTGTGATATATGATGAGTAATACTCTTGAGATCTATGATGAATAATACTCTTGAGATCTATGATGAGTAGTACTCTTGAGATCTATGTTGAGTAGTACTCTTGAAATTTATGATGAGTAGTACTCTTGAGATCTACGATGAGTAGTACTCTTGAGATCTATGATGAGTAATACTCTTGAGATGTATGCTGAGTAAAACTCTTGAGATCTAAGATGAGTAGTACTCTTGAGATCTATGATGAGTAATACTCTTGAGATCTATGATGAGTAATACTCTTGAGATCTATGATGAGTAATACTCTTGAGATCTATGATGAGTAATACTCTTGTGATCTATGATGAGCAATACTCTTGAGATCTATGATGAATAATACTCTTGAGATCTATGATGAGTAGTACTCTTGAGATCTATGATGAGTAGTACTCTTGAGATCTATGATGAGTAATACTCTTGAGATCTATGATGAGTAATACTCTTAAGATATATGATGAATAATACTCTTGAGATCTATGATGAGTAATACTCTTGAGATCTATGATGAGTAATACTCTTGAGATCTATGATGAGTAATACTCTTGAGATCTATGATGAGTAGTACACTTGAGATTAATGATGAATAATACTCTTGAGATCTATGATGAGTAATACTCTTGAGATCTATGATGAGTAATACTCTTGAGATCTATGATGAGTAATACTCTTAAGATATATGATGAATAATACTCTTGAGATCTATGATGAGTAGTGCTCTTGAGATCTATGATGAGTAATACTCTTGAGGTCTATGATGAGTAATACTCTTGTGATCTATGATGAGTAGTACTCTTGAGATCTATGATGAATAATACTCTTGAGATCTATGATGAGTAGTACTCTTGAGATCTATGATGAGTAGTACTCTTGAGATCTATGATGAGTAATACTCTTGAGATCTATGATGAGTAATACTCTTGAGATGTATGATGAGTAATACTTTTGTGATCTATGATGAGTAATACTCTTGAGATCTATGATGAATAATACTCTTGAGATCTATGATGAGTAGTACTCTTGAGATCTATGATGAGTAGTACTCTTGAGATGTATGATGAGTAGTACTCTTGAGATCTATGATGAGCAATACTCTTGAGATCTATGATGAGTAGTACTCTTGAGATCTATGATGAGTAGTACTCTTGAGATCTATGATGAGTAATACTCTTGATATCTATGATGAGTAATACTCTTAAGATATATGATGAATAATATTCTTGAGATCTATGATGAGTAATACTCTTGAGATCTATGATGAGTAATACTCTTGAGATCTATGATGAGTAATACTCTTGAGATCTATGATGAGTAGTACTCTTGAGATCTATGATGAGTAATACTCTTGAGATCTATGATGAGTAATACTCCTGTGATCTATGATGAGTAATACTCTTGAGATCTATGATGAGTAATACTCTTGAGATATATGATGAATAATACTCTTGAGATCTATGATGAATAATACTCTTGAGATCTATGATGAGTAATACTCTTGAGACCTATGATGAGTAGTACTCTTGAGATCTATGATGAGTAATACTCTTGAGATCTATGATGAGCAATACTCCTGTGATCTATGATGAGTAATACTCTTGAGATCTATGATGAATAATACTCTTGAGATCTATGATGAGTAGTACTCTTGAGATCTATGATGAGTAATACTCCTTAGATCTATGATGAGTAATACTCTTGAGATCTATGATGAGTAATACTCTTGAGATCTATGATGAGTAGTACTCTTGAGATTTATGATGAATAATACTCTTGAGATCTATGATGAGTAATACTCTTGAGATCTATGATGAGTAATACTCTTGAGATCTATGATGAGTAATACTCTTAAGATATATGATGAGTAATACTCTTGAGATCTATGATGAGTAATACTCTTGAGATCTATGATGAATAATACTCTTGAGATCTATGATGATTAATACTCTTGTGATATATGATGAGTAATACTCTTGAGATCTATGATGAATAATACTCTTGAGATCTATGATGAGTAGTACTCTTGAGATCTATGATGAGTAGTACTCTTGAAATTTATGATGAGTAGTACTCTTGAGATCTATGATGAGTAGTACTCTTGAGATCTACGATGAGTAGTACTCTTGAGATCTATGATGAGTAATACTCTTGAGATCTATGATGAGTAATACTCTTGAGATGTATGCTGAGTAAAACTCTTGAGATCTAAGATGAGTAGTACTCTTGAGATCTATGATGAGTAATACTCTTGAGATCTATGATGAGTAATACTCTTGAGATCTATGATGAGTAATACTCTTGAGATCTATGATGAGTAATACTCTTGAGATCTATGATGAGTAATACTCTTGTGATCTATGATGAGCAATACTCTTGAGATCTATGATGAATAATACTCTTGAGATCTATGATGAGTAGTACTCTTGAGATCTATGATGAGTAGTACTCTTGAGATCTATGATGAGTAATACTCTTGAGATCTATGATGAGTAATATTCTTAAGATATATGATGAATAATACTCTTGAGATCTATGATGAGTAATACTCTTGAGATCTATGATGAGTAATACTCTTGAGATCTATGATGAGTAATAATCTTGAGATCTATGATGAGTAATACTCTTGAGATCTATGATGAGTAATACTCTTGAGATCTATGATGAGTAGTACTCTTGAGATTAATGATGAATAATACTCTTGAGATCTATAATGAGTAATACTCTTGTGATCTATGATGAGTAGTACTCTTGAGATCTATGATGAATAATACTCTTGAGATCTATGATGAGTAGTACTCTTGAGATCTATGATGAGTAGTACTTTTGAGATCTATGATGAGTAATACTCTTGAGATCTATGATGAGTAATACTCTTGAGATGTATGATGAGTAATACTCTTGAGATCTAAGATGAGTAGTATTCTTGAGATCTATGATGAGTAATACTCTTCAGATCTATGATGAGTAGTACTCTTGAGGTCTATGATGAGTAATTCTCTTGAGATCTATGAAGAGTAATACTCTTGAGATTCATGATGAGTAATACTCTTGTGATCTATGATGAGCAATACTCTTGAGATCTATGATGAATAATACTCTTGAGATCTGTGATGAATAATACTCTTGAGATCTATGATGAATAATACTCTTGAGATCTATGATGAGTAGTGCTCTTGAGATATATGATGAGTAATACTCTTGAGGTCTATGATGAGTAATACTCTTGTGATCTATGATGAGTAATACTCTTGAGATCTATGATGAATAATACTCTTGAGATCTATGATGAGTAAAACTCTTGAGATCTATGATGAGTAGTACTCTTGAGATCTATGATGAGTAATACTCTTGAGATATATGATGAGTAATACTCTTGAGATGTATGATGAGTAATACTCTTGTGATCTATGATGAGTAATACTCTTGAGATCTATGATGAATAATACTCTTGAGATCTATGATGAGTAATACTCTTGATATCTATGATGAGTAGTGCTCTTGAGATGTATGATGAGTAATACTCTTGAGATCTATGATGAGCAATACTCTTGAGATCTATGATGAGTAGTACTCTTGATATCTATGATGAGTAATACTCTTGAGATATATGATGAGTAATACTCTTAAGATATATAATGAATAATAATCTTGAGATCTATGATGAGTAGTACTCTTGAGATCTATGATGAGTAGTACTCTTGAGATCTAAGATGAGTAATATTCTTAAGATATATGATGAATAATACTCTTGAGATCTAAGATGAGTAATACTCTTGAGATCTATGATGAGCAATACTCTTGAGATCTATGATGAGTAGTACTCTTGAGATCTATGATGAGTAGTACTCTTGAGATCTATGATGAGTAATACTCTTGAGATCTATGATGAGTAATAGTCTTAAGATATATGATGAATAATACTCTTGAGATCTATGAGGAGTAATATTCTTGAGATCTATGATGAGTAATACTCTTGAGATCTATGATGAGTAATACTCTTGAGATCTATTATGAGTAATACTCTTGAGATCTATGATGAGTAATACTCTTGAGATCTATGATGAGTAATACTCCTGTGATCTATGATGAGTAATACTCTTGAGATCTATGATGAGTAATACTCTTGAGATATATGATGAATAATACTCTTGAGATCTATGATGAATAATACTCTTGAGATCTATGATGAGTAATACTTTTGAGATCTATGATGAGTAATACTCTTGAGATCTATGATGAGCAATACTCCTGTGATCTATGATGAGTAATACTCTTGAGATCTATGATGAATAATACTCTTGAGATCTATGATGAGTAGTACTCTTGAGATCTATGATGAGTAGTACTCTTGAGATCTATGATGAGTAATACTCTTGAGATATATGATGAGTAATACTCTTGAGATGTATGATGAGTAATACTCTTGTAATCTATGATGAGTAATACTCTTGAGATCTATGATGAATAATACTCTTGAGATCTATGATGAGTAGTACTCTTGAGATCTATGATGAGTAGTACTCTTGAGATGTATGATGAGTAATACTCTTGAGATCTATGATGAGCAATACTCTTGAGATCTATGATGAGTAGTACTCTTGAGATCTATGATGAGTAGTACTCTTGAGATCTATGATGAGTAATACTCTTGAGATCTATGATGAGTAATACTCTTAAGATATATGATGAATAATATTCTTGAGATCTATGATGAGTAATACTCTTGAGATCTATGATGAGTAATACTCTTGAGATCTATGATGAGTAATACTCTTGAGATCTATGATGAGTAGTACTCTTGAGATCTATGATGAGTAATACTCTTGAGATCTATGATGAGTAATACTCCTGTGATCTATGATGAGTAATACTCTTGAGATCAATGATGAGTAATACTCTTGAGATATATGATGAATAATACTCTTGAGATCTATGATGAATAATACTCTTGAGATCTATGATGAGTAATACTCTTGAGACCTATGATGAGTAGTACTCTTGAGATCTATGATGAGTAATACTCTTGAGATCTATGATGAGCAATACTCCTGTGATCTATGATGAGTAATACTCTTGAGATCTATGATGAATAATACTCTTGAGATCTATGATGAGTAGTACTCTTGAGATCTATGATGAGTAATACTCCTTAGATCTATGATGAGTAATACTCTTGAGATCTATGATGAGTAATACTCTTGAGATCTATGATGAGTAGTACTCTTGAGATTTATGATGAATAATACTCTTGAGATCTATGATGAGTAATACTCTTGAGATCTATGATGAGTAATACTCTTGAGATCTATGATGAGTAATACTCTTAAGATATATGATGAGTAATACTCTTGAGATCTATGATGAGTAATACTCTTGAGATCTATGATGAGTAATACTCTTGAGATGTATGCTGAGTAAAACTCTTGAGATCTAAAATGAGTAGTACTCTTGCGATCTTTGATGAGTAATACTCTTGAGATCTATGATGAGTAATACTCTTGAGATCTATGATGAGTAATACTCTTGAGATCTATGATGAGTAATACTCTTGTGATCTATGATGAGCAATACTCTTGAGATCTATGATGAATAATACTCTTGAGATCTATGATGAGTAGTACTCTTGAGATCTATGATGAGTAGTACTCTTGAGATCTATGATGAGTAATACTCTTGAGATCTATGATGAGTAATACTCTTAAGATATATGATGAATAATACTCTTGAGATCTATGATGAGTAATACTCTTGAGATCTATGATGAGTAATACTCTTGAGATCTATGATGAGTAATAATCTTGAGATCTATGATGAGTAATACTCTTGAGATCTATGATGAGTAATACTCTTGAGATCTATGATGAGTAGTACTCTTGAGATTAATGATGAATAATACTCTTGAGATTTATAATGAGTAATACTCTTGTGATCTATGATGAGTAGTACTCTTGAGATCTATGATGAATAATACTCTTGAGATCTATGATGAGTAGTACTCTTGAGATCTATGATGAGTAGTACTTTTGAGATCTATGATGAGTAATACTCTTGAGATCTATGATGAGTAATACTCTTGAGATGTATGATGAGTAATACTCTTGAGATCTAAGATGAGTAGTACTCTTGAGATCTATGATGAGTAATACTCTTCAGATCTATGATGAGTAGTACTCTTGAGATGTATGATGAGTAATACTCTCGAGATCTATGATGAGTAATACTCTTGAGATCTATGATGAGTAATACTCTTGAGATCTATGATGAGTAGTACTCTTGAGATGTATGATGAGTAATACTCTTGAGATCTATGATGAGTAATACTCTTAAGATATATGATGAATAATACTCTTGAG
The DNA here is from genome assembly GCA_963383655.1 of Bathymodiolus septemdierum. NCBI lineage: Eukaryota > Metazoa > Mollusca > Bivalvia > Mytilida > Modiolidae > Bathymodiolus > Bathymodiolus septemdierum. Next base: position 7,623,116 of record OY726522.1, on the reverse strand, counting down.
ATCTATGATGAGTAATACTCTTAAGATATATGATGAATAATACTCTTGAGATCTATGATGAGTAGTACTCTTGAGATCTATGATGAGTAATACTCTTGAGGTCTATGATGAGTAATTCTCTTGAGATCTATGAAGAGTAATACTCTTGAGATTCATGATGAGTAATACTCTTGTGATCTATGATGAGCAATACTCTTGAGATCTATGATGAATAATACTCTTGAGATCTATGATGAATAATACTCTTGAGATCTATGATGAGTAGTACTCTTGAGATCTATGATGAGTAGTACTCTTGAGATCTATGATGAGTAATACTCTTGAGATCTATGATGAGTAATACTCTTAAGATATATGATGAATAATACTCTTGAGACCTATAATGAGTAATACTCTTGAGATCTATGATGAGTAATACTCTTGAGATCTATGATGAGTAAAACTCTTGAGATCTATGATGAGTAGTACTCTTGAGATCTATGATGAATAATACTCTTGAGATCTATGATGAGTAAAACTCTTGAGATCTATGATGAGTAGTACTCTTGAGATCTATGATGAGTAATACTCTTGAGATATATGATGAGTAATACTCTTGAGATGTATGATGAGTAATACTCTTGAGATCTATGATGAGTAATACTCTTGAGATCTATGATGAGTAATACTCTTAAGATATATGATGAATAATACTCTTGAGATCTATGATGAGTAGTACTCTTGAGATCTATGATGAGTAATACTCTTGAGGTCTATGATGAGTAATTCTCTTGAGATCTATGAAGAGTAATACTCTTGAGATTCATGATGAGTAATACTCTTGTGATCTATGATGAGCAATACTCTTGAGATCTATGATGAATAATACTCTTGAGATCTATGATGAATAATACTCTTGAGATCTATGATGAGTAGTACTCTTGAGATCTATGATGAGTAGTACTCTTGAGATCTATGATGAGTAATACTCTTGAGATCTATGATGAGTAATACTCTTAAGATATATGATGAATAATACTCTTGAGACCTATAATGAGTAATACTCTTGAGATCTATGATGAGTAATACTCTTGAGATCTATGATGAGTAAAACTCTTGAGATCTATGATGAGTAGTACTCTTGAGATCTATGATGAATAATACTCTTGAGATCTATGATGAGTAAAACTCTTGAGATCTATGATGAGTAGTACTCTTGAGATCTATGATGAGTAATACTCTTGAGATATATGATGAGTAATACTCTTGAGATGTATGATGAGTAATACTCTTGAGATCTATGATGAGTAATACTCTTGAGATCTATGATGAATAATACTCTTGAGATCTATGATGAGTAATACTCTTGATATCTATGATGAGTAGTACTCTTGAGATGTATGATGAGTAATACTCTTGAGATCTATGATGAGCAATACTCTTGAGATCTATGATGAGAAGTACTCTTGAGATCTATGATGAGTAGTACTCTTGATATCTATGATGAGTAATACTCTTGAGATATATGATGAGTAATACTCTTGAGATATATAATGAATAATAATCTTGAGATCTATGATGAGTAGTACTCTTGAGATCTATGATGAGTAGTACTCTTGAGATCTAAGACGAGTAATATTCTTAAGATATATGATGAATAATACTCTTGAGATCTAAGATGAGTAATACTTTTGAGATCTATGATGAGCAATACTCTTGAGATCTATGATGAGTAGTACTCTTGAGATCTATGATGAGTAGTACTCTTGAGATCTATGATGAGTAATACTCTTGAGATCTATGATGAGTAATACTCTTAAGATATATGATGAATAATACTCTTGAGATCTATGAGGAGTAATATTCTTGAGATCTATGATGAGTAATACTCTTGAGATCTATGATGAGTAATACTCTTGAGATCTATTATGAGTAATACTCTTGAGATCTATGATGAGTAATACTCTTGAGATCTATGATGAGTAATACTCCTGTGATCTATGATGAGTAATACTCTTGAGATCTATGATGAGTAATACTCTTGAGATATATGATGAGTAGTACTCTTGAGATCTATGATGGGTAATACTCTTGAGATCTATGATGAGTAATACTCTTGAGATCTATGATGAGTAATACTCTTGAGATCTATGATGAGCAATACTCCTGTGATCTATGATGAGTAATACTCTTGAGATCTATGATGAATAATACTCTTGAGATCTATGATGAGTAGTACTCTTGAGATCTATGATGAGTAATACTCTTGAGATCTATGATGAGTAATACTCTTGAGATCTATGATGAGTAATACTGTTGAGATCTATGATGAGTAATACTCTTGAGATCTATGATGAGTAGTACTCTTGAGATTAATGATGAATAATACTCTTGTGATCTATAATGAGTAATACTCTTGAGATCTATGATGAGTAATACTCTTGAGATCTATGATGAGTAATACTCTTAAGATATATGATGAGTAATACTCTTGAGATGTATGATGAGTAGTACTCTTGAGATCTATGATGAGTAATACTCTTGAGATCTATCATGAGTAATACTCTTGTGATCTATGATGAGTAATACTCTTGAGATCTATGATGAGTAGTACTCTTGAGATCTATGATGAGTAGTACTCTTGAGATCTATGATGAGTAGTACTCTTGAGATCTATGATGAGTAATACTCTTGAGATCTATGATGAGTAATACTCTTGAGATGTATGATGAGTAATACTCTTGAGATCTATGATGAATAATACTCTTGAGATCTATGATGAGTAATACTCTTAAGATATATGATGAATAATACTCTTGAGATCTATGATGAGTAATACTCTTGAGATCTATGATGAGTAATACTCTTGAGATTTATGATGAGTAATACTCTTGTGATCTATGATGAGCAATACTCTTGAGATCTATGATGAATAATACTCTTGAGATCTATGATGAGTAGTACTCTTGAGATCTATGATGAGTAATACTCTTGAGATCTATGATGAGTAATACTCTTGAGATGTATGATGAGTAATACTCTTGAGATCTAAGATGAGTAGTACTCTTGAGATCTATGATGAGTAATACTCTTGAGATCTATGATGAGTAATACTCTTGAGATGTATGCTGAGTAATACTCTTGAGATCTAAGATGAGTAGTACTCTTGAGATCTATGATGAGTAATACTCTTGAGATGTATGATGAGTAATACACTTGAGATCTATGATGAGTAATACTCTTGTGATCTATGATGAGCAATACTCTTGAGATCTATGATGAATAATACTCTTCAGATCTATGATGAGTAGTACTCTTGAGATCTATGATGAGTAATACTCTTAAGATATATGATGAATAATGCTCTTGAGACCTATGATGAGTAATACTCTTGAGATCTATGATGAGTAATACTCTTGAGATCTATAATGAGTAATACTCTTGAGATTAATGATGAATAATATTCTTGAGATCTATGATGAGTAATACTCTTGAGATCTATGATGAGTAATACTCTTGAGATCTATGATGAGTAATACTCTTGAGTTCTATGATGAGTAATACTCTAAAGATATATGATGAATAATACTCTTGAGATCTATGATGAGTAGTGCTCTTGAGATCTATGATGAGTAATACTCTTGAGATCTATGATGAGTAATACTCTTGTGATCTATGATGAATAATACTCTTGAGATCTATGATGAGTAGTACTCTTGAGATCGATGATGAGTAATACTCCTGTGATCTATGATGAGTAATACTCTTGAGATCTATGATGAATAATACTCTTGAGATCTATGATGAGTAGTACTCTTGAGATCTATGATGAGTAATACTCTTGAGATCTATGATGAGTAATGCTCTTGAGATCTATGATGAGTAATACTCTTGAGATCTATGATGAGTAATACTCTTGAGATCTAAAATGAGTAGTACTCTTAAGATTTATGATGAATAATACTCTTGATATCTATGATGAGTAATACTCTTGAGATCTATGATGAGTAATACTCTTGAGATCTATGATGAGTAATACTCTAAAGATTTATGATGAATAATACTCTTGAGATCTATGATGAGTAATACTCCTGTGATCTACGATGAGTAATACTCTTGAGATCTATGATGAATAATACTCTTGAGATCTATGATGAGTAGTACTCTTGAGATCTATGATGAGTAATACTCTTGAGATCTATGATGAGTAATACTCTTGAGATCTATGATGAGTAATACTCTTGAGATCTATGATGAGTAATACTCTTGAGATCTATGATGAGTAATACTTTTGAGATCTATGATGAGTAATACTCTTAAGATCTATGATGAGTAATACTCTTGAGATCTGTGATGATTAATACTCTTGTGATATATGATGAGTAATACTCTTGAGATCTATGATGAATAATACTCTTGAGATCTATGATGAGTAGTACTCTTGAGATCTATGACGAGTAGTACTCTTGAGATCTATGATGAGTAATACTCTTGAGATCTATGATGAGTGATACTCTTTTGAGATATATGATGAATAATACTCTTGAGATCTATGATGAGTAACACTCTTGAGATCTATGATGAGTAATACTCTTGAGATCTATGATGAGTAATACTCTGGAGATCTATGATGAGTAGTATTCTTGAGATTAATGAAGAATAATATTCTTGAGATCTATGATGAGTAATACTCTTGAGATCTTTGATGAGTAATACCCTTGAGATCTATGATGAGTAATACTCTTAAGATATATGATTAATAATACTCTTGAGATCTATGATGAGTAGTGCTCTTGAGATCTATGATGAGTAATACTCTTGAGATCTATGATGAGTAATACTCTTGTGATCTATGATGATTAATACTCTTGAGATCTATGATGAATAATGCTCTTGAGATCTATGATGAGTAGTACTCTTGAGATCTATGATCAGTAGTACTCTTGAGATCTATGATGAGTAATACTCTTGAGATCTATGATGAGTAATACTCTTGAGATGTATGATGAGTAGTACTCTTGAGATATATGATGAGTAGTACTCTTGAGATGTATGATGAGTAATACTCTTGAGATCTATTATGAGTAATACTCTTGAGATCTATGATGAGTAATACTCTTAAGATATATGATGAATAATACTCTTGAGATCTATGATGAGTAGTACTCTTGAGATCTATGATGAGTAATACTCCTGTGATCTATGATGAGTAATACTCTTGAGATCTATGATTAGTAGTACTCTTGAGATCTATCATGATCAATACTCTTGAGATCTATGATGAGTAATACTCTTAAGATATATGATGAATAATACTCTTGAGATCTATGATGAGTAATACTCTTGAGATCTATGATGAGTAATACTCTTGAGATCTATGATGAGTAATACTCTTGAGATCTATGATGAGTAGTACTTTTGAGATCTATGATGAGTAATACTCTTGAGATCTATGATGAGTAATACTCCTGTGATCTATGATGAGTAATACTCTTGAGATCTATGATGAGTAATACTCTTGAGATATATGATGAATAATACTCTTGAGATCTATGATGAATAATACTCTTGAGATCTATGATGAGTAATACTCTTGAGATCTATGATGAGTAATACTCTTGAGATCTATGATGAGTAATACTCTTGAGATGTATGCTCAGTAATACTCTTGAGATCTAAGATGAGTAGTATTCTTGAGATCTATGATGAGTAATACTCTTGAGATGTATGATGAGTAATACTCTTGAGATCTATGATGAATAGTACTCTTGAGATCTATGATGAGTAATACTCTTGAGATCTATGATGAGTAATACTCTTGTGATCTATGATGAGCAATACTCTTGAGACCTATGATGAATAATACTCTTCAGATCTATGATGAGTAGTACTCTTGAGATCTATGATGAGTAGTACTCTTGAGATCTATGATGAGTAATACTCTTGAGATCTATGATGAGTAATACTCTTAAGATATATGATGAATAATGCTCTTGAGACCTATGATGAGTAATACTCTTGAGATCTATGATGAGTAATACTCTTGAGATCTATGATGAGTAATACTCTTGAGATCTATGATGAGTAGTACTCTTCAGATTAATGATGAATAATACTCTTCAGATCTATGATGAGTAATACTCTTGAGATCTATGATGAGTAATACTCTTGAGATCTATGATGAGTAATACTCTAAAGATATATGATGAATAATACTCTTGAGATCTATGATCAGTAGTACTCTTGAGATCTATGATGAGTAATACTCTTGAGATCTATGATGAGTAATACTCTTGTGATCTATGATGAATAATACTCTTGAGATCTATAATGAGTAGTACTCTTGAGATCTATGATGAGTAATACTCTTGTGATCTATGATGAGTAATACTCTTGAGATCTATGATGAATAATACTCTTGAGATCTATGATGAGTAGTACTCTTGAGATCTATGATGAGTAATACTCTTGAGATCTATGATGAGTAATACTCTTGAGATCTATGATGAGTAATACTCTTTAGGTCTATGATGAGTAATACTCTTGAGATCTATGATGAGTAATACTTTTGAGATCTATGATGAGTAATACTCTTAAGATCTATGATGAGTAATACTCTTGAGATCTGTGATGATTAATACTCTTGTGATATATGATGAGTAATACTCTTGAGATCTATGATGAATAATACTCTTGAGATCTATGATGAGTAGTACTCTTGAGATATATGATGAGTAGTACTCTTAAGATCTATGATGAGTAATACTCTTGAGATCTATGATGAGTAATACTCTTGAGATATATGATGAATAATACTCTTGAGATCTATGATGAGTAACACTCTTGAGATCTATGATGAGTAATACTCTTGAGATCTATGATGATTAATACTCTTGAGATCTATGATGAGTAGTATTCTTGAGATTAATGATGAATAATACTCTTGAGATCTATGATGAGTAATACTCTTGAGATCTTTGATGAGTAATACTCTTGAGATCTATGATGAGTAATACTCTTAAGATATATGATGAATAATACTCTTGAGATCTATGATGAGTAGTGCTCTTGAGATCTATGATGAGTAGTACTCTTGAGATCTATGATGAGTAATACTCTTGAGATCTATGATGAGTAATACTCTTGAGATGTATGATGAGTAATACTCTTGTGATCTGTGATGAGTAATACTCTTGAGATCTATGATGAATAATACTCTTGAGATCTATGATGAGTAGTACTCTTGAGATATATGATGAGTAGTACTCTTGAGATGTATGATGAGTAATACTCTTGAGATCTATGATGAGTAATACTCTTGAGATCTATGATGAGTTATAGTCTTAAGATACATGATGAATAATACTCTTGAGATCTATGATGAGTAGTACTCTTGAGATCTATGATGAGTAATACTCTTGAGATCTATGATGAGTAATACTCTTGTGATCTATGATGAATAATACTCTTGAGATATATGATGAGTAATACTCTTGAGATATATGATGAATAATACTCTTGAGATCTATGATGAATTATACTCTTGAGATCTATGATGAGTAATACTCTTGAGATCTATGATGAGTAATACTCTTGAGATCTATGATGAGTAGTACTCTTGAGATCTATGATGAGTAATACTCTTGAGATCTATGATGAGCAATACTCCTGTGATCTATGATGAGTAATACTCTTGAGATCTATAATGAATAATACTCTGGAGATCTATGATGAGTAGTACTCTTGAGATCTATGATGAGTAATACTCTTGAAATCTATGATGAGTAATACTCTTGAGATCTATGATGAGTAATACTCTTGAGATCTATGATGAGTAATACTCTTGAGATCTATGATGAGTAGTACTCTTGAGATTAATAATGAATAAAACTCTTGAGATCTATAATGAGTAATACTCTTGTGATCTATAATGAGTAATACTCTTGAGATCTATGATGAATAATACTCTTGAGATCTATGATGAGTAGTACTCTTGAGATCTATGATGAGTAGTACTTTTGAGATCTATGATGAGTAATACTCTTGAGATCTATGATGAGTAATACTCTTGAGATGTATGATGAGTAATACTCTTGAGATCTAAGATGAGTAGTACTCTTGAGATCTATGATGAGTAATACTCTTGAGATCTATGATGAGTAGTACTCTTGAGATGTATGATGAGTAATACTCTTGAGATCTATGATGAGTAATACTCTTGAGATCTATGATGAGTAATACTCTTAAGATATATGATGAATAATACTCTTGAGATCTATGATGAGTAGTACTCTTGAGATCTATGATGAGTAATACTCTTGAGATCTATGATGAGTAATACTCTTGAGATTTATGATGAGTAATACTCTTGTGATCTATGATGAATAGTACTCTTGAGATCTATGATGAGTAATACTCTTGTGATCTGTGGTGAGTAGTACTTTTGTGATCTATGATGAGCAATACTCTTGAGATCTATGATGAATAATACTCTTGAGATCTATGATGAGTAGTACTCTTGAGATCTATGATGAGTAGTACTCTTGAGATCTATGATGAGTAATACTCTTGAGATCTATGATGAGTAATACTCTTATGATATATGATGAATAATACTCTTGAGACCTATGATGAGTAATACTCTTGAGATCTTTGATGAGTAATACTCTTGAGATCTATGATGAGTAATACTCTTGAGATCTATGATGAGTAATACTCTTGAGATCTATGATGAGTAATACTCTTGTGATCTATGATGAGTAATACTCTTGAGATCTATGATGAATAGTACTCTTGAGATCTATGATGAGCAATACTCTTGAGATGTATGATTTGTAGTACTCTTGTGATTTATAATGAGCAATACTCTTGAGATCTATGATGAATATTACTCTTGAGATCTATGATGAGTAATACTCTTGAGATCTATGATGAGTAGTACTCTTGAGATTAATGATGAATAATACTCTTGAGATCTATGATGAGTAATACTCTTAAGATCTATGATGAGTAATACTCTTGAGATCTATGATGAGTAGTGCTCTTGAGATCTATGATGAGTAATACTCTTGAGGTCTATGATGAGTAATACTCTTGTAATCTATGATGAGTAATACTCTTGAGATCTATGATGAATAATACTCTTGAGATCTATGATGAGTAGTACTCTTGAGATCTATGATGAGTAGTACTCTTGAGATCTATGATGAGTAATACTCTTGAGATATATGATGAATAATACTCTTGAGATGTATGATGAGTAATACTCTTGTGATCTATGATGAGTAATACTCTTGAGATCTATGATGAGTAGTACTCTTGAGATATATGATGAGTAATACTCTTGAGATCTATGATGAGTAATACTCTTGAGATCTATGATGAGTAGTACTCTTCAGATCTATGATGAGTAGTACTCTTGAGATCTATGATGAGTAATACTCTTGAGATGTATAATGAGTAATACTCTTGAGATCTATGATGAGTAATACTCTTGAGATCTATGATGAGGAGTACTCTTGATATCTATGATGAGTAATACTCTTGAGATCTATGATGAGCAATACTCCTGTGATCTATGATGAGTAATACTCTTTAGATCTATGATGAATAATACTCTTGAGATCTATGATGAGTAGTACTCTTGAGAGCTATGATGAGTAATACTCTTGAGATTAATGATGAATAATACTCTTGAGAACTATAATGAGTAATACTCTTGAGATCTATGATGAGTAATACTCTTGAGATCTATAATGAGTAATACTCTTGAGATCTATGATGAGTAATACTCTTGAGATGTATGATGAGTAGTACTCTTGAGATCTATGATGAGTAATACTCTTGAGATCTATGATGAGTAATACTCTGGTGATCTATGATGAGTAATACTCTTGAGATCTATGATGAATAATACTCTTGAGATCTATGATGAGTAGTACTCTTGAGATCTATGATGAGTAGTACTCTTGAGATCTATGATGAGTAATACTCTTGAGATATATGATGAGTAATACTCTTGAGATGTATGATGAGTAATACTCTTGTGATCTATGATGAGCAATTCTCTTGAGATCTATGATGAATAATACTCTTGAGATCTATGATGAGTAGTACTCTTGAGATCTATGATGAGTAGTACTCTTGAGATATATGATGAGTAATACTCTTGAGATCTATGATGGGCAATACTCTTGAGATCTATGATGAGTAGTACTCTTCAGATCTATGATGAGTAGTACTCTTGAGATCTATGATGAGTAATACTCTTGAGATGTATAATGAGTAATACTCTTGAGATCTATGATGAGTAATACTCTTGAGATCTATGATGAGTAGTACTCTTGAGATCTATGATGAGTAATACTCTTGAGATCTATGATGAGCAATACTCCTGTGATCTATGATGAGTAATACTCTTGAGATCTATGATTAATAATACTCTTGAGATCTATGATGAGTAGTACTCTTGAGAGCTATGATGAGTAATACTCTTGAGATCTATGATGAGTAATACTCTTGAGATCTATGATGAGTAATGCTCTTGAGATCTATGATGAGTAATACTCTTGAGATCTATGATGAGTAGTACTCTTGAGATTAATGATGAATAATACTCTTGAGAACTATAATGAGTAATACTCTTGAGATCTATGATGAGTAATACTCTTGAGATCTATAATGAGTAATACTCTTGAGATATAATGAGTAATACTCTTGAGATGTATGATGAGTAGTACTCTTGAGATCTATGATGAGTAATACTCTTGAGATCTATGATGAGTAATACTCTTGTGATCTATGATGAGTAATACTCTTGAGATCTATGATGAGTAATACTCTTGAGATATATGATGAATAATACTCTTGAGATCTATGATGAGTAATACTCTTGAGATGTATAATGAGTAATACTCTTGAGATCTATGATGAGTAATACTCTTGAGATCTATGATGAGTAGTACTCTTGAGATCTATGATGAGTAATACTCTTGATATCTATGATGAGCAATACTCCTGTGATCTATGATGAGTAATACTCTTGAGATCTATGATGAATAATACTCTTGAGATCTATGATGAGTAGTACTCTTGAGAGCTATGATGAGTAATACTCTTGAGATCTATGATGAGTAATACTCTTGAGATCTATGATGAGTAATGCTCTTGAGATCTATGATGAGTAATACTCTTGAGATCTATGATGAGTAGTACTCTTGAGATTAATGATGAATAATACTCTTGAGAACTATAATGAGTAATACTCTTGAGATCTATGATGAGTAATACTCTTGAGATCTATAATGAGTAATACTCTTGAGATATATGATGAGTAATACTCTTGAGATGTATGATGAGTAGTACTCTTGAGATCTATGATGAGTAATACTCTTGAGATCTATGATGAGTAATACTCTTGTGATCTATGATGAGTAATACTCTTGAGATCTATGATGGATAATAATCTTGAGATCTATGATGAGTAGTACTCTTGAGATCTATGATGAGTAGTACTCTTGAGATCTATGATGAGTAATACTCTCAAGATATATGATGAATAATACTCTTGAGATCTAAGATGAGTAATACTCTTGAGATCTATGATGAGCAATACCCTTGAGATCTATGATGAGTAGTACTCTTGAGATCTATGATGAGTAGTACTCTTGAGATCTATGATGAGTAATACTCTTGAGATCTATGATGAGTAATACTCTTAAGATATATGATGAATAATACTCTTGAGATCTATGATGAGTAATACTCTTGAGATCTATGATGAGTAGTACTCTTGAGATCTATGATGAGTAATACTCTTGAGATCTATGATGAGTAATACTCTTGAGATCTATGATGAGTAATACTCTTGAGATCTATGATGAGTAGTACTCTTGAGATTAATGATGAATAATACTCTTGAGATCTATAATGAGTAATAGTCTTGAGATCTATGATGAGTAATACTCTTGAGATCTATGATGAGTAATACTCTTGAGATATATGATGAGTAATACTCTTGAGATGTATGATGAGTAGTACTCTTGAGATCTATGATGAGTAATACTCTTGAGATCTATGATGAGTAATACTCTTGTGATCTATGATGAGTAGTACTCTTGAGATCTCTGATGAGTAATACTCTTGAGATGTATGATGAGTAATACTCTTGAGATCTAAGATGAGTAATACTCTTGAGATCTATGATGAGCAATACCCTTGAGATCTATGATGAGTAGTACTCTTGAGATCTATGATGAGTAGTACTCTTGAGATCTATGATGAGTAATACTCTTGAGATCTATGATGAGTAATACTCTTAAGATATATGATGAATAATACTCTTGAGATCTATGATGAGTAATACTCTTGAGATCTATGATGAGTAGTACTCTTGAGATCTATGATGAGTAATACTCTTGAGATCTATGATGAGTAATACTCTTGAGATCTATGATGAGTAATACTCTTGAGATCTATGATGAGTAGTACTCTTGAGATTAATGATGAATAATACTCTTGAGATCTATAATGAGTAATAGTCTTGAGATCTATGATGAGTAATACTCTTGAGATCTATGATGAGTAATACTCTTGAGATATATGATGAGTAATACTCTTGAGATGTATGATGAGTAGTACTCTTGAGATCTATGATGAATAATACTCTTGAGATCTATGATGAGTAGTACCCTTGAGATCTATGATGAGTAGTACTCTTGAGATCTCTGATGAGTAATACTCTTGAGATGTATGATGAGTAATACTCTTGAGATCTAAGATGAGTAGTACTCTTGAGATCTATGATGAGTAATACTCTTGAGATCTATGATGAGTAATACTCTTGTGATCTATGATGAGCTTTACTCTTGAGATCTATGATGAATAATACTCTTCAGATCTATGATGAGTAGTACTCTTGAGATCTATGATGAGTAGTACTCTTGAGATCTATGATGAGTAATACTCTTGAGATCTATGATGAGTAATACTCTTAAGATATATGATGAATAATACTCTTGAGACCTATGATGAGTAATACTCTTGAGATCTATGATGAGTAATACTCTTGAGATCTATGATGAGTAATACTCTTGAGATCTATGATGAGTAGTACTCTTGAGATTAATGATGAATAATACTCTTGAGATCTATGATGAGTAATACTCTTGAGATCTATGATTAGTAATACTCTTGAGATCTATGATGAGTAGTAGTCTTGAGATCTATGATGAGTAATACTCTTGAGATCTATGATGAGTAATACTCTTGAGATCTATGATGAGTAATACTTTTGAGATCTTTGATGAGTAGTACTCTTGAGATCTATGATGAGTAATACTCTTGAGATCTATGATGAGTAATACTCTTGAGATGTATGATGAGTAGTACTCTTGAGATCTATGATGAGTAATACTCTTGAGATCTATGATGAGTAATACTCTTGTGATCTATGATGAGTAATACTCTTGAGATCTATGATGAATAATACTCTTGAGATCTATGATGAGTAGTACTCTTGAGATCTATGATGAGTAGTACTCTTGAGATCTATGATGAGTAATACTCTTGTGATCTATGATGAGCATTACTCTTGAGATCTATGATGAATAATACTCTTCAGATCTATGATGAGTAGTACTCTTGAGATCTATGATGAGTAGTACTCTTGAGATCTATGATGAGTAATACTCTTGAGATCTATGATGAGTAATACTCTTAAGATATATGATGAATAATACTCTTGAGACCTATGATGAGTAATACTCTTGAGATCTATGATGAGTAATACTCTTGAGATCTATGATGAGTAATACTCTTGAGATCTATGATGAGTAGTACTCTTGAGATTAATGATGAATAATACTCTTGAGATCTATGATGAGTAATACTCTTAAGATATAGGATGAATAATACTCTTGAGATCTATGATGAGTAGTGCTCTTGAGATCTATGATGAGTAATACTCTTGAGATCTATGATGAGTAATACTCTTGAGATCTATGATGAGTAGTACTCTTGAGATCTATGATGAGTAATACTCTTGAGATCTATGATGAGTAATACTCTTGAGATCTATGATGAGTAATACTTTTGAGATCTTTGATGAGTAGTACTCTTGAGATCTATGATGAGTAATACTCTTGAGATCTATGATTAGTAATACTCTTGAGATCTATAATGAGTAGTACTCTTGAGATCTATGATGAGTAATACTCTTGAGATCTATGATGAGTAATACTCTTGAGATCTATAATGAGTAATACTCTTGAGATTAATGATGAGCAATACTCTTGAGATGTATGATGAGTAATATTCTTGAGATCTAAGATGAGTAGTACTCTTGAGATCTATGATGAATAATACTCTTGAGATCTATGATGAGTAATACTCTTGAGATCTATGAAGAATAGTAATCTTGAGATCTATGATGAGTAATACTCTTGAGGTCTATGATGAATAATACTCTTGAGATCTATGATGAGTAATACTCTTGAGATCTATGATGAGTAATACTCTTGAGATCTATGATGAGTAATACTCTTGAGATATATGATGAGTAATACTCTTGAGATCTATGCGTAATATGTTTCCTCTTCGTGGCAGAGAAGTTGTAATTTGTATAATACTATTTCCAATTTGATAATTAAACTGATAGCCCTAACCATGATTTATAAGATAGCACACAAGGCCATCGGAAGATATAATAAGGAAACAACGATCAACTATGAACCAAAATACACTTGTCAATACCATATCTTGGAGTCCGTCGTCGTCGTGATCGTATGGTAGTTTGAGTTATAACTACCTATCAGTGGCTATCACCACCTACGTTGTGAGTTTGAATCCCGCTCAGGCGATGTATACTCGATACAACATTATGGGGCTAAAGTTTGTCAGTGACTTGAAAAAGTCGTTCGTTTTCTCCGGGTACTCTCGTTTCCTCCACCAATAAAACTGACCGCCACGATATAGCTGAAATATTGATGAAAGTGGCGTTAAACACCATAACTCTAACCCTCAATACCATATATCGTCATCTGTACAGCATCAACAGAATACCTTTCAGCAAAGCGTTGTTATCTTGCGAAACAAAGGTTGAAGATTAATGTAGAGATGATGACCATTTTGTTTTGTGTTTTGCCGTATTTGTATTTCGTTTTAATTAAGGTGTGATATGCTTTATCTCGATTGCGATGAAGGCTGGGTCATACCCTTCGCTATGGTCCTTGAAACATCGTAACAATCACAGATGCTTCTTTAAGAAATCGCGTTTTCATTTATTGGTTTGTCATTTAGCTACATATTTCGACTCGGTTGTACGTGGTGAACCTATTAGAAAAAGGCCCGGGTGGCTCAATGAGTTAGGTAGTTGGATTACCTAACAACTCATACAAGCCTATCACCAATACGGTGTGGGTTCGAGCCCGGCTTTGTAAATTACAAAAAGGGTGCACTCAACTCGCAGCCGCAAGTGATAAAGTTTACCAGTTGCTTGCCCATGATCGGTGGTTCTCTCCGGGTACTCCGGCTTCTTCCACCACTAAAACTGGTCGCCTTGATATAGCTGAAATATTGCTGAAAGTGGCGTTAAATCACCAAAAGTCAATTAAAAATCAAATCCTATTAGAAAATGTTTTGCATTACATTAATGACAACCTTTTTCTTAAATCGAATGTATCCCGAACATTCGGTAATCTCGTGCTTATTGAACGGGAAATAGAAGTCATGAGATTTATTTTTGGCTCCAGTAAGACTAATTTAATGTAAAATAATTATTCACGTATGTATAAAAAATAAAAAAAATTATGCTTTTATGCATGCATTTCCAATTATGTCATTTGTCTCAGATTATTACATTGAGGTTCAGTCTTTCAGATCTTGGAGAATGTCCACTAGCTTGTGTTAATAATTATGACATTTTGTCTTAAAATTCATAGATATTTTGTATTCTTGTAGTCTAGATTAATTTTATCAGCTATCTTTTATGCCATGAATAACATTATTTTTTTTTAGATAAAAAGATAAAAAAAATCTATTCCATGACAGCTTTTTTAATTAAAAAAAAAGAAAAAAGGAAGCAAAAATCAATTCCATGACCACAGATTGTATAATTACAAATTCCCAAAGCGGCGGTAATCTTTAAAAAATGCGGACCATTGATAATAAATTTCAATCCATTATAACAATAATATATGTATATTATTCTAATTCTCAAGGCGCCATATTTCAGTAAGAGACCATGTTTAATTTCGGTGTAAAATAGTGATTGTGGTTGACATAGAAAACCCCTCTGGATTGTAGATCTAGTCCTCCATGTTTGCTGTTAATATTTGTTACACCAAATCAATAAATACTCCTTTGCTTTCGTCTTTCCTACTGAAGTTCTTTCAATCATGTGGCTTTTGGTTAGATTTTCACCATTCGAAACGCATGACTGCATTGTTTTATGTTTGTACAGATGTACAATTAGTGGCCATTCTTCAGTGACACCTTTTTTCCCTGTGAACTTGTAATGCAAATTTCGTAATAACGAACAGAATTAGAATATAAAACATTTACACAACAACATCTCCAGTGGCAGGTCATTGCTAATGTTGCGTTAGGGTTATGGTTATTTATAAAATTTCGCTATGCCTATCGTGGAGGTAAGTTGTTTTGGGTAATTTCGTTATACCTATCGTGGAGGTAAGTTGTATTGGGTAATTTCGCTATACCTATCGTGGAGGTCAGTTGTATTGGGTAATTTCGCTATACCTATCGTGGAGGTCAGTTGTATTGGGTAATTTCGTTATACCTATCGTGGAGGTCAGTTGTATTGGGTAATTTCGCTATGCCTATCGTGGAGGTCAGTTGTATTGGGTAATTTCGCTATACCTATCGTGGAGGTCAGTTGTATTGGGTAATTTCGCTATACCTATCGTGGAGGTCAGTCGTATTGGGTAATTTCGTTATACCTATCGTGGAGGTAAGTTGTATTGAGTAATTTCGCTATGCCTATCGTGGAGGTCAGTTGTATTGGGTAATTTCGCTATACCTATCGTGGAGGTAAGTTGTATTGGGCAATTTCGCTATACCTATCGTGGAGGTCAGTTGTATTGGGTAATTTCGCTGTACCTATCGTGGAGGTCAGTTGTATTGGGTAATTTCGCTATACCTATAGTGGAGGTCAGTTGTATTGAGTAATTTCGCTATACCTATCGTGGAGGTCAGTTGTATTGGGTAATTTCGATATACCTATCGTGGAGGTCAGTTGTATTGGGTAATTTCGCTATACCTATCGTGGAGGTCAGTTGTATTGGATAATTTCGCTATAGCTATCGTGGAGGTCAGTTGTTTAGGGTATTTTCGCTATGCCTATCGTGGAGGTCAGTTGTACTGGGTAATTTCGCTATACCTATCGTGCAGGTCATTTGTATTGAGTAATTTCGTTATGCCTATTGTGGAGGTCAGTTATATTGGGTAATTTCGCTATGCCTATCGTGGAGGTCAGTTGTATTGGGTAATTTCGCTATACCTATCGTGGAGGTCAGTTGCATTGGGTAATTTCGTAATACCTATCGTGGAGGTCAGTTGTATTGGGAATTTCGTTATACCTATCGTGGAGGTCAGTTGTATTGTGTAATTTCTCGCTATACCTATCGTGGAGGTCAGTTGTTTTGGGTAATTTCGCTATACTTATCGTGGAGGTCAGTTGTATTGGGTAATTTCGCTATACCTATCGTGGAGGTCAGTTGCATTGGGTAATTTCGTAATACCTATCGTGGAGGTCAGTTGTATTGGGTGTAGGAAACCGGAGAAAACCATAAACATGTTGCAAAGAATTGACAAACTTGATCACATACTATTATATTGAGTAACCTCGTCATGAGCGGGTTTCGAACTCACAACTTTAATTTAGTTTCTCTTACAGAATGCACAGACACTCGCAAGCATATGCATATGGATATTTTCTTGCAACCCATGTTCATTTACACCCATAACTAAGACGTGAATACCATAATTATTACAATTATTATCAAAACCAGTATTAGGTAATTTTATGAAAAAATCTTAAAAAAATAGACACTCAACACTTGTATGATTGAAATTATGGTGGCTTTGAAACATTAAAAGATGACGAATTACTCTTTATTATTCGTAGTTTTTAAATCATATCTCGAAAGACTTGATTATTATTTCATGTATAAGGATGTTTACGACCAATAGATCGTTCAAGATAAAAACAAATGTACATACTTCCAACCTCGTTCTCAGATATTGATGTCAAATGGCAGTAAAGAAAATATGGATAATTAAATGTGTTTTATGGAGAAATTTAACAGAAAATATTAAACGGTAGTCGGATATAACTAACTGAAAAATAATGTTTTGTGTGTGTTTTTATGGGATGTTCTCGTTAATCTAGTAACCACGTGATCGATGTACATTATAAGAATTTAGAAAATCTTTGCTGAGGTCTCCTTATATACTGACAGGAAGAAACTGATATTTTTGTTTACGACAAAGAAATGACATAGTAAGATATGAATATCGCTTTAAATGTGCGTAACAATATTTTATCGACTAAATGTTAAATCTAAACGCAAAGTTGTTTACAATCAAAATAGTAGAGAAAGCAATATGTTCATTAAAATATCTTTAATGTAACTTTTTTCTTCTATTGTTAGATATAGCATATATTTTTTTTGAGTTCGAATCCCGTTCAGGCGAGGTGTACTCTACAACATTATGTGATAAAGTTTGTCAGTGACTTGCTGTAGGTCGGTGTTTTCTATGGGTACTCCGGTTTCCTCCACCCATAAAGCTGGCCGCCACGATATAACTGAAATATTGTTGAAAGTGGCATTATGTACCATAACACTAACGTACATGATTTGATCTCATTTGAAGAAATTAATATAGTAAACAAACCACTACCAATTGACAATACTTCAGAACCAATGGAAAATCACAAAATATGAAGCAATTCTTCAGAAGGAGATGCAATTTACAAAAATCTGAAACAAAGAATTATAATCCACCAGAAGAAATGGAAATTCACAAATTCGTAAACAAATCATTGTAATCATATGATGTTTAGTAATAGCCACAAAGAAGTACCTTTTTGTTTGTCGTCACAAAAACCAAACAGACATTGCCATCAAAAGAGGAATATACAGAATCAAAGAAACAAGTTTAGATACACTTACATTCATGTGTCCACTTACAAAGCCGATATCATTATTTTGCAAACATAAACTATGCATCCATGTGATAAGAGCAGTTTGAAGATACGAAAGGGGTAATCAGGTAATCAGAAGCCGTAAATCGAAGGACAGACAGTACAATGGCCAAATGAAAAAGGACAAACAATAATTCCCAAAACAGCAAATGACATGTACTGATATAAAGGTTAAATAACGTATCAAATATCAATTGTCTAGAATTTGCTTTTATTAAAAGAGGCTCAATCACAACATAATTTTTGACGTCATCGGCGTAATAACCATATGACAACACAAAGAACGTCCGTGTCTACTGACAACATCAATGTGCTACTAAAGTTAGCATGATAATGTACGCATAGCAACAGGAAGGTCAATTTGATTGGTTACAGAAATTAAAAATCAGTAATTATCTTTAACCAACATATCCTACCGTTCTATCTAGTAGTCAGTATAACTACGAACATACGTTGACCCTGCTTTGTAATGTCAATGTTTATGGTGGGATTCAATATTGTGATAGTATGTGATCTTTTTGAGTGGAAACGACTCTGTACCTGGTTTTTATCTTGTTTATATCTGTATTGCCGTTGGAGATCCAATTATCATGAGGAGGTTGGAATCTCATTAACTAGCATTACCCCGCCACATCTTAGTACCTGTTCCAACCAAGGGTCTGCGAATCCAACGTCTTATGGACATGTTTCTTTTGTAAGTTCAATGAGTTGAGGTGAGAGGCGATTGTTTCGTTTTGTTGATATTGGTGGAATTGTTGACTATCATTACTTAAGCTTTCTTTCTATAATATATCTTATCAATAATTCCACAATAATTTACGAACTAGTTTGCAAATTGCTCAAGAGATAATGGCTATGTACCGTTGTGAACTGTACGCATTTTGTTTACGGACATTATTTGTGTCGTTGCTTAAAGACGATATTTTAAGAGCTTTACAGATCTCATGTTTGCCTGTTTATTTGTATATATGTCTTCTGATTTTAAATAAAGATTACTTACTTGTTACTTACTTTTTATTTTAAATGTGTCTGTTATTAGTTAAATGTGTCTGTCAGATATCCTCCATCAAAATTTTTGATTTTTCAACTCTATTTACCACCCTACCGCATGACAAATTAAAAACCCGCTTAAAAGAAACAATTCACAAAGCTTTCAGTCATAGAAACTATGGCTCAAAATTTGTTGTGTTAGGCTACAATTCCACATATTTTTCAAACAAAATTCAAAAAGGTAAAAAATGCTACTCCGAAGAACAAGTGATCAGTATGCTGGAGTTCCTCATCGATAACATATTTGTCTCCTTTGGAGGGACACTGTTTCAGCAGGTCGTCGGCATGCCAATGGGTACGAATTGTGCCTCTCTTCTAGCCGATTTATTTTTATTCTCATATGAGTCGGAGTTTCCTCAAAAGCTTGTAAAAGATAAGAAGATTCATGAGGCTAGAGCCTTTAATTTCACATACAGGTATATTGATGACGCTTTATCTATCAATAATTCTAGAATTGCAGAATTTCTTCCATTGATATATCCTCCAGAGCTGGAAGTTAAAGAGACCACAGATACAGCTTCGTCCGCATCATTTTTGGACTTATACCTCGAATTTGACGACAGTGGCCAACTCAGTACTAAAATTTATGATAAACGGAACGACTTCAAATTTAAAATCATAAATTGTCCAAATATGTGCAGCAATATACCAGCTTCTCCTGCATATGGTGCTTACATCTCGCAATTGATTCGTTATGCAAGGGCCAGTAGCAATTATTCTGATTTCCTGAAACGTCATCTTCATCTGAGAAACAGGCTACTGGACCAGGGCTATAAACAGATTCGCCTTATTCGATCTCTTAAAAAGTTCATATTCCGATTCCAAGATCTTGTCGATATATATTCCGTCTCTGCAGAGACGATGATAAACGATGCATTTTCATATAGTGAAAATGTATAAAGATAAGGAAGTCAACAAAAACATAAAATTGTTTTTGACATTTGCTTCACTGGGTTTGACAACTATTTCACCTATTTTGTTCCAGTATTGTGATAAATACTGTTATAGTGACAGCCGGAACCTTTGAGCCGTAATGAAAGCGGGAGGTTTGGCGCTTTAAAATCTGATTCAACCCACCATTTCTTTAGAAATGCCTGTACCAAGTCAGGATCATTGCGGTTTTCAAAGTTTTCCAGTTGTTGACTGATTTTGTCTGTTTATATACTTATGAGTTTTGACTTTCCTTTGTAAGATTGTTCGGAGTTCGATAATTTTGTTATTACCCTCATTAACTTGTTGTTACCAAATATAATTAACGTATTACGGCTTCACAATACAGTGTCTGCATTCATTCTGTTCTAATATTTAAAACAATTTACAAATTATCACAACAATATGAACCACTCCTCTGTCAAACTCTCAAATTCCTAATCACAGACACGTCGATGGCAAAACACATTTATAAAACAATCCCATACTTCTAATATTGTCATAATTCATTTCCGTTGATATTGTTTATTTAATTTGTGTCTCGGAAATCATTTTATGTTCTAATAATGACATTATTTAAGAAAAAAAATTATCTATTGTTGAAGGTATGGTTTATAGCAATTTAATCAGAGGTGTGTTAAAAAATGTCAAATAAGTTAGGACTATTAATAAATAACAGCGATTACAACACATACATACACACTTCAATATGACCTAGTCTCAGTAAACATGTACGTATTGTCCTGTGCTATTTGTTTTAGTTTTGAATATGTACTTCCATGTCAATCTATTACGTGCACATCTCTTTTGACGAGAATACTCTAGGTTCGATCTTTCAATACAATTTTGCACTTTAACCAATAAATATATTTCAAGAGGATATCAGCAAAATAAGACACATATACCAAGATTATCAGTAGCCAAACTCATTATGAGCGCTACCGGGCTTAAGAATCTGTGTTAATTTTATGCTTGCATGGTTGTGCATGTCCTAAATATGCTAACAAAGCCACATATGACGCTTTATGAATAAAAACAATTGGTTTCACACGAGCTTGTTTTTGGCGATCGATATCCGGTATGGAGTCACGTCAGGTGACCTTTCATTCAACTTTCACCATTCAAATATATATGGAAAACCGTAAAAACACATTGACAAATCAGACAACACATCTTAGCGTCTGTTCGATTTGACATTAAACATGGCGATGTCTTTTGCAGAAACTAATTAGAACAAAATTAATTGTAGTTTGAACAAATAAAAGTCGGCATATTGCAATGCCACTGATTTCCTCAAAGAATTGAAGTTCACCAATACAGAAGTATGGCGCTATTGATAACGAGTATTTATGAAAAGAAAGCTTAAACAAACAGTGATTGTCAACAATTCCACCAATATCAACAATCACATCTCACCATAACTCACTGACCACACATAAAGCATATGACGTTGGGAATCGAGGTCCTGGTTTGGAACAGGTACAAAAATATGGCGGGGTTAAACCGATTAATGGTATCACAACCTTCCCCTCTCTAACAGCAATATATATATAAACAATACATATATAAACAATACATATATAAACAATACATGTATAAACAATACATATATAAACAATACATATATAAACAATACATGTATAAACAATACATGTATAAACAATACATGTATAAACAATACATATATAAACAATACATATATAAACAATACATATATAAACAATACATATATAAACAATACATATATAAACAATACATGTATAAACAATACATATATAAACAATACATGTATAAACAATACTAAACAATACATATATAAACAATACTAAACAATACATATATAAACAATACATATATAAACAATACATATATAAACAATACTAAACAATACATATATAAACAATACTAAACAATACATATATAAACAATACATATATAAACAATACATATATAAACAATACATGTATAAACAATACATATATAAACAATACATATATAAACAATACTAAACAATACATGTATAAACAATACATATATAAACAATACATATATAAACAATACATGTATAAACAATACATATATAAACAATACATATATAAACAATACTAAACAATACATATATAAACAATACTAAACAATACATATATAAACAATACATATATAAACAATACATATATAAACAATACTAAACAATACATATATAAACAATACTAAACAATACATATATAAACAATACATATATAAACAATACATATATAAACAATACATGTATAAACAATACATGTATAAACAATACATATATAAACAATACATATATAAACAATACATGTATAAACAATACATATATAAACAATACATATATAAACAATACTAAGCAATACATATATAAACAATACATATATAAACAATACATATATAAACAATTTGACATTAAACATGGCGATGTCTTTTGCAGAAACTAATTAGAACAAAATTAATTGTAGTTTGAACAAATAAAAGTCGGCATATTGCAATGCCACTGATTTCCTCAAAGAATTGAAGTTCACCAATACAGAAGTATGGCGCTATTGATAACGAGTATTTATGAAAAGAAAGCTTAAACAAACAGTGATTGTCAACAATTCCACCAATATCAACAATCACATCTCACCATAACTCACTGACCACACATAAAGCATATGACGTTGGGAATCGAGGTCCTGGTTTGGAACAGGTACAAAAATATGGCGGGGTTAAACCGATTAATGGTATCACAACCTTCCCCTCTCTAACAGCAATATATATATAAACAATACATATATAAACAATACATATATAAACAATACATATATAAACAATACATATATAAACAATACATATATAAACAATACATATATAAACAATACATGTATAAACAATACATGTATAAACAATACATATATAAACAATACTAAACAATACATATATATATATAAACAATACATATATAAACAATACATGTATAAACAATACATGTATAAACAATACATATATAAACAATACATGTATAAAC
Organism: Bathymodiolus septemdierum; assembly: GCA_963383655.1. Lineage (NCBI taxonomy): Eukaryota > Metazoa > Mollusca > Bivalvia > Mytilida > Modiolidae > Bathymodiolus > Bathymodiolus septemdierum. Next base: position 7,598,904 of record OY726522.1, on the reverse strand, counting down.
AATACATATATAAACAATACATGTATAAACAATACTAAACAATACATATATAAACAATACTAAACAATACATATATAAACAATACATATATAAACAATACATGTATAAACAATACATATATAAACAATACATGTATAAACAATACATATATAAACAATACTAAACAATACATATATAAACAATACTAAACAATACATGTATAAACAATACATATATAAACAATACATATATAAACAATACATGTATAAACAATACATATATAAACAATACATATATAAACAATACTAAACAATACATATATAAACAATACTAAACAATACATATATAAACAATACATATATAAACAATACATATATAAACAATACTAAACAATACATATATAAACAATACATATATAAACAATACATGTATAAACAATACATATATAAACAATACATATATAAACAATACATATAAAAACAATACATATATAAACAATACATATATAAACAATACATATATAAACAATACATATATAAACAATACATGTATAAACAATACATATATAAACAATACATATATAAACAATACATGTATAAACAATACTAAACAATACATATATAAACAATACTAAACAATACATATATAAACAATACATATATAAACAATACATGTATAAACAATACATATATAAACAATACATATATAAACAATACATATATAAACAATACATGTATAAACAATACATATATAAACAATACATATATAAACAATACATGTATAAACAATACTAAACAATACATATATAAACAATACTAAACAATACATATATAAACAGTACATATATAAACAATACATATATAAACAATACATGTATAAACAATACATGTATAAACAATACATGTATAAACAATACATGTATAAACAATACATATATAAACAATACATATATAAACAATACATATATAAACAATACTAAACAATACATATATAAACAATACATATATAAACAATACATATATAAACAATACATATATAAACAATACATATATAAACAATACATATATAAACAATACATATATAAACAATACATATATAAACAATACATATATAAACAATACATATATAAACAATACATATATAAACAATACATATATAAACAATACATGTATAAACAATACATGTATAAACAATACATATATAAACAGTACATATATAAACAATACATATATAAACAATACATATATAAACAATACATATATAAACAATACATGTATAAACAATACATATATAAACAATACATGTATAAACAATACATATATAAACAATACATGTATAAACAATACATATATAAACAATACATATATAAACAATACTAAACAATACATGTATAAACAATACTAAACAATACATGTATAAACAATACATATATAAACAATACATGTATAAACAATACATATATAAACAATACATGTATAAACAATACATATATAAACAATACATATATAAACAATACTAAACAATACATATATAAACAATACATATATAAACAATACATATATAAACAATACATATATAAACAATACATATATAAACAATACATATATAAACAATACATATATAAACAATACATATATAAACAATACATATATAAACAATACATATATAAACAATACATATATAAACAATACATGTATAAACAATACATGTATAAACAATACATATATAAACAGTACATATATAAACAATACATATATAAACAATACATATATAAACAATACATATATAAACAATACATGTATAAACAATACATATATAAACAATACATGTATAAACAATACATATATAAACAATACATGTATAAACAATACATATATAAACAATACATGTATAAACAATACATGTATAAACAATACATATATAAACAATACATATATAAACAATACATGTATAAACAATACATGTATAAACAATACATGTATAAACAATACATGTATAAACAATACATATATAAACAATACATATATAAACAATACTAAACAATACATATATAAACAATACATATATAAACAATACATATATAAACAATACATATATAAACAATACATATATAAACAATACATATATAAACAATACATATATAAACAATACATGTATAAACAATACATGTATAAACAATACATATATAAACAATACATATATAAACAATACATATATAAACAATACATATATAAACAATACATATATAAATAATACACATATAAACAATACATATATAAACAAACTCGAAAACATCACATACTACCGAAAACAATGAAAGACAACATGAACATGGACCACTACAATAACAGGGTAATCAATGCTCGTTAGTTTACTGACTACTAGCTAGGAAGGAAGAATCTGTTGGTTAAAGACAACATAAACATGGACAGTACAATAACAGGGTAATCAATGCTCGTTAGTTTACTGACTACTAGCTAGGAAGGAAGAATCTGTTGGTTAAAGACAACATAAACATGGACAGTACAATAACAGGGTAATCAATGCTCGTTAGTTTACTGACTACTAGCTAGGAAGGAAGAATCTGTTGGTTAAAGACAACATAAACATGGACAGTACAATAACAGGGTAATCAATGCTCGTTAGTTTACTGACTACTAGCTAGGAAGGAAGAATCTGTTGGTTAAAGACAACATAAACATGGACAGTACAATAACAGGGTAATCAATGCTCGTTAGTTTACTGACTACTAGCTAGGAAGGAAGACTCTGTTGGTTAAAGACCATTACTCTTATGACAAAAATTATAACTGATACTTCTAACAGATTTAATATCAATTAATCATGAAAATCATGGAGACATGGAGACTTTGTTGATTCAAAAGAGATGGAGATGGCTTGGTCATGTTCTACGTAAACCATCTGAAGATATGACAAAGGTAGCCCTAAGATGGACACCAGAAGGGAAAAGAAAAAGAGGAAGACCAAAACCAACATGGAGGCACACCATCGAAAATGAAATAAAGAAAAGAGGATACACATGGGGCACAATAGAAAAAAAAACTAACAACAGAAAAGAGTGGAGGAAACTTGTCCTGGCTCTATGTGCCATGAGGCATAGCAAGGACTAGGAAGAAGAATCATGAACATCTAAAGAAATGAATTGTCTTTGTGGAAGACCTGAATAAATAGGTCATCAAACTGTTGGAATCAAATATTGAAGATAGTAATACAATAATAATGAAATATAGCAGTACTAATTTAATTGCTAACTATACCAGCAGGATTATCAGTATTTCTAGCCAACTAACCCTGCCAAAGCACATGACTTTGACCGCTTTATTTAACCTCCGTGTTTTAGTGATACATCTAGTATCCTGACGTACACCCATGACTCTGTGAAAAGACTAAATACGGAAATGTAACGATTCTGTTTTTGTGTTTTTGTGATACATCTTGCATTTTAACTAACACCTACAGCACGTTGGAGAGAAGAAATACGGAAAAGTAACAATTCTTTGCTTTGTTCTGTCATATTACGTCAAATTACGAAGTCTTTGATCTTCCCTTTCTTAATTGACTATGAACATTACGTAAGTATCCATATATAGCATTACAAAGATGATTGATCAGATGTTTTATCAAACATATCTCAGTTCACTCTTTTGTAATATCAGTCGTTGAAAGAAGATTTCCATACACATTGTAATATGACCCAGATTTGCAAATTTCTAATATTCAAACGATTTACTTCAGAGTTTAATAATTCAATCATTTAAAGTATGTTCCCACATAATTATAGCAGACTCGTTAAGCATTATTTTCTCTAAAAACACAATTGCTAATAGTGGTGTTTACTTGATAAACCTCATTTGGTTAGAAAACACTTGGACTTTTTATAGTCAAGTTGTGGAGCCTTTCAAGAGAACATCGGCATTACAATTGATTGTTTTATATTCATAGAATTTATCGTGCGCACTAACTTTGATATCTACGTTTTTATTATTATCCAAAGCATTTTTTGGGACCGTCATGGTCGTTATCGTAGTTGGATTTATAACTACCTATGTAAGCTCAAACACCACTCAGGTGAGATGTACTCTATACAACATTATGTGATGAAGTTTATCAGTGACTTGCGACAGGTCGGTGGTTTCTCCGGGTACTCCAGTTTCTTCCACCACGATATAACTGAAATATTGTTGAAATTGGTGTTGAACACCACCCCATGGGATTTTTAGTATGATCTTCTTATTTCACTCTTTGATGTACAGATTGTATATTGTCAATGAACGATACTTAATTCAGTGAATACTTAACTATCGATTACAAGCATCCAAATTATTTGGAAACTAAATGCACGACGGATAGCCTCGAATCAAGGAAATACAATTTCACACACCAAATATAATCAGAACATTAAAGTAACAGAAGTAACAACAGGCTAAGAACCGATTCACACTCATATTAGTGTATCATGTAATAATACTCATATTAGTGTATTATGTCACACTCATATTAGTGTATCATGTCATACTCATATTAGTGTATCATGTCATACTCATATTAGTGTACCATGTCACACTCATTTGAATGAATCCTGCCACATTCATATTAGTGTATCATGTGATACTCATATTAGTGTATCATGTCACACTTATATTAGTGTATCATGTCACACTCATATTAGAGTATCATGTCACACTTATATTAGTGTATCATGTCACACTCATATTAGTGTATCATGTCATACTCATATTATTGTATCATGTCACACTCATATTAGAGTATCATGTCACACGTATATTAGTGTATAATGTGATACTCATATTAGTGTATCATGTCACACTCATATTAGTGTATCATGTCACACTCATTTGAGTGAATCGTGCCACATTCATATTAGTGTATTATGTCATACTCATATTAGTGTATCATGTGATACTCATATTAGTGTATCATGTGATACTCATATTAGTGTATCATGTGATACTCATATTAGTGTATCATGTCACACTCATATTAGTGTATCATGTCATACTCATATTAGTGTATCATGTCATACTCATATTAGTGTATCATGTCACACGTATATTAGTGTATAATGTGATACTCATATTAGTGTATCATGTCACACTCATATTAGTGTATCATGTCACACTCATTTGAGTGAATCGTGCCACATTCATATTAGTGTATCATGTGATACTCATATTAGTGTATCATGTGATACTCATATTAGTGTATCATGTGATACTCATATTAGTGTATCATGTCACACTCATATTAGTGTATCATGTCATACTCATATTAGTGTATCATGTCATACTCATATTAGTGTATCATGTCACACTCATATTAGTGCATCATGTCACACTCATTTGAGTGAATCGTGCCACATTCATATTAGTGTATTATGTCACACTCATATTAGTGTATCATGCCACATTCATATTAGTGTATCATGTCACACTCATATTAGTGTATCATGTCACACTCATATTAGTGTATCATGTCACACTCATATTAGTGTAACATGTCACACTCATATTAGTGTATCATGTGATACTCATATTAGTGTATCATGTCACACTCATTTGAGTGAATCGTGCCACATTCATATTAGTGTATTATGTCATACTCATATTAGAGCATCATGTCACACTCATTTGACAGCTTTTCCGTGTAGAAAAAGGGTGAAAATCGGGATTTTTCCAGTGACCTATTTCAAGCATCTCGTCGCCTAAAAATATGGCGGGGAAAAAACCTCTCTATATTTAACTGACACAATCACATCCCCCTTAGCCAATCACATCAAAGATGGTAAAAATAAACTCTAAAATTAGTAAGGAATCCCATACAAAACATCAAATCCCAGCATGCTTAGCGAAAAACTATATTTTGACCTCAAAAGGCAGACACCATTTCAGTGTATTTTCGAAGGAAAAATAGCGATATTTCTATTTGTTTCAGGTTTATATCTGCAAGCATGATATCTGTAGATTGTTCTCATGTATTTTAATATTGCATTCGTTTCAATTCCAGTATTTTAGATGTGAATGTTGACTTACATATTGGAAAAATTCCAAGATATAAACATCATTTGAACCACACATCCATGTCGTCATGTCAGATTTCCAACGTGACCCCTCATTTTTTCCATACTGATTGTTACATGTATTTGTAGGAGATGTGAAAGTGCATTAAACTTCATTTTTGAAATTTAAAGCAGGTGAACCTGATGAGGCATCAGATGCAAAGAGAGCATGCACAGATAATGAAGATAACAAATGTTTTTTTTAATCTAATTTCAGCCTTTGCTCAAACCAATCTAATCATAGAACTGAAATAGACTGTTTATCTTTTCAGCAAGAAATTAGGGACGGACCATTTAACTTCCAGGAGGGGGGGTTATGGTTTTTTTCTAAACAAATATTCTGATTCCCAATGTTACTGAAAAAAATATTCTGATTTTGGTGGAGGGAAAAAAAATCTGTTTCAAGAGTTTTTGTCATATAACTTAATGTAAACTTTTGGAAAAAAAATTTGCACCCTGTGCGACAAAAAAAAAAAAATATTATAACTCATGTTGTCCGGGAAAAAAAAATCTGAATGAAGCAAAAAACCATAACCCCCCCCCCCCCCCCCCCCCTTGCAAGTTAAATGGTCGGTCCCTTAATGTTTTAATTTCAGAGAAGTTTTCACAGTAAGATGATACCTTTTCTTCTTCACTTTGTCATTCTCATTACAACAAATTTATTAACAATTCACAGTTCAGTGCATTGTTTGTGAGAAAAATTGTCGCAGTAATGATATCATATGGTTTTTAAAACTGTAGGCGAGGAAAAGAGAGACTTGTTTTTGAAGTATTTCAGTTTTAATAAAAATATAGAGAATGATCGATTTAGATGTTGTCCCTATTGTTATAATTCTTTTAACTTTTTCTCTAGATCTGTTGCAGCAGAGGAGAAATTGGCTCAAACCTCTTCATACTTGCAGGATTGTTTAAGTAAACAGTTGTTTATTGAAAAACATTAAGTTACAGGCCAGAATGTTGACATCTATACTTTTCAGATGATATTGCAGTTTGTCGTCAAAGCTTTTGAAGAAGAGAGTTCTTTACTTTTACCTGAAGTTTATGACAGATATAAACTTCTCTTACATAAAAATGACCTCAACATTGTTATTGACAGTGATAAAGATATGTCCAAATTGTTACACTTCACTCAATTGATATTTAATATGTTAAAATCTGTTCTTGGCAGAGCTTTATTGTGTTATGTACCAAAAAAGAAAAACCTTGGGTCGTCTGATATACAGAAATGATGCAGATGTTTTAGGAAGTTGCCATTCACTATTTTTGGCAAATCATCGCTCATCAAACCAAATTGCCCTGATGGAGAAAGAAAACTTAAAATTAACAAGTAAAATTTCTTCTCTTATTACAGATGATTTAAAGAAGAACACAAAGCATGAAAGTCTTGAACATGCAGCACAAATTTTGAGAAATGTTATTAAATTGTATGTTTCAGACAGAATAAAGACTGACAGATTACCAGATATTGACAATTTTAATTGTAGAGATGAGATTTTTAAGATCCATCCTTTCTTGTGGAATTTTTTATTCAGATTTGTTGACAAGATTACAATTATTATGATAATGCTGCTTTGAAATATTGTATTAAATGTTACACAATTAAATAATCAAATTACCACAGGATTGTTTTCATATGCTGACTAGATGTTAATATAATGATATTTTAGTATCCCCTCACCTATGAAGTTGTAAAGTAATACAACCTCCTATCTGTGCATCCATCCACAGGGACTCGGATAACTATTTCTCACAAATATGCGCTCTCGGGCAATTTGATTTTTTCTACGAGATTGTCATTGCCCGAGAGGGGTTATAAAAAAACAATAGCCGAGAACAAAATATAAACCAGGGAAGCACAGAAACAAACCAACAACAACCAACCGATATAACACAAAATATCACAAACGCACATGAACAACTCAAACTCCCGAATAATCTAAAGTGAACTCGGGTGATCCGGAAGGGTAAGCAATTCCTGCCTATTGCAATACATCTATTTGTGTCCATCATCAAGTCTGGTAGGACTCTAATCCGGAGAAGGGCAAAGGATCTAAAACAGCCTTAGATCATTTGTCATCTGGGTGCTGTCAACCAGCTCATGATGTCTGCTGTAGAATTTGTTTTCTAATTTTAAGAGCGCTTGGAAGGCCCATGGGATATCATGATAACCACTGAAAAAAACCAAAGTAACTTTGCAAAGAAGAGTTATGATTCAAAATTTATCTAATCTTACAAAAAAGTTGCCTTTGAGGTCCCTTACAATGTAAGGTGCTGTGTCAATAGAAATAATTGAAATTATATGGATCTGCAATGTTATGGGATTTTTCTTCAAATTTGGAAAGCAGATTGAAGAAAACATAGGATTCAATATTTAACCAAACTTGCATATATATCAGTCACAAGATGCTGTGAACAGAAATAGGTGAAATCAGAGATATAATAACTGAAATTCGGTAATTTGCAGCTGAAATGATATATGGTTTTGGTTTCTTTAAAGTCAATTATTTAAAATTTTCACTCAAGTTTGTTAATTATTACTTTATCACAAACTTTTTCTGGCCCAGTCTGAGCAAATTCTTTCCAACTTCTCCATTTTGTACTTTCCCACCAGGCATGAATAAAGTTTTTTTTGTTAAACAAAATTTATTAATATGATTTTGACAAAAACACTATGGAAGCAATTTTTTTTTTTATTTTTTTTTTTTAAAAAGTTTTTTATTTTTTAAACAAAATTTATTAATATGATTTTGACAACACTAATTTTCACTCAAGTTTGTTAATTATTACTTTATCACAAACTTTTTCTGGCCCAGTCTGAGCAAATTCTTTCCAACTTCTCCATTTTGTACTTTCCCACCAGGCATGAATAAAGTTTTTTTTGTTAAACAAAATTTATTAACATGATTTTGACAAAAACACTATGGAAGCAATTTTTTTTTTAATTTTTTGTTTAAAAGAAGTTTTTTATTTTTTAAACAAAATTTATTAATATGATTTTGACAACACTAATTTTCACCCAAGTTTGTTAATTTTTACTTTATCACAAACTTTTTCTGGCCCAGTCTGAGCAAATTCTTTCCAACTTATCCATTTTGTGCTTTCACACCAGCCCAGGCATGAATAAGTTTTTTTTTTTTAGCATAACTTATTAATATGATTTTGACAACAACACTATGGAAGCAATTTTCACTTAATTCTGACCTTATCCACAAACTTTCTTTACACAGTCTGTACATTCTTTCCATATTTTTTAAAAGATATTTATTTACATTTCGGCCTTGAAAAATATATGTTCGAGTTCTTAAAACTACAGTAATGTTAGTCATCTGGAAAGGAAAATCCCGAGAGTACCCGAAAAGCACTTCATTTACGCCGCCTCGTCGCAATTTTCATCTTGACGGGTGCTGATTATAACTGACACAATCGTATCCCCGTTGATAAACCTTGCAACTTTCTGGATATATGTCACCCACGATAATAAATTGTGTAATAAAAGTAAGAAATTTACCAGCATATTCAATAATAAATTAAACAAAAGATGTTTTCTGGTGTCGAACAGGGTTGAGAAATCTTGAAGGTCCATTTTATGAGAGTCATTACTTGTATGAAAGTAAGAATACCGATGCAAAATTTAAACATTTACGTTCCCGAATGTCCGTAGAAATGATCCTTTCAACAAAATATTACAAATAACCATAATCGAAGCTACAAAGCAACAAATTCCTGAGGCCGTCCTCTGACATCCATCACGTCAATATTTACGTCTAAAATCACGTGACAAAAAACGTCAAGTGAACTCTCCTGTGTCACTGGCTTCCCGGCTGCTATACGCAATGAATTCGAAGAAAGATTGGGACAACGGGGTTAACCCCGTTGGTATCTTCAAACTCTTCCTAACAATCTTTTACTGCCATTGCAAATATATGGAGAGCTGTGTATGGACGAAATGCAATGCGCTTACTCTTTTTCCGAAATCTACAAAGAGGTCTTTAACGTGCAGCTCCAAGCTAATTATCACCAATAATAATACAATTTTTTTTAAAATGAGATTTCTATTTTTTTCACAATAACAAGAATTACCAGTGTTTTTTAAAAGATTAAATCTGACACAAAGGAATTTGCAATATGAATATTTGCTTGTTTGTAGTATGTTTTCCATGTAAAATAATCCAACTGATCATACACAATGGGAAAATATCATGTAATTGAAGTTATTAATTGTTTCTTGGTAAATTTCATGATCGGTTCATTTAGAATTTATCCAGTCTTGTTATTTTCATAAAATCACAATTCTTTGGCATAGTATTTTTGTTTATTGAATATTGTTGCTATCTACACAGGTCTAAATGACAATTGTCCATCTATTTGTTGCATACACATACGATTTGCTTTTTTGAAATGAATATCCTTCACTAGTTTGTTATAAATTTTCTTCCTGTGAGAAGTCCAGTTCACATATTCCTGCAAACGCTTCTGTAGATCTACATCATTCGGGAAGGGCGACTCCTAAAATTGAAGGAAACAAATCTATGATTGTGACATTATGAGAAAAAAAAACAAAAAGAACCATCTAAAGGGAAAAAAAATTTATGCTGAATATGTGGTAAATACATTTAACTACGACTATTATTAGAACTCGTGTTGTACACTATACTGTTATTTGATTCTGTTTATTAGAACTCGTGTTGTACACTATACTGTTATTTGATTCTGTTTATTAGAACTCGTGTTGTACACTATACTGTTATTTGATTCTGTTTATTGGAACTCGTGTTGTACACTATACTGTTATTTGATTCTGTTTATTAGAACTCGTGTTGTACACTATACTGTTATTTGATTCTGTTTATTAGAACTCGTGTTGTACACTATACTGTTATTTGATTCTGTTTATTAGAACTCGTGTTGTACACTATACTGTTATTTGATTCTGTTTATTAGAACTCGTGTTGTACACTACTGTTATTTGATTCTGTTTATTAGAACTCGTGTTGTACACTATACTGTTATTTGATTCTGTTTATTAGAACTCGTGTTGTACACTATACTGTTATTTGATTCTGTTTATTAGAACTCGTGTTGTACACTATACTGTTATTTGATTCTGTTTATTAGAACTCGTGTTGTACACTATACTGTTATTTGATTCTGTTTATTAGAACTCGTGTTGTACACTACTGTTATTTGATTCTGTTTATTAGAACTCGTGTTGTACACTATACTGTTATTTGATTCTGTTTATTAGAACTCGTGTTGTACACTATACTGTTATTTGATTCTGTTTATTAGAACTCGTGTTGTACACTATACTGTTATTTGATTCTGTTTATTAGAACTCGTGTTGTACACTATACTGTTATTTGATTCTGTTTATTAGAACTCGTGTTGTACACTATACTGTTATTTGATTCTGTTTATTAGAACTCGTGTTGTACACTATACTGTTATTTGATTCTGTTTATTAGAACTCGTGTTGTACACTATACTGTTATTTGATTCTGTTTATTAGAACTCGTGTTGTACACTATACTGTTATTTGATTCTGTTTATTAGAACTCGTGTTGTACACTATACTGTTATTTGATTCTGTTTATTAGAACTCGTGTTGTACACTATACTGTTATTTGATTCTGTTTATTAGAACTCGTGTTGTACACTATACTGTTATTTGATTCTGTTTATTAGAACTCGTGTTGTACACTATACTGTTATTTGATTCTGTTTATTAGAACTCGTGTTGTACACTATACTGTTATTTGATTCTGTTTATTAGAACTCGTGTTGTACACTATACTGTTATTTGATTCTGTTTATTAGAACTCGTGTTGTACACTATACTGTTATTTGATTCTGTTTATTAGAACTCGTGTTGTACACTATACTGTTATTTGATTCTGTTTATTAGAACTCGTGTTGTACACTATACTGTTATTTGATTCTGTTTATTAGAACTCGTGTTGTACACTATACTGTTATTTGATTCTGTTTATTAGAACTCGTGTTGTACACTATACTGTTATTTGATTCTGTTTATTAGAACTCGTGTTGTACACTATACTGTTATTTGATTCTGTTTATTAGAACTCGTGTTGTACACTATACTGTTATTTGATTCTGTTTATTAGAACTCGTGTTGTACACTATACTGTTATTTGATTCTGTTTATTAGAACTCGTGTTGTACACTATACTGTTATTTGATTCTGTTTATTAGAACTCGTGTTGTACACTATACTGTTATTTGATTCTGTTTATTAGAACTCGTGTTGTACACTATACTGTTATTTGATTCTGTTTATTAGAACTCGTGTTGTACACTATACTGTTATTTGATTCTGTTTATTAGAACTCGTGTTGTACACTATACTGTTATTTGATTCTGTTTATTAGAACTCGTGTTGTACACTATACTGTTATTTGATTCTGTTTATTAGAACTCGTGTTGTACACTATACTGTTATTTGATTCTGTTTATTAGAACTCGTGTTGTACACTATACTGTTATTTGATTCTGTTTATTAGAACTCGTGTTGTACACTATACTGTTATTTGATTCTGTTTATTAGAACTCGTGTTGTACACTATACTGTTATTTGATTCTGTTTATTAGAACTCGTGTTGTACACTATACTGTTATTTGATTCTGTTTATTAGAACTCGTGTTGTACACTATACTGTTATTTGATTCTGTTTATTAGAACTCGTGTTGTACACTATACTGTTATTTGATTCTGTTTATTAGAACTCGTGTTGTACACTATACTGTTATTTGATTCTGTTTATTAGAACTCGTGTTGTACACTATACTGTTATTTGATTCTGTTTATTAGAACTCGTGTTGTACACTATACTGTTATTTGATTCTGTTTATTAGAACTCGTGTTGTACACTATACTGTTATTTGATTCTGTTTATTAGAACTCGTGTTGTACACTATACTGTTATTTGATTCTGTTTATTAGAACTCGTGTTGTACACTATACTGTTATTTGATTCTGTTTATTAGAACTCGTGTTGTACACTATACTGTTATTTGATTCTGTTTATTAGAACTCGTGTTGTACACTATACTGTTATTTGATTCTGTTTATTAGAACTCGTGTTGTACACTATTAGACTGTGTACACTATATTGTTATTTGATTCTGTTATTAGAATTGTGTTGTACACTAACTGTTATTTGATTCTGTTTATTAGAACTCGTGTTGTACACTATACTGTATTTGATTCTGTTTAATTAGAACTCGTGTTGTACACTATACTGTTATTTGATTCTGTTCATTAGAACTCGTGTTGTACACTATACTGTTATTTGATTCTGTTCATTACACTATACTGTTATTTGATTCTGTTTATTAGAACTCGTGTTGTACACTATACTGTTATTTGATTCTGTTTATTAGAACTCGTGTTGTACACTATACTGTTATTTGATTCTGTTTATTAGAACTCGTGTTGTACACTATACTGTTATTTGATTCTGTTTATTAGAACTCGTGTTGTACACTATACTGTTATTTGATTCTGTTTATTAGAACTCGTGTTGTACACTATACTGTTATTTGATTCTGTTTATTAGAACTCGTAGAACTCGTGTTGTACACTATACTGTTATTTGATTCTGTTTATTAGAACTCGTGTTGTACACTATACTGTTATTTGATTCTGTTTATTAGAACTCGTGTTGTACACTATACTGTTATTTGATTCTGTTTATTAGAACTCGTGTTGTACACTATACTGTTATTTGATTCTGTTTATTAGAACTCGTGTTGTACACTATACTGTTATTTGATTCTGTTTATTAGAACTCGTGTTGTACACTATACTGTTATTTGATTCTGTTTATTAGAACTCGTGTTGTACACTATACTGTTATTTGATTCTGTTTATTAGAACTCGTGTTGTACACTATACTGTTATTTGATTCTGTTTATTAGAACTCGTGTTGTACACTATACTGTTATTTGATTCTGTTTATTAGAACTCGTGTTGTACACTATACTGTTATTTGATTCTGTTTATTAGAACTCGTGTTGTACACTATACTGTTATTTGATTCTGTTTATTAGAACTCGTGTTGTACACTATACTGTTATTTGATTCTGTTTATTAGAACTCGTGTTGTACACTATACTGTTATTTGATTCTGTTTATTAGAACTCGTGTTGTACACTATACTGTTATTTGATTCTGTTTATTGGAACTCGTGTTGTACACTATACTGTTATTTGATTCTGTTTATTGGAACTCGTGTTGTACACTATACTGTTATTTGATTCTGTTTATTAGAACTCGTGTTGTACACTATACTGTTATTTGATTCTGTTTATTGGAACTCGTGTTGTACACTATACTGTTATTTGATTCTGTTTATTGGAACTCGTGTTGTACACTATACTGTTATTTGATTCTGTTTATTAGAACTCGTGTTGTACACTATACTGTTATTTGATTCTGTTTATTAGAACTCGTGTTGTACACTATACTGTTATTTGATTCTGTTTATTAGAACTCGTGACGTGTTGTACACTATACTGTTATTTGATTCTGTTTATTAGAACTCGTGTTGTACACTATACTGTTATTTGATTCTGTTTATTAGAACTCGTGTTGTACACTATACTGTTATTTGATTCTGTTTATTAGAACTCGTGTTGTACACTATACTGTTATTTGATTCTGTTTATTAGAACTCGTGTTGTACACTATACTGTTATTTGATTCTGTTTATTAGAACTCGTGTTGTACACTATACTGTTATTTGATTCTGTACATTAGAACTCGTGTTGTACACTATACTGTTATTTGATTCTGTTTATTGGAACTCGTGTTGTACACTATACTGTTATTTGATTCTGTTTATTAGAACTCGTGTTGTACACTATACTGTTATTTGATTCTGTTTATTGGAACTCGTGTTGTACACTATACTGTTATTTGATTCTGTTTATTAGAACTCGTGTTGTACACTATACTGTTATTTGATTCTGTTTATTTATCACTGTTGGTGTCCATTCGGATTCTGATTTTCAATATGTGCCCTCTAATTGGTATTTTCCACTAGTAGAGCTGGAACTACTTATCATCGCAGAGCGCTCCTGGTTATTAGTTTGGTTCGGGTTTTCTGTGTTTTGTAGATGACTTTTGTGTTGTCTTTGTCTTTCTCGCTTGGTCATTGTATTGGCTGTCCTTCTTCAGTATATGGCATCTGATAACCCTTTGGTATCTTCAAACTTTTCCTTATGTTTCACTGATGTTGCTTTGTCTATCATGATTGTGATTTCGTGTATTGTTCTCTCTAATAAGTGTTTGATGTTTATTTATCTATCCGGATTATAATTTTGACACATTGCCATAAAAATATATACCCGGATTATGATTTTGACACATTGCCATATAAATATCTACCCGGATTATAATTTTGACACATTGCCATAAAAATATCTACCCGGATTATGATTTTGACACATTGCCATATAAATATCTACCAGGATTATGATTTTGATACATTGCCATATAAATATCTACCCGGATTATGATTTTGACACATTGCCATATAAATATCTACCAGGATTATGATTTTGATACATTGCCTTATAAATATCTACCCGGATTATGATTTTGACACATTGCCATATAAATATCTACCCAGATTATGATTTTGACACATTGCCATATAAATATCTACCCGGATTATGATTTTAACACATTGCCATATAAATATCTACCCGGATTATGATTTTGACACATTGCCATATAAATATCTACCCAGATTATGATTTTGACACATTAACATATAAATATCTACCCGGATTATGATTTTAACACATTGCCATATAAATATCTACCCGGATTGTGATTTTGACACATTGCCATATAAATATTTACCCGGATTATGATTTTGACACATTGCCATATAAATATCTACCCGAATACATTTATGTGGGAACTCATTCTCTTCGCTATTAGGTAAACTACCATTACCACAGTCCTTAGTAGTACTACGCCAGTTATGATCTGCTGGAAATTAATTGTAATGTAATGTTTTCGATTTTTCATAAAAAAATCCATCTATCTATATAAATATCAACACAAAGACATTAATGTGGGAACACATTATCTTCGTTATTTGGTAAAGAAGTTATTCATTATGAAGAAATAAACTCACAATTTTATTAATGTTTCTCAGCGCTTCATCACTACATTTTTCTAAGAAAAACTTTTTGGAGATCATGATGCATTCTGCACCGTTACTGGCAAGAATAAGACTGGGTTGATCAGCGTATAAAGCACTCGTCAAACCCTAAAAGTAAAATAAAAACAGCTTAGAAATAAAACTACTTGACTGGGTTGCACAAATCTCAATTAAATTTAAGTCTAAATTAAACCCTAAGTGTAAATTAATTTCATGTACATTTCAAGTAGATTTAAGTGTCATTTAAGTTTTAATTGACTCCTAAATTTAATTGAGGTTTGTGCAACCCAGTCCTGATTATTACGAGACAGTTTACACAGTGTTGATCAACAATTCCACCTATATTAACAAAGCGAAAAATCACCTAGCTCTCACCTCAACTCATTGAAGAGAGAAAAGACCACGTCACATGACTCTGAAAATCCAGGTCCTGGATTGGAATGTGCATGTGTTTCAGTTCTTTAAGATATTCATTATTGGACTTGTAGATTTGTGAATATTTAGTCCTAACCTAATGTAATACTTTGTTTGTGTCCTGTAATTAAGTCCTGATCTCAGGCAAACCGGAAGCCGTTAATGGCGTACTATCGACAGAAGCTGACAATATTTTTTTTTGTTTTTTTGTTTTTGCTGAATGCTGGTCAGTTCGTGCTTAATTGGAATAAAACATTATCGTTCAACATGTAAACGATAAAATGTCTGACAATTGGTTGAACATCCGGTAATTGACATCATATACCAAAGCCAGTAAAGGGAACACTTTCTGTCTGTAACCATATATCAGCGGTATATTTAATATTGTGTTCAATTTCAGTGACCAATTATATATATATATATAACACACTAAGTATGTCAAACTGTAAGGAACCATCGCTTGTACATGCTGACCACAAACAAGGTTGAAAGAAAATAGTTTATTAAGAAGTTTGTTTTAAATGCGAAATATATACAATGATTAGAAAAAATATACTTTTATGAAAAGAAAGTTTAGACATCGATCAATTTTACCAATATCAACAAAACGAACAACCACACATCACCTCGACCAATTGAACACAAAATTAATAGACCACAACACAAATGTGGAGGAGGTAGAACTCTAACGACAAGACAGATATAAACGAACAATAAAAATCATGCACTAATTCGCTACCACTTACAACCATATACTACAACAAAAAGGAATGACAACAAGCATACATTTTAGTGGAACAAACGGGTAATCAAATAACACTAACACATACAAGTCCAAGCTGTAACAAGTTTTGTTAATACATCCACTGGTCCTGATTCAACACCTACATTATAAAACTATAACACTTCTGTTTGATAGATCATCGTATTACACGATTGAATGCATTGAAGCAACACCCTGCCACATGAGAACCAGTATCGTGTGTTAAGGTCATAGGTTACGTCTAAATCAGCTAAACAGAGTGTGCCATTGCAAAACATGGAACTTACTGAAATCGTCTTACATTCACTGGTGTTCAAAGAATATGTATGCAAATACATGGATCTGATTCATCAATTATTAGTAAGTAAAATCATCCACAAAAAACAAAAAAAAACACGAAAACTTTCGATGAAGGATTTATTTTTAATAATAATCATAACGTTTTAATACAAAATTAACACCAAGTAATTAATTAGATCATGAGCATGATAATAATTCTGCTTGATATGATTGAGCGAATGTATAACATCATGGGGAAAACACCATGACGCGTATTGTCTGTCATTATTACATGAATTTTCATGACAAGAAATCTTGAAATCGAAAAATGTGAAAAGTGTTTAGTGTGCTTCAATAAAAAACAATGTAAACAAAACATGTTTTTCCTCAGGGAACCAACTGAATTCGTGCTTAATAGATACCACTCTATATAATGATGCTTACAATGCGTAGCTATTAGTAAGAGAAATCATTACTGATAATCGAGGTATTCACTTAAAAACAACCCGTCAGGTCTAATAGCAATCAAATTCTGGTCTGTCCCTTAATTTAAAATTGATGAACGTCTCTATGTGATAAGTAGACCCTTAGCTTGAGATCTAATGCTGACTTTATTGTCCCAGATCGAGATTGTCAACATCTCCAATATTTGTTATCCATTATTGGGTTAGGGTTATGGTTGTGGTGTTTAACGCCACTTTCAACAATATTTCAGTTATATAGTGTAAATCCAACTACCGTACGGTCACGACCACGACCATCCCTCCATATTTGGAAATACACAAATAAGATAATTTCATTTATTAAAGAATGCAGTATACATATAATAAAGGGGTTGGTGTTATGGAGTTTAACGCCACTTTCAACAATATTTCAGTTATATCGTTGCGGTAAGTTTTATTGGAGGATGAAACCGGAGTACCCAGAGAAAACTGCCGACCTGCTTAAGTCATTGACAAACTTTATCACATAAAGTTGTATGGACATATTATAAATAAAATGAAATAAAAAATATATCCCCGTATGGCAAATAGTCGGTCAGTCATTGGATAATGTTTGATTATTTTTTTCATGTTTAAAAAGTAAACATTTTTTTCTTTTTAATTATGTTCCTCATCTATTCTTGCTCACATGTGTAAAGTTCCATGGAAAAAAGATCGATAATAATAACACACTGACCCATATTTGCTTACTACCCTTTTTCCAAATGGCGTCCTATTACGTCACATAAGGCCGGTCAAGGGTCAATAAATCACATGATTTTGTCATAGGCCAACCAAATTTAAAAAGTAAACCGGATTAAGAAAGTATAGTATCTTAGCTTTTTCTGTGTAATTGTTTTGTCTGAAAAATGTCTAAAGATGCTTTCCTTTAAATAGTTTGAAATTGAAGTATTAAAAATTAATTATTTGATGCAAACATTGAACTTGCTTACCCATATAATAAAATATTTAATCCAGTGAATTTTGTGTTTTTATTTTTGTCAATGCAATATATTAGACTGACTACATACTGCCATATTTTTGTAAAACAATTAATGACTGATTTCTGTTTATTTCAATCACATTTATTATCACAGAGTGGTAACAATACAGTTTTGTTGTAATAATTAGTAATAATGACAGGTTTTTTCCCTCCAGATAATCTCATTTTTCTGTTTGGTTCAATTTAATTCTTTGTTCAATTTATGTTATACATTTTGATTATTGCTGTAAATTAATTCTTTTTCTATCTTCTCTGTGAATATCATTTCATTACCCCAAGAAGTAAGTGGTATATTTGTTATTAAAACAGCAGTGGAAATGCAAAATAATCTGCTATCTTGTTACTAATGGAGAGCACTTGTATGTATTTTCCCGGTAAAATCAGCCATTTTCTAGAAAATGGAATATGAATGTTCAATCATCATATTTTCAAAGTATTTTAAAATACAATTTGCTTGGCCTACATTCCAGAAAAGGTTATGAACTGTGATGACGATTACATCAACAAACCGGAAAGGTAAAAATGCTTGGGAAATACCATCGCTTAAAACATATTTAACAAGCATAAAGATCAGGAAAAAAAGACATTAGTAAAAAAGATATTTTTTAAACTTGCATGGAATTTATTCAATTCAATCTTATCTGTTTTAATCTCATCTTGTAATTTTGAAGTTTAAAAGAATTCCCTCTGTTTATGTACGCTATGAATACACAGAATGACGTCATTGGTCTCGTGCTACGTGAGCATGTAAATCCAAACAAATGACCGACTTTATTGCATGACCGAGCAGATGTCACGACACGATATATGAAATATGACCAATATTAATGTTAACAATATATGTTAGCTTGAATCTTCTATATATATATACATATGTATGTATTACATAACCACTCCAAAGCATGTCTTATTTTTAATACCACATGGCATTCGGAAACCTATAAGGTTCAATTCAAGATCAGACAGTCTTACTGATATGTCAGAGAAACCGGGCATAAACGGTATGAACGATATTAGTTAATAAATCATATAACACAATTAATTCTGAAATTTGATTAGAAATACAGAAGTCTACAGACACTCGTATCCTCCATAATTTTTTTTTATTTGTATTTAAATGTCTATACAATCGTACTTGAAAGGAGTAAATTCATTTATCCGTCAGATGGAAATGTTGGTATGTAGAACTATATAAAATAACGGCACTTTTGAAGGTCGAGACATACATTATCGCTAGTATCGCAGCAAGTCGAGATCTTCAAAACTGGCGTTATTGTTTTTAAAGACTTTTAAATTAGTAATCTTTTCAATCTTTTGAATTTTAATTGAATTTGAATTTTGGTGTTTTACGCCACTTTCAGCAATATTTCAGCTATATCATGGCGACCAGTTTTAGTGGTGGAAGAAGCCAGAGTACCCGGAGAGAACCACCGACCATGGGCAAGCAACTGGTAAACTTTATCACTTGCGGCTGCGAGTCGAGTGCACCTTTTTGTAATTTACAAAGCCGGGTGCGAACCCACGTCGTATTGGTGATAGGCTTGTATGAGTTGCTAGGTAATCCAACTACCTAACTCATTGAGCCACCCGGGCCCTCAATCTTGACTTTGAACGTATCTGGATAATGTTATTACAGAAATGCGTCTTGTTCACGTAATTAGATATCTACGTTTTTATTATTAAATTTAATTGTTGATGATATGTAGCTTCTCAGGGAAGATGTTTGTTGATGATATGTAGCTTCTCAGGGAAGATGTTTGTTGATATGTAGCTTCTCAGGGAAGATGTTTGTTGATGATATGTAGCTTCTCGGGGAAGATGTTTGTTGATGATATGTAGCTTCTCAGGGAAGATGTTTGTTGATGATATGTAGCTTCTCAGGGAAGATGTTTGTTGATGATATGTAGCTTCTCAGGGAAGATGTTTGTTGATGATATGTAGCTTCTCAGGGAAGATGTTTGTTGATGATATGTAGCTTCTCGGGGAAGATGTTTGTTGATGATATGTAGCTTCTCAGGGAAGATGTTTGTTGATGATATGTAGCTTCTCAGGGAAGATGTTTGTTGATGATATGTAGCTTCTCAGGGAAGATGTTTGTTGATGATATGTAGCTTCTCAGGGAAGATGTTTGTTGATGATATGTAGCTTCTCAGGGAAGATGTTTGTTGATATGTAGCTTCTCAGGGAAGATGTTTGTTGATGATATGTAGCTTCTCAGGGAAGATGTTTGTTGATGATATGTAGCTTCTCAGGGAAGATGTTTGTTGATGATATGTAGCTTCTCAGGGAAGATGTTTGTTGATGATATGTAGCTTCTCCGGGAAGATGTTTGTTGATGATATGTAGCTTCTCAGGGAAGATGTTTGTTGATGATATGTAGCTTCTCGGGGAAGATGTTTGTTGATGATATGTAGCTTCTCAGGGAAGATGTTTGTTGATGATATGTAGCTTCTCGGGGAAGATGTTTGTTGATGATATGTAGCTTCTCAGGGAAGATGTTTGTTGATGATATGTAGCTTCTCAGGGAAGATGTTTGTTGATGATATGTAGCTTCTCAGGGAAGATGTTTGTTGATGATATGTAGCTTCTCAGGGAAGATGTTTGTTGATATGTAGCTTCTCAGGGAAGATGTTTGTTGATGATATGTAGCTTCTCAGGGAAGATGTTTGTTGATGATATGTAGCTTCTCAGGGAAGATGTTTGTTGATGATATGTAGCTTCTCAGGGAAGATGTTTGTTGATATGTAGCTTCTCAGGGAAGATGTTTGTTGATGATATGTAGCTTCTCAGGGAAGATGTTTGTTGATGATATGTAGCTTCTCAGGGAAGATGTTTGTTGATGATATGTAGCTTCTCGGGGAAGATGTTTGTTGATGATATGTAGCTTCTCCGGGAAGATGTTTGTTGATGATATGTAGCTTCTCAGGGAAGATGTTTGTTGATGATATGTAGCTTCTCAGGGAAGATGTTTGTTGATGATATGTAGTTTCTCAGGGAAGATGTTTGTTGATGATATGTAGCTTCTCGGGGAAGATGTTTGTTGATGATATGTAGCTTCTCGGGGAAGATGTTTGTTGATGATATGTAGCTTCTCGGGGAAGATGTTTGTTGATGATATGTAGCTTCTCAGGGAAGATGTTTGTTGATGATATGTAGCTTCTCAAGGAAGATGTTTGTTGATATGTAGCTTCTCAGGGAAGATGTTTGTTGATGATATGTAGCTTCTCAGGGAAGATGTTTGTTGATGATATGTAGCTTCTCAGGGAAGATGTTTGTTGATGATATGTAGCTTCTCAGGGAAGATGTTTGTTGATGATATGTAGCTTCTCAGAGAAGATGTTTGTTGATATGTAGCTTCTCAGGGAAGATGTTTGTTGATGATATGTAGCTTCTCAGGGAAGATGTTTGTTGATGATATGTAGCTTCTCAGGGAAGATGTTTGTTGATGATATGTAGCTTCTCAGGGAAGATGTTTGTTGATGATATGTAGCCTCTCGAGGAAGATGTTTGTTGATGATATGTAGCTTCTCAAGGAAGATGTTTGTTGCAAAGAATTTCAATAAGAAATGATAATATATAGACCAACAATGACATATCTATATATAAATTCAGAAATCTTCTTTTAAAAATAAAAAATAAAAATAGTCTCATGTAATGAAAAATGAAGAAAATTATTTGTTTCGGATGACACCGAAAAAGCGTTATTTAACAAATATAAATACGAGCGAATTCAGTTGATTGATTGGTCTTAGCTCCACCTTTACCAGTATTTCAGCTATATCGTGGTGTGAATAAGGTATACGAATGTATTGTCATAACTACAATATCCTAAGATAAAAGGGGCCGCCGTGTTCGTGATTTACAAATACCTGTGCAATCAGTGACCATCGCCACTAAAGTTGTGAGTTCGAACCCTGTTCATGGCAAGGTGTACTCGATACAACATTATGTGATAAAGTTTGTCTGTGACTTGCCACATGTAGGTGGTTTTCTCCAGGTAATCCGGTTTCCTCCACCAATAAAACTTACCGCCAATATATACCTTATATATTGTTGAAAGTGGCGTTAAACACCATTAAATCCTAAACCTAAGATAAAAACCAGATTTGAATATAAATCAGTCAGATTATATACACGAATAAAAGAAAAATTAAAAGGTTAACATCATATATTCAGAATGTTTGTTACATATTCATATTTGAGTACATAAAGTAATTTCTTTTGATAATTTTAAAATGGTATCGCCTGTGACATTTGTAAATAAATTGGATAAAGAGTTAACGTTGTAGAATGTCTGACGAATATCAGTCAATCGAAATATGTTTCAGTGAATAGTTGGAATTACACGGTAAACATTCCGGTTGTTTCTTATTATTTAATATATAACTATGTGTATGTCTATCATGACCAATACGACATCTAGTCAAGACCACCTGCTCCTTGGTATTTTGACCTTAAGAACAATGAGCATGACATCGGGTCAAGATCATCTGCGTCATAAGAACAGAGAGCCTTTCAAACCAAGGAATGTATTTCGTGCAATTTGTTATTAATTTGCACGTCCAACTGTCCTGCTAGCGTTTTATACAGATATATCATGTTTGGGAGGGGTATTTACGAAAAATACCAGTCGAGAGACGAAAAATTTCCCGAGCCGAATGGCGAGGAAAATATAGTCTCAAGACTGGTATTTTCCGCAAATACCCCTCCCAAACATGATATATCTGTTTAATTACACCGAATATTATTTAGAACACTGGCAATAATAAACAATTATTGCCTTCAATGGATGTAAGCATCCAGAATTGTTAACCTGATGGGGGTTGTTATCCCGAGGGCTATAGCCCGAGGGAAACAACCCCTTGAGGGTTAACAATTCTGATGTTTACAATCCATTGAAGGCAATAACTGTTTTATTATACCGAACAACAGACCAAGGATTGGACATTTAAATAAATATATGTATTTAAGCAAAATGTGTGTTTAATAACTTTTGACAAATTTTTAACAAATGTAAAACTATTTCATGTTTATATTAAAGTTCACAACACAACCAGTGATATAGGGCACAAACCGGCCATCAGTAATATTTTCAACAGATTTAAAATGTGTGTTTAATAACTTCAAAAATTGCCTCGGTCCAATACAACCTTCCTTGAGCCATTATGACTAACCTTAGACATATAACCGGTCCATTATGAAAACACCCATTTTTTAATACTTTTATTAACCAGTCAATTTCAATTTTAGGTAATCTTCATTCTTTTTGAAGAAGGCAATAGTATTGACCGAAATGGTTTGCTATAATTGTTTTATCATTTTTCAATATTATTATTTAAATATTAAAATTTTGAAATTTTATGAAAACTGAAATTTTTGTAACTTTTTGAAAATTTTGAAAATTCAATTTTTTTTTAAATTTTGATATCTTATGAAAATTTTGAACTATAATTTTTTTTTTTATTGATTTTAGAATTATGAAATTTTATGAAATTTTTGAAAGAGTTGTTTCCCTTTTGAGGCACACAATGGGTTGTTTACCGGGAAACAATAGGGTTGTTACCCGGTAAACAACTAGTTGTTTCCCGTTTGGGTTAATTTCCACAAAACATTAAAATTGTTTCAGGTCATGTGATTTAATTTAAGCCAATGAGAAGTTAATGAGGTATAATAATACCTTTTGTTTGTCGTTTTCAGGATCTAACATGATGTGTCTGTTTAACTCTACCGAATGATGTTACATAAAACGCACAACTGATAACGTTTTACAAATTTTGTTACAAGCGTCTCGGTGAAGGGTAAAAACGGCAAATACGATTTTGCAAATACCATGAAAAAAAGTTAAATCTTATGCAAATACACCTACATGAAGTAAAAATTCTGCAAATTCACAATACAAGGCCTGAATTTGTAAAAAAAAAAAATATCACGACTATTAACCAATCAGAATCCAGCATTCTTATATAAGGTGTAATTATTCGTCAAATCCAGCTTATGACTGTGTTGTTAATCCTTTATGTGGTAATGTTTATGATAAATAACCCAAATGCAAACCAAATTTATTATCTGCGTATAAAATCACAATTTAATCATGTAATTTTCATATGGATTCCTTGTTATATAGCTATCAGGGGCAATATATTCGTTGACCAGAAAGCCAGGGGCGTATTAGATAATACGACATCTAGTTTGTCTATTCCGTATACTGATTTTAAGTCTTTTATAATGAAATATATTTTATAAGCCTTCAATTTGGTTTCGTACTGAAACCCAAACGTTGATCTGTCGTTTTGCAAGTGAGGGCTTGTTTGCTTTAATGTATAAAATATCATCTGGAGACGTTCTGAACGCTCTAAGCGAGAGCCGCAATCATTGATAATGAATCATATCAAGCAGTTTGATGTATGCCTTACGGAGCGAGGGAATTCGAAGAGCAAGAAATTCGTACGGAATCTTGAATTATCCATAGCAATTTCAGTTAGCTTATTATTTTTATTTTTTTATTTTGCGATTGTTTTTTTTTTCTCTTGTAATAAAATGTTTGATATATCATTGAATGCCAACACGAATAACAATGTATGACATTTTCTATAGCAATTTAAATTCTTTGAAACTACAGATTTCTCAAATGGCTTCAATTGAAAAAAATCAGGATATTTCTCTTCAAATAATGACTTCTATTAAGACAGACAGCAATGCTGAAGGTCAAATTAAAATCAATGCTAATTTATTTTTTAGTAGTTTGATTAAAATGGTAACATCTTGATGAGAGCATATCAGAAGGTGGCGCTAGGTGTAATTACATCTATAATTAGAAATCATATCAATCATTGAACAAAAACAATAGACCTATTATTGATCATGCTGTTATAATTATTGTTTTAAATCTTCCGGATGTGCATCTAATGATATTACTTCGGAAATGTGACATTAAAAGACACATGTTGTTTCCTAGAGTAAATTATATTAAAGATATAATAATGTTGTGTTAGTAATGACTATGCCAATATAGTGGTTAGGGTTGAAGACATAGTGTACGACCCACAACACAACATTATTATTATTATGCTGACTGTTATATGTAGACAAAATATATTGAGAACTAAGTCTGACGTTACGCGCGATGTTGGCGACACTTGACGTTACACATAATTAACGTTGAAAAGAACGTTTCGGGTCTTCTTTTTCATTTTTTCTTCTTCCTTATTTGTGTTTACATACCGTGGGTTTGGTTAGGATGGAGGTGGTGCGAGTG
The DNA here is from genome assembly GCA_963383655.1 of Bathymodiolus septemdierum. Lineage (NCBI taxonomy): Eukaryota > Metazoa > Mollusca > Bivalvia > Mytilida > Modiolidae > Bathymodiolus > Bathymodiolus septemdierum. Next base: position 7,572,437 of record OY726522.1, on the reverse strand, counting down.
TGTTTTGATGTATTGTTCTTTATTTCGGAATTTCACTTTTTGTTTTTATTGATTTTTATTTTATTTTGGCTTGCTTGTATATATTTGTGTTGTTGGTGTTTTCCTTTAGGTGTTTATTTCAATGTTTGTTTGTTTGCTTATTTATTTCGTTTGTATTCCCTTTTAGTATTTATTTATTGTTTATGTTTTGTGACTGTACTTTATCATTTTTTCTTTGAAAGTATATCTTGCTCTAAAACGAGATTACCATATTCCGTTTGTTTATTGATTGATTGTATACGTTGTATTCTTGATAATTTCTCGTAATATCTTATGTATAATCTAGTGAAATTATAATTCAAATAATTCAGTTCACATTTTTAATTTTCATATTTATATATTTCGTGGTTTTTTTTTAACTATTATATAATTATAGTTTCTACAATGCACACATTCTTTTTTGCAATGCTTGTTCAAAAATGACACACACAAAAATAAAGGTCATGAATTCATTTTGAATTAGGGTCGCTTGAGTAAACGGAAACACATCGTTATTTTTTCAGGTTTGGTATATTTTTGTATTTTGTTTTCGCTCTTTTGTTTGTTGTTTTTCAAGTTTTGATATATCGTTTGTTTGTTTTTAGCTTCGCTTTTTTTAGTTGTTGTTTATTTGTTTTAATTTTAATAGAAAACTATAGAAAAATATAGAAGTAGCGCGACGTTATATTGCCGTCGATAAGAAAAAAACGTTTACTGGACAAATTGGGTAACCTCCTACAATTTTACGTAGAAATCGTAATTTTTATCCGAAATCAAGTTTGCTAAGTTCATTCTCTGCAAATGAAAATGAACATTTTTCGTTATTTGGATTTAGCACGAAATATGAGCGAAAAATAAAGTTTCGAATGTGTTTTATACTTCGTGGTTTTTTTACGTCAAGTTGCAACTGGACATTTTGTTGACCTTACTCCTTTAGGAATATTTTTTAACTGGCTTTAAAAAAAATCCTTTTTGAAAAGACTTTTTCGTTTTTGAAGATAATAACATTTGATATGTATACTTTTTTTGTGAAAATTTTGTAAAACATAGCTGAAATAAAGCTTGGTATTTGGCATGCAGATGTTTTTCCTTCAGCGTTACGTTCTTTTCTTTCCATAAACTTACCGATTTTTTCTTTCAAGCATTGCTTTAATCAGAAATCGTTAATGGGGTCATAGAACACGCTGACTCTGCTTCCGGTCCCACAAAAAAAATGGTCCGAAAAACGTATTTTTAGGTTTTTACTGAGAAAAATGTAAAAGACATAAGGATATTTTGTAACGCGTTACATGAGAAAATTGTGTGTTAACGACGTTTTCTTCCAATAAATTCGTTTTCAAAAGCAAAAATAAATCTAATCTAATATAATAAAACACATATTCGTATAATTCCCTATACAAACATGTATCGGAAATAAAAATCCATCAATCTAAAAAAAATCTACATTCGTTTTACTTATTTCATGTTCTATTTAGTCAAAGTATCACCAATAGCGCGCGTAACGTCACTACAATAAAGGAGGTCATGATATTGGTGACTAATATATTGGATCAGATAGTTTTGAAAGTGTGAGAATATTCTTTGTTTTATTTAAGGCTTTAAAAATATAAACATTTTTGAAGTTTGAAATTTAATTAACAGCAATAACAAGTATTAAAAAACAGTAACATGAATAATAGACGACTATGATAGATTGACAGATTGGATCCGCCCCCTTGCATGTGGATTAGCTATATATAGCCTGACAGACAGCTGAAAACTCAACCTTCCCCCGCGTGAAACTGGCATAGTAGATGTACTATTTTCGCATAGTATATCAACGCTATATAATTCTTTGTGATATATGACAAAATATCGTATGAACTTATAATACAGAAGAAATTTACAGAAAGCATAATATGTATGGTAGGCGTCAATCTTCCAGAATATTCTGTCAAAAAATCTTACCACAGTTCCCTAATTTAAATAAAATAAACCTTAGATAGAGAAATATAAATTACTTTATTACCCGTCGTCAGTGTTCAGTGTTCAGTCTGATAGTCAATGTGTCTGCAGAAATGTTATTTTCGACAACTTTTAATATACATGTATATAGTTAATAGCAAAAGCTACTATCTACTACTATCTATCTATTAAATGCAAACAACGCATTTCTGGAATAATCGTCATCGGGTACACTATCATAATTAAAACATTGGAAATCCAAATAATTTAGAAGTCTGGAGGAACAAGTAATCCAATCGGCCTAAACGAGAAAGCAAAAATCGGCGAAGATTATCTTTGCTCTTTGCCTGAAGGATCGGCCTAAACGAGATAGCAAAAATCGGCGAAGATTATCTTTACACTTTGCCTGAAGGATCGGCCTAAACGAGATAGCAAAAATCGGCGAAGATTATCTTTACACTTTGCCTGAAGGATCGGCCTAAACGAGATAGCAAAAATCGGCGAAGATTATTTTTACTCCTTGCCTGAAGGATCGGCCTAAACGAAATAGCAAAAATCGGCGAAGATTATCTTTGCTCTTTGCCTGAAGGATCGGCCTAAACGAGATAGCAATAATCGGCGAAGATTATCTTTACTCTTTGCCTGAAGGGGATTGAATAGGAACTGTAAATTTTAAACATAAATATATATATCTAATCAAGCATGTAAATGCCGAAACATTGACTATTAGGCGAATGCACTATAATTGCAATAATGACTGCACAAACAATACAGATCAAATGATACACAAAGATAAACTGATATTATAGAAATTCCCCCAGCCAATATAATTTGTGTACTTGAACTTAGAAAAATATGAAGAGACGTTCCACGACAATTGGAAAATATTAAAGTAACACTATATTATATACAATACAGTATAATCTTGTATTCACAAATGATTTATCCCGACGGCACAAGACACAACTTATATCTTTCACGTTCTCATCTACATATATTTATCAACTTTTAAATCCATGTATTTCCAGTCTAATAAATGTTAGAGAAATCTGAAGGAGCAATCAAGAGACAAACGCAACACTGGGACTTAGAATTAAGACAAGGAAATCCAACAAAAACAGAAAACAACGCAGAAAACTAAAGAGATGAAGAGCACGGACCCCACCAAAACAAACCAGAAAAAAACACAGCTGATCGCTAAGGGTAAGCAGTTCCGGTTTCTTACAAGACATCCGTCGTATTACTCATAGCTAAATCCGGTAAAAGTCGGTAATGGAGAAAAGTAAATAAAACCATTGATCTTGTCATATGTTTTTCTTCTGTTTATTATAATTATAGTGTAGATCTGAAATTTCACATTGACCTTGATGGGTATCGTGTCTCATAACTATTATCTTGTCGTTAATAAATTGAGATGATGATCACATAGTAGGTGCTGGGAGCTGTCCACTGCCGTCAACATAAACATTTCCTGGGGGATATTATCTTGATTTATTTGTTATGATCAGACGTAGTATAATGGAGAACTTAGCAAGAAGAGGATGAAGATATCAAATGGATAATCAGAATCCATAAATCGAAAGACAGACAACACAATGTCCAAAAAAGGATAAACAACGGTCTACAAAACATTACTTACACATAAAACTCAAGATCGAGTAACACGAAGCCCACTAAAAACTGGGGATGAACTTGGGTGCTCCGGAAGGATAAGCAGTTCCTGTTCCTGTTCCACTAGTGGCACCCGTCGTGTTACTCTAGCTGGTGTAAAAATAATAAGAACAATTCCTAATAAGTAAGCTAGCAAATCTTGATATACATTATCCTGGTACATGGACTTAAATGGTAGCTATCTCTTGGCGTCAAGCATCAATTTTTTGTTTTATTTTTCATTTTGAATCATCACTGGCCATCTGTCAATAAATGTTTCGGGAATACTCTATTGATTATCCTATAAAGACTTATCCTTATTTCGTTCCAATCAGACAACCAGTATTTATGGTTATCAAGAATTTAATATTTTTTATCATCTTCAGTTATGAAAACAACAGGATCGTTGACAATTCACAATGGCTCTATCGTTTTGAACAGCAATATTTCTTAATATGTAGTTTATATTATTACCAAGCAAATTCAGTTCAGAATAAATAAGACACTATTTCGTCTCGTATACTTTACATAATCAAAGAAAATCGGGAAAAAAACCAACATATTATATGGTATGGAAAGGAATTAATGAGCATGAAGGCACACTTCTTACTAGAAGTAAAAAGCTTTTTTTATTGTTGTGTTCAACTGTAAAACACATCTTATTTACTTTACAGCTGAGCACTGCAATAAGATATCTTTATCAGTTTGGACGACACAATCATAACGTACACAGCAGAGAAAAACTATTGGGGTATTTGAGACTCAAACAATTATGATAAAAGATATATGTTGATCAATTCTTTGTTTTAGTCGATTGAACATTGATCTTCGGTAGGGTCTCATGAAAGGCTATAACATTGGTGAAAACGTTGATCTTCGGTAGGGTCACATGAAAGGCTATAACATTGGTGAAAACGTTGATCTTCGGTAGGGTCACATTAAAGGCTATAACATTGGTGAAAACGTTGATCTTCGGTAGGGTCTCATGAAAGGCTATAACATTGGTGAAAACGTTGATCTTCGGTAGGGTCACATGAAAGGCTATAACATTGGTGAAAACGTTGATCTTCGGTAGGGTCACATGAAAGGCTATAACATTGGTGAAAACGTTGATCTTCGGTAGGGTCTCATGAAAGGCTATAACATTGGTGAAAACGTTGATCTTCGGTAGGGTCACATGAAAGGCTATAACATTGGTGAAAACGTTGATCTTCGGTAGGGTCACATGAAAGGCTATAGCATTGGTGAAAACGTTGATCTTCGGTAGGGTCACATGAAAGGCTATAACATTGGTGAAAACGTTGATCTTCGGTAGGGTCTCATGAAAGGCTATAACATTGGTGAAAACGTTGATCTTCGGTAGGGTCTCATGAAAGGCTATAACATTGGTGAAAACGTTGATCTTCGGTAGGGTCTCATGAAAGGCTATAACATTGGTGAAAACGTTGATCTTCGGTAGGGTCTCATGAAAGGCTATAACATTGGTGAAAACGTTGATTTTCGGTAGGTTCACATGAAAGGCTATAACATTGGTGAAAACGTTGATCTTCGGTAGGGTCACATGAAAGGCTATAACATTGGTGAAAACGTTGATCTTCGGTAGGGTCACATGAAAGGCTATAACATTGGTGAAAACGTTGATCTTCGGTAGGGTCACATGAAAGGCTATAACATTGGTGAAAACGTTGATCTTCGGTAGGGTCACATGAAAGGCTATAACATTGGTGAAAACGTTGATGTTCGGTAGGGTCTCATGAAAGGCTATAACATTGGTGAAAACGTTGATCTTCGGTAGGGTCTCATGAAAGGCTATAACATTGGTGAAAACGTTGATCTTCGGTAGGGTCACATGAAAGGCTATAACATTGGTGAAAACGTTGATGTTCGGTAGGGTCTCATGAAAGGCTATAACATTGGTGAAAACGTTGATCTTCGGTAGGGTCTCATGAAAGGCTATAACATTGGTGAAAACGTTGATCTTCGGTAGGGTCACATGAAAGGCTATAACATTGGTATTTGATACTTCACCGGTAAGCACTTTGTATTAAAGGCTACGGACAAGGACTGGATGACTTTGTATTTTAATTATTGAAATCTGTACATCTATTAAAATACAAACAGTACTGGTCGACTTGCAATCAGGTTAATGTGCCCAAGTGGAGCGACATGTCCACTAGTGAACTATTGTTTCAAAGAGCTAGAAATGTGTAAATTGAGCGTGTTTGGTATAGTAGAACACGCACTTGGATCTTCATCATCATCATCATCATCATCATTTCATCAAAACGTAAATTGTTCACGTCATGATATAGTTGAACAAATGCTCAATAGCGTTAAAACTATATTGCTCATGCTCACTCGCTCACTCATTGGGACACAAACATAGTCGTAACAATGCAATGATAATAATGCTACATGTAGACACCATACATACAGTAGAATATCGACACTGAACACCATACAGTAGAATATCGACACTGAACAATTTATTTTCACGAAAATATTACTAAATCATTTTGACAAGAAAAATCATAATGATCTAAAGCTTACCCCATGTTTCAACCTTATTTTCAGGTCATGTCCATATATTTTATTTCAGAGAGAATACTTGACATGATGTCTTTGTTTATCTTTGAGGTGATGAAGAGTATGTCTACTTTCTATTGTTGTCTTGTCTTATAGTTTGACAGATACAAATAATTGAGTTCTTTTAGCAATGGTTGACTCCAAGAAGAATGCATTATCTTCTGGTTGATGAAAAATAGACAGCTTTACAGAAATACTACTACACATGAAATACAATATAATGGCCATGATATAAGGGTTTAGAATCGACCAAGGCCATGCTTAATTTGTGATGGAATACCATACATTACCAAAACATACAATACACGGTCATCAGCATCATAAAAATGTCTTTATTCATCTTTAGAATACGTTTTCTTTAAGATGTATGTTCCTAAAACACCGACGCTACGACGCTATTTCTTGATAATGGACGAGCATTTCACTAAACATTATTTGTCAAGTAATATATACTTCACAGAGAAAACGTAACATCAGAAATCAGTAAATTGGTAACCATATAGTTTACCTTAACTTTATTAACAGCGAGTGTCACTAATGGTGCAGGAGCTGCTTACTCTGAGTTCACCACGGTTTTTAGTGCGGTTTTAGTTGCTAATTCTAAGTTTCTTTGTAGTGTTTTCCAGACCATTGTTTAATTTTGTCCCTTTTCTTTTGGCCATTGCATTATCTGACCTTCTTCGATTTATGTCCTATGATTACCTTTTTGATATAACGTAGTTATACAAACGTCTTTATGAAGTGACAACCAAATAAAATATATCTCCAATTGGATTTCCCAAGATTCGGAAACACAAGGTTAACACTAAATATTTATATATGTCTGAAAACTAAATTCCCCAGAGTTAGAATCAGATTAAAGCTGACAAATTTGAAAACTTAATCCTCCAGTGGTGCTAGTATCAGATCACAGGCTGACACAATTATGGCTTTTATAATAAAATTTATTACCATAACAAAGTATGCATGAGGTTACTGTAAAATCAATAAGTAAAAAATAAAAACAAAATGTACATGTCTCACATATAGTATAGTTATCATTATATTCAATTTGTATGGCAAGGATCACCTTTGTGGAGGGCCTGGGTGGCTCAATGAGTTAGGTAGTTGGATTACCTAACAACTCATGCAAGCCTATCACCAATACGGCATGGGTTCGTGCCCGGCTTTGTAAATTACAAAAAAGGGTGCACTCGACTCGCAGCCGCAAGTGATAAAGTTTACCAGTTGCTTGCCCATGGTCGGTGGTTCTCTCCGGGTACTCGGGCTTCTTCCACCACTAAAACTGGTCGCCATGATATAGATGAAATATTGTTGAAAGTGGCGTTAAAACAGACAAAAAAATCCATTAAATCAAAAATCACCTTTGTGGCCTTAGATGGTATGGTGGTGGGAATTACAAAGCTTAGTTGGTTCATAATGTATAAAAGATTAATAAGAAAAGATATGGATGTAAATGAACATGAGAGATTATTCAACATTACACTTAGACATATTTTCAAGTAAAGAAACAGCGTTTGTATTGTTGTTCTTCCTTCCAGGTATGGATCGACTTGTCTATGTTGTTTTAAACCATAATTCAAACATTTTGAGTTTAATTTCCAACTGACACTCATTAGAAAACTATACAAACAGTCACATATCAAAGGTATATTAAATTTCATCTTTTGTGGTTTGTTATTGTGTTTAGAAAATTTACAGTCGTTTCACCAAGTTACAATTATGTGATAAAAGTTGGTTTACTTTCACAAAACTTTCTAAAAGTTATCTAACCCGTTGATTACGCTGGCATATTATACAGTCGAAGACATTGAAGTATGCACCACCATGAACAAGAGGATCGTAATAGTGCATTGATTGATTGATTGATTGGATTGATTGATTGATTGATTGATTGATTGATTGATTGATTGATTGATTGATTGATTGATTGATTGATTGATTGATTGATTGATTGATTGATTGATTGATTGATTGATTGATTGATTGATTGATTGATTGATTGATTGATTGGATTGATTGATTGATTGATTGATTGATTGATCTTTGGTGTATAATGCCACTTTCAGCAAAATTTCAGCTATATCATGGCGACCAATTGTAGTGGTGGAAGAAGCCCGAGTACCCGGAGAAAACCACCGACCATGGGCAAGCAACTGGTAAACTATATCACTTGCGGCTGTGAGTCGAGTGCACCCTTTTTGTAATTTACAAAGCCGGGCGCGAACCCACGCCGTATTGGTGATAGGCTTGTATGAGTTGCTAGGTAATCCAACTATCTAACTCATTGAGCCACCCGGGCCCCTCGTAATAGTGCAATCTTTGCATTCTGCCCAATAATTTATTTCGTCCGTATATTAATTAAATGAAAACAAAAGATACCAAACTGTCGGAACAATTCCAAAATCGTAGAAAGAGGTTAAATCGATACCCTAACAAATAACTACATGACCGTTATTATAAAGAATGCTATAATCTTGAATATTATACATACTATATTTAATCTTCGTAAGCATTTCTATTGTAAAGTGGCACGAATAGATGGGTTATGGGTTTACAAAGCATTTTTAATACTTTTTCTAAATACATTATATTGTACATTATCAAAAATAAACATCATAAATTCCGAATAAATGAACTGTGGTCTCCCTTCCAAGTCTCTGAATTTGTATGGGGTCTAAATTCAAACACACAAGAAATAGTTTTAATATGCTATAGACTGAACAACAAACAACGACATCAGACTTAATCAATTGAAATATAATCCAACATTCTTATACAAAACTAACTTTTAAGCTCACATTGATGAACGTATTAGAAATTGTTATATATTGTCGTATATACCGAACTTAATCGTTGTCAATGTCATGTCTGAAAACGTGATTCAATATGGTGGTCTAGTTAGTGTCAAATGGCAAAATATTTCGATTATTTCCATATTGTCTTTTTCATGAAATCCCGTAGAACGAGATCTCAATACATAAGAAGAGCAAAAACCATTGATTTCATAGACAATTGTAAACTTATATATCTAATTGAATACGTACCTACTATAATCAAGTAATTAGCACTTAGACGGAGAAATATGATTGCAATAATGACGAAAACCACATGGATATAACTTCGATAAACGTATACCACATTATATTTTTGCAACGAATGGCATCCACAATACGACAAGGGGCATGAATAAAAGTATAAGGTAGCAACTAAATTAGAGAGAAATAGCGTATACAGTAGCATGGTGTATCATCTACAATAGGAAGTAGTGGCATGTAGAATGACAAAAGGTCGAATCTACAATAGGAAGTAGTGGCATGTAGAATGACAAAAGGTCGAATCTACAATAGGAAGTAGTGGCATGTAGAATGACAAAAGGTCGAATCTACAATAGGAAGTAGTGGCATGTAGAATGACAACAGGTCGAATCTACAATAGGAAGTAGTGGCATGTAGAATGACAAAAGGTCGAATCTACAATAGGAAGTAGTGGCATGTAGAATGACAAAAGGTCGAATCTACAATAGGAAGTAGTGGCATGTAGAATGACAAAAGATCGAATCTACAATAGGAAGTAGTGGCATGTAGAATGACAAAAGGTCGAATCTACAATAGGAAGTAGTGGCATGTAGAATGACAAAAGGTCGAATCTACAATAGGAAGTAGTGGCATGTAGAATGACAAAAGGTCGAATCTACAATAGGAAGTAGTGGCATGTAGAATGACAAAAGGTCGAATCTACAATAGGAAGTAGTGGCATGTAGAATGACAAAAGGTCGAATCTACAATAGGAAGTAGTGGCATGTAGAATGACAAAAGGTCGAATCTACAATAGGAAGTAGTGGCATGTAGAATGACAAAAGGTCGAATTTACAATAGGAAGTAGTGGCATGTAGAATGACAAAAGGTCGAATCTACAATAGGAAGTAGTGGCATGTAGAATGACAAAAGGTCGAATCTACAATAGGAAGTAGTGGCATGTAGAATGACAACAGGTCGAATCTACAATAGGAAGTAGTGGCATGTAGAATGACAAAAGGTCGAATCTACAATAGGAAGTAGTGGCATGTAGAATGACAAAAGGTCGAATCTACAATAGGAAGTAGTGGCATGTAGAATGACAAAAGATCGAATCTACAATAGGAAGTAGTGGCATGTAGAATGACAAAAGGTCGAATCTACAATAGGAAGTAGTGGCATGTAGAATGACAAAAGGTCGAATCTACAATAGGAAGTAGTGGCATGTAGAATGACAAAAGGTCGAATCTACAATAGGAAGTAGTGGCATGTAGAATGACAAAAGGTCGAATCTACAATAGGAAGTAGTGGCATGTAGAATGACAAAAGGTCGAATCTACAATAGGAAGTAGTGGCATGTAGAATGACAAAAGGTCGAATCTACAATAGGAAGTAGTGGCATGTAGAATGACAAAAGATCGAATCTACAATAGGAAGTAGTGGCATGTAGAATGACAAAAGGTCGAATCTACAATAGGAAGTAGTGGCATGTAGAATGACAAAAGGTCGAATCTACAATAGGAAGTAGTGGCATGTAGAATGACAAAAGGTCGAATCTACAAAATAAAGAGGTAGCATCTAGAATAGCTAAAGGTACAATATACAATAGAAAGAGGTAGCATCTACAATAGATAAAGGTACAATATACAACAGAAAGGGTAGCATCTACAATAGCTAAAGGTACAATATACAATAGAAAGAGGTAGCATCTACAATAGATAAAGGTACAATATACAACTGAAAGAGGTAGCATCTACAATAGCTAAAGGTACAATATACAATAGAAAGAGGTAGCATCTACAATAGCTAAAGGTACAATATACAACAGAAAGAGGTAGCATCTACAATAGCTAAAGGTACAATATACAATAGAAAGAGATAGCATCTACAATAACTAAAGGTACAATATACAACAGAAAGAGGTAGCATCTACAATAGCTAAAGGTACAATATACAATAGAAAGAGGTCGCATCTAGAATAGCTAAAGGTACAATATACAACAGAAAGAGATAGCATCTACAATAGCTAAAGGTACAATATACAACAGAAAGAGATAGCATCTACAATAACTAAAGGTACAATATACAACAGAAAGAGGTAGCATCTACAATAGCTAAAGGTACAATATACGATAGAAAGAGGTAGCATCTGCAATAAGTAAAGGTACAATATACGATAGAAAGAGGTAGCATCTGCAATAGATAAAGGTACAATATACAATAGAAAGAGGTAGCATCTACAATAGATAAAGGCAAAATTTACAATAGAAAGAGGTAGCATCTACAATAGATAAAGGCATAATTTACAATAGAAAGAGGTAGCATCTACAATAGATAAAGGTACAATATACAACAGAAAGAGGTAGCATCTACAATAGCTAAAGGTACAATATACAACAGAAAGAGGTAGCATCTACAATAGATAAAGGTACAATATACAACAGAAAGAGGTAGCATCTACAATAGCTAAAGGTACAATATACAACAGAAAGAGGTAGCATCTACAATAGATAAAGGTACAATATACAACAGAAAGAGGTAGCATCTACAATAGCTAAAGGTACAATATACAATAGAAAGAGGTAGCATCTACAATAACTAAAGGTACAATATACAACAGAAAGAGGTAGCATCTACAATAACTAAAGGTACAATATACAACAGAAAGAGGTAGCATCTACAATAGATAAAGGTACAATATACGATAGAAAGAGGTAGCATCTGCAATAGATAAAGGTTCAATATACAACAGAAAGAGGTAGCATCTACAATAGATAAAGGTACAATATACAATAGAAAGAGGTAGCATCTACAATAGATAAAGGTACAATATACAACAGAAAGAGGTAGCATCTACAATAGATAAAGGTACAATATACAACAGAAAGGGTAGCATCTACAATAGATAAAGGTACAATATACAATAGAAAGAGGTAGCATTTACAATAGATAAAGGCATAATTTACAATAGAAAGAGGTAGAATCTACAATAGATAAAGGCATAGTTTACAATAGAAAGAGGTAACATCTACAATAGATAAAGGCATAATTTACAATAAAAAGAGGTAGAATCTACAATAGATAAAGGTATAGTTTACAATAGAAAGAGGTAGCATCTACAATAGCTAAAGGTATAGTTTACAATAGAAAGAGGTAGAATCTACAATAGCTAAAGGCATAGTTTACAATAAAAAGAGGTAGCATCTACAATAGATAAAGGCATAGTTTACAATAGAAAGAGGTAGCATCTACAATAGATAAAGGCATAGTTTACAATAGAAAGAGGTAGAATCTACAATAGATAAAGGTATAGTTTACAATAGAAAGAGGTAGCATCTACAATAGATAAAGGCATAGTTTACAATAGAAAGAGGTAGCATCTACAATAGATAAAGGCCTAGTTTACAATAGAAAGAGGTATAATCTACAATAGATATAGGCATAGTTTACAATAGAAAGAGGTAGCATCTACAATAGATAAAGGCATAGTTTACAATAGAAAGAGGTAGAATCTACAATAGATATAGGCATAGTTTACAATAGAAAGAGGTAGCATCTACAATAAATATAGGCATAGTTTACAATAGAAAGAGGTAGCATCTACAATAGATAAAGGTATAGTTTACAATAGAAAGAGGTAGCATCTACAATAGATAAAGGCATAGTTTACAATAGAAAGAGGTAGCATCTACAATAGATATAGGCATAGTTTACAATAGAAAGAGGTAGCATCTACAATAGATAAAGGCATAGTTTACAATAGAAAGAGGTAGCATCTACAATAGATAAAGGCATAGTTTACAATAGAAAGAGGTAGCATCTACAATAGATAAAGGCATAGTTTACAATAAAAAGAGGTAGCATCTACAATAGATATAGGCATAGTTTACAATAGAAAGAGGTAGCATCTACTATTATTATTATTTGAATTGCAGCTTTCGTATCCCAGATTTGTCCATTTACAGTCAATAATACTCAGACTTAACAACTCCATTGTTGATTTACACATTTTAGAGACAGACATCACTCTATTACATAATTATTTTCCCATCCCATTTTTAATTCTACATGCAGTAAATATGATTCTAGCGGCATTTCTTGCTAATTCGGATTTACAGCTCAATAGATAATGAGAAAGCTTGAATACCTTTTGAAGTACATTTTTGTATTAATTTCACTCACGTGTTTAAAATAATGAATTTGCTTCAAGATAGTCACGTTAAGCCAATATTTATTACTAAACAACTCGATACAATATTATGTGGTAACGTTTATCAGTGACTTGTGGGAGGTTGGTGGTTTCCTCCAACAATAAAACTGATCGCCACGATATAACTGAAATGTTGCCAAAAGATGCGTTAAAAACCATAACCCTAACCATATTACTAAACATATACAGTACTTACAAAATATTGCCCTCGTTCCAGGACACAAAGTTCAATAAAGGCAGGATGAGCGTCTTCGTCATCGGATTCAGTGTCGTTTTTATTTCGGTTATCTTCAAATTCATCTGCTATTGTTTTCCGACCTTGACCCATCGTTGTCTCAGCCTGTCGTATTTGTATTTCTATAAATCAGTTAATACATTAGTTTATTCAGGATGTAATGCAATCCATTATAAACTTACATAAATGTTGTTTTTGTTTAAATAATGACAGCTTTAGTTATTTTGTGTCTATTTCTTTACTTCTAAAATTAGTTAGGATATAACAAATTATTATGAAAAATAGAAAAGAAGAATACAAAAAATGAAGAAGAAAAAAAAACAAGGAAAAAAATATATAGCTAAAAAAAGATCAAATAAGAATGAAATACAATAGTCTTTGTATTCATTAATGTGATATATGCCAGTGCCGTCTTAACGCATGTGCACGCTGGGCAGTTGCCCTGTGGCCCCACGAGCAAATCGGCCCCATGCAAATCTATTTATGATGTGTACGGCATGTTTTTTTAATGCTTAAACACTGATTTTGTAGGAAATACCAATACAATAAATATATGTTTAATTTTATCAACATTTACAGTTTTATTCCTGAGTGGGGGCTATAATGCTGCTAAGACGGCCTTCTGCTGCTTCTTCACTAAGCACACATCACTAAAGGGTAAGAACAAAGACTGGTTGGCTCGTAGTCGGGATAATGTGTCAGAGTGGAGCGACGTGTCTACCCACGGAATTTTATTTCAGTGAGCTAGCACTATACAAACCCGACAGAATGCGTTGGTCTAGTACAAAGAGGAAATCATTAACATCATCATCTCATCAAAATGTAACTTGTTCTCGACATAATAATTGTTGATATGGCGTTAAACAACAATCTCTACCTCCATCGATTTCCACACATCATGTGACACAGTTTGTCATTTAATTGGGACAAGTTCGATGATTTTCTCTGGACAATTCGGTTCCATCCACTAATATTACTGAACTAATGTTGCAAGTGCGTGCTAAGCAGCAATCAACTTAAACATACATTAAGTATAGCTCATGCCGATAGATTGCCTGCTATGATAATGATACCCAAGGGACGGGGAGATAACCATGAGTCCATGACACAGGTATCCAATATGTACTAGTACTCAGATTGAACTTTTAAAATATTACTATCAATTGCAATACACTAGTTGTACATTTCAATATCTGATTTCTCGACAATATTTCTAAAGCCATGACTTTAAAGTACCAAATTCGAAATGTCAAAAATATTTCAACCCAATTAAGCTGGGAATGAACCATAAAACTTGACGAGTCTGTTGTTTTATTAAACAAAATTGTTTTATAAGAAAAAATTTGAAAAAAATCAAATAAAGTTCATCCATTGCTTCAATTGCCTTATTTAAACTTTACCTTAATCTACTATAAGATAATCTTATCTTGAGCTGTCTAGTCAGAACAATTGTATTGTTTCTAAATGATTCATTGCCATATGATATTGTATTATTGGATAAAAGACACAACAGACTTGGTAAAGAACTGGAAATTCGTGTTGCTCAATATTTAGTTTTCTGTGTTGTGTTTTGTCAATAAATGTTAGAGAAACCGGAATGGACAATCAGGAGACACCATCGCTTTTTGCCTTTTTGTTCGTTCTGTTCTGGGCAGTGCATTATCTGTCCTGCCTGGAATTGTGGCCTCTGATTTTATGTTTGGTATCTTCAAGCTCCTCTTGCAAGAATATGTATTCTAAATAAATAATCACAATTCATGTGTTAAAGTCTATTGTGTATTGGTTGATTGAGTGCTGCTTAGAGTGAAGTATTAAGTAGTACTGTAAATGGCATATTAACGCATGTTTTGATTATGACGGCTACAATTACCTGCTCGCCATAAGTTGCTACAAGTGAAAATGTAGTAATTTACGTACATGATGCTGCTAATTCTCTCTGTTATTAACGTCCTATCCTTATGACGGGTTATACAGTTGATACGTTCCAAACAACAGACGGACACCTCCTCCTCTTCACAGGAGTTGCAGAATGTTCCATTTCTCTTCCTTGGGGGTGGGAGGGTTCTCATCAAGTAACTGCTGACATCCCTATTTGAACTATTGACCGATGCCAATACATGTTATTTACGTAATAATAGGATTTTGTAGGTTAGCATTTAATGGACAAACTAATTACATACAATGTATAAATACAAACCTTCCTCATCATCATTCAGCTCTATTGAATTAATACTGACACTGCTACGTTCTCTGGAAGGTGTGGTAAGGTAGGCACCCTATAAGTAATATTAGAAAACTTAATAATAATAATAGGAACAAATATAGAAAACTGGAAACATTTCATTTCAGTCATGTTACGGAATATGAATAAAAGATAATTACATATATGGTTAGGGGTTACGTTATGGTGTTTAATGCCACTTTCAACAACGTTCAATTATATCGTGGCTGTCAGTTTTATTGGTGGCGGAAACTGATCTGCCGCAAGTCGCTGACAAACTTTATCATATAAAGTTGCATCGAGTACACCTCGTCATGAACGAGGTTCGAACTGACAACTTTAGTGGTAATAGGCACTGATTGCACAGGTAGTTGCAAGCATCGAGTACACCCCGTCATGAACGAGGTTCGAACTCACAACTTTAGTGGTGATAGAAACTGATTGCACAGGTAGTTGCAAATCCAACAACCATACGATCACTACCACGATGACCCCGATAATTACATATGACATCCTACATATCATAGAAAAATATTTTTAATTCACAATGGATACCTATCATAGAAAAATTATTTTAATTCACAATGGATACATATCATAGAAAAATTATTTTAATTCACAATGGATACAGGTGTGTCATTCTAAAACTTATTTCTTGAATATGGCATAAAGGAACAATTGCTTTGTACAGGCTTGACAGTATTTCATCAAAACTTTTGTACGCGGCAATCCCCTACATTTCTAATGGGAAAATGGGAATTCCTCTAAATTTGTCATATTACCTTTTAATCATATCAACATTTGTAGACAAGATAAGACAAGAAATGTAAATTTTGGAGGGATATATTCCCTTTTTACTTCAACAATAATTTGGGCGGCATTTTCTTTTGTGGAAAGAGCCCTTTAATATTTTTGTATTTAATGCACATCTGGCATTGTTTTGCTGCTTGGAATGTGAAGTGTGCTTAACTATTCATTACAACTGACGTTCTATCTTTATCATTATAAAAATTTCAAATAGTTTGCTCACAGAGACATTTAAAGTTTTGGCTTCTAGTGAATCTGATGAAAGTCATTTCAGAAACGCTCCGTGTATGTACACTAAACTAGATATCAGTTCCTGCTCCAATTAATGACAATAATATCAATGACAAAGCCCCGGGTGTATACATGCAACAACTCACAAATTCGTATGTTCCTTTTAATCGGGTATACGCCTCGTTGATATCTTAAAACTTTTACTCCTATGTATTATTGCTTGTATAATATATTGATAAGATAACATATACAATAACATATAATCTCTTTGTTCTGTCATTCTAAATGTCCAAAATTCTTTATATAAACTAATACAACACGCCATGTCAGTTCTATATGTATGGAAAAATGAATTGAATGATATTATTTTCGTTTTTCAAATCTTACGAAGTCATTTAAAAACCCTATTTCGTACCCTACGAGTACCAAACATATGTACAAGTGGTGTTTCCCTTGATGTAACGAATAAGTTTATGATGAGAACGAAAACTAAGTTTAATAAAGATCTGATCTACTAAAAACGTTTGTGGAGCAGGAAATGCTTTCCCTTCCGAAGCACCCGCGTTCACCACCGGTGTTTAGTGGGGTTCGTTTTACTCGATCTTTAGTTTTATGTGTATGTTTTGTAAATCGTTGTTTGTCCTTTTTCCTTTGGTCATTGTGTTGTCTGTCCTTCTTCGATTTACGGATTCTGATTAACCCTTTGGTATCTTCAAACTCTTCTTAAATGCTGTCTACATACTGATACAGATAAATCATGTTTCTTCTTGACCAAATCTAAATATTTTACCTACTTAACATTATGGAATAATCAATAATTTATAGGTTGCAATGAAGAATGGTGGAACAGAAAATGCTTTCATTCTATTGCGAAATATCTTTGATTACAACTTCAAACAATTTATTAATGCTGCTTAATTAAGATCGCTAATTGAGGAAGTCTGATAAGTCTGACCAAAGACCTTTAATTTAATTCAATTTAACATCAAAGGATGTACATGAAAGTGAACATGATTGAAAATGAAGTAGAAACCCGGGAGAAACACATCATAAACCCCGATAAAACATACCAGTAACCCATCTATAACATATGGTTAGTAACAGTGCGTGCACTGATGTTGATAAAAGCTCTTTAACTGTATAGGTTCAATATTTAAAATTATCAAACATGACGTTAAATGGATAAATGTGAATTATAATTTAAATAGTCATAGCTCCCTAAACTATATCAGATATTATTCCGCATACAGTCGACTCTTAACCAGAAATTAATTATTTTTTATTTTGAAAATTATGACTTCACAACAAGTGCAAATTATGAGGCAGAATATGCCAACCATTACAAAATACCTGGTTGTCTTGTCTTAGCTATATTTCTTTTGCTTTTCTCTTTGTCCTAGTTATAACAATGCACTAACACACACTACAGTCATAGTAGGCATGCTCTACACTACAGTCATAGTAGGCATGCTCTACACTAGTCATAGTAGACATGCTCTACACTACAGTCATAGTAGGCATGCTCTACACTACAGTCATAGTAGGCATGCTCTACACTAGTCATAGTAGACATGCTCTACACTACATTCATAGTAGACATGCTCTACACTACAGTCATAGTAGACATGCTCTACACTAGTCATAGTAGACATGCTCTACACTACAGTCATAGTAGGCATGCTCTACACTAGTCATAGTAGACAAGCTCTACACTACAGTCATAGTAGGCATGCTCTACACTACAGTCATAGTAGGCATGCTCTACACTACAGTCATAGTAGGCATGCTCTACACTAGTCATAGTAGACATGCTCTACACTACAGTCATAGTAGGCATGCTCTACACTAGTCATAGTAGACATGCTCTACACTACAGTCATAGTAGGCATGCTCTACAATAGTCATAGTAGACATGCTCTACACTACAGTCATAGTAGGCATGCTCTACACTACAGTCATAGTAGGCATGCTCTACACTAGTCATAGTAGACATGCTCTACACTACAGTCATAGTAGGCATGCTCTACACTACAGTCATAGTAGGCATGCTCTACACTAGTCATAGTAGGCATGCTCTACACTACAGTCATAGTAGACATGCTCTACACTACAGTCATAGTAGGCATGCTCTACACTACAGTCATAGTAGGCATGTTCTACACTACAGTCATAGTAGGCATGCTCTACACTAGTCATAGTAGACATGCTCTACACTACAGTCATAGTAGGCATGCTCTACACTACAGTCATAGTAGGCATGCTCTACACTACAGTCATAGTAGGCATGCTCTACACTATAGTCATAGTAGGCATGTTCTACACTACAGTCATAGTAGGCATGCTCTACACTAGTCATAGTAGACATGCTCTACACTAGTCATAGTAGGCATGCTCTACACTACAGTCATAGAAGGCATGCTCTACACTAGTCATATTAGACATGCTCTACACTACAGTCATAGTAGGCATGCTCTACGCTAGTCATAGTAGACATGATCTACACTACAGTCATAGTAGACATGCTCTACACTACAGTCATAGTAGGCATGCTCTACACTACAGTCATAGAAGGCATGCTCTACACTAGTCATAGTAGACATGCTCTACACTACAGTCATAGTAGGCATGCTCTACACTAGTCATAGTAGGCATGCTCTACACTAGTCATAGTAGGCATGCTCTACACTACAGTCATAGTAGGCATGCTCTACACTAGTCATAGAAGGCATGCTCTACACTAGTCATAGTAGACATGCTCTACACTACAGTCATAGTAGGCATGCTCTACACTACAGTCATAGTAGGCATGCTCTACACTAGTCATAGTAGGCATGCTCTACACTACAGTCATAGTAGACATGCTCTACACTACAGTCATAGTAGGCATGCTCCACACTACAGTCATAGTAGACATGCTCTACACTACAGTCATAGTAGGCATGCTCTACACTACAGTCATAGTAGGCATGCTCTACACTACAGTAATAGTAGGCATGCTCTACACTAGTCATAGTAGACATGCTCTACACTACAGTCACAGTAGGCATGCTCTACACTACAGTCATAGTAGACATGCTCTACACTACAGTAATAGTAGGCATGCTCTACACTAGTCATAGTAGACATGCTCTACACTAGTCATAGTAGGCATGCTCTACACTACAGTCATAGTAGGCATGCTCTACACTACAGTCATAGTAGGCATGCTCTATGCTACAGTCATAGTAGGCATGCTCTACACTACAGTAATAATAGGCATGCTCTACACTACAGTCATAGTAGGCATGCTCTACACTACAGTCATAGTAGGCATGCTCTACACTACAGTCATAGTAGGCATGCTCTACACTACAGTCATAGTAGGCATGCTCTACACTACAGTCATAGTAGGCATGCTCTACACTACAGTCATAGTAGGCATGCTCTACACTACAGTCATAGTAGGCATGCTCTACACTACAGTCATATTAGACATGCTCTACACTACAGTCATGGTAGGCATGCTCTACACTACAGTCATAGCAGGCATGCTCTACACTACAGTCATAGTAGGCATGCTCTACACTACAGTCATAGTAGACATGCTCTACACTACAGTCATAGTAGGCATGCTCTACACTACAGTCATAGTAGACATGCTCTACACTACAGTCATAGTAGACATGCTCTACACTACAGTCATAGTAGGCATGCTCTACACTACAGTCATAATTATTTACCTTTGACGTTCGTCTGATCTTATTTGATGATTCGACTTCTTGTATGTCTTTCTCGAGCTGGTTGGGTGCTTGTGTTACTAGTTGAGTATTTTCAGTAAGAGGAGGTAAAGTGAATGACTTCCTACGTATTATTCTATCTTTGTACTCGTCTAGCACCTCCTCATAGTCGACAACACCTAGTCTTTCCAGTGGATTATAAAGACCAGGTAATGTCTTGTCCTGAAAGTATTTAGAAGCCTTTTTAACTCATTTTTGGTTTTTTTACATATTTTCAATTTACCAGAATAAAATTATTTTTATTGTTAATTTATCCTCTCTAAGTCCAAAAACTGTCGTTTTCTCATTATCTCATGCTAAGAATAATATATTGGACGTTCCACAGAATATTAAGTTCCCCTAGCCAAATGCCAAGTGAGTTTGAGCATAGCTTGGCGTACGTCGTCGTTACCATTTTGTTGACGACATTGTTTTCTCCGCTTTCTTATTATTTCTTTCTTTCCTCATTTCGTCAACTCCTCCCAGATGAACCACTTCAAAAGAAATCTCAGATATTTGAAATCGGTAGACTTTGAACTTTTAGTGGATGGTAGACCCTCATGAATATATATGCATACAAGTCTTAGAATGTTCAAAATGACCACCGTTACCGTGGTAATCAATATAATGCTACAATACAAAAACAACGCTTGCATAGTAACTTCAAGAACCAGCAATATATATGCTACACATAAACGTTAGAGAAAACCGAAAAGGCAATCAAGAATGGACAATCCAGAGACATCGGCAACATTGGGCACACAAGACACAGGACGAAGAGAAACAAAAAAAAACACAGAAAACTAAAATGATTAGCAACACGGGATCCCATCAAAAACCTGGGGTGAAGCCAGGTGTTGACGATATTTGTTGTCTATCATCATTGTGATATGCAGACTTAGATATAATAAACGGTAATATAGAGGTCCAAAGACTTCAATAGACTGTAAGGGGGAAATCCAAAAAAAAATTAAGAACCATGAATGGATATATAACTGTATTAGGAATGAAACAACATTTATATATCAAGCTTCCGGTTTTTTTTTCATTAAATGTACTAGGGTATTTTCGGTTTTAAGTTCTGTAGATCCAAATTCAATATACAATGTAGGTTACAACATGCAATAAAATAAATCTTCTTTACCAAGTGAACATTACCCGGTGCATGTGTGCCACTAGTTTTATGCAGAAGAGTTTTACAAAGCTTAAGTTATTGTCAGTATTGTTGGTGTTTATCGATTTCATCATTTTAAGCTATACAGGAGTACCAGAGATATTGGGTGGGGAAAGAACAAACAGTTTTAATAAAATGGCCGATGAAATTCACGACCATGGATTGATTGATTGATTTATTTCTAGTGTCTAACGCCACTTTCAGCAATATTTCAGCTATATCATGGCGACCAGTTTTAGTGGTGGAAGAAGCCAGAGTACCCGGAGAGAACCACCGACCATGGGCAAGCAACTGGTAAACTTTATCACTTGCAGCTGCGAGTCGAGTGCACCCTTTTTTGTAATTAACAAAGCCGGGCGCGAACCCACGTCGCATTGGTGATAGGCTTGTGTGAGTTGTTAGGGTAATCCAACTACCTAACTCATTGAGTCACCCTCACGACCATGGAACTGGACGCTTTAAGTAGATACCACACTTATGAACCTACGTTAGTGGTGGTAGGATTGTGGTCAGACGTAAATGAAGTTAGCCACACGTACATAAATCCCTCTCTGTTTTAGTGTATCGTGGAATACAAACAACAAATCATTCAAGCATGCTGACAAAAACCGTCTATACCACCCCCGAGTCTACATCTTATATTCAGGGTCATTTCTGTAAAATTCTTACCAGAAAGCGTTCCATTTCAAATTGGTTTTTGAACAACTGAACGTTTCTTTTTCGTTTTCCAACTCGGGAATTCTTTCGATTTGACCGATATTGCCATGTTTCAAAATTTTTCTTCTTTCTCATAACGATTTCTTCTTTTTCATCTGAAAATTTAAAAAACAATTATTAGTGTTGAAAAAAATATATAGGAATAACATTGCCAAACTGCTATACAATGATAGATTAATGTAATCTACTGTTAGTACATCTATATATATCAATTACTTCTGACGTTTACGGTTGTCATCATGACTAGGTAAACCGTTATGGAATATCCGTGACACAGATGACAACAAATATGCTCCATATATTGTGATGACTATTCCGCTCTTCTTTTCTCGCTCATGGCTTATCACCAGATCTTTTACATGAGTAACATTAGGAATGACATTGTTTTTCTTTCTGTTCTTTTTCTATAAGCCATTGTATTGTCAGTTCCTTTGATTTACGTGTTCTGATTATCGCTGTGGTATCTCAAACGTTATATTTTATTTATGTTATTTGTGTTTGCCTGCTTGTAAAGTTGTGTTTTTGTTTTGTTTGTCTTTTTCTTGTGTAATCTATGTTGCCAATTTCTCTGGATTTTCCACATTCGGTTGCCCCTTTGGTGTTCCCTAACTTTTATTTACTTAGTATGGCTTATTTCAACAGAGTATGTCCTCATTTATTTATATATAAATATATTTACGGTTTTATTCTGTTTCTTACTTTTTATTTGTGGAACAAATATCAACGCCGACGGATATGTGACCATGCGCTAATTTATTGACACCAAAATATATATTTTAGACAAATTTAATAGTTTTCCATATATTTAACATTAACTTCAGGTTCTGCTTTTAGTATTTGTTTACCCGACGATTTCATCAGATCACGAGAAATCATTCTTTGAAATATATGTCAAATAAGACATTACGATAACATAACCTATGTGTGACGTAACAGTGTCTTTGACATTTACTTCACTGAATTTGGTACTGCTTTGACAACTATTTTGCCTATTTTGTTCCTGTATTGTTATAAATACTGTTATAGTGACAGCCGGAACCTTTGAACCGTAACGAAAGCGGGAGGTTTGGCGCTTTAAAATCTGATTCAACCCACCATTTCTTTAGAAATGCCTGTATCAAGTCAGGGTCATTACGGTTTTCACAGTTTTCCGGTTGTTGACTGATTTTGTCTGTTTATATAATTATGAGTTTTGACTTTCCCTTTGTAAGATTGTTCGGAGTTCGGGAATTTTGTTATTACCCTTATATTCTATATATTGAAAATATAATGCAACAAAAACTAGCTTGCTCACTAACTTTGTTTTGTTTTTGTTTTTGTTTTGTGTGTCAGTATCAATAATTGCCCCCAACTATAAACTGCAGAAACATGTAGCAAGGCAACTGAATAAAATAATACAAACATTTATTCTAATGTAATTGGTTATGTAACAAACAATTTCATTGGTCAATTGCGTTTACAGGTTATGGTAAATTTTACGTTTTACCATGCTTGAAACTGCATCACAATATTGATTTGAAGTGACACACATTAAATTTGTTATTAAAATTGTTATTTAAGCTAAATAAAATTTTCGACTTGATATTTTTGGTTATGATTACATAATAGATCATTGAATATTTTATAAAGCGTTTGATTTCTGATCGAAATGGTTTGTAACTACGGAACTATTTAGTTTGCCTGATATGCTATGTGAAAGGCGTAATGGAATTGGTTAATAACAGCCAATAAACGCGTCGCCATGTAAACATAATTTGCGACAGTAAAACCGATGATTTACGACAGCAACACTTCAAATACAATACCGTTATTCCCTTAATGAAAAGGAACAATTACTGGTTTTTTCATGCTTCCAATCCAATGTTAAAAGTAATGTATGGCTTAAAAATGTTTAATGGTTTACTCTCGTAATAGAATTATTAATGAAATATAAAGATAAGAGATGTCCAACGTTACTGGTGGAATACAGCTTTAAAATTGTTAGCATCACCAGTGGCATCCAAAGCTCAAAGAGGTCTAGAATTACTGGTGAAATATACTGGTGGAATACAGTTTAAAAATGGAGTAGCATCATCGGTGGCATCCAAAGCTGATAGATGTCTAGAATTACTGGTGAAATATAAAGATAACAGATGTCTAGCATTACTGGTGGAATACAGTTTAAAAATGGAGTAGCATCATCGGTGGCATCCAAAACTCAGAGATGTCCAGAATTGCTGGTGAAATATAAAGATAAGAGATTAGTGGGGGATTAATGCTGGGATATGCAGCCCAAAGATGTCTGGCATTAATGGTGAAATAAATATTTCAGATATTCTTAACATTACTGACGGGAAATAAAATAAATGGACACGCAATGATGTCTGGCATTTATAGAGATTAAATAAATGGGATTGTGTTGTGTAAAATAGAAATTTATGTCAATTACGCCTTTATTGAAATGTCTTTTTATTTTCCAAAACAGCTTGACTGGACGTATTTATTAAAGGTCACTTAATGTACGTAATGTTCTTTGCCTATTGTAAATTGATAAGTGGAAAACTTTCTATATAGAACATGTATTGTGGAATATTAATATGTCACTTCACACACTACCCCCGTTGTCTTCAGACTGAGCAGAGCTGCCATGTTAATTCCATCTTAATCCAAGAAGAACAATAAATGTCAATTTCATTGTTATTGAAAGTTCATCTGAAATCGATAGTTGATATTGGAAGACACTTTAAAGCCCCCCCCCCCCTCCCCCCCCCGCCCCCCCCCCCCATCAAAACTCTTTTGAATGTATAATTATCATTGTGTAAACAACTCCCTGGAGACCTTCAATAATTCTAATGTTTAATTTAATATTTAATCTTGTGTAATTTGTAATTCAGTCATTGACATGTCGGTGGTTTACTCGTGGGTATTCCGATTTCGTCCACCAATAAAACTTACCGCCACGCTATAACTGAAATATTGTTGAAAGTGGCGTTAAACACTATTACCTTAACCCTAATTTGAGCTTGTTCTATTGTGTTTGTATCTGGGTATTCCTTTTTGTTGGTTACTTGTTCTTGTATTGTTTTGAATTATTTACAGCATTGTTCTAAATATATGGTTTGTAATATTATCTGTACTTCCTGTTCAATAGTAGTGTGTTATTGTTTTGTTGATTGTTCCTGTTTGTTTATATTGTACTAAGAACCTCTCCTCTGACTTGAATAATCTGTGTTCTTTTTCGTAATAATAGTTTGAGTATTGTGTAGGATGGTTTTGAGAATAATAGTTAGTAGTTATGGTCTGACTCTTAGACTTGGAGGAAACGTTAACTGTGTTTAGTGTTATTTTCAGCAATTGTGTGTTTGTTGATATGATTGTTCAGATTATTGACCTTCGTTTTCCCTATTATACTAGAAATAACTACAACAATTTTACTTTCTTTAGTAGATCTGGTGGATAATGCATTTTTAAGAAAACAATACATTAGCAGAACAACTGTCAATGTTTTTGAAAACATCAACAAATTACTCTTGCAACACGTCTGACCAATCAGAACTAGTTTCCATAGCATTATCCTATCGTAAACATACCAATTATAAAGGTCAACAGATAAAATGCTGGCTTAGATATCTAACTTAGTACCCGCAAATCGTTTCTAGGCTAAACTTCATTAGGTAAGCCCAAAGATTGGAAAGCCAAATAACGTAAAATATTATTGGATCAAGAAAACCAAAGGGCATAATCATGATAGCAAAACTCGACTAAGGTTACCGTTGCCTGAGGGAGGAGAGCCTACTAAGGATACCGACGCCTGAAGAAGGAGAGCCTACTAAGGTTATCGATGGCTGAGGGAGGAGAGCCTACTAAGGTTACCTATGCCTGAAGAAGGAGAGCCTACTAAGGTTACCAATGCCTGAGGGAGGAGAGCCTACTAAGGTTACCGATGCCTGAGGGAGGAGAGCCTACTAAGGTTACCAATGCCTGAGGGAGGAGAGCCTACTAAGGTTACCAATGCCTGAGGGAGGAGAGCCTACTAAGGTTACCAATGCCTGAGGGAGGAGAGCCTACTAAGGTTACCAATGCCTGAGGGAGGAGAGCCTACTAAGGTTACCGATGCCTGAGGGAGGAGAGCCTACTAAGGTTACCAATGCCTGAGGGAGGAGAGCCTACTAAGGTTACCAATGCCTGAGGGAGGAGAGCCTACTAGGGTTACCAATGCCTGAGGGAGGAAAGCCTACGAAGGTTACCAATGCCTGAGGGAGGAGAGCCTACTAAGGTTACCAATGCCTGAGGGAGGAGAGCCTACTAAGGTTACCAATGCCTGAGGGAGGAGAGCCTACTAAGGTTACCAATGCCTGAGGGAGGAGAGCCTACGAAGGTTACCAATGCCTGAGGGAGGAGAGCCTACTAAGGTTACCAATGCCTGAGGGAGGAGAGCCTACTAATGTTACCAATGCCTGAGGGAGGAGAGCCTACTAAGGTTACCAATGCCTGAAGAAGGAGAGCCTACTAAGGTTACCGATGCCTGAGGGAGGAGAGCCTACTAAGGTTACCAATGCCTGAGGGAGGAGAGCCTACTAAGGTTACCGATGCCTGAGGGAGGAGAGCCTACTAAGGTTACCTATGCCTGACGGAGGAGAGCCTACTAAGGTTACCAATGCCTGAGGGAGGAGAGCCTACTAAGGTTACCGATGCCTGAGGGAGGAGAGCCTACTAAGGTTACCAATGCCTGAGGGAGGAGAGCCTACTAAGGTTACCAATGCCTGAGGGAGGAGAGCCTACTAGGGTTACCAATGCCTGAGGGAGGAGAGCCTACGAAGGTTACCAATGCCTGAGGGAGGAGAGCCTACTAAGGTTACCAATGCCTGAGGGAGGAGAGCCTACTAAGGTTACCAATGCCTGAGGGAGGAGAGCCTACTAAGGTTACCAATGCCTGAGGGAGGAGAGCCTACGAAGGTTACCAATGCCTGAGGGAGGAGAGCCTACTAAGGTTACCAATGCCTGAGGGAGGAGAGCCTACTAATGTTACCAATGCCTGAGGGAGGAGAGCCTACTAAGGTTACCAATGCCTGAAGAAGGAGAGCCTACTAAGGTTACCGATGCCTGAAGAAGGAGAGCCTACTAAGGTTACCAATGCCTGAGGGAGGAGAGCCTACTAAAGTTACAAATGCCTGAAGAAGGAGAGCCTACTAAGGTTACCGATGCCTGAAGGAGGAGAGCCTACTAAGGTTACCAATGCCTGAGGGAGGAGAGCCTACTAAGGTTACCAATGCCTGAAGAAGGAGAGCCTACTAAGGTTCCCAATGCCTGAGGGAGGAGAGCCTACTAAGGTTACCTATGCCTGACGGAGGAGAGCCTACTAAGGTTACCAATGCCTGAGGGAGGAGAGCCTACTAAGGTTACCAATGCCTGAGGGAGGAGAGCCTACTAAGGTTACCGATGCCTGAGAGAGGAGAGCCTACTAATGTTACCAATGCCTGAGGGAGGAGAGCCTACTAAGGTTACCAATGCCTGAAGAAGGAGAGCCTACTAAGGTTACCGATGCCTGAAGAAGGAGAGCCTACTAAGGTTACCAATGCCTGAGGGAGGAGAGCCTACTAAGGTTACAAATGCCTGAAGAAGGAGAGCCTACTAAGGTTACCGATGCCTGAGGGAGGAGAGCCTACTAAGGTTACCAATGCCTGAGGGAGGAGAGCCCACTAAGGTTACCAATGCCTGAAGAAGGAGAGCCTACTAAGGTTACCAATGCCTGAAGAAGGAGAGCCTACTAAGGTTCCCAATGCCTGAGGGAGGAGAGCCTACTAAGGTTACCGATGCCTGAGGGAGGAGAGCCTACTAAGGTTACCTATGCCTGACGGAGGAGAGCCTACTAAGGTTACCAATGCCTGAGGGAGGAGAGCCTACTAAGGTTACCAATGCCTGAGGGAGGAGAGCCTACTAAGGTTACCGATGCCTGAGAGAGGAGAGCCTACTAAGGTTACCAATGCCTGAGGGAGGAGAGCCTACTAAGGTTACCAATGCCTGAAGAAGGAGAGCCTACTAAGGTTACCGATGACTGAGGGAGGAGAGCCTACTAAGGTTACCGATGCCTGAGGGAGGAGAGCCTACTAAGGTTACCATTGCCTGAAGAAGGAGAGCCTACTAAGGTTACCAATGCCTGAAGAATGAGGGCCTACTAAGGTTACCGATGCCTGAGGGAGGAGAGCCTACTAAGGTTACCAATGCCTGAGGGAGGAGAGCCTACTAAGGTTACCAATGCCTGAAGAAGGAGAGCCTACAAAGGTTACCAATGCCTGAAGAAGGAGAGCCTACTAAGGTCCTCAATGCCTGAGAGAGGAGAGCCTACTAAGGTTACCGATGCCTGAGGGAGGAGAGCCTACTAAGGTTACCTATGCCTGACGGAGGAGAGCCTACTAAGGTTACCAATGCCTGAGGGAGGAGAGCCTACTAAGGTTACCAATGCCTGAGGGAGGAGAGCCTACTAAGGTTACCGATGCCTGAGAGAGGAGAGCCTACTAAGGTTACCAATGCCTGAGGGAGGAGAGCCTACTAAGGTTACCAATGCCTGAAGAAGGAGAGCCTACTAAGGTTACCGATGCCTGAGGGAGGAGAGCCTACTAAGGTTACCGATGCCTGAGGGAGGAGAGCCTACTAAGGTTACCATTGCCTGAAGAAGGAGAGCCTACTAAGGTTACCAATGCCTGAAGAAGGAGGGCCTACTAAGGTTACCGATGCCTGAGGGAGGAGAGCCTACTAAGGTTACCGATGCCTGAGGGAGGAGAGCCTACTAAGGTTACCATTGCCTGAAGAAGGAGAGCCTACTAAGGTTACCAATGCCTGAAGAAGGAGGGCCTACTAAGGTTACCAATGCCGGAGGGAGGAGAGCCTACTAAGGTTACCGATGCCTGAAGGAGGAGAGCCTTGGCTTTAATGATTATTACATTTTTAAATGAGAAGTATAAATCACAGTTTGGTCGCACAACAATTGTTTGTACGAGTTCGTGTTGGCCGAACTGTTTTTTTTTTATTTGCTACCCTTTGATTTTATTCTTAATTGATGCTGTTTTGACTTGGCGTATTTTGTACTGTTTCCATTAATATGTATTTTGCTCTCGTCTTGTAATATTGCGTTCAGGAACTTACAGGATTCCTGATTAAATATGTAGATCATTATGAGGGAAATGTGTAATATATAGAATGCTAAACAGCTGTATATTGTCACAGTTCCTGCCACTAATGATATTGATGTTTTTATTAAACCTGAGACATATCTCGGATACAGACAGACAGATGTTGACTCCGTCATGAATGCATTTTAATGTCATCTTTCCTCTCTAACATTGAAAACTTTGTTGACAAGGAACACGACAAATGGATACTAATTACATCTAGAGAAAGATCCGCCATCTTCAGAGACGACAGATGCTGATTCCTATAGACAAAATGTTACTCTATAAGATTTCTCGTAGCATCGATAATTTCTTATTAAGAATACTAGAATTAGTTAGTTTACCTATATAATGCGGATGTTTTTTTCTTTACACATAGCCATTTTTTTAAATAATGACGGAAGCATATTAGAATTTTACAATACCTTTGGTAGTTCTTAGGCCATCTGATGGTCGTTTGTTTCCTAGCTTCTCAGCTCCTACCGACTTTAATTTCTTGAAAACAGACAAGCTTCCCTAAAAGTATATAAATCATTAATTGTTGTTGTGCTACATTTTACACGTTTATTTATTATTTTTGTTTGTTTGCACAGAATCGTTAACTACTTGTTTCCGATCCAACATCCCGTAGGTTCATACGTTGGCTACTTTTTCAGACGTTTATTTAAATCATTAATTTTATATATACAAAAGTATCTTCGATTAATATACATCTCCAAGCGATACAAAAAATAATTTGAAAAAAGCTGTATTGTTTCAAAAGCATTATTTTTATGAAAACAACATCCGAGGAAAATTTCATGATATTAACGTGGTAATCTGAACCCACAAATCGAAGGAGGACAGATAAAAGAGAAACGACAAAAGGATAAACACAACATTACACATAGACAACTAAAGATTGAGCAACAAAAACATCATGCAAGTCATGAATGAGTCGTTTAATATACAATAAAACCTATCTAAACCGAACCCTTATGGGACTGAAGATGTTTTTCAGTTTAGACAGGTATTCGGTTAACACAGGCTCAAATTACATAGACATTTAGAAGATGGGATTGTAAAGTCTGTTTGGTGTAGGCAGGTTTTCGGTTTACTCAGGGTTCGGTTTAGACAGGTTTCGCTGTACTAACTCAGTTGTCAATCAATCATATATATTTTGATTTTGGAATTGTTCCGACAGTGTGGTATTTGTTTAAATTTTTTTTACCTATTACTAAAACAATATTTACAACCTTTATCACTGAAATTCCAATTGGTATTAAAGAAAAATAATCCAAATGTTCCAGAATTCGACAAACAAACAAAAATGTAACTTTTCACACTTGACATTTCATTTCTATGATTTATGACAAAAGTGATTAAAAAAAGCTACAAATTCAGAAACCGAAATTAGAAGAAAGACAGACATCACAAAAATGGCCAAAAAGAAACAGGAGATGACGACAAATAATGGTCGACAAAATACCACAGAGAAAACTAAAGATTGAGCAACATAACTGTCTATTGTAAAATATCAGAGTTCTGCTTCCGCCAGTGTTAATTAAGTGTACTCGAATCTGTCATCGATGTTGCTTTGCTATAACATTAGGTCATATATTTTCTGTTGTATTATAAACATGATAAATAATCTCCGATTAGAACTGAAATCTGATGTTCCGAGTGAAGGGTTATAAATAATTTTAAATTTAACCTTCATGATTTAAGAGAGGAGAAGTCAGTTTGGTTTAGTTGTTTTATGGTGTTTAACGCTGTCAATGGATGGAGGAAACCGAAGTACTCGGAGAAAACCACCGACCTGTCGCAAATCACTGACAAACTTTATCATATAATGTTGTATCAAGTACACCTCGCATGAGCGGGATTCTAACTCAAGTCAAGAAAGCCGTTCTCAAGTTCAATGTCTTAATAAGACGTAATAAGTACTTCCGTTTTACCATTTATATTCATAGTGACGGGTTTTTAATAATTCTAATTTAACATTTATGACCTCCGTGAAAAGTTATAAAGAATGACTATCTTGAGTTCCTGGGCAGAGCGAAGGCTAATTAAGAATTAAAGAATTCCGTTTTATTCAGTCATGATTTAAGAGATGAGGAATAGTAACGCATTCAGTTCTAATGCTTTGAATAATTCTAATTCTAATAAGAATGACTGTCTTGAGTTCCTGGGAGTAATAAATAATTCAAGAACTCCGTTTTATCAGTTATGGTCTAAGAGAGGAGTAGTGAAGAATTCAGTTCTAGCATTCATGATTTAATTGAGGGGTATCAAATAATCCTGTTCACACGTTCGGGGCTTTAGAGGGTAGTCAAGGATTCCGTTCACACATTTAGAATCTTACTGTGGGATATTTAAGAATTTCGTTCTTACATTTAGAATCTTAGTGACGGATAGTAAATCATTCCGTTCTTATCTATAAAATCGTAGTGGTAAAACAAAATAAACAACAAAAAATACCACACTGTCGGTACAAATCAAATATTAAAATCGCACAAAGAGGAAAAGTCGACACCCCAACACACTTTCCATGTTTGGTTTGGTACAGTTGGTGATAGTCGAGAATTCTGTTCAACCATTTGTGGTCTAAGTGAGTGGTAGCTAAGGATTCCGTTCTAACAATTGTGAGCTCAGTGACTTCACTCACCAGTAATCAGAGTAAGAGAAATGTGAGCGGTAAAGGCATTTATCATTTCAGTAATGAATAATAAATCACCTCAAATATCACCAAAAGGATACCTAAACACATGATTTTGACAATATGTATATATCCAATATAATTTGGACCAAGATATGTACATGACAATGATAAGTGAGTTTGGGTTATGGTGTTTAACGCCACTTTCAACAATATTTCAGCTATATCGTGGCGGTCAGTTTTATTGGTCGAGGAAACCGGAGTATGGGGAGAAAACCACCGACCTGTCACAAGTCACTGACAAACTTGTATCGAGTACACCTCGCTATGAGCGGGATTTGAACTCGCAATTTTAATTATGATATGAACTGACTGCAAAGGCAGTTGTAAATCTAGCTACCGTGCGATCCTGACCTCGACAGTAAAGTTTAATAATGAGGCATACATAGAACATACATATTTGTATTGATAACACTGTATATTCTGATATCAAAAGGATAACAAATTAAGCCATGTATTTATTACTTACCGATTTAACAATATATATCCAGTCCGACCTGTTACTATCTCTGACTAAAACTTGACCTCGGCTGGAAATATAAAATAACTAAAGCTTTAAAAAAAATCTCTAGTTTGGACAGGGAGATAAATAACATTCTGATGGAAACCGCCCAAATGTAAGCTAGCAAAAATGTTTTATTTTTAAAGTGCTAGCTCACTGAAACAACAGTCCGCGGATAGACATGTCGTCACCGTCTGTCACATTATCTTGATTTCGAGCCAACCCCTCTTTGTTCTTTCTCCGTAATGCTGCGGACTTTGCGGACAAGCAACAAATACCAATTTTATAATCTTTGGTTTGAACCCACGATCTACCGCACTCGAGGCGAACACGCTAGCCATTACTCCACCGATGTGATTCAAATGGTTCTATGAAGATTTGTGTTCGAGTCATCTATCTGTTTCGGTGAGAAAACAACTGTTCCAGGAAGCGCTTAATCGTTAGCAATTTATTTGAATATGCCCTATTGAAGTAATTTGCTGCTTTGCCATATATTACATAATAGATTGAAAACAAAGTACACGTTTTTTGTTTTGTTGTTGAAATTTTGGTTAAATTTGTTAACTTGGTTGAGGGATACGATTTCTAGAGTTTCTTCATTTCTACCATTTAGAATACCTATCCGAAATGTCCCCACTCATATATAATGTAGTAAAAAACGTCAAGTTCGAGATTTGTTCTATATCTGGTATTGTTCTCATTTTCATTGTTTTGTTGTTGCAGTAATTCGGTTTTAATTCTTTTTGTTTATATTAGTTAATCATTGAGATTCCGTGTGAATTTCTGCATCATGTTGTTTTGCAATTATCTTAGAATATATAAAATAGACAAGTACTTCTTGACACGACTTCAACATTGTCATTTTATTTTGAAGAAAAACAACGAATTGCGTAAAACATTAATTATTGTTTTAGCTTACTTACTTGAAAAAGTGAAACATACAAGACTTCTGATTGGTTGATAACAACTCTATCGGCCATTCTTTCAGGAATGGTATGTTTCTAAAAAAAAATGAAAACATTTATAATTATTATTCATTATTACTGTAATATAAGCAATGCTTCTTTTTACAGAAAAAAAATTTGACAGGAAACAAAATTAATTTCACCGGTCTTGTAGCTCGAATTTAAAATCAATTGTCAATAGATTTCTCATGAATTCCTACCCCAAATACTTGTTCTGGTATTTAAGTTAATTCCTCTGAAGCTACAAGAGATTGTTTGTACAGTGGCCAGGTTTTGAAATTACTAATGGTTCAACCAAACAGCATATTCATGCCAAGCAATATGTTGTGATAGATTGGTTGTTTTTAGAAAAAAAAATCCAATGTTGCAACAATCTCCTATGTCAAATATCTTAATTGGGGGAGGGTTGGGATTCCATTAACCCGTTTAACCCCGCCATATTTGTATGCCTGTCCTAAGCCAGGACCTGAATTTCCTCGTTTTTTTCTATGTTGAGTGAGTTGAGGTGAGAGGTACTTTTCGTTTTGTTGATATTGAAGGAATTGGTATTTTCCGAGATTCACTTTATGATTAATGTTGTCAAAATGTTAGGATTACTTGATACCTGAATTTTACAAATGATTCTAAATATACAGAGTAAAATATGACAAATAAAAATGAAAAATTAACATAATGTTAAACAATCAAAGATCATATAAGAATTAGACAGAATTTTAGTCAAAGGATACATTATTATAATTGAAGCATAAATACACCACACTCCTTATTTGGAGTTTCTTTTTAATTTACCAGTATTTATTTTGGTCTGGACCTGCTTTTTTCGGGAATGTCAAGGTCACGCCAGATTACATCTTTTGCTTGCCTTTCATGTGACCTGATTACTATATATTGACTTGTGACTTTCGTGGTTATCGAGTCACTGTGTACAAACGGACCCGGCAAAAAATGTTTGGACTCGTGCATATCTAATTCCGGAACGGAACCGGACTGTAAGAAGGCAAGAAGAAAGTAAGAATTCTGTTTATTTATTTGTTTTTTGCATGAACTTGGGGGAAATAAATGCTTTATTAACTATTTCCTGCTGTCAGATGAAACATTTTGGCTATGTCATCGTATATTAATTGAGAAATAAGCGATAATGTGCCTCAAAATGACGATCAGCTTGACCCCAACCCCGAATTTCGTTCAGTTTCTCTTTGAATTGCTCACATTGAATGGAACGAAATGTATTGAAGGAACGATTGATGAATAAAGATGACAAGAATCGTCACTTTGTGCTTTTAATTATTGATATAAGCAAGCACGTGGCGAAAGAAATGGGTCATGTCAAAATGGCAGGACCCGGTTTCGTGAATGATGTTACAGCATGGTGACCCGGTTTTGTTCAAAAAAAAATTACGAACAAACAGGAACCAAAGCCTTTATTTTCTCTGGAATAACATTGAAATTATGGCTTTTGTAACCATAATGTCCACTAGATGGATTCAGTTCAAGGTATTTAACTTTCAACATTAGTGAGCCGTGGTTTTCCGTCGGGTGTTTTATTACTTCTTCAAATAGGACGGAGGTTGTTTTACAGTAATAACAATGGTGCGGATGATTTTCTCTAGAATGTTTTATTAAGTCATCGAATTGTGGAAATATTGTATCACAGTATAAACAATGGTGGCTGTGGATTTCTGTTGCTTTGGTTCCTGTTTGTTCGTACAAAATTTTGGAACAAAACCGGGTCATCATGCTGTAACATCATTCACGAAACCGGGTCCTGTCATTTTGACATGACCCATTTCTTTCGCCCCATGCTTACTTATATCAATAATTAAAAGCACAAAGTGACGATTCTTGTCATCTTTATTCATCAATCGTTCCTTCAATACATTTCGTTCCATTCAATGTGAGCAATTCAAAGAGAAACTGAGCGAAATTCGGGGTTGGGGTCAAGTTGATCGTCATTTTGCGGTACATTATCGCTTATTTCTCAATTAATATACGATGACATAGCCAAAATGTTTCATCTGACAGCAAGAAATGGTTAATAAAGCATTTATTTCCCCCAAGTTCATGCAAAAAACAAATAAATAAACAGAATTCTTACTTTCTTCTTGCCTTCTTACAGTCCGGTTCCGTTCCGGAATTAGATATGCACGAGTCCAAACATTTTTTGCCGGGTCCGTTTGTACACAGTGCGAGTGGCGGATTTCCGTTGATTATGATATGTTATACATACTTAACAAAATTTGATACATTGTTTATATAACATAAAGACGTCCACAAAGGTGTGTATAACATTATGATAAGATAACAACTTGACACAATATATTAATTTAAGAATGATATTTAGTGAATTGTGAAATAGTTGTCTGGTAATCTTAAGGATCAGCTCAGAAATGCAGACCATTTGACCAATGTGAAATAAATTCTCCTCCAAATTAAACGAATAGTCCTTCAATGAACACATCCACCGGGTACTTAATGACACGCCTTGATGTTCAACTCTAGTACTCCGTCTTAACCTGGTATCCGTGATATACTGTATTCATTTGATAAATTAAATTTTGGGTGTTGGTCCCACTCTAACCACATTGTAACCGGTAACGAACATACACGATATGTTTGTATATTACATAGAGAGAATTTGATAAGGAACAAAAATCACATACAAAATCTGAAAACGTCTCTGCATCTGCAAGAATGACGGAAGCCATGCATTGTCAAATCATGAATACAAATGAAATACCAAGATAAGGGTTAAAGGTATATGGTGTTTAACGTCACTTTCAGCAATATTTCAGTTATATCGTGGCGGTCAGTTTTATTGGTGGAGGAGACCATGGTACCCGAGAAAACCACTGACCTGTCGTAAGTCACTGACAAACTTTATCACATTAATGTTGTATCGAGTACACCTCGCCATGAGCGAGATTCGAACTCAAAACTTCCAATACGGAATGACATGCTACAAAGATGTAGTAATCAATGTATTGACAAACCATGAATATGAATGGGATGCCATGAATAGGAATAACTACCATGAATAGGAATGACATACAATAACTAGGAATGACTACCATCAATAGGAATGACTACCATGAATAGGAAACCATGAATAGGAATGACTACCATGAATAGGAATGACATACAATGAATAGGAATTACATACCATGAATAGGAATGACTACCATGAATAGGAAACCATGAATAGGAATGACTACCATGAATAGGAATGACATACAATGAATAGGAATAACTACCATGAATAGGAATGACTGCCATCAATAGGAATGACTACCATCAATAGGAATGACTACCATGAATATGAGTGACTACCATGAATAGGAATTACTACCATGAATAGGAATGACATATAATGAATAGGAATAACTACCATCAATAGGAATGACTACCATCAATAGGAATGAAATACAATGAATATGAATAGGATGACATACAATGAATAGGAATAACTACCATGAATAGGAATGACTACCATCAATAGGAATGACTACCATCAATAGGAATGACTACCATGAATAGGAGTGACTACCATGAATAGGAATGAAATACAATGAATAGGAATGACATACAATGAATAGGAATGAAATACAATGAATAGGAATGAAATACAATGAATAGGAATGACTACCATGAATAGGAATGACATACAATGAATAGGAATGACTACCATGAATAGGAATGACATACATTGAATAGGAATGGAATACAATGAATAGGAATGACTACCATGAATAGGAATGACTGCCATCAATAGGAATGACTACCATCAATAGGAATGACTACCATGAATATGAGTGACTACCATGAATAGGAATTACTACCATGAATAGGAATGACATATAATGAATAGGAATAACTACCATCAATAGGAATGACTACCATGAATAGGAATGAAATACAATGAATATGAATAGGATGACATACAATGAATAGGAATAACTACCATGAATAGGAATGACTACCATCAATAGGAATGACTACCATCAATAGGAATGACTACCATGAATAGGAGTGACTACCATGAATAGGAATGAAATACAATGAATAGGAATGACATACAATGAATAGGAATGAAATACAATGAATAGGAATGACTACCATGAATAGGAATGACATACAATGAATAGGAATGACTACCATGAATAGGAATGAAATACAATGAATAGGAATGACTACCATGAATAGGAATGACATACAATGAATAGGAATGAAATACAATGAATAGGAATGACTACCATGAATAGGAATGACATACAATGAATAGGAATGAAATACAATGAATAGGAATGAAAT
Organism: Bathymodiolus septemdierum; assembly: GCA_963383655.1. Classification (NCBI taxonomy): domain Eukaryota; kingdom Metazoa; phylum Mollusca; class Bivalvia; order Mytilida; family Modiolidae; genus Bathymodiolus; species Bathymodiolus septemdierum. Next base: position 7,534,251 of record OY726522.1, on the reverse strand, counting down.
ACAATGAATAGGAATGAAATATAATGAATAGGAGTGACTACCATGAATAGGAATGACTACCATCAATAGGAATGAAATACAATGAATAGGAATGACTACCATGAATAGGAATGACTACCATGAATAGGAATGAAATACAATGAATAGGAATTACTACCATGAATAGGAATGAAATACAATGAATAGGAATGAAATACAATGAATAGGAATGACATACAATGAATAGGAATGAAATACAATGAATAGGAATGACTACCATGAATAGGAATGACATACAATGAATAGGAATGACTACCATCAATAGGAATGAAATACAATGAATAGGAATGACTACCATCAATAGGAATGAAATACAATGAATAGGAATGACTACCATGAATAGGAATGAAATACAATGAATAGGAATGACTACCATGAATAGGAATGAAATACAATGAATAGGAATGACATACAATGAATAGGAATGAAATACAATGAATAGGAATGAAATACAATGAATAGGAATGAAATACAATGAATAGGAATGACATACAATGAATAGGAATGAAATACAATGAATAGGAATGACTACCATGAATAGGAATGACATACAATGAATAGGAATGAAATACAATGAATAGGAATGACATACAATGAATAGGAATGAAATACAATGAATAGGAATGAAATACAATGAATAGGAATGACATACAATGAATAGGAATGAAATACAATGAATAGGAATGAAATACAATGAATAGGAATGAAATACAATGAATAGGAATGACATACAATGAATAGGAATGAAATACAATGAATAGGAATGACATACAATGAATAGGAATGACATACAATGAATAGGAATGAAATACAATGAATAGGAATGACTACCATGAATAGGAATGACATACATTGAATAGGAATGGAATACAATGAATAGGAATGACTACCATGAATAGGAATGACTGCCATCAATAGGAATGACTACCATCAATAGGAATGACATACAATGAATAGGAATGACATACAATGAATAGGAATGACATACATTGAATAGGAATGGAATACAATGAATAGGAATGACTACCATGAATAGGAATGACATACAATGAATAGGAATGACTACCATGAATAGGAATGACATACAATGAATAGGAATGACTACCATGAATAGGAATGGCATACAATGAATAAGAATTACTACAATGAAAAAGAATAAAATACAATGAATGGGAATGTCAACCGTGAATTGGAAGGACATTCCATGAATAGGAAGAACATACCATGAATAGAAATGATACTACACAGATGAAGGAACGCATGTATTGACAAACCATGAATAGGAATAATGGAAGAAAGTATTTTATATAAACGTTAGAGAAAACCGAAAGGACAATCAAAAATGGACAATTCAGAGACACTGGTAACATTAGGAACACAAGACGAAGTGGAAAAAACACACAACACCGAAAACTAAAAAGAGTAGCAACACAGACCCCGCCAAAAATAACTGAGGGTAAACCCAGGTGCTCGAATAATCGTCGAAGTCGGTCTGAAATACATGTATACTTGCATTGTATAAATGATTGTTTATATACAGATTAAACGAAAAAGATAGCTATTTCAAAATTATCAATTTTGGTATTTTTATTAATTCTAATAATATATAATGTTATTCTAAATATCATATGTTCTTAGTAACTAGTTAACGTAATGGTATTTGGATTAATATGAATTATAAACGGAAATCTAAATCTGTTAATTTACGTCATATATTTTCAGAAAAGGAAATTTAGTTTGTAAGTAGATCATGTGATGTTTCTTATGCCTTATCTCACATGTTTTTCTTTATCCTTTGTGTTTGGAAAATTGCGTGTTACGAGAAGATTTATGATCTATATGAGTCAAGATGTTTTATGGCATAATGCATTTGATGTTAATTAGATGGTAATATATATATTTTTTATTTTTTATTAATTTTATAATAATATGATTCTTCTTAACATAATTTGAACACGGATGTAGATAAATTTAAATTGCTTTAACTGTTGTTGGCCAATACTGTTTCATTCATAAATTTATTTAACGATCCATTCGAATTTTACTAACAGACATACCTTTCTGAAAATCTATGAATAAGGAGGGTTAGGTTTATGGTGTTTAACGTAACTTTCAAAAATATTTCAGCTAAAACGTAGCGGTCAATTTTATTGGTGGAGGAAACCGGAGTACCTGGAAAAAACTACCGACCTGCCGTAAGTCACTGACAAACTTTTTCATACAATGTTGTATCGAGTACACATCGCCATGAGCGGGATTCAAATTCACAACGCTAGGCACTAATTGTACGGGTAGTTGTAAATCCAACTGCCATATGATCACGACCACGATGACCCCTATAAATAAGTGTTGAGTAGAATAAAACTATAATAAATTAAACAATTGAAAAAAACCGTAAATATCTAATCTATTGCGCCTTCATCTGATAGCCAAGAGATTTGAAAGCCAAAATTAAAAGTTTTGGGATCCAGTAAATTAGAGGGTCTAAATAGGATAGATACAATCTGATAATGTTAGATTACAACGTAATAAAAATCACACCAATACAAAACAATAATATGCTTAATGATGAGAAAATCACACACAAAAATAGAAATAATGTAAAAGTAATGTAAACCTTGTGACCCGGACCAGTGAAACTTTTAGTTCCATAAATTGATCCCGTTGTCGTGTTTATTTTTAATGTTGCTAACATATATACGTCATATGCTATAAAATAGATTGTTTCAAAAGATGAATACAAGGACCAATACGTAAATTGATCATAACCGACCAGTCTTTTAACATAAAAACATTTCTTTTTTTTTGCATATAACAATATTATTTTATATTTCAGAAAGGTACGTGATGAACAACATGCTACAGCCTTTCAAATCATTATTGTATGAACAAGTAGATCCCCTGGTTGTTTCACAACGATTGTACAGGCACGGGCGTCTCGAAAAAGCACAAAAGAAAGTGATATGTTTGCTCTTGCGGCAGTCCTCACACAGAGGACGTGTTTGGGATTATATGTTACCAATCATAGAAAAACAATGTCCCTTCCATTGTCTACTAGACGTATTGCTGAATTGTGGATACATTGAATTATTTATAAATATTTCCATTCAATGGAAGCTTTCCAAACTTAATGTGGATAACATGCAAAGAACGAGTGTTATGGATTCTAATCGCAAGTCATCGCAAGAACTATTGATGCAGTTGAAAATTAAAACTCACAATATTCAACTAGATAATCCACGGACGTTTCTCGGTTGGAAAAGTGAGCAATATAAAAAAGACTACCTTAGTGAATCAGACGAAACTCGGAAAATTATCAAAGCGGATAACTTCGCTGCATCTCTTTGTGCGGAAATTGACGCCTACACAATACTTTATGTGCGCAGATTCCCAAGTCATAGACTTTTCGATAAACTTAAAAGTATAATACCGCATACAAGCAACACTCACGTGACTCAAGTAGCATATGACACTCGTTTGGCGCTTGCGTATTCAATAGCAGACCAAGAAGATAAAGGGGAAGAAAACCTGCGAAGAGCAATGTCATATTCAATTCATATTGGATACTGTGTAGAGTTAGTTGAAATGTTGTATATCTATGTGTTTAATTTGATTGGGGTCTATGAAAAACATCCCTGTGAACGTGTGTTTGAAAAAATTACAAACATAGCCGAATACTGCATTCAGTGCTTGCAAGAAGAAACGAAAGAAGTGATTGCTTCCTTCTGGAAAAGAAGAATTTATCTTCGAACAATGTTTTGTTTTCTTGGCATTAGCAACAGAGGTGATATAATCCCCGGTATAATAGTTCTTCCTAAATATATTCGAAAAGCAAATGATTTAATGATCGAATTAGACAAATTATGGGATGGATTCGAAACTAGAAGATTAATGTTTTACTATGTGGCTAAAGCTAGGCTTGCAGAACTGGAAGAAGAACTCGAGTTTGCTACAGAATGTCTAGATATGGCCGTCGATATAGGTAACTCTGGAGAGTTTGGAGAAGTGAAATATATTGAAGGGTACCTTAATTCTGTAAAAGAGATGTACAAACGTACTCAACAACAAGAGGTGTCCATAAACAACACAATTAAGCCCGAAACTACTCGGACTGCAGTGGAAAACACTGATAGATCAGTTATCCAAGAGGAGACGCTTGTAAAATATTCCTCAAGCACATTTGAAAAACATCTGTCTGACTTAAAAGATCCCAAAAGCCATTATAATAGCAAAGCATCTGAATATCAAACTGAAAAGGGACGCGTTGTTGATACTAAGCCGACACATAAGTCTGAATTTTTCTATTCGTTTCTTCACTAACATGTTTATTTTGTTATCCACCATAAACATAGCCCATTGAATCCACATCCTTTCCTCGTGTCACTTTATCGTATTTACATTGGGAAATTTAAAACAGTGACAAATTTAGAACAGGAAAATACATAAAATGATTGCATTCTCAAGTGACCAGTTTTCCCTTGTGGTTCTACATAGGTATGCTTCTGTTTTTGAGTGATGTGAATGGATAAGAAAGTATAATAACAGGAAGTAAAATGACACAATTTGGGAAAACGAGAATTAAAAGCTAATTACATCAGTTTTTTCTTTTAGAATTATATATTCAAGCTTCAGAAAGGCATTCAGCTGTGCGATTTGAATATTATTCACATAATCTTGTTTTAATTATCACACAGACGTTGAAAATGCTGATCAATGGTATTTCATAAAAACGTAGAAATCAAACTTAGTGCACACGACGCGTTTCTGGAATAACCTTCATCAGGTACGCTCAATAACCTTCATCAGGTACGCTCAATAACCTTCATCAGGTACGCTCAATAACCTTCATCAGGTACGCTCAATAACCTTCATCAAGTACGCTTAAAATCGAAAGATTGGAAAGGCAAATAATCTAAACGTGTTTGGGAGCAATAAAACCAAAGGCTCTAAACAGGATAGTAAAAATGGGCTAAGGTCACAAAATAGTATCTACACATTGTATATCTAAATGTAACATATTGATATGCAGTAGAAAATCGTGTGTACTTCCCACCGATTAAACTGAAATGAAGATATTCCCCTAATTCATCATTTTACATCTTTTATACTCACAATCACCATGCAATGACATCGTGCATTTTGTATCTACTTAGATGCGTTTGCGAACGTCATAGGCGAATATAACTGTTCTCATATAAATCATTTGTAAATACAAATCTGCCTTTTTATTCTGCAATCTTTACTGTACAATAAAGGTATTCAAATAAAATTTCGCTTTGTTCGTCTAGGTCTAGTATACAAATTACAGTCTCATGGTACCTGATTCATTATAGAAAAAACGATTATAAACGATAAAATGCATAGCGTGGACGTGACAGAAGACATCTTTGAAAACAATTGGAACGCCACTCTTTTTAGTATAATTTGTCCATTGTTTTGTGACTTAATAAACACAACATACATATATTGTCGGTAAAAACAAAAGTTATGTTTCCAAAGCTGGTATTCAAACTTTTTCTATTTTCCGACAAAGAACATATATTTTATATACATATGTATTCCCGAATAACCGTATATACATGCATCAATTAGTAACTATTTAGTATAACAACACATTGTTCTAAGTTATTCGTAAAGAGTTGACATATCACCCGATGTTGGTCCATGTTCTTTGGGTAAAATAACATCACGGAAGTAACTTAGTTTCATCCAGGCTCTCACCGCCGTATAGAACACTGTCGCTTTTTAAGACTAGGTCCGACCCTAGGGTAGCACACTATCCAAGTCTTCAATAAGTGTGGTCCAGATTCTCGAGTAAAACACTTTCTCATTAATAATTACGTTTGACACAGACTCTAGTAAAAAAACATTTTATTACTCCTGTTTAAGATTGGTTCAGATCCTTGTGTAAAACACAATGTCAGTAGTCAAGTCAGGTCCAAACCCTAGATTAATATACTATCAAAGTCGTCAGTCGTCAGTAAGCAGAAATATTGAGTCAAGTTGTTGGTTGCTAATGTTTTCACAGTTTTCCAGTTGTTGACTGATTTTGTCTGTTTATATACTTATGAGTTTTGACTTTCCCTTTGTAAGATTGCTCGGAGTTCGTTAATTTTGTTATTACCCTTATGTAAACAGATAAGTCATGAATTGCTTCTTACAAAACATTTATACAATGAATGTTTTATAAGTATTATGCATTGTGGTTATATCAATACATTCTAATTGGCTCAGTGCAAATCTTTTTAGCTTAGGAGTTATTGTGTTTAACGCCACTTTTAACAATATTTCAGTTACATCCTGTGGTCAGTTTTATTGGCCGGGGAAACCGGAGAAATCCACATACCTGTCGCAAGTCACTGACAACTTTCAGTGCAGAGTTAACTGAGTTACTAAAGTTGTAATGGCCCACTAAATGCATTTTAAAACTTTGTGCATGTTGAATTTTAATAAGGAAAGAAATTCAGGATTGACACGACAAAAGCCTCTGAATCAATTCAACACATTCATCCATAAATTTTCTGGCAGTTCAAAATTACTGAGAACAACTCAATACACTGTAGATATGATTTTCAAACAAATATGCATTGCATATAGCATATGCTGCAATTGTATTTACTTTATATGGACTAATTCCATTTCAATAATTTATATTCTGTTTGTGTAGTACAACTTCCTCGTTAAATTACATTACAACTGCACCATTTTGTAAGAAAATCCCCCGCCAGCACTTTCAAACAAATAAAAGATTAGTTTTCTTAAAGTACACATAGAATGACATAACACTGAGAAACAACAGGGAAATGTCATCTAACATTCATTTACTTTTCTGCTTTATTGAAATCGATTAATGGTTAAACTGCATGTTTTAAAATCGTGAAAGTATTTTCCAATTTATATGCTTTTACAAAAATCCTCAGATTCCTATTAACTGATCTTCAGGGCAAACTTAATATCAAAGCGTCTAAAAAAACAAATTTCTGCAATAGACAAATATCGACATATTTTAAAGCCAGTATAATATTTGTGTTTCAAGGCAGAAAATAAATGTTTATTAAGGACTTTAATATCATCCATTAGTTTCTAAACAAAGAGAATTTATGTTATTAAGATACAAGATCGTGTTATTTGTGGAAACAGTTGAGGTCATTATTAGAATAAGTTACAGTAACAAGGACGCCATTTCTAAGAAGAATGTATGGCCATTCAATACTTGTAAAACTCGATCAATTAAAAATATCAGATTCTTTTAAACATGACCATGACCTTTTAGCATGGTTTATAAACAGAACTGTGTAAGGCAATTCAACACTGATGGGATGTGAACAATTAAAATGAATCGTTGCTTTTACACGTATTGCAGTTTTAGCACGTGGTATTAATACAAACCGTGATAAAGTTTGTCAGTGAAAGGTTTCCTCCACCAATAAAACTGACCGCCACGATTTAACTGAAATATCGTTGAAAGTGGCGTTAAACACCATCAAACCAAACCAAACTATTAATACAAACCTGATAAAAGATTCCTGTTCAGGATTACGAAAACCTGCTATTCCTCCAGACATGAAAATTTCAACAAAATCCTGAAATATAAAAAAATAAATATTGAGGGTTATGGGTTTATGGTGTTTATCGCCACTTTCAACAATATTTCAGTTATATCGAGGCGGTAAAAAAATATTGAAAGCCACCAATCTCATTAATACCCGACAAAATGAGGTTTTTATGAAAAGAGTTGATTTGTGGTCACTTATCAACAGAACCATATATATGACATAAATATGTTTGTGGATGTTTTGTGATCAAGCAAAACAAAATCTCTGGCCAGCATTACACAGTAATAAGTGACGAAATAACAAACAACAGCAACACGAACAACTCCTCCGATAAACTTAAATTCAACAAAAAGAGAATTGAAAACGACAGAACCTGATTGAAATATATGTCTTTGTTAGGGACAAGCAAACACAGGTGGTGGTATTACATCGGTTAGAGGGACAACCATCCATAGGTGGATAACCATCAACGTAATGTTCAATTCGTTTCTGAGATAAATAAATAAATTTCAGTCAGTCAGAATGCAATATTGGTAGCCATACTGAATTTCCAATGACCATCAAAGATTCAAACTTTGCATACTTCTGTCAACCTTGGTTTTAACTGCAACATTGTCTTAAACTAAGAATCTTGAATTATTGTTTGGCAAAATCAGCCTAGTTTGCATAGTCAGCAACAAGGTTCACGTTTTTGTAAAGTAAGCTCTATTTCTCCGACAAATTTAATACCACAACCTGGTTTGGATCCAGTTATTAAATATGTCAGGACGCTAGATTACAATTAAAAAGAGTGTAGATACCAAAGAGGTAGTCAAAAACCGTATATCGAAGGACAGACAATACAATGGCCATAAGAAGAGGGACAAAGGGCAAACAATGATCTACCAAACACTACACAAAAAACTTTAAGATTTAGCAACGCGAATCCTACAAACAAAACAATTTGAACTCGGTTGATCTTGAAGGGTAAGCAGTTCCTGCTCCATTAGTGGCACCAGTCGTGTTTCTCTAAAAAGAATGGACAATCCAATCAAGAGACATAGGCAGCATTGGGCACACAACATATAATAAAAACAAACAAAGCAAAACACACACGCAGAAAACTAAAAGGACTTCACCGAAAACGAGGGACTGATCCCAGGTGCAAGCAAAATGTAAGCAGTTTATGATTCTTTTGAGACAGCCATCGTGTTTCCATTGCTATTTTAGAAATAGATATTTCGTAATGGTCAACCAGTTCGTGATGATCCTGTAGATTTTTTGTAACGATGACTTAAACATAGAATCAGCGTAGTCAACTTTTACGTCAGCAAATGAACACAGGAATATTGGTCGTGAGGATGTGCAATGAATATGGCGCTCGAATTACCATTTCATAAATGCATTTTAGTATCTATATGGAAGTGTAAATATTATAAATGGCCATATTGTGGACCACCTCTGTCTACAACTGAAACGTTTGACTCAAATAACTATACAGTTATGAAGCTACTGAACCAAGGGTGACTATTGATCAAGTTGAAGTCGTCACTTCCGATATGTTCCACTTGTCGTAAGCACTTCCCGATACTTTCCTCATTCATGACTCATCACTGGGTTTGTAACTATAGTAACACTACGGGTGCCACTAGTGGAGCAGAAACTGTTTACAATTCCGGAGTTCACCTCCAGTTTAGCGGGGTTCGTGCTGCTCAATTTTTAGTTTCCTGTGTCATTTTTTGTAGATCGTTGTTTGTCCTTCTGTCCTTTTTCTTTTGGCCATCGTATTGTTCATCCTTCTGATTACCCCTTTTGGTATCTTCAAACTCTTCTTTAAGTATATACAAATATATCAGTGCAACTATAATTAATATAAACATAAGCAACAGCACAGTAAACTTTTCACCAAAATCTTATAATTGTATATATAACAGTTTCAAGAATTAATAGCATTTTACGTTGTCTACGGGGGAGTTAGAAATGTATTGCATTTCCTGCACGGAATTCTCACCTATCTCAATATATTCTAGTACAATGTTATTAGGAAAGTATTATATCATCTACAATCAGGAAGAACATACATCAACTGGTAATAAGGAAGCTTCTACCGAAGGTCGATTAGACAAATATGATATATATTATATAGTTGTTCTATTAAAGGTGTGAAACCACTAATTAATTTCTTTAAGGTTTTCTACTAAATTTGTGTTTTTTTTTTAGCCTATCTGGCCATTTTATCTTAAGCTTAACCTTTCCAAGACCATATATTTTCTGAAACGTACATGATTCCTCTACGTTCTGTCAAAATATCAGGGCATGTTTAAAATCTTGCAGTGAAATGCCATGCTACGGATAACACCTACTCTAAAAATAGCTCGGTCATCCCCAAGAAATTCAGTATCTATGGGTCATGCATCAAATCCTCCATAGAGGTATTAAAATACAACTAAGTCCATCAAATTTGGGCTCAAAATAATCCCTATATATATAACTTCAATTATCAATTTTAATTAATCCATTCCATTCAGTAGTTTTCACAATACTACAAAGTGAAAGAAACTTTTTTTTTTAAAGGGACTACTTTCGTATATGTTCTAAGCTCTGATTGGTGAATTAGTGGTTTGACACCTAAAGAGACTGCAGAGGTCCGTGTTTTTATGGTTTATATAAAAAATTAGAATGTAAAATAAATGAAATAGATCATCGTTTGAGAATGTGAGTGTCCACATGATTTGTTATTCTAGGTCAACTGAATGACATATTGCTGTATCTAGGATATATTTATTATTGTGACCGAATTTACGAGTTTGGATTTAACCATATGATACCGTCGCACCAATGATGTGGAGTTTGTTTAATACGATTTGCTGTGTAAATATCATATAATAAGCACATTTTATTAAATCAAATTATAAGCAGAATTGTTTACAGTCCTTGATGTGAACATATTTTAAAATATTTAATCAGTGTTGCAGAGGAATGGTGAACAGCCTGTATAATCAATCTCCCTAGGGTGTGGGTGATCTTAACCAATTTTTGCTGTCCTATTTATGTCTTTGATTATCTGCTCGCAATGATATTTGAATTATTTGGCTTTCCAGGATTTTTTTGTTTTAATTTCTTTGGTTTTCCAATCTTTTGAATGTGAGTACTTGATGGCGGTTATTCCAGAAAGGCGTACTATGCACTAAATTAGATATCTACCTCTTTTTTATTTCCTCTGTTGTAAAGAAATAATGTTTGTTTGTTGTTTCCCAAAAATGTGATAATGTCTGTTAATTGACATTTTGATATTTGATTCGTGTTTCCGAGGAATGGTGCAGAGTATGTATAATGAACATACCTTTATTGCTACTTTTTAATACATGTAGTTATTCAATGCTTCAGAGGAATGGTGTAGAGCATGTATAATGAACATACCTTTCCTCCGTTTTGCTACCTTTTAATACATGTATTTATTCAATGCTTCAGAGGAATGGTGTAAAGTCTGTATAATGAACATACCTTTCCTCCGTTTTGCTACCTTTTAATACATGTATTTATTCAATGCTTCAGAGGAATGGTGTAAAGTCTGTATAATGAACATACCTTTCCTCCGTTTTGCTACCTTTTAATACATGTATTTATTCAATGCTTCAGAGGAATGGTGTAGAGTCTGTATAATGAACATACCTTTCCTCCGTTTTGCTACTTTTTAATACATGTAGTTATTCAATGCTTCAGAAGAACGGTGTAGAGCATGTATAATGAACATACCTTTCCTCCGTTTTGCTACTTTTTAATACATGTATTTATTCAATGCTTCAGAAGAATGGTGTAGAGTCTGTATAATGAACATACCTTTCCTCCGTTTTGCTACTTTTTAATACATGTAGTTATTCAATGCTTCAGAGGAATGGTGTGGAGCATGTATAATGAACATACCTTTCCTCCGTTTTGCTACTTTTTAATACATGTAGTTATTGAATGCTTCAGAAGAACGGTGTAGAGTCTGTATAATGAACATACCTTTCCTCCGTTTTGCTACTTTTTAATACATGTAGTTATTGAATGCTTCAGAAGAACGGTGTAGAGTCTGTATAATGAACATACCTTTCCTCCGTTTTGCTACTTTTTAATACATGTAGTTATTCAATGCTTCAGAGGAATGGTGTGGAGCATGTATAATGAACATACCTTTCCTCCGTTTTGCTACTTTTTAATACATGTAGTTATTCAATGCTTCAGAGGAATGGTGTGGAGCATGTATAATGAACATACCTTTCCTCCGTTTTGCTACTTTTTAATACATGTAGTTATTCAATGCTTCAGAAGAATGGTGTAGAGTCTGTATAATGAACATACCTTTCCTCCGTTTTGCTACTTTTTAATACATGTAGTTATTGAATGCTTCAGAAGAACGGTGTAGAGTCTGTATAATGAACGTACCTTTCCTCCGTTTTGCTACTTTTTAATACATGTAGTTATTGAATGCTTCAGAAGAACGGTGTAGAATCTGTATAATGAACATACCTTTCCTCCGTTTTGCTACTTTTTAATACATGTAGTTATTGAATGCTTCAGAAGAACGGTGTAGAGTCTGTATAATGAACATACCTTTCCTCCGTTTTGCTACTTTTTAATACATGCAGTTATTCAATGCTTCAGAGGAATGGTGTGGAGCATGTATAATGAACATACCTTTCCTCCGTTTTGCTACTTTTTAATACATGTAGTTATTCAATGCTTCAGAGGAATGGTGTAGAGTCTGTATAATGAACATACCTTTCCTCCGTTTTGCTACTTTTTAATACATGTAGTTATTGAATGCTTCAGAAGAACGGTGTAGAATCTGTATAATGAACATACCTTTCCTCCGTTTTGCTACTTTTTAATACATGTAGTTATTCAATGCTTCAGAAGAACGGTGTAGAGTCTGTATAATGAACATAAATTTCCTCCGTTTTGCTACTTTTTAATACATGTAGTTATTCAATGCTTCAGAAGAACGGTGTAGAGTCTGTATAATGAACATACCTTTCCTCCGTTTTGCTACTTTTTAATACATGTAGTTATTCAATGCTTCAGAAGAATGGTGTGGAGCATGTATAATGAACATACCTTTCCTCCGTTTTGCTACTTTTTAATACATGTAGTTATTGAATGCTTCAGAAGAACGGTGTAGAGTCTGTATAATGATCATACCTTTCCTCCGTTTTGCTACTTTTTAATACATGTAGTTATTGAATGCTTCAGAAGAACGGTGTAGAGTCTGTATAATGAACATACCTTTCCTCCGTTTTGCTACTTTTTAATACATGTAGTTATTCAATGCTTCAGAAGAACGGTGTGGAGCATGTATAATGAACATACCTTTCCTCCGTTTTGCTACTTTTTAATACATGTAGTTATTCAATGCTTCAAAGGAATGGTGTAGAGCATGTATAATGAACATACCTTTCCTCCGTTTTGCTACTTTTTTATGCATGTAGTTATTCAATGCTTCAGAGGAATGGTATAGAGTCTGTATAATGAACATACCTTTCCTCCATTTTGCTACATTTTAATACATGTAGATATTCAATGCTTCAGAAGAATGGTGTAGAGTCTTGTATAATGAACATACCTTTCCTCCGTTTTGCTACTTTTTAATACATGTATTTATTCAATGCTTCAGAGGAATGGTGCAGAGTCTGTATAATGAACATACCTTTCCTCTGTTTTGCTACTCTTTAATACATGTAGTTATTCAATGCTTCAGAGGAATGGTGTAGAGCATGTATAATGAACATACCTTCCACAGATTGTGCTTGTATAATGTTGGTGCATCGTTTCCCGAGATTGTATAATACTATTGTGTTTGTATAATGTTTGTGCATTGTTTCCCGAGATTGTATAATACTACTGCGTTTGTATAATGTTTGTGCATCGTTTCCCGAAATTGTATAATACTATCGTGTTTGTATAATGTGTGTGCATTGTTTCCCGATATTGTATAATACTACTGCGCTTGTATCATATTTGTGCATCGTTTCCCGAGATTGTATAATACTATCGTGTTTGTATAATGTTTGTGCATTGCTTCCCGAGATTGTATAATACTATTATGTTTGTATAAAGTTTGTGCATTGTTTCCCGAGATTGTATAATACTATTGTGTTTGTATAATGTTTGTGCATTGTTTCCCGAGATTGTATAATACTATCGTGTTTGTATAATGTTTGTGCATTGCTTCCCGAGATTGTATAATACTATTATGTTTGTATAATGTTTGTGCATTGTTTCCTGAGATTGCATAATACTATTATGTTTGTATAATGTTTGTGCATTGTTTCCCGAGATTGTATAATACTATTGTGTTTGTATAATGTTTGTGCATTGCTTCCCGAGATGGTATAATACTACTGCGGTTGTATAATGTTTGTGCATCGTTTCCCGAGATTGTATAATACTATTGTGTTTGTATAATGTGTGTGCATTGTTTCCCGAGATTGTATAATACTATTGTGTTTGTATAATGTTTGTGCATTGTTTCCCGAGATTGTATAATACTATTTTGTTTGTATAATGTTTGTGCATCGTTTTTCTGAGATTGTATAATACTATTGTGTTTGTATAATGTGTGTGCATTGTTTCCCAAGATTGTATAATACTATTGTGTTTGTATAATGTTTGTGCATTGTTTCCGGAGATTGTATAATACTATTTTGTTTGTATAATGTTTGTGCATCGTTTCCTGAGATTGCATAATACTACTGCGTTTGTATAATGTTTGTGCATCGTTTCCCGAGATTGCATAATACTACTGCGTTTGTATAATGTTTGTGCATCGTTTCCCGAGATTGTATAATACTGTTGTGTTTGTATAATGTTTGTGCATTGCTTCCTGAGATTGTATAATACTATTATGTTTGTATAAAGTTTGTGCATTGTTTCCCGAGATTGTATAATACTATTGTGTTTGTATAATGTTTGTGCATTGTTTCCCGAGATTGTATAATACTATCGTGTTTGTATAATGTTTGTGCATTGCTTCCCGAGATTGTATAATACTATTATGTTTGTATAATGTTTGTGCATTGTTTCCTGAGATTGCATAATACTATTATGTTTGTATAATGTTTGTGCATTGTTTCCCGAGATTGTATAATACTATTGTGTTTGTATAATGTTTCTGCATTGCTTCCCTAGATTGTATAATACTACTGCGCTTGTATAATGTTTGTGCATCGTTTCCCGAGATTGTATAATACTATTGTGTTTGTATAATGTGTGTGCATTGTTTCCCGAGATTGTATAATACTATTGTGTTTGTATAATATTTCTGCATTGTTTCCGGAGATTGTATAATACTATTTTGTTTGTATAATGTTTGTGCATCGTTTTTCTGAGATTGTATAATACTATTGTGTTTGTATAATGTGTGTGCATTGTTTCCCGAGATTGTATAATACTATTGTGTTTGTATAATGTTTCTGCATTGTTTCCGGAGATTGTATAATACTATTTTGTTTGTATAATGTTTGTGCATCGTTTCCTGAGATTGTATAATACTACTGCGTTTGTATAATGTTTGTGCATCGTTTCCCGAGATTGCATAATACTACTGCGTTTGTATAATGTTTGTGCATCGTTTTCCGAGATTGTATAATACTGTTGTGTTTGTATAATGTTTGTGCGTCGTTTCTTGAGATTGTATAATACTACTGCGTTTGCACAATGTTTGTGCATTGCTTCCCGAGATTGTATAATACTATTGTGTTTGTATACTGTTTGTACATTGTTTACAGCGACTGTATAATACTATTTTGTTTGTATGATATTTGTGTATTGTTTTCCGATATAGTATGATACTGTAGTGTTTGTATTTTGTTTCCTTGTAGAGTATGCTACTGTAATATTTGAATTTTTTTTCCTGACTAAGTATCATACTGTATTATTTGGATAATGTCTTGGTATTGTTTCCCGAGATTATATAATACTGTAGTGCTTGTGTATTGTTTGGATAATGTCTTGGTATTGTTTCCCGAGATTATATAATACTGTAGTGCTTGTGTATTGTTTGGATAATGTCTTGGTATTGTTTCCCGAGATTATATAATACTGTAGTGCTTGTGTATTGTTTGGATAATGTCTTGGTATTGTTTCCCGAGATTGTATAAAACTGTAGTATAATACTATGTTGTTTGTGTATTGTTTACTGACATAGTATAATAATGTAGTGTTAGAATAGCCTCCTGGTATTGTTTCTCGATATATTAAAATACTGCATTTTCTGTATAATGTTTGCATTTTGTTCCCTGACATAGTATGATACTATGGTGTTTGTATAATGTATTGGTATTGTTTCCCGACATAGTATAATACTGTAGTGTTTGTTTAATATATTATTTTGTTTTCCTGGATTGTATAATACACTCATTTTTGTAATATGCTGTGTGTTGGTTTTTCCATAATTGTAGAATACAGTTGTTTGCATAATGTCTGTGTGGTGTTTCCCAAAATTTCATACTATCGTTATATTGTACAATTTCTGTGCATTGCATCTTGGGATTGTACATGTATATTAATGTTGTATTTGTACAATGTATGTATGCAGTTTTCCTATAGCGCTGGCATTATCTTATTATGGAATAAATCTGGGGAATGTATATGGTGTTTGTGTATGTTATTATTGATGTACCAGGCCACGAAAATACAGATTGAAGAATCCAATTATGGTGAGAAAATTGTGTGCTCCAGAATAATTTCTTCTTTGACAAGATATTTATCTATATCACTTGGTTTATACTTAGACGTGATATCTTAGTTTACATTTAACCCATAATTAATCGTATCTTCAAGATATTCGCATTTCACCGAAGTTTAAAGAAGAGTTAGAAGATACCACAGGGGTAACCAGAATCCAAAAATCGAAAAGGGACAGACAACCCAATGGGCAAAAGAAAACGGACAAACGGACAAATGACAATCTACAAAACGATACACTGAAAACTAAAGATCGAGCAACACGAACTCCACTAAGCTTCGGAGGTGAGCTCATATGCTTCGGAAAGGTTAGCAGTTCCTGCTCCACTAGCACCACCAGTTGTGTTACGTTTACGTGTATTCATACGTTATCTTTTCCATTGAAAGTTCAGTAATAGCTGTGTCATGTGACATGAGTTACAGTGACGGATCATTATCTACAAATGGTCATATGTGAAACAAATGTACTTATTATGTTATATATCTTGTACTATGCACAATTAAGGGACGACAAAAACTGCGCCCATTATACTCATTTGTATGTCATTTAAGAAAAAAGTTTGAAGATATCAAAGGGGTAGTCAGAATCCCTAAATCGCTGATGAAAATATTATGCAATGGCTAAAAGATAAAAGGCAAAATGACAAACAATGATGTATAAAAACTAATGATTGAGCAACACAAACCCCACAAAAAATCGGATGAAGGACAGACGATACAATGACCAAAATAAAAAAGGACAAAAGGACAAACAATGATCTACAAAATATTACACATAACACTAAAGCTGTTATAATTGCTTTACGTTTGTTCATATATGACTCAATTAATCGCTGTAGCAAAATAAAACACCACCTTAGAGAAATGATGGAACTAACAGGAGACTAAAGTGCATTCCAACCTGGTTATGAGAACTCGTGTTTTTCATTTACACATCTCTTTCTTGCATGTCATGAAAGTGTATTGTATATGGAGAGTGCTTTTATATATGATTGGAATTGTTTATTTGTAGTATACTTTGTACTGTATTCGGATTTATAAGCTTTTAAGACTGTCCTTAGTATCGTATTTAGAATGTCCATTGTAATGTTTCCAGATTGCCATTTCAAATGTATCTAGATTTCCCTTGTAATATATCCATATGTCCATTTATACTGTTTCCACATATGCACATTGCTGTTTGCATTGTATCCAGATTACCATTAGCTTTGTGCCAAGATTACAATTTGCATCCAGTGTGCTCTTTGTATTGTATCTAGATTGCCATTTGTATTGTGCATAGTGTCCAGATTTACATTTGTGCTGTATCCAGCTTGAAAAATGTATATTGTATCCATATTGCCATTTTTGTGTTATCCCCCAGCTACCATTTGTATTGTAATGGATTACCATATGTATTGCATACAGATTGCCCCTTGTATTATATCCAGATTGTCCCTTGTATTGTATCCTGACTACTATTTGCATTATATCCATATTGCCATTTGCATTGTACCCAGATTGCCCTTTGTATTGTATCCAGTTTGACATTTGTATTGTATCCAGATTGGCATTTGTATTGTATCCAAATCGCCATTTATGTTGTATTCGTAGAGATTTTTACATTGTATTACGACTGCCATTTGTATTTGTTTTACTCTACTGATTTCAGCACTTGTAAAATTTGTGACATAAAATAGTGAAGAGTTGAGAAAACGCCCTTACCTTTGCTGATATACAAAGAAGCTCTATGTTTGTTCTGGTGCTGCACGTGGCCTGTCGTCTGCTGTTTGTTATCACGGCAAGTTCCTGCAAAATATCACAGATTTTGGTTATTATTCACATATGTAAAAAAAAAAGTTTGATAAATATTCGTTTCTTCCATACCTTATTTACATATGTATCAATTGTCACTTTTTAATCTTGATTTATGTCATTCATTTACATCTAAACTTTGTATACCTTTATTTATGCAGACTTTTTCCCCTACCTTTATGTATTTACACTATGTAGTTGAATTTGATACCAGCAGATAAAAGGACATGTTCTATAAAGATGGTTTTGTTCTTTTATCAAGGAAAAGTTTTATTTCGGTCAATAAAAGCAGGATTTAAATATATAGTATGTGAAACGTATTTGTGATGGTATATAGGATGTGTATAAAGCATGTTTAATCAATAAACAATCACTATAAGGAAATTAAAGGCCATTTGGTATCAATTTAGTTTTATTGCAATTAGAACGACATTGTAGATTTCTATACCGTCCCCTGTGGTGAAGAGTTGATACATTACACAATTCCAATCGTAACATTACAATCATCAATAGAACATATTCAGTTACAAATGTCGGTTGATTGCATAAAAGATCCTAAAGTGTTTGATAATATTTTATTGGAAATAAAAGAATTTATGTGAGGCAAGACAAATCTGATTAGGGGTAATTGGGTCATTGTGTCTTAACTAGATAAATTAAGGTACATTTAAATTAATTTAAAAATGTAAAAAATTTTGTATATATGGTTTGTTTTAGGAATTGGTGCAAATAATTACTACTTTTTTATTGTTAATTTATATTAAATCAAAATGTTAACCAATCAAATGAGTTTGTCACTTTGTGTCATTAATTTATTTATAATTAAGCAGGGTGGACGTCAAGTCTATTTTCATAATTAATTTTCTCACCTCCACCCCTAACAATTATTATCTCCTCCTTAAAAAATAATTTACATATCTTATTATCTGTTATTTATATTGATGCCATTTTCATGTATTGTATCTTTGCTTTATTTACATGTAGTTAGTAAGTGGTCATGGTTGAGCGCAACCTGTAGCTAACAATTATATTTTCTTTAAAATATTGATCTTTAATTTGTTTTGAGATGCTATTTTTGTGTTTGCATCTTGTCACATCCATGTCTAAAATAAGTGGCCGTTTTTAGCGCCACCCTTTTTGTCATAGGCACTTGTTATATCGATCAGTGAGTGTCTCTACTGTTAATTTTTGACATTGTTTTTATATTTGATAAAACACTCCTTGTTCATTGTATATATGCTTTTTTATGTTTTGAAAGAATTGCGTCATTTAATAAATGACATTAAACTGGATACTGTGTTAACTATTAATAAGCCCTTGACAAAAACTAGCCGAGTTGTGGCCAGGGGAAAAGTTTGAAGATTTCCATTCTGTGCATTTTGTATACCCTTAGTCTGGATGGAACATAAATAAAAAAACGTTTGAATAATGTCGAGCTGACCATTAAAATATTCAGAATTTCAATCTTGTAACTTGTCTCATACATTTGGCAGATGATAATCAAGTTTTAGTATCGTGCATGCAAGAAACGTTTGAAGATTACAAAGGAGTAATCAGAAATCGTAAATTGAAGGACAGACAATGCAATGGCCACACGAAACGGAACAAAGTCAAACAATGGTCGGCATAATACTACACTGAAAAATAAAGTTGAGCAACACGAACCCACTAAAAATCAGGGGTATACTCGGGTGCCCTGGAATGGGAGTAGATTATACTTTACTAGTGCCACCTGACGTGCTAAACGTGCTACGAAGCGATGAGAAATCATATTCGGTGATAAGTCTTACACTCAAAAACGAGAAAAGGACGGGATTTTACAAAGACAAACGAAACATACCCTTGATAATTTGTGACATATGCATCACGTGAGGGTGAAACCAAGTCACGTGACGATTATACCTTTCGAAGTGATGAATTTAACAAAACCACCATTGGTAAAAACACAATAGCAAAAACCGATTACCTATGTCTGACGGAGATTGACCTCCGACTTAATAATAATTACCTTATTGATGAAATCTAAAATATAAATATACCTGCTTTCTTTATTTAACTACTAATGTTAAGTTCAATGACATATTTTTTATTTATAAAATGTAATTATAAATATTATGTACTCTAACACGAGTTTAAATAGGTGAATTGTGTATACAATGTTGGCTTGAAATGCTTCCCTTTTTTCATACGACTATTTTGTTTCAATCCTCTAAGCTCCAGGTAATTGTAATACATGTTAAAAGTTGATTTGAAAACACCCCCTTCACAAGCAAGCTCACAGTGGCATATATCGTTAACCAATATATGAAATGGTTTCGTCTGCAAAGAGTTCGACGGAATGGTATATTATTAATTTAGTACAGAAATAAATCAAAAAGGCCCTTAAGATCTTCATGGTGAGAAAACGACGTAGAAAGATTTTTCAAAAATATCAATGCAAATTTGTCCTATTATTCCGTACTTGTGCTATATTTGTAAAAATGTTAAATTTGCCATTGTGTCTTTCTGAGTGTGTATGTTGTTGAAGTTGTCATTTTTAAATATTAGTGTTTACATTTTCCGAAAACATATAAACATATACCTTTTCCGAGAACATATTGGCAGTGAAAATATTATGCGACAGCATCTAGAAAGCGTGGCGTTCTGCTGTGAGGCAAGACTAACATTTAGTATCTCACAAACTGAGCGCTTTATACATCATGAACAATAGCAAATATATAATATACATTAAAGAAAATCCGATTTCTTTATGGTATTTTTTATGTTTTGATCAATCAAAAGTATTTTTCCTTTATCAAAGTATTCTCTCAAACAATATTATTGATATAATTTTCCACAAAAGCGTATAAATGCTAAAACTTCTCTTGTTAACAGAAATTATAAAATAAAGACTTACATTCAAAAGTTGTTAACAAACAATATTTATAGATCTACAGTATTCGATAACGTTACTTGATATGACGCAATTGGTAATTTATTCCAAAGAAGTGCCAAAGGTCTTCTTTCAATTGACATTCGTAATAAAAACGTTAACAAAATGATATGATCCGATAAACTGCCATTGACTTAATATTATGCGGGGTTTAAAATGGATGAATTTAAAAAATAACATTATGTCGCAGCTAACATTGTTTACGGATTAGAGTGTAACCTTTGCATGTGGTATATATCGGTGAAGCGAATGATAAACTACACAAACGTATATGCAGTCATTGATCCGCCATCATTAACAATGTATTTATATTAGTAATTATTCATGCATACTCGATTTCCATATCACCTGATGTTGGTGTCGGTAATCAGTAACACGAATGGAGCCGTTAATGGAGCAGGAACTCTTACCCTTCTAGAGCACTTCCGTTTCCTGTTTCTCAATCTTTTGTTTTTTGTGTAGTGTTATGTTGTCTATTGTCTTTTCCCCCTTTTTTCTTTTGGTCATTGTATTGTCTTTCCTTCATCTCATTACGACTTTTGATTAATTATCCCTTTGGCATTTTCAGACTTTTTTTTTAACAGAAATGTAACATGTAACGTCACTTATATAAATATACATTTTGTATATACGAATAATATAATCTTACCCCAAACGCCATACCCCGTCCTAAGCAGACTAGAAACTTTGTGCAACCTCGCTCTTCATCATATTGTGTAACAATTACTGAAATTAGACAATTTAAATATATATCTATCCTGCAATTGTGTGATTGTGAGTACTAATACAGGGGGTCAAATAAATTTCAGTGTTATTTAGTCATGGACCTAATAAAGCATTTATGGTACCTGGTTCATGTAGAGCGACAGAAAGAAACGGTTACAGTATAAGCGCTAACGTCACAGATGTACTAACCCTGTATCCATCAGTATAAAGAGTAATGCATTAATACTCTAAGACAAAACTTTCTCTCCAAATATTTTTTGATTACTTATTTTTCTGATTTATTAAATTATCAAAGACGTAAAGATCTTGAGATAAGTAATTTAGAAAGTATTTGGTGCCAAGTAGACTTCAAAAACTCAAAACCACTGTTAATCTGTTATGTTCATAGACCCCCTGATATGCATCAGTCATGGATTGATGATTTTGAGAATGAAATTGACTATGCAAAGGAGTTTGGTATGGAATTAATTATCTTAGGTGATATCAATATAGATTACACAGAAGGGTGTACAAACAACAAGTGGGCTAACATGATACAGGAACAATCTCTCTCACAAATCATTGACACCCCTACTAGAGTTACATCATCTACATGTTCCATAATTGACCATGTGTATGTATGCCATCCTGAACATGTAGCTGAAATTAATGTACCAAAAATTGCTATTAGTGACCACTATCCAGTATGTTTAACTCGTAAAATTAATCAAAAGGATTATCCAAGTTTGAACCACAAAACAATTAAATACAGATGTTTTAAAAAATTTGATAAAAATCTTTTCCTTTCCAACCTCCAAAATATAGATTTTTCTCAAATAGAAATGATCAGTAATGTTCAAGCAGCTACTGATATGTGGTACAATAATTTTCAAAAAAATCGTGGAAGAAAATAAAGAACCTAAAGAAATATGGAAATTATTCAAAGATTTAAATCCGAAAAAACAAAACCACTTTCCACCATTTATGAAATTTGAAAAGGAAACTTGTAGTGATTTTAAAGATATAATCAATAGATTGAACAACTTATTTTCAAAAATAGGCAGTAGTTCTGCTAGTGCAGACTGTTCAAATGAAAACTTTGAGAAACTTAGCGATTTTATTCAGTCCAAAGTTCCTTTTCGGGTTGAATTTAGAATACCCTTTATCAACCTGGACCGAACAGAATCTTTACTCAACAAATTAGATACATCAAAGGCAACAGGGTTAGATGATTTAGGATAATTTTTCCTAAAATTATCAGCAGAGTATATTGCTACAAGTATAACTTATCTGTTCAATTTCAGTATTTTAGAAGGGGTATTCCCTTCAAATTTAAAAATTGCAAAAATAAGTCCACTATTCAAAAGTGGAGACAAATCTTTGCCGGGAAATTATAGACCAATTTCTGTTTTACCCATCCTTTCAAAAATATTTGAAAAACATGTTGCCACTCATCTCTATCTTTATCTTTCTAAATATAAATTACTTCGTGAATCACAATCTGGATTCAGATGTAAGCATTCATGCCACACGGCTCTTACAAATCTCACTGATCGGTGGTTAAAATATATGGATGACGGAAATTTAATAGGAACCGTATTTTTTTATCTTAAAAAAGCATTTGATATGGTAGATCATAAACTTTTGTGTAAAAAGCTTCAGTATTACAATATATCTACAAATTCTATGAAATGGTTTGAATCATACATATCACTCCGAAAACATAATGTATGTATTGGAAACAACATCTCTAACACCGAACCTGTAAAATATGGAGTACCACAAGGGTCCATTTTGGATCCTCTGCTCTTTATTATATTTATAAATGATCTACCGCTTGAAAATTTAACATCTGAAATTGATATGTATGCTGACGATACTACTTTGAGCATCAATGGTAAAAATATATTAATGAAGATCTAAATTCTGTAAACGTGTGGTGCACAAACAACAATATGGTAATAGGTACAAAACAGAGAAAAACAATGATGGAAAAACAATTTAACATTTATATTAGTAATGAAAATATCCAAAATGTAAATATTCACAAATGATTAGGAATTTATTTGGATCATAATTTGGATTGGAAAAACCAAATAGATTATATTTGTAAAAATATAAGCTCAAGATTATTTTTGCATGCAAAAATAGAAAAATATCTTGATCAAAAATGTAAAATTTTATTTTTCAATTCTTATATTCTTCCAATCTTTGATTTCTGTTGTACTGTATGGGGGAGTTGTAGTGAAGAAGGAATTCAAAGAATTACAAAATTACAAAAAAGAGCAGCAAGAATAATTCTAGATGCTCCATTTTTCACTCCTACACAACAGTTATTTGACAGTTTAAATTGGCTGCCTTTTAGAGACAGAATTTCATATCACAAACTTATTTTAGTTTATAAAATTTTAAATAATAAAGCTCCCGATTATCTTAAGAAGCTGTGTATTCCAAGTTCTGAGAATCACAGTAGAAATCTTAGATCTGGCTCAAATAATAACTTGTCAGTCATCCGTCCGAAAACAATGTAATGAAAAAATCATTTGCCTATCGTTCAGCAGTTCTTTGGAATAAATTATCAACCAATGTTAAAACATCAACAACTTTAAGTATGTTTAAAACTAAATGCTTTAAATATCTCAAAGAAACATCAGACTAATATTAGTGGTTAAATAATAAACAATACTATAATAAGAACTCCTATTTGTTGCATGATAAATATTTCATACTCTTGTATGTGTAAAAGCAATTACTTTTCTATTGTAAATTGTATTATTGTATTATGTATTGTATTTGATTTATGAGGGCCTCAAGTTAGATTAGTGAAAACTAATTGAGTATACCCTCTTTAAATAAAGGATATTATTATTATTATTATTATTATTATTAAAAGGATGTTATGAAATCAGATCGCATGCTTTCTTTGTAAACAAGATGCTTAAGATCAACTTATCTATAGTAACAAAAGTTCGTTATGAATGTCAACATTAGTTTCAAGTCAGCATTATCAGGGAAAAAACAATAATCACATTTGAAGCCTTATTTTTTTGTGTATTCTGGGATTTTCTTGTTCTCTCAGTAACAGTAACAAGACTATAGTGACAATGCTATGTCAGAACAAAAACACGTGACTGTGAAAGACAGTTATCCATACAAGTAACACTCATTCTATGTTCTAGATTTACAAGTACCGGTAGTTGTAACAAATATGTATAAAGGAGTAATTTGTAATATACAAATACAATGAACTGTATATACAAAACTTTACTTCTCTGTTGGATGTTCGAAAAACACAAATTAGGGGAAACAATGCACAAAATTACAATCAGGATATACAGAAGAACGCTACTGAAAATTAAAACAAATATAAAACATCGACATCATGAACTCTCCCGGAAAGACCGCTAGTAGGACCACGTGTTTCGTACTGGCAGGCTTCTCCTGAGTATGGAATGCTTTTTTGTTATGACATGGTGTGAGTTTATGTCTTTGTTTTTCCTGATTACTCTGTGATTTTCACAACTGATATTTTAATAGTTGTAGTTGTCACATTTCATTACTTGAGTGACATCATTCAAAGTAAAAGTAAAAAGCTTATTGTTATGCATCATGATGTTATTAACAACATCCTTGAATCATTTTTCCTTGTCTTATTACATAATGATTTAGTCTGGCAAAAGTATTAATCCCAAGTGTTGCTATTATATTTCATTACAAACGGATATTTAATACAATGTCAACTACATCACATTTTAACATCCCTGTATTTCCTGTTTCACTCATAAAGATTTTAATACACAAACGAGAGTAATTGAAGTAAACGAACAATATAATTGTCATTCAAATGTTCTGAAACATTCATGTCACTTCACAATATCACGCAGGTTCCCTTAGTGAAACACGTGCAGCTTGCCATTTCCGAGTTCATCTCTCATTAGGGTGCGTATTGCTCAATCTTTACTTTTCTGTTGAGTATGTCGTTGACCATTGTTTGTTGTTGTTTTTGGGGGGTGTTTTCCCTTTTTATTTTGTCCATTGTATGGTATGTCCTTTTTCAATTTACGGCTTCTTCAAACTTATAAGATATCATTAAACAAAATGTGTTGTAAACAAATCTCTACAAACAGGCAAGTATATCACTATCTTTCTGACAAATAAACAACAACGACACACCTCATGGTCTTCTATTCCACGCCAAATAGACATCTATTCAATAACAGTTTTTTTTAATATTATCTACATATGTGATACCACACAGAACCGTCGAGGGAATTATTACAGCATTTCACAGAATATAAATAACTAACTAAAGAACTAACCTAAACAAAGGAAACAAGGATAATATTCTCTACTAATGTGTCTTTATGAATAGTGAACCAGAACAACTCTGCATTAATACATTGATTGATTGATTGATTGATTGATTGATTGATTGATTGATTGATTGATTGATTGATTGATTGATTGATTGATTGATTGATTGATTGATTGATTGATTGATTGATTGATTGATTGATTGATTGATTGATTGATTGATTGATTGATTGATTGTTGGTGCTTAAGGTCACTTTTAGCAATATTTCAGCTATATCATGGCGACCAGTTTTAGTGGTGGAAGAAGCCGGAGTACCCGAAGAGAACCACCGACCATGGGCAAGCAACTGGTAAACTTTATCACTTGCGGCTGTATATTACAAGGTAAATACAAACATACAACAAATGTGAAAACAGATGCTTTGTCAAGAAGGAACATTATATGCAATGCGATTGTATGGTTTATGATTTGGTTTATGGTGCTTAACGCCACTTTCAGCAACGTTTCAGATATATCGTTGCGGTCAGTTTTATTGGTGGAGGAAACCGGGGTACCCGATGAAAACCACAGACATGTCGCAAGTCATTGACAAACTTTATCACATAATGTTGTATCGAGTACACCTCGCCTCGGCGTTCGAACTCACAACATTAGCGGTGATAGGCACTGATTCCACAGGTAGTTGGAAAGCCAACTATTATACGATCACGACCACGACGGCCCCGTAATGCGATTGTAGGAAACACTAATAATTCAAAAAAGAATTCGGATTATAATACACAGAACAGGCGTACTAGGGCAACAAAAACATCCGGAGTGAGCTTAGATATTTCTGAAAGGTCATCTTCTGATCAATAAGGGTAATAACAAAATTACCGAACTCCGAACAATCTTACAAAGGGAAAGTCAAAACTCATAAGTATATAGACGAACAAAATCAGTCAACAACCGGAAAACTGTGAAAACCGTAATGACCCTGACTTGGTACAGGAATTTCGAAAGAAATGGTAGTCCTTGTCATGCAAGGTCAACAAAAACACTACTCAACAACTACTTAATTGATGAACTCGACAAATAAAATAATTGTATACTATTCGAAAGGTCCGACTTCAGCAGGAGTCGGGAAGTTTGAAGCGGGTGAAATATGTAGCTCTGCTGTAAAAGAAGACCGTTAAGAGCTACGTCCCCACAGCTACCGTAACTACGTTTGCATTTGCTTTTTGTAAGTTTGTCCTCGTTTTCAATATTCCAGACATACTGTTCATGTGACGTTGAACGACAATCAATCAATAAGAATAATAAAGGGGTGGTCATTCGTATCATATAAAGAATATCAAACAACTAAAACATTCAATAATCCAGGAAAATATGAATTAGAAAATTATGACGGCAAAACAGGGATCAAGTTACTTAATTTGGTCAAACTTATGTAAAACATGGTGGAGTTAAAACTAGCTACTGAAAATTTTGATTTTATGGCTTCCAAAACTTTAAATTTGTTGTCTTTCTAATATTTCGATTTTGAGCGTACCTGATGAAGGTTATTCCTCAACGCGTCATGCGCACTAAATTTGAAATCTACGTTTTATTACTTTTTGATTGTTTCTCTTTCAGTTTTAATTCCATTTTTGTACTAGGAAGTAGTAAAGTATTTCACAGTTACAAGTATGTATTCCCAATATAACAATGCAGTTGTACTTAGAGTTAGACCCATAATACAATGCTTTATGGCAAAACACATTCAATTGAAATTGTCAATTTGCCGTAAACGTTTTCTTCATTAGCGCAATGAAACATGTCAATTTTCAACAACTAGATTGTCTGTTTCCACTTCTTCAATTGATCTGGAAAATGACTTTCTTTGTAACTGGATAACACAAAGTGACAACAGGTCTTGTTCTCCACTGATTTTGTTATTATAAACATCCATTTAGAAGCATCGTTTTATTGCCCATTTAATTTCCTTTTAAGTACAGATATGTTAGTACAAAAATCTCATTTAACGAGAGGTTGAGAAGAATAAATAAAGGATTTCAAACGCAGTATCGCTTAGTTTTGTTTATCAGATATATGCTCCACCTTCGCTCTTTTTATTAAGTGGATTTTGTGTAGTAGTTTTTATGTTATGAATGTACCAAATCAGTATTTTGTGTAGTAGTTTTTATGTTATGAATGTACCAAATCAGTATTTTGTGTAGTAGTTTTTATGTTATGAATGTACCAAATCAGTATTTTGTGTAGTAGTTTTTATGTTATGAATGTACCAAATCAGTATTTTGTGTAGTAGTTTTTATGTTATGAATGTACCAAATCAGTATTTTTTGTAGTAGTTTTTATGTTATGAATGTACCAAATCAGTATTTTGTGTAGTAGTTTTTATGTTATGAATGTACCAAATCAGTATTTTGTGTAGTAGTTTTCATGTTATGAATGTACCAAATCAGTATTTTGTGTAGTAGTTTTTATGTTATGAATGTACCAATCAGTATTTTGTGTAGTAGTTTTTATGTTATGAATGTACCAAATCAGTATTTTGTGTAGTAGTTTTTATGTTATGAATGTACCAAATCAGTATTTTGTGTAGTAGTTTTTATGTTATGAATGTACCAAATCAGTATTTTTATGTTATGAATGTACCAAATCAGTATTTTGTGTAGTAGTTTTTATGTTATGAATGTACCAAATCAGTATTTTGTGTAGTAGTTTTTATGTTATGAATGTACCAAATCAGTATTTTGTGTAGTAGTTTTTATGTTATGAATGTACCAAATCAGTATTTTGTGTAGTAGTTTTTATGTTATGAATGTACCAAATCAGTATTTTGTGTAGTAGTTTTTATGTTATGAATGTACCAAATCAGTATTTTGTGTAGTAGTTTTTATGTTATGAATGTACCAAATCAGTATTTTGTGTAGTAGTTTTTATGTTATGAATGTACCAAATCAGTATTTTGTGTAGTAGTTTTTATGTTATGAATGTACCAAATCAGTATTTTGTGTAGTAGTTTTTATGTTATGAATGTACCAAATCAGTATTTTGTGTAGTAGTTTTTATGTTATGAATGTACCAAATCAGTATTTTGTGTAGTAGTTTTTATGTTATGAATGTACCAAATCAGTATTTTGTGTAGTAGTTTTTATGTTATGAATGTACCAAATCAGTATTTTGTGTAGTAGTTTTCATGTTATGAATGTACCAAATCAGTATTTTGTGTAGTAGTTTTTATGTTATGAATGTACCAAATCAGTATTTTGTGTAGTAGTTTTTATGTTATGAATGTACCAAATCAGTATTTTTATGTTATGAATGTACCAAATCAGTATTTGTTGTAGTAGTTTTCATGTTATGAATGTACCAAATCAGTATTTTGTGTAGTAGTTTTTATGTTATGAATGTACCAAATCAGTATTTTTATGTTATGAATGTACCAAATCAGTATTTTGTGTAGTAGTTTTTATGTTATGAATGTACCAAATCAGTATTTTGTGTAGTAGTTTTTATGTTATGAATGTACCAAATCAGTATTTTGTGTAGTAGTTTTTATGTTATGAATGTACCAAATCAGTATTTTGTGTAGTAGTTTTTATGTTATGAATGTACCAAATCAGTATTTTGTGTAGTAGTTTTTATGTTATGAATGTACCAAATCAGTATTTTGTGTAGTAGTTTTTATGTTATGAATGTACCAAATCAGTATTTTGTGTAGTAGTTTTCATGTTATGAATGTACCAAATCAGTATTTTGTGTAGTAGTTTTTATGTTATGAATGTACCAAGTCAGTATTTTGTGTAGTAGTTTTTATGTTATGAATGTACCAAATCAGTATTTTGTGTAGTAGTTTTTATGTTATGAATGTACCAAATCAGTATTTTGTGTAGTAGTTTTCATGTTATGAATGTACCAAATCAGTATTTTGTGTAGTAGTTTTTATGTTATGAATGTACCAAATCAGTATTTTGTGTAGTAGTTTTTATGTTATGAATGTACCAAATCAGTATTTTTATGTTATGAATGTACCAAATCAGTATTTGTTGTAGTAGTTTTCATGTTATGAATGTACCAAATCAGTATTTTGTGTAGTAGTTTTTATGTTATGAATGTACCAAATCAGTATTTTTATGTTATGAATGTACCAAATCAGTATTTTGTGTAGTAGTTTTTATGTTATGAATGTACCAAATCAGTATTTTGTGTAGTAGTTTTTATGTTATGAATGTACCAAATCAGTATTTTGTGTAGTAGTTTTTATGTTATGAATGTACCAAGTCAGTATTTTGTGTAGTAGTTTTTATGTTATGAATGTACCAAATCAGTATTTTGTGTAGTAGTTTTTATGTTATGAATGTACCAAATCAGTATTTTGTGTAGTAGTTTTCATGTTATGAATGTACCAAATCAGTATTTTGTGTAGTAGTTTTTATGTTATGAATGTACCAACTCAGTATTTTGTGTAGTAGTTTTTATGTTATGAATGTACCAAATCAGTATTTTTATGTTATGAATGTACCAAATCAGTATTTGTTGTAGTAGTTTTCATGTTATGAATGTACCAAATCAGTATTTTGTGTAGTAGTTTTTATGTTATGAATGTACCAAATCAGTATTTTTATGTTATGAATGTACCAAATCAGTATTTTGTGTAGTAGTTTTTATGTTATGAATGTACCAAATCAGTATTTTGTGTAGTAGTTTTTATGTTATGAATGTACCAAATCAGTATTTTGTGTAGTAGTTTTTATGTTATGAATGTACCAAATCAGTATTTTGTGTAGTAGTTTTTATGTTATGAATGTACCAAATCAGTATTTTTATGTTATGAATGTACCAAATCAGTATTTTGTGTAGTAGTTTTTATGTTATGAATGTACCAAATCAGTATTTTGTGTAGTAGTTTTTATGTTATGAATGTACCAAATCAGTATTTTGTGTAGTAGTTTTTATGTTATGAATGTACCAAATCAGTATTTTGTGTAGTAGTTTTTATGTTATGAATGTACCAAATCAGTATTTTGTGTAGTAGTTTTTATGTTATGAATGTACCAAATCAGTATTTTGTGTAGTAGTTTTTATGTTATGAATGTACCAAATCAGTATTTTGTGTAGTAGTTTTTATGTTATGAATGTACCAAATCAGTATTTTGTGTAGTAGTTTTCATGTTATGAATGTACCAAATCAGTATTTTGTGTAGTAGTTTTTATGTTATGAATGTACCAAGTCAGTATTTTGTGTAGTAGTTTTTATGTTATGAATGTACCAAATCAGTATTTTGTGTAGTAGTTTTTATGTTATGAATGTACCAAATCAGTATTTTGTGTAGTAGTTTTCATGTTATGAATGTACCAAATCAGTATTTTGTGTAGTAGTTTTTATGTTATGAATGTACCAAATCAGTATTTTGTGTAGTAGTTTTTATGTTATGAATGTACCAAATCAGTATTTTTATGTTATGAATGTACCAAATCAGTATTTGTTGTAGTAGTTTTCATGTTATGAATGTACCAAATCAGTATTTTGTGTAGTAGTTTTTATGTTATGAATGTACCAAATCAGTATTTTTATGTTATGAATGTACCAAATCAGTATTTTGTGTAGTAGTTTTTATGTCATGAATGTACCAAATCAGTATTTTGTGTAGTAGTTTTTATGTTATGAATGTACCAAATCAGTATTTTGTGTAGTAGTTTTTATGTTATGAATGTACCAAATCAGTATTTTGTGTAGTAGTTTTTATGTTATGAATGTACCAAATCAGTATTTTTATGTTATGAATGTACCAAATCAGTATTTTGTGTAGTAGTTTTTATGTTATGAATGTACCAAATCAGTATTTTTATGTTATGAATGTACCAAATCAGTATTTTGTGTAGTAGTTTTTATGTTATGAATGTACCAAATCAGTATTTTTATGTTATGAATGTACCAAATCAGTATTTTGTGTAGTAGTTTTTATGTTATGAATGTACCAAATCAGTATTTTTATGTTATGAATGTACCAAATCAGTATTTTGTGTAGTAGTTTTTATGTTATGAATGTACCAAATCAGTATTTTGTGTAGTAGTTTTTATGTTATGAATGTACCAAATCAGTATTTTTATGTTATGAATGTACCAAATCAGTATTTTGTGTAGTAGTTTTTATGTTATGAATGTACCAAATCAGTATTTTTATGTTATGAATGTACCAAATCAGTATTTTGTGTAGTAGTTTTTATGTTATGAATGTACCAAATCAGTATTTTGTGTAGTAGTTTTTATGTTATGAATGTACCAAATCAGTATTTTTATGTTATGAATGTACCAAATCAGTATTTTTATGCTATGAATGTACCAAATCAGTATTTTGCATTGTTTATCTAGTCACTTTTATATATGTTTTTGGGTACTTTTATAGTTCGTTTTTTATTAAAAACGTTTGGCATTTTATAATAAATGCCCGTAACGACAATCATGCTTTGTTATTATTTGCAGAACGAACAGAGCAAAAATCTGTCTCTATTTATGTGGATTCAGGAGGGTGCTCATTTAAGGGGTCATAACAGATAATATGTCCTAACACATTTGGCTTTCAGAAGGAAATCAAGCGACTACTGTCGTAATTCGCTGAACTTTTAATAATTACTGAATGTAATCATTCGTAGTACCGTTGACATATAGGAGCTTACGACAATTATATAACCGAAGAGTAAACATTCTCAGATGAGAGGAGGTCAATTTGTTCTGACAAATAAACACGTCTTGTCGGGTCAATAGACAATATCTCTTACTTAACGGCTGTATATTGTATATCGGCAATTTCACACAGCCTGCATTTAATGATTGACAATCACATAATGTTTTATTGGTAGAATATGAAGAACATCGATATATTCTTATATTAAGAGACTTATATGCGACTGTTTTGATTTTGTCAGAAATGTATTCCTGAGAAAGTTGCGATAGTCTAGCTATAATGTATTTTTTGTACTTACAAGTGGTCGGTTCGCTAGTTGTTTTTTCTTGTTGAGAAAAATAAAATAGCTTTAAAAATCACGTACCTGTCAGTTTTGAACATAGATTATGCCAGAATTGAAATACTTGTATCGTGCTTTGTGAAAATGGCTCCATTTGAGAATGAATAAATGTTCTTATTACATAAGCCATTACTTACTGAGTGACTAGTGGAGCAGGAATTACTTACCCTTTCAGAGCACCTAAGTTTACACCCGATGTCTTACTGTGATATTTCTATCTTTGATTTACGACTTTTTACTACCACTTTTGTTTCTTCAAACTTTTCTTACTGACTGCACTAAGGATATAATATATTGAGTATTATAGGGCGTTAAACACCAAAAATCAATCAATCAATCTATTGAGCAATGTAAATTTTATTACTTACTGACTCCACTTAAGATAAAGTAGAACGAGTGAGGAAGATGTCCTTGTCTCACTATGGCACGTCTTGGTTCGTATCTGTAAAAAGAGAAAGACTGAAATGAAATATAAAGTGAAGACATAATAAACAAATGTATGATCAATTCGATATACACATGGCGTATATATCCAGGAGTGAACGGTACAAGTGGGGAAGGAACCGTCACCCATATTTTGCAATGAAAAGACACTACATAAATTCATTAAATGAGGCTGGTACAGCGAGCGAACTTGCTGGGTATTTGTTTAAATGTCACTAATTATATCTTAAAATATTAACTTTCCCGTTACACTTTACGAATTATTTTTTGAAACTGCTCACGAAGTTTGAGAATTGAAGTGGAAATTTAAAAAAAAAATGACATTTATTAATGCCTGTATTTAGGGTTTTTTTCCATTTCAAAATATACATTGAAGTAAGACCATGCCTTTAGATGACAATATATTACTTTTAGTTTAGCTTTTTTTTTTTGTCCAGTATGTAATAAGAATTCTAATATAAATTGGTAATAAATTATAGTGCTCTTCTGAATGCATATGGCGTAATCGTGACCAGTGCGCTCCTGTACCTTGTTACATTGGTGATGATTGTTTTATCATAAATTAATATACTTTCTGTCATGAAAAAAATAATTGGACAGTTGACATTTATAGTATTACATTATGTATTATTATACTTCGAGTAAGTTTCTGTAGTGATATTTGGTACTGTAATATTTTGACAAATTACCTGGGTAATATTTTGGCATATTACCTGGACAATTAGACACTCAGTATAATAATGATATTAATGTGGTCTTGTCCAGGTAATATGCCAAAATATTACCCAGGTCTGAGAGACATATTACCCGACCCGTCTCTCAGACCTGGGTAATATTTTGGCATATTACCTGGACAAGACCACATTATTATATAAATATTACTATAGCTCATACATATCTATTAATTTGTATAAATACAGAAAAAGTGTCAGTATCGTGATTTGAAACAATTTTAATTCCTACAAAATAATAATATCTTAACTAGTATTGTTTGATTTACAATATTATATTTACACAACCACGTGAATGAGTAATTATGTTTGATTTATAACAATGCAGTGACACTGTAATGACTCCAATTGGTTTGTTTCCGTTATTTTAATTACACACTTAAGGTTAAATTGTGAGCAGATTCTGGCTTCAATCGAAAGACAGCTTTGGACTATAAAGAATTTCATATTTTCGGCAATGGCGGCCATCTTGGATAGTGTTCGAACCAATCAGATATACGAAAGAATAGAGACCACCCAAGGACTATCCATACCAAATTTGATTCAAATTGGTTAAGTAGTTTCAGAGAAGAAGATTGTTAAATGGTTTTAAGCTTAGATATGCCTTACTTCCGTAATTATGCATAGTAGCAATAAAAGTGTAAAGTTGACAAAAGAAAACTGGAATGCATGTTAAAAAGTAGTCACAGTCACAGCCACAGTCATGACAAATACTGTTTAATTTACAATGTTTCAGTTGAACAGTCATGACTGGTACTGTTTAATATATACGTACTGTGTTGAATTTGAACTGCCAAACTGGTACTTTTTGTCTACAATACTGCGGTTTCATTCATAACCAGTATTGTTTGATCTACAACACTGTTGTAATACCGTCATGACTATTCTGGTTTCATTACAATACTGCACACATAGCAAACACCTGTCTATATCGAATAGTTGGTTCTACTGTATGTTGGCTTAGACAATTTAGACAGGCTTCACTGTACAAGAATGACAAATCGAACTTTTAAATGTAACAAAATGGCGTCACTGGCGTTCTACATTTTGTAGTTCTGACCGATTCAATTGCTTGAGTGTTGTAACTGGTAGTCAACCTCATCTTTCCTCCTCCCCAAAACCCACTCCATACAATATATATTATATACATCTTTCTTTAAACGAGAAGGAATGACAAGAATATGTGCAACAAATTCCTTTTATTGAAACATATAATTATTTATGGTTAGGGTTATGGTGTTTAACGCCACTTTCAACAATAATTCAATTATATCGTGGTGGTCAGTTTTATTGGTGGAGGAAACCGAAGTACCTGTCGCAAGTCACTGACAAACTTTATCACATAATGTTGTATTGAGTACACCTCGCCTGAACGGGATTTGAACTCGCAACTTAAAGTGGTGATAGGCACTGATTACACAGGTAGTTGTATATCAAACTATCATACGATCACGACGACCATATATACATCTTTCTTTAAGCGAGAAGTAATGACAAGAATATGTGCAACATTGAAACATATAATATTTATGAGTTCGCCAATGAGTTTTATATATCATGTGACCAGAGCAAGATATCGGTTTCCATTAATAAGCAACTACGAGACGACAGATAAGTAATTTGTATATATAAAGATAGTGTTCAAAGTCATGGATTAATGCGACCATCGACCCTTTAATCTTAACATCAAATTGCTTAATTTGCTGAACCGACTAAATCATGAACAAATTAATTTCCGTTAGAATGCGAAATGGTTATGTTACAGACCATTAGAAGTTTCAAATAACATCGTTACTAAATAAAGACGATGTGTCTGACTTTAAGATGTTAGAAAGAGGTAAGGTTTATGTGCACATAAGACTAAACAAAAACATTGAGAACCACGAAAGGAATGAATCCAAAAACGGCATTAGTAGATGTAAATATAAAACAACTCCAAGACAAATAATCGCATGACAGCCAACGGAAAGTATTTAAGAACACCAAGACATAACGTAATGTACAAAAATCGATAAAGGTGTTACGTTGACGAAATAATCTCGGAATATATGTCAAAGAGCTCCTAGCCATGCTGCTACCGACAAAATTTTAGCAGATTCGGTCGGGAAAAACAAAGCTGATTTGGCCCATATAAGATTGTTTTTCTATTTTAGTAACGGCAGCCATCTTCGATGAAGTTCGAACCAGTCGGGTTGTTTAGAATTGGACCCATCCATGGACTAGTCTTGCCAAGTTTTGTTCAAATGGATTTTTTTGCTTAAATATGTTTTCTTTCCGTAAGCGGCAAAAGTGTGAGAAGAGTTTGAAGATACCAAAGGGGTAATCAGAATCCGTATATGGGAGAAGAACAGACAACACAATGCATGGGCAAAAGAAAACGTACAAAAGGACAAACAACGATCTACAAAACATACACATAAAACTTAATGTAAAAATATGTTAAACAGCTCCAAATTACGTCATTACAGCTAATATTTGCGCTCATTCTGTCTTCAAATGGGGCTTTAAATGCATTTTTAACAAATTCTATTTTTAGTAAGGAAGTGACAATTAAAATGAAAAAGCTAAGTGACAGAGGCAATGTGATAACAAAAGTCAGTTTGTGCTAAAAAAAAAAATGACCGCAATTTAGACAGCGTGAATCAAATCAGGTCATAAATTGAACAAATTCTAACAAACAGAAAATAGCATAAGGTGCAATTGACCTAATGTAATATTTTCATTCAGATTTACATCTATTAGATATTTTGTGCTTCTTCTTCTTAAATATGAATTTTGGTAGTCTAATGAAGAAGACTTCATAAGTTTGTGTAACTTGTGTCTTACCCGTTATGCACACATAAAATTTGCTTAAACTAAATGTAAATTTCTATGACAGTAGTAGTAAAATTAATGTATTGGTTGTGCGTTGGCAAGATTAGAATCTTTATCAAAATAATCCAGAAGCATGCACAGTAAATAAATAAATGTTACTTCAAAGAAGGGATACATCCAGGTCAGAATATTTGCATGTAAATGTCAATCATGCTGACCACAGTCATGCTAAAGAGGCCGTGACATGATTTTTCAGAGATAGATGAGCAAGATGATATAGTCGTAGAGACAAAAAATGTAAACTTTCACATACAACTCCTGATCAATATTCTTGGTACTTGTTATTACGCGTATGTTTATTTCCTAACCGTTTTATGCTTAGTTCATGTGATTTACTTGCTCTCGAAAACCTTTAAATCATTTTGGCTTTCCACTCTGTTGACTATGAGCGTCACCTGATGAAGGTTATTCCAGAAACGCGTTGTGCGTACTAATTTAGATATCTACGTTTTCAGTAATATTTACTTACGTTTCGTACCACCCAACACGACATAATCTTTCCTGCATTGTTTTGGGGTATTCTGCAAATGCCTTTATGTTGCGGAGACATACCTGTAGCTATGCAAAAAAAAATACACTATCTACAATTAAGGACCCATTTAAGGCATCAACATGCAATTCGATAATGTTTATTTCACGAATACATCGATACGAGTTTACCAATTTCAGTGTCTTTGGTTTGACCCGGTGTGTCTCGAACTCATGTTCTATCACACTCGTGGCAAACACACTAACCATTGTGTACCACCGATGCGTTTGACATGTATAAGATAATATACAGTTGAAAATGAGGCGGAAAATATCACACGAACAAAGGGTATTTTACTGTAAACGGCAATGAGAGATGACTTACAAGAAACTTTAAAACAACAATAAGTAGTAATTATTTGCACCAATTCCTAAAACAAACCTTATATACCAAAAATTTAACATTTTTAAATTAATTTAAATGTAACTTAATTTATCTAATTAAGACACATGACCTATTTACCCATAATCAGATTACATAGCAATAGCTTGTCTTGCCTCACATAAATTCTTTATTTCCAATAAAATATTATTTATGTTCCATCCAGACTAAGGGTATACAAAATGCACAGAATGGAAATCTTCAAACCTTTTCCCTGGCCACAGCTCGGCTAGTTTTTGTCAAGGGCTTATTGATAGTTAACACAGTATCCAGTTTAATGTCATTTATTAAATGACGTAATTCTTTCAAAGTATAAAAGAACATATATACAATGAACAGGGAGTGTTTTATAAAATATAAAAACAATGTCAAAAATTAACAGACACTCCCTGATCGATTTAACAAGTGCCTATGACAAAAAGGATGGCGCTCAAAAACGGCCACAGCACCAAAGATGAAATCTGCAGGGGCAAACGCCATACCCCGAGATGAGGCAGGTATTGAAGTGGTAATGACTAGAAACACGAGACATATTAAACAAAATAATAATTAATAATAAAATATGTAGACCTGATCTGAAATACACAGGCAGCCAAATGCTGACCCTGAGATGAATAACATATCAGTTAATATAATTATGGAGTCACCAGCTACATATTTCTGTACTTTAACAATAACTAATATTTATATAGTAAATGTGGCAAATTATATGCCTATAACTCACCTCATCCCATGATGTTGTCATTAAGTCTAAGAGGACATTATTTTTGTTTTCTTTGATACAAGAGAGCTCGCATTCTTTGTGTGATTCAACAAATTGTCTCTTGGATTGCCCTGATGTTTTTTTCAATTAGTTCTAGCGGAAATACCTTTAATCATTTATTGCCATGTTTGTGTTTTATCAAATGTTTGCAAATAATACTTTTGAATTTTATTAGATCTTCTTCGAAATCGGTAAAGATGTCATTGTAACGTTTTTGTAATGTACGACCGGTTTCTTGGATATACCGAATCCCACAGCCTGTAGCCCTTTTCACAAAAATTCGTAACTATACTCCTAACTTTTTCACTTAAGATTATCTTACGACAATTCCTAAGTCCTTTTCACAAAGATTATCTCACGACAAATTTTAATCTTACGACTAAAATTACACTTACGATAAAAAAATTCTTCCTTAGGTGTACTCGATACAACATTATGTGATAAAGTTTGTCAGTGATTTGCGACAGGTCAATGGTTTTCTCCGAGTACTCCAGTTTTCTCCACCAATAAAACTGACCGATATATTGTTGAAAGGGGCGTTAAACACCATAAACCATCTTCCTTAGCAACCTAGTTTCATTTCCATAGCACAACAAAGCATTTTTTTAAATAAAATTATTCTATAAAATATCCCCGGCACTAATTTATAAGCAGTTTTTATGCTATGATGTGTTTGTGTGTTTATATTGAATTTTTATCTAATACAAAAAAAATGTATATGAATCGGTAACCAATAACTGCACAAAATATGAACGGGTATGATTTTCGTATAGAGGAACATTTCTAATGCATGTAAATTAAAATGATCTATAATAATTATCATTACTTGGAGTTGTGCATCATCATCCACGCGTGGTTAATTTTTGCGTGTGAAAAAAAACCTATTCATATAATTCATTTTATCGGTTATTTGTCAGCAAAATATTTACCCCTTTTTTCCAATTAATCCCATCCCACATAAAATTAAACGCTTGTTCTTTTACTGATGAAAATTTATCCCGATTTTTCTGAGATAACCCAAATTAAGATGTGTTCATCATCTATCAATCATGAAGATGAATAAATATCCCTGTTATATATTAATATTAATATAACAGAAGAATGTACACAAGTTTATGTATTGCCAGAGTGTTCGATGATCATCGAAGTTGCCAGAAATTAATAAATTATATTACTAATATAAAGGCAAAATCAAAACGATATAATTGGATCCAGAAAATTCCAGTCCTAAAGCGGCTGTTCATAGCGAAGTAGATGTCTAGAAGAAAATCCCGTATTCCTGTTTTTATCCAAAAAAAAATGAAAAAAAAATTCTCCCCAAGTTTGCAAGTAGTCTTTTCGATTGTCGATCGTTCCCAATTTGAAATCTAAAATTAATGAGAATTATCCTGATTTTTTTGGTCATGTTTCAAACGATACACTGCTGCATTG
This sequence comes from Bathymodiolus septemdierum, assembly GCA_963383655.1. Taxonomy (NCBI): domain Eukaryota; kingdom Metazoa; phylum Mollusca; class Bivalvia; order Mytilida; family Modiolidae; genus Bathymodiolus; species Bathymodiolus septemdierum. The sequence goes on along the minus strand of OY726522.1, from coordinate 7,494,040 downwards.
AAAAGGTAAATGTACGGAATGCATCGTTATAGATTCTGTTATTAGTCACGCCAGAAAAAGGAGTAAACAACAATGCCATTTGTAGCGTCTGTTTGTATTAAACCATATTCATTTCAATAAACATTTATCAATATGTGTAAATAGGTTTGTCATACGGTCAGAGAAAATGCGCTAACGATGAATTGCTCTCTTATTTTCAAGTCGAAGCGCCAATACATCGTCCATCTTTTTTTCTATTTTTTTCACTTACGATAAAAGATAAGACCAAAATTTCTCTTACGATCAAAATTTTACACTTAGGACAGGGTAGTTTTACACGTAAAGTTAGGACTATTTTTACACTTAAGATTATCGTAAGTATTTTTGTGAAACTCTTTTTAATCTTAGTTTTACACTTACGACAATTTTTTATCGTAAGAATTTTTGTGAAAAGGGCTACTGGTATGGCAATCGTAACTACTCGGCCATTCTCGCTACCCTGCAAATAACCTCTTATGCATTAGGCGTATAACTCGCACTACTTTTCACATGTCAGTTACATGAAAGTTTGATAAAGTTATATTTTAAACAATTTTCTATATTTCAATTAAAGTTTTAATTAGTTTTGCATGATTAGATTTTACATAGTATGTCTCACATATTGGATTTTCGTGGACTATATTTTTGTGCGGCTTAACTTAACTTAACTTACGGCAAACAATTTAAGAAGAATTTCTACTATGTACGTACGAGGTTATTTGCAGGGTAGCGAGAATGGCCGAGTAGCTACGATTGCCTGGTTTGGATGATGTAATTACAAAATCAGCTTTTGGCTTCGAGCTTACCTGATAAAGTTGATTCCAGAAATACGTTTTGCGCAACAAATTTGATATCTACGCTTTTATTCAAAGTTTTTCACTTTATATTAAAATAAAAAAAGAATAAAGGTTCAGAAAAAGTGAAATCCATCTGATTATTTCAAAACTCCAGAAAAATCATTTGTAATTATTATCTAATACAAGAGAGACAACTGTTATAAATACTGAATACTACTTACATATCGGACATCTCGTTCGGTTCTCTCCCTTGGTGAAAGTCGTAAAATACGTTTGCCTTCTAATGGAACACGATCCTAGTATAGAGAAGTAAATATTAAGATAATTACTTACACCGTGTTTTTGGTGAAATTACGTAGACTTCAAAAGTTCATGCATGCTTCTCATGTAAACAAAAATTATATTATTTGTATGTGAATATATTACTAGTATAATTAAATGTTTTTGGTCACGTGAATTTTACATGTCATGATATAAGCATAATGATTATATGATATTAAATTGAGAAACAAGTACGACATGTTTCATGTGTAGAGGACGATGAATTTTTTTTTCGAAAGTATAAATTCAGGTTTACAATATGTATTCTAATGACAGCTTCCATAATATATATACTAAGCAATGCAAAACTCAATACTTGAAATCGACGAATAATGTGGATGATAGAAAATGGACAAAATAAGAAATGTTTCTTTGGAATATATCGTCTGTGAATATTTCGAATGAATAATTGTAAAGAACAACTCCCTGGCCCCAAGCGTCTCCTCTATTCTAACCGTTACTTGTATGTTCAACTTCCGAGACCTTCCAATATGTGTCGCTATATTGGAGGTCCCTAACACATCTTGGATTTCAAATTGTTCCTTATGTCTTCATCCTCATCACACATATGGACTCTTTGAAATCTGACCCGACCCAAAACTACTCCTCTCGTATCTCAGAATCATTATGTTCGATAACATCAAACAACCAATCGTGTTTTTTCACTAAAAAAAATCGTTATATTACAAGAAATGCCCAACTCCCTCATCTCTAATGAATTGATTGTAATTGGCAGCATCAAATGCTAAAAATCATCTCAACTCCCCCGAAGCATTATACCCCGCAACAGCAAACAGCCATGATCCTCGTCTCACTGGAATCATTTCACTCTGCACCATTATAAATCCTCTCATATCCCTGAATAAATAAACTGGGTAACAACAAATTTACCTTCCTCTCATCTCACTGAATAAATAAACTCGGTAACAACACATTTACATTCCTCTCATAACCCTGAATAAATAAACTCGGTAACAACAAATTTACCTTCCTCTCATCTCCCTGAATAAATAAACTCGGTAACAACAAATTTACATTCCTCTCATCTCCCTGAATAAATAAACTCGGTAACAACAAATTTACATTCCTCTCATCTCCCTGAATAAATAAACTCGGTAACAACAAATTTACATTCCTCTCATCTCCCTGAATAAATAAACTCGGTAACAACAAATTTACCTTCCTCTCATCTCCCTGAATAAATAAACTCGGTAACAACAAATTTACCTTCCTCTCATCTCCCTGAATAAATAAACTCGGTAACAACACATTTACATTCCTCTCATCTCCCTGAATAAATAAACCCGGTAACAACAAATTTACCTTCCTCTCATCTCCCTGAATAAATAAACTCGGTAACAACAAATTTACATTCCTCTCATCTCCCTGAATAAATAAACTCGGTAACAACAAATTTACCTTCCTCTCATCTCCCTGAATAAATAAACTCGGTAACAACACATTTACATTCCTCTCATCTCACTGAATAAATAAACTCGGTAACAACAAATTTACCTTCCTCTCATCTCCCTGAATAAATAAACTCGGTAACAACAAATTTACCTTCCTCTCATCTCCCTGAATAAATAAACTCGGTAACAACAAATTTACATTCCTCTCATAACCCTGAATAAATAAACTCGGTAACAACAAATTTACCTTCCTCTCATCTCCCTGAATAAATAAACTCGGTAACAACAAATTTACATTCCTCTCATCTCCCTGAATAAATAAACTCGGTAACAACAAATTTACATTCCTCTCATAATCCTGAATAAATAAACTCGGTAACAACAAATTTACCTTCCTCTCATCTCCCTGAATAAATAAACTCGGTAACAACAAATTTACCTTCCTCTCATCTCCCTGGATAAATAAACTCGGTAACAACAAATTTACCTTCCTCTCATCTCCCTGAATAAATAAACCCGGTAACAACACATTTACCTTCCTCTCATCTCACTGAATAAATAAACTCGGTAACAACAAATTTACCTTCCTCTCATCTCCCTGAATAAATAAACTCGGTAACAACAAATTTACATTCCTCTCATAACCCTGAATAAATAAACTCAGTAACAACAAATTTACCTTCCTCTCATCTCCCTGAATAAATAAACTCGGTAACAACACATTTACATTCCTCTCATCTCACTGAATAAATAAACTCGGTAACAACAAATTTACCTTCCTCTCATCTCCCTGAATAAATAAACTCGGTAACAACAAATTTACATTCCTCTCATATCCCTGAATAAATAAACTCGGTAACAACACATTTACATTCCTCTCATAACCCTGAATAAATAAACTCGGTAACAACAAATTTACATTCCTCTCATCTCCCTGAATAAATAAACTCGGTAACAACAAATTTACATTCCTCTCATAACCCTGAATAAATAAACTCGGTAACAACAAATTTACATTCCTCTCATATCCCTGAATAAATAAACTCGGTAACAACACATTTACATTCCTCTCATAACCCTGAATAAATAAACTCGGTAACAACACATTTACATTCCTCTCATAACCCTGAATAAATAAACTCGGTAACAACAAATTTACCTTCCTCTCATCTCCCTGAATAAATAAACTCGGTAACAACACATTTACATTCCTCTCATAACCCTGAATAAATAAACTCGGTAACAACACATTTACATTCCTCTCATAACCCTGAATAAATAAACTCGGTAACAACAAATTTACCTTCCTCTCATCTCCCTGAATAAATAAACTCGGTAACAACAAATTTACCTTCCTCTCATAACCCTGAATAAATAAACTCGGTAACAACAAATTTGCATTCCTCTCATAACCCTGAATAAATAAACTCGGTAACAACACATTTACATTCCTCTCATAACCCTGAATAAATAAACTCGGTAACAACAAATTTACCTTCCTCTCATCTCCCTGAATAAATAAACTCGGTAACAACACATTTACATTCCTCTCATCTCCCTGAATAAATAAACCCGGTAACAACAAATTTACCTTCCTCTCATCTCCCTGAATAAATAAACTCGGTAACAACACATTTACATTCCTCTCATAACCCTGAATAAATAAACTCGGTAACAACAAATTTACATTCCTCTCATCTCCCTGAATAAATAAACTCGGTAACAACACATTTACATTCCTCTCATCTCCCTGAATAAATAAACCCGGTAACAACAAATTTACCTTCCTCTCATCTCCCTGAATAAATAAACTCGGTAACAACACATTTACATTCCTCTCATCTCCCTGAATAAATAAACTTGGTAACAACACATTTACATTCCTCTCATCTCCCTGAATAAATTAACTCGGTAACAACAAATTTGCATTCCTCTCATAACCCTGTGTCATTGCACTTCGCACCACATTAAATAAAATATTCTTGCATGTTCTAATATCATTTTTATTGGCAACACACACAGCTAATTATCTCCTGTCATAGGAATCATATCAATGGGTAGCATCAAATGATAAATCCTGTCATCTCCCTGAAACAATTACTTCGCAACACCAAACTGCCTATCATCTCATCCCCTTAGATCATTATAATCGGCAACATCAAACACCCAATCCTCTCATGTCCCTAAATAAAAATACTTTGCAACACCAAACAGCCATTCCTACCATATTCCTGGATCATTATACTTGCCAACACCAAACAACAAATTCTTTCATATATACCCAAGGATCATTATTTTTTGTACCACCAACTAGTTAATCTCTCCTCTCCCTACCTATTGCAAATATGAATTGCTATAATCGACCACTTTTATTCGACCATCCCCATTTTGTTCTTGTTCGACAATATACCTGACAATTTCCCAGTCATCTGCTTTTGTATGACAATTGTCCTTTACTTGCTATATATGCTATCGTCTCTTGATTTTGTTGGGGGTCGTCGTGTTCGTGATCGTATGGTAGTTGGATTTACCACTACCTGTGCAATCAGTGCCTATCACCACTAAAGTTGTGAGTTCATGACGAGGTGTACTCGATACAACATTATGTAATAAAGTCTTTCAGTGACGTCCGGCAGGTCTGTAGTTTTCTCCGTGTACTCCGGTTTCTTCCACCAATAAAACTGACCACCACAATATTACTGAAATATTGTTGAAAATGGCGTTAAACACCATTAACCAAACCTACTTTCAATATATTCTACCTAATGTATCATGAGGAAACCTTACCTGTCTATTGGCTTTGTATTCTGATGGATTAAACAACAATCCTTCTATGTTCTTATTGTCAGACATCTGGTCTGAAGCTTGAAGAATTGATAAAAACTCTGTTTTGTCAGATTCAACCCTTTAAGATATAAGATGTAAAACAAATGAGTGTAACATACACAAGAAGAGTTTGAAGATGCCAAAGCGGTAATCAGAATTGGTAAATCGAAGAAGGACAGACAACACAATGGCTAAAGGAAAAAGAACAAATGGACAAACAACGATCCAGAAAACACCACACAGAAAACTAAATATTGAGCAACACGAACCCCACTAAAAGCAGGAGGTAAACTCGGTGTTCCGGAAGGGTAAGCAGCTCCTGTTCCATTAGTGACACCCGTCGTATTACTCTGGTTACAACCCAGGTGATAAGTAATAAATGAGGAAAGGACAGGAGAGTGCTTACGACAAGTGGAACATATCCGTGGTTACTACATATGAAAAAAGAAAACAATCAACTAAAAGCATCCCATTGAAAATATTTCTGAAAATCCATTTTCTCATTTCCCAGTAAGTGAATGAAAGATTATTGTTTAACGCAAGTGAGCAATTCATGACGGAAAACAAGTTTCATTTAATGAGATGCTAATGATGTCCGCCTAGCTGAATATTAGCCTTAGTGTTCACACTAAACAGTACTCTCCACTCGAACACATTATACTGATTCTGAGGAAACCAGTCTTTGTTTCACTAAACAGTACTCTCCACTCGAACACATTATACTGATTCTGAGGAAACCAGTCTTTGTTTCACTAAACAGTACTCTCCACTCGAACACATTATACTGATTCTGAGAAAACCAGTCTTTGTTCTTACTCTCTAGTATTACGTGCTTAGCGCGAAGCATCTGATATCAATTGTATATTCTTTGCTTTGACTCGATACGAGGGGCTATGCTGAGTTATGGTGCTTAACGCCACTTTCGATAATATTTCAGCTATATCGTGGCGGTCATTTTTATTGGTGGAGGAAACCGGAGTACCTGGAGAAAACCACCGACCCGCCGCAAGTCACAGCCAAACTTCATCACATAATATTGTATCGAGTACACCTCGCCATGAGCGGGATTCTAACTCACAGCGTTAGTGGTGATAGGCACTGATTGCATAGGTAGTTATTAATCCAACTACTATACGATCACGACCAAATACCTTTTATAACTGAATCTACAGAGTCTATTACAGATAATGGCCAGCTGAGCACACAGTCTGAATTTCTGTATCAAACGACCCTGTAAAGAGAATGAATACGCTGGAAACTGAATAACTACGTAATTACAACTGTATAAAACTAGACTAGACTGTGCTTTAGTATCAAACGGTTTTTTTTATCAAACATTCTATCGAATAAACATTGTATATTTTAGAATATTATGCAAAATAGTGTATCAGAACCTTTGCAATCAACACTTAAGTTTTCTCATCATAATTGTTTGTTTGATATCTGACATCATTTATTGAATTTTGTAAATGTGTTGTAATTCATGTGAACAATTTCATATAAATTAATTTTAGAGTCACATGTCATTTTATACAAGTTTTGATTGGTTTAAAAAGTTAAGGTTATTTGTCAATGAACGGAATCTAAAAATAGACGTCGTTCTCAAGGCGTCGCGTGCCGTTGTCATCAGGTGATTTTCTTTAAATGAGGCACCTTTGGGGTTGTTTAAATTTATTTCCGATTATTTGCCTTATTTTGAAAAAATAAATATGTTTTTCAATATCATAGCATAAAAAGTTTGCATTAATTTATAAGGATTGATCGAAATTATTTGTTCGGTTCATTCGAAATAACCTCAATCAGGTAGCGGGTTACACGGTGTGTACAACCTGATTGAGGTTATTTCTTCGTGAACCGAACAAAAATTGCGATCAATCCTTAAATACCCGGTATAAAGTCAATGGGAGCAAGGTAAATTATAATTACCAAATCAGACTTCAGTTTTATCCTAAGATTTTGTAAGTGTCAATGTGATTCGACGAGTAAATGTCATATGAACGTGACACCTTTTGAGGTTTCGCTCGGAATTCAAGTTATTCAGGCGACATATCTGAAAATGGGGAGCAATGAAAGATCTAAAAATAAATTATAATCAGATTGGGCAGATCGATAGTTTTCTCTGCGAACTCAAGTTTTCTTCACCAATAAAAGCCTATAGGAACTCAAGTTCCCTCCACCAGAAAAGCTGCTGCCCGCGATATAACTGATCTATTAATGAAAGTGATATTAAACACCATTAATATTGGTCCTCTCAAATGCTTCTTTTAATTATGATTTCTGTTCGCATCTCCTCTAATTAAATCGTGAGTTTCTACCTTTTCCCTTGATTCAAGAATTAGTTTTCAAAGTACTGTATGTGATTATTCCTAATTTAATTGTCTATCATATATTTAAGCATTAACACACAAACATATATTAAGGATTGTATATCGTCTGCTGTGATGCTTTCTTAATATTCCAAACCATTTTCATCAGGTAGAAAATTTGAGTATGTAGTATACCTTCTGGCGAGATTTCACCTTCCATTTTGCAATGGGGGTAATGCCTTCTCTGGTATTTAGTGCTTCTGGAATGTTCTAAGGAAAAATAATGATGGAATTATTGTAAAATCTCGATGAAGGTGTTGTATATGGATTTGAAGGTAAAAAAAACAGTATTAATCCCGAAAATTATTTTACTGGCAATTAAGGTGATATTACGTTTTATACCAAGAACATAAATAGTCAGTTTCCGTCGTGGTCGTGATCGTGTGGTACTTGGATTTACAAATACAAATATGTACCTATATATAGATGCAATCAGTGCCTATCACCACTAACGAGTTCGAATCCCGCTCAGGCTATGTGTACTCGATACAACGTTATGTGATAAAGCTTGTCAGGGACTTGCGGTAGGTCTGTGGTTTTCTCTGGGTACACCAGGTTGGGCGGATTCCTCCACCAATAAAACTGACCGCCACGATATAACTGAAATATTGTTGAAAGTGGCGTTAACACACAATCAACCTAACCCAAATAGTTGAGCAACAAAACCTAACGAGTTGCCTGTTTTCAGTTTATTATATGGAACAATCTTAACGTTGTCTAATTTGGTTAAAATATTTCCAATCAAACATTCCCTGTCCTATACATTCAATCATAAAATTATTTTATTTATTTATTTTTATTTTTTTTTATTTATTTTTTTTTTTTGCAAGCGTATAGTTATCATATGTATAGGGTTTTGTTGAATTTTGAGTTAATTAAAACGTTGATATATCTGTAACTCATGTGATTTATGAGCGCATGATGCGTTTATGGAATAACCTTCATCATGCATGCTCCAAGTCAAAAGATTTAAAAACCAAAAAAGGGTTTTGGACCATAAATAAAGAGGGCATAAACAGGATAACCAAATTTTGTTATTGTTACCAATGCCGCGTTTCTGGGGTAAATTTTATCTGGAACGCTCAGTCTAAAGATTGGAAAGCCAAATAATTTAAAATTCTTTTGGGACAAAGGTCCTAAACAAGATAACAAAAATCGGCTAAATTGTTCTCTAAGCATAAGTGAGGAGAACCTTCGTTTTAATCATATTTACATTATTTAGGACATATAAATTTCAATAATGAATATACACTGTATATAATAAATCATAAGTTTTAAATAAAATCATAACTTACGTTCATCGTTCAATCCATTTTGTCTGAAAAAATAAGGATTTAAAAAAAAATCATACTATAAAGCGTAAATTTTTTTTTGGGTGATAATGAAAAATATGAATGTGAGATTTGCATGACAATATAAATATCGCTTTATCAATGCCTTTCATTAGTATGTATTAGTATGTATAACCATTGAAGACTTTCACAAACGTACTTCGTTTCTCTTTCTATATATTTTACATGTTATTAACATACAAAATAAATTTTCAATTAGTTTATATTTTCTATTCAATGAACTGTGAATAGTCAAAATCAAAAATAATATTATAGAAGAGAATAGATTCATTCATTACTTCAATGGATTATTTTTAGACGATTAAGCTTTATGGGCTAAAAGTTTTTTCTATAGAAAGCAATTGAAATACAAATTTAATGCAATTTTCACGACTTCTATTACACGTGAAAGGCGGGAGGAATACACGCGGTGATGTTTACCACTCTGAATTCATTCATTTCCTTATGGATGTCTTTTTCTTTCTATACATGTAAGTTTCATCAATTCATAAATGACATTTCGTCAAAAGATGTAGATTTCGTGAATATTAATTGGTTTATATTACCGTATTATATATCATTTCATGAAACTTGTAAAATGATACATGTTCTCTCAGTTTCTATGTGTTGGTCCAATGAAAATTAAACAGAATAAGAACTGTCTGTTAATAGGGGTTAGTGCTATGGTGTTTAATGCCACAATTTACAATATTTCAGTTATATAGTCGAGTTCAGTTTTTTGTTAGTGGAGGAAACCTAAGTACCGGAAGAGAACCACCGACCTGCCGCAAATCACTGACAAACTTTATCACATAATGGTTTAGTCTGTTAATAGGATATATATAAACATAGCATTCCTTGAGACTGTATGGATCGCCTGGTTTGCACTTGAATACAATTTGACTAAATACTAACTTAACACTTAAGTATATATAGATATATTTGAAGAAATTTCAATATTTAGTAATCAAAGTCTTGAAATTGTACAATTCCTGTCAAATTAGGTTCAATTTGAACGATTAGCTTCAGAGAAGATTTTAATATGATAATGAATAGTCAAAAATATACATAATTTAAAAAATTGTCAAACATCTGCCAACTGATATATTTCAGATAATATATATCATAATTTAACCACCAAATATAATAAAGCTACATTTGAACATCAACCCAACACAGTAGTAATCAAGGCCAGTTGATCAAAATTATTTTAATAATTTAATGTAATTTTGAGAAGGAATTGACAAAATTTGAACTGATCAAAGTTACATAACTTGAAACATCGGGTTGTTAGGGTTATTGTGGTTAATGCCACTTTCAACAATATTTCAGTTATATTGTAGCGGTCAGTTTTATTGGTGGAGGAAACTGGAGTATCGGGAGAAACCACCGACCTGCCGCAAGTCACTGACAAACTTTATCACATCATGTTGTATCGACTACACCTCGCCATGAGCGGGACGAAAGTTTGGTCTGGTTTTGCTCTGTAGTTTAAAAAAAGAAATTTATCATGATTTTTATGGCAATTGTCAAAAGCATCACAAAATATGCTATTAAAATTTCTTTTGTCTTCCATGGGATATATATATTTTACTGATTAGAACAAGCTTACATTTATGTACATACAATATGTAGTTACCGTGGTTTTATCTATTTCCGTGGGTATCAATTTTCATGGGTCAACTACAGGGGCTAGGTGCGTCCGAAAAAAAAATATACTATTAGTATATTTTTTTTTTCGGACGCACCTAGCCCCTGTGGGCTCAACCGGATATTGATGTGTTCGTTAACAATTTAATTCGTCGTATAACTGAAATTTTGTTGAAAGTGGCGTTACACACCATCAAGCAAACAAACAAACAAACAAACAAACATATACTTATCTGTAACTTATCTTGTTGCATAATATGCCTTTCGTAGTGTACCAAATTTCGTAGTTTCATGATAACGACGACAATCACGAAATTTGGTATTCAACGAACAAAAATGAATTCACAGTAGATAATGGTAGTGCGGTGGGACTATGGACGGATGTCTTGATTGGCTTGAGAAAGAGTGGGACGTGGTGGATAGCCGTCGGGAAATTGTGCCTTGCAACGGGTAACCAAATGTTCCGACTGTCAAATCAATTCAGATGAATTTGTAAATTCCGTGTATCTGTACTTTAATAATTGGTGTGCGTTGTGATTAAAATAGTTGTTGACACAAACAAGTTATATAATATGTTAAATAAATCGTGTTTCTAATATATATTTCATTAAGATAAAATTTAAATTATTTAAATAATTCTTGTTAAAGTGAAAAACTACATTAAATATATATTTTATGGATATCAAATTTCTGACACTATACATGTATATCGAATTATTATTTAAATTTAAATTAGATTTAAAGTTCTTCATTACACTATTTATAAATGTATATATTCACAAATTTACCCGAGATAATTTTTTGAAGAAAAAAAATATTTTACTATAAGACGAAATGCAAAGAAATTCCTAATATCCATTCCTTCTTGACTGGAATGGAATGGATTTTGTCTCTCCGGATCATCCGATTTCTGAAGCGTTTAACATGGTACTCTTTTAATCTTTTTTCCTTTTTTTATAAGTTTTACCTTTATTCCATTAACCGCGGGGTCTGCGAGACAGTCAACGCGTTGAAAAATCGTTGTTTTTTTGCGATTTTGATCAATTTGTAGAAAAATAACTTACATTATAATGAGAAAATCAATTTTCGATATATTGAATGTGATTAAAACAAAAAAAAACCTAGCCAAAGGCCAAACACAGGCGGTCATTCAACGGAATTACCACTACCCTTTTTTTTTTTAACTTTCTACTCACAGGCGCTTGTGGCACGAACTTACCACCCCCCTTTTTTCTAACTTTCTGTTTACAAATTTATTTTCAAATAAAATTTCTTTATTTCTTTATTATTTCATCTCTTTTTCCTTATTTTAACTTATTCCTGTCAATATTCATACAATCTTATGTTAACATCAAATTGCACCCTATATAGATACTAATAATCCACTGTGGATTATTAGGGTGACGTCGACACATGCAATTTGATGTTAACATAAGATTGTATGAAAATAAATTTGCAAAGAGAAAGTTAGAAAAAGGGGGGGGGGGGGGGGGGGGGGGGGGGGGGGGGGGGGGGGTAAATCCGTGCCACGAGCGCCTGTGTTTCTGTTTGCATATTTATTTTCAATAAAATCTTCTTCTTTTTTCTTTATTCATCGTCTATATATCCATAACAACAACTTGTAAATGTCGGTCCTATATATAAAGGAAAAAGAGATGAAACAATAAAGGATTTTATTGAAATTAAACATGTAACCAGAGAGTTAAAAAAAGGGGGGGGGGGGTGGTCATTCCGAGCCACGAGCGCCTATGATGGCAAACGAGTGTTATTAATGTAGTGAATCTCTCGGTTGAAACAAAATAGTATTTTGCATTAACAATGAATTTCATTTTTCTTACCTGAATAAATTTGGGTGTTCTATTCATTTTAGATTTCGGAAGCTTTATTAAATGATAATGACAGAGGCGTTCCGTTGTTTCCATGGTAGAACAATGTTGAGGAAAGAATTGCAATACTCCTTTGTATTAAATGCTATTAAATGTTTCAATTTTAGTCTTTTAATGGTCTATGAAAAAATAATTCATGCACTTTCAAACCACTTTTACATTGAGCTAAATGGAAATTTTGTCTTTTCAAGTGTAAAATTAAGACAAAATTATCAGACGAAAACAGAGATATCCAAACCTGATGGTCACACCTAAAGTTTCGTGATGATCTGTCTAATGATAACCAGATTTAATAATATTATAACATGTACTTAAATATCTCAGAAAAAAACCAAACAAAAAGTTTAAAACGCTTTTTGTTAAAATGAGATAGATTACTTTCTATAAGAACATTTGCAAGGTTAGACAATAGTACGTTTTTCTTCTTTACCCTGTTTAGTTACATAATAAAATGAAAAAACAAAAATATTATACCACACTGTCGGAACAATTCCAAAATCAAATATCAAAATCGTAGAAAGAGTCAAAATCGATACCTCTAACACATATACATGACGGCACACTTTTTTGGCTTGGTTACAGCCACTTCAATAAAAAGTGGCAGGGCTAAGCTAATTTTATGGGCCCAAATCTCCCCTCTTAGTGAAATGATGTAAGTAAAATGCCAACCCTCACACACAAGCAGGCAAACAGCTCTATAATCCTTAACATTAGGCATAAGATATTTAATTTTCGTGACATAGAAGTTGTATTATGTTTATTATTCTTTCTACAATTCTCTAAATATTATATAGTATACAAGGCCATCGTCTGACGTCATAGTGAAACAATAGTCAACTTTGAACCAAAATCTGATTGCCAATATAACAGCATCGATGGTGTAACGGTTAGCGTGTTCGCCTCGCCGATCGGGTCACAAACCAAATACTATTACTATAATATTGGTATTTGTTGCTTCTCTGCTAATCACACAGCATTAAGGAGAAAGTGCAAAGACGGGTTTGCTCGGAATTAGCCGAGTGGTGCAACATTTCTATCAGCAGACTGTTGTTTCGGTAGGCTAGCACTATAAAAATCCAACTAAAAGTGTTGGTCTAGCACAAAGCCGACCACATCATCATCTCATTGAAAATTAATTTGTTCTCCACATGGTATAGCTGAAAAATTGCTGAGTTGGCAATAAACAACTGGCCAATTGCCAATACTGTACACAACTGACAGAACACTTTTCAACAGTGTAAATACCTTATGAAATTATTTTTTTGAAAGATAAGATGAGAGGATTCTTCAACTAGAGGCTCAGTGGGCGGAGCCTGTATCTGCTCATCTTTCATTCTGTTTTGAGGAAACTTTATACAGAACCTTCTATAGGTGCTTCCTACCAAATTTCGGTTCATTTGGCTACTCTGTTTCAGAGGAGAAGATTTTTAGAAATCAACCAATCAGCAATAAGAATTGCCTGTGGTGGCCATGTTTGTAAACGGATGGGGACGAAATGAGCAATCTTTATCGAGGACCTTCCATAGATGCTTCCTACCAAGTTTCCGTTCATTTGTCCAAGCGGTTTCAGAGGAGAAGATTTTTAGAAACAAAAATAGCCTGTGGTGGCCATGTTTGTTAACGAATTAGGACGAAATGAGCAATCACTATAGAGGACCTGCCATAGATGTTTCCTACCAAGTTTCAGTATCCCTGATACACATATACAAGACTGCTCACTTTCCTGTTTTGGTACAGGTACTTCAATAAAAAATGGCAGGTTAAATAACTATTTTTTTTATCTAGTTTTACAATAAAGAACACCATGTGCTAATCTTTATACATAATATAATGCAGTCATTTTCCATGTGCGAGTATTAGTGTAAAGAATACCAAGTCCTAATCTTTATCTTTATACATAATGTTTATTTTTTTTTACACAGTTGTCATAGTCTATTAGTTCTATTTATTAGTTGGATTTGATTTGATTTTGGTGTTTAATGCCATTTTCAGCAATATTTCAGCTATATCATGGCAACCAGTTTTAGTGGTGGAAGAAGCCGGAGTACCTGGAGAGAACCACCGACCATGAGCAAGCAACTGGTAAACTTTATCACTTGCGGCTGCGAGTCGAGTGCACCCTTTTATGTAATTTACAAAGCTGGGTGCGAACCCACGCTGTATTGGTGATAGGCTTGTATGAGTTGTTAGGTAATCCAACTACCTAACTCATTGAGCCACCCGGGGCCCTTAGTTGGATTTGAAACAACAAATGAAGAAAAACAACATGTGTATGTTTTTGTAACATTTAATGTATTACAACAAATATTATACATATCTTATAAAAATCTCATTGTCACAATACACAAATATAAAATCTGCTTCATCTATAGATAATGTTGTACATGTACATTCTACATGCATTTCTACCATAAGATTAGTCCAGTTGATTATTTAATTTTTCCTATCCGGATCAGTTTTTTTCCAGATGATAAAAAAATTTGAGCAGTATATATGTGTACATGTACATACAACAATCAATACAGCCCATCTAAGAAGACACACCACTTTCTAACAAAAACAGAATTTTCACCCCAATTTTTTTTTTCATTCTTAAAGTAGGATTAGGTTTCCAGTTATGGTATAAAAACGCCACTTTCAACAATAATTAAGTTATATCATGGCGGTCTATTTTATTGGTGGAGGAAACCGGAGTACCCATAGAAAACCAACTTTATCACATAATGCAGTGCCTGAAAAAAAATTTGGGGCCAGTAAAATATTAGAGTCACAGGCCCAAATGGCATAATGGTGGCCCATAAATTTTGTGACATTTTTTTATGAAAAAAAGACATCAGATATCAAAATATAAACAGTTTTCAGGTTAATTGTTTTTTTATCAATAACATTAAAATTCATTCTTTCACTAGTCTCATGGGGGTTGGGGCTCTTCAAGGTAATTTTGGTACAGTAACGGGTGTGCAGCTGAAATTGCGAAAACACCCCAATGCATATATTGCTATCAAATGAAACCTGAATTTACTTGTTATAACCTTTTCGACAACCTTGATGCCATTGGCTAGGGTGGTCTCAAGAAGCGATGCTAGTCCGTCGGATGGGGACAATAAAAGGCTGGTTTGTGTAAGGGGAGATCAATGCCATGATCACATTAAAGACATCCGGAAAAGAGTAGACTAATGCCACTACAAGGACCGCTCTTGCACTCCCCAAAGTGAAGAGTGACATCACTTGTTTCAATCCACTATGCAGAAGTGATTTTAAAGTAAAATAACCTCTCAGTTCGGGGTAATGTCAGTTGGTTATTCATTCCAAACAAATATCTCACTTTGTTGAAATAACAAACGGTGCTGTCATTTTCTGTTATATAAACAACTGTTAACTTTTCCTGTTATTTTTTAATTTGTAAACAAAAGTTCTGGTTCCAAAAAAGAAAACACTCCCAATTGTCATTAAAATGTAGCCGTGTACTTATAGAGATGAACTATGAAAAGTTTAAAAGAAGTGACAGGCCAGATAGTTTCCGTAGTTTGACATTACTGTCAACGATTTTCTCTCCATTGTTGGGGAAAAGTTTTTCAATGATTACCTAAGGATTGACACAAAAAGGTTTCCGATTTCTGTAAAATGAAATTAGTACATGTACATTTTGCAGCAGATTGAATGAATAAATTTCCGAACCGTGGAAGATACCAGATCGCAAACATTGACAGAATTCTCTTTATTGTTCACAAAATACATAATTGGGGAGAACAGTAAATTACATTAGCTGTGTATTCATTGGCTACACAAATGTATTTGGACCAATCGCTGTGCTCGTAACAAACTGTTTTCGACTAGAACAGAAGAGTTATCTACCGTTGAAGTTACAGTAAAATATGTCCTATTTCGGTAAAACAACAATTTTTAACGGTCTTTTAGGCAATCGCCCAAACGCTTTTTGTTGGGCCAGTGACTACCTAATTTGGAGCAGCTTTTGGTCGCCCGAATAAGATATTAGTTGCATTTGGTGACTGGGCGACCGTCCATTTCAGGCACTGTAATGTTATATCAAGTACATCTCACAGTGCTTGTAATTCTAACTACCATACGATCGATCACGGCGACCCCTCATTATAATAACAGGGTATTTTCTTGAAATTGTACATAAATATAAATGTATGTTTAAAATTTAAAGTGGCTAATTTGTTATGCATGAGAAATTGATACATGTATATGAAAATCAGAGATTTAGCTGCCAAAATTGCACACCTACATGTAGTTATAAATAATCTGATCATACATGTATTATACTGTATATACATTGTATAAAAAGTGTTTAGGATTTCACAGGGCTCACCACACAGACAACATGAGGAAGAATTGAAAGCATGGCAGACATGTTTTGTATTTGTGTTGTCGTTGTTGAACTTCTGTTAGGTTTTATTTTCCCCTTGAAATCTGCAAGATATGCTAATTAACATTAAATAAGAATTCCTTCCTGCACTTCATTTATCCTTTAAAACATGATGCCCTGTTTAAAACTTGACAGATTCCTTGTTAAGT
This sequence comes from Bathymodiolus septemdierum, assembly GCA_963383655.1. Classification (NCBI taxonomy): domain Eukaryota; kingdom Metazoa; phylum Mollusca; class Bivalvia; order Mytilida; family Modiolidae; genus Bathymodiolus; species Bathymodiolus septemdierum. The sequence goes on along the minus strand of OY726522.1, from coordinate 7,476,891 downwards.
TTTAGAAAGGTATAAAAAAAACTAAAAGATTGAAAATAGTTAAAATCTAACACAATCCAAAAACAAAAGATGGTCACGACTCCAGGAAAGCATCCATTTGTTTTTTTTTTTAGATTTGGGAATAGAATTTGCTCTGTAATTTCATCAATACAAATTTTGAAAACAACTACTCGTTTTCCTTTTTTCTTTGCTTAAATAAAACCTCTTTCACTCATTTTATGCATTTTTGATTATGATTACGATTGCTTTGTCAATAAACATGGGAGAGCCGAAACCTAACAGGAATTTCAACGATTCCTGGTTTCATAGTTTCTGGGGATTTTTATTAAATAATTTCCATAGGATACGTCCAATGATAAACAGTTCTCTGCTTCCAAGAAAGTTCCATAAGTTATTCAAATTTTCCCATAAAATAATAGCATCATATGTTAAACTATTGCCCAAGATGTCGAATACCTTTGAATTCTAATTTGCACGAAAAATACAGACATTGTAAAGAATGATCCTTTGCACAGTCATACATGTACAGCTTATTATGTTCAATCATGTTTGGAGTTTCAAAGATCATGTTTACTGGTACACATTTACACATCTAACATACATATGTACATATATTTGGTCCTTACTTAATTTGAATACAATTACACAGTAAATCAAACTCCTTCAAATTCAAAAGATGATATCACTTGGAACCATTCAATGTCAGTCAAATTACATCCTCCATCAAACATCCAATTACCATCAATAAGCAATTTCTATTAATTAAGGACTCTCTGAATCTGTTAAGCACTTTCCTGTATATATGATTATGGGTAAATTACAAACTCTTATTGTCTGTTTTTCTTGGCATTGATTCTGCTGGCTGATTTGCGAAAAACATTTCCATTGGTTTATTAATTCTCCAGTAACGTTCATTCACCTGATGTAGAGTCATGGATCCGTTTAGTGACGTGTAGTTACCAGGTGTACTAGCTATGTAAATTACATAATTTGTTTCTCCTTTACATCTACCTGTAATACATAATTTTATGAAAATCATGTAAATGGATATTTAATATTAAGTATATCTACCTGCAATACACAAAGCTAAGGGGCTGTCGTGGCCGTGATCGTATGGTAGTTGGATTTATAACTACCTATGGGAAATTAGTGCCTATCACCACTGATGTTGTGAGTTCGAATCTTGATCAGGGCGAGGTGTACAACATTATGTGATAAAGTTTGTCAGTGACTTGCAACAGGTCGGTGGTTTTCTCCGAGTCCTCCGTTTCCTCCAACAATAAAACTGACCGCCACGATATCACTGAAATATTGTTGAAAGTGGCGTTGAACACCATAACACACCCACAAAGCTATAATAATATTAAAAATTTAACAAATATTTTCTGTTATGGTCAAAGGGAAGAAACTCTGAATGAACAATAAGCTTTATTTGTATTCAAAACTATAGAAATTTGTGTATAAAAATATAATACCATGGAAACTTTTATTTAAATAATAGTCCTGAATAGTTGAGGTTGGTATATTGGGGTGTGAATAGACCATTTGCCAATTCCCGACTTCATTCTAAAATTATACACATTTAACAATTTATTATTTGAGTTATTTCCCTTACAGAGGTCAAACTGGTTCCCGTTCAATGCAAGAGCAACACAAAGGATTAAGAATTTGAGTATAATTTTCATAAAATTTATAGATAATTGAACCTTGTAAAATTATAGAAGTTAACTTTATAGCAAATAAAAAATTCACAAGTTGTTACATTTAAATTTCATACAGAGTATGAGCAAAATATTTGTCAATTTGGTTGAATATTGCATGAAATTGACACTTTTGTCCACCTCAAAGGGAAGCAACTAGTACTACTACAAACGTGTGGAAAAAACATATAATTTTAGAATCAAGTCGGAAACTGGCAAATCGGCTATTGTCTGTCTCATGTAAATAATCTGTTTCCAATGACAAGATGTAGCAGGTTTTAATTACGAGTCAAAACTGGTAACCAAAAGTGAGATGAAGAGTACAGTCGGAGACATAGTGTGATAAATCACTCTTCTTGGTGATATTGAAATATCTTTTGTTCTGTTTAATATATCTTCAAAATTTCTTTTACACTTAGTGTTACTTACTCAGGGCTCATCACGTGCACACTTGCAAAAAATAGGGAGACTTGACTTCTCCCTCAGAGACCATGAGGGAGAAGTGAAGGTATGACAGGGAGACTTCCAACAGCGTCATAGAGACATGTTTTCGCAAAAATGTGGGTTTTACATTTTTTTTTGCATTTGAAGTATGTCTTTGCTAATACCCTTCATATTTAACATTAAATCCATGTTTTGTATTTAATTTATTATTATTATTGATCTTATATTTTATTCATTTTTGCCTTGAAATCTGTCAATGACATCTAAATGTTCATTTCCTTCCCTCGATTTCCTATATCCCATTCACAGTGTTTAAAACTTAGACAAGTTGATTGCTTAGCTTTTAAAAAGCTACAAATAACTCAAATTTTGTGAAAATAATTAGAATATAACACAATTCAATGGCCAATTTGGTAAAAGAAGCGTCTGTTTGTATATTTTAAGATTTGGGATTTAATTTTCACCTGGAATTTTGTCAGTACAAATTTGCAGAAGTTTGCTGTGATACATAAAATTTGTATCAACAAATTAAATCTTTATTGCTTGAATAAAACCTTTTCCTCTTATTCTTATGTATCTTCCCATTGATTACAATTGTTTTGACAATCAGCTTTACCATAAAACGAAGATTATTTGCAAGAAAAGAGTGACTTGCAAAAAGAAACAAGGCGACTTTAATTTAGCTTTGTAGTCGAGGGAGAGCGACTTCAGCCAATATAGGGCGATAATTTCGCCCACTTCGCCTGGCTTGGTGAGCCCTGCTTATTATCACCCAAAAGGCATGTCAAAATAAGTAAATAGATTAAACAGATCAAAAAACATATCAGTATCACTAAGAGGAGTGATATGCCTATCACAGTGATTTATCACGCAATGTCTCTGACTGAACTGTATCATTACTATTTTATTTTTATTACTCTAGTCTTGAAAATGCATTCAAAGCCTGATGGAAAAAAAAATGTTTTGATGTCGCAGTGTATCTTTTTTTACAGAGAGATAATTCTTTTCATATTGTTTTTTTGTTTTTGAAGGTGACAACTTACTTTGCTCTCCTTTGGCTGCCTCTAATGAAAGTCGAATAGCTAGATATTTTGACAGGTGATCAACTAAAAAATAAAATTGATAAAAATTTAGGTATTATTGAAGCCAGTAAAACAAATAATTGTACTATTACTAAAGTAATAGAATTAAATGTCATAACCAGATTTTTACCTAAGAGTGAGTGAGTGATTGTTGTTTAATGCAAATTGAGCAATTTTTCTGCTATATCATGGCAAAAAAAGTTAAGTTGCATTTCAATATTATTATAAGATGATGATGATTGCTTTGCACTAGACCTGAGACCAGCATGTTTAATTCGATTTATATAGTGCTCTAGATCACTGAAACAACAGTCTGTGGGTCACGTCGACACATTATCTTGATTCCAACCAGTCTTTGTTCTCACTCCTTAATGATGTGTGCGTAGCAGAGAAGCAGCAAATACCAATTTTATAGTCTTTGGTTTAACCCAATTCACGATTTATCGCACTTGAGACGGACATGCTAACCATTACATCTCTCAACCTATATATCTAATACACAGTGCTCCCACTACTTTGAAATCAGAGGGAGAAGTGACTTCTCTTTCAGTTGCTGACTAAAGAGAAGTGAGAGACAACAGGGAGAAGTGGTGAGAGTACAAGGAGAAGTTAAAATATTTCTCTAATTAATTGTACCACTTTTCACATTCGCAGGGCATTATCGTGGCATTCGTATGTTATAATGTACTTGCTATGCATTAAGGTATATTCAGTAGTTGTTTAATTCCTTGTTTTTGTTAGCATATCATCTCTCTGATTTACATATGTCCTTGTATTTGTTTTTTGTTTGTTTATATTAAGTAAACCCTTTTCAGATTCTTTGTTTTGTCTTCCACAGATGATAAAGGCACATATATGATAGTCAACTATAGTCCAATAAATAATATGCCAAAAAAAAAAACCACAAGCTGTGAAATTGCTAATTATTTAATCAAATTTTAATGAGTGTATATTATTTACATTGCTTCTCTTTAATCACTGATTGATATTTGATATTAATTAAGAAACTAATCATATCCACAAAGTTAACAATCCCTTTGGACAGCCGCCATCAAACCCCAAATAAATGAAATGAAACAATACTGACGTTATTTTCCCCGAGGTCGGATCCGTAGTACAGTTTTTATATTCGTAACTGTTTCGATTACGTCCCTTTACAATGGCGGTTTGAAAAACGGAAATTTTGTAGTAAAATATACCGATGTTTTTTAACAGTTAAAATTAGCAAAGCGACTTGGTAAAATTACAGGGCGACTTCCACTTCTCTTTTGGCACTAGTACAAAGCGAAGTGAGCAGTCACAAGGCGACTTCTTCGCCCGAATCGCCCTCCAACGTGAGCCCCGATACATAAACTAAAAACATTTCTTCATGTAATTCCATATAACATATCATTAATATTTTGTTTGAATATAATTGTGAGCTTTGGTGCATTTACATAGAAATAAAAATATCCATACAAATTAGAATTGTGATTATTTAGAAATATGACCAAATTAAAAGTGAAATGTACAACAAACAGTAGACATTGTCAAAGGACAACAAGTAGAGACCATCCCCTCTCGGTACAACACAATATTGTAAAACTAAGAAGTCATATTGTTCAGATGTATCAGCCCAGCCCCCATTGCATTTAGATTCAACAAAGTTTTAATGCATGGTTAATTGAGTATGGTACAATATCAATTCCAGATAATAGACCATGATTTCCTACAAATACATTTTTAAGCTGAATAAAAAAAAAAAACATCGAAGGGAAAAAGGTCATTTATGTTACAAATATTTTTTTATATTTTATTATTATTATATATATTTTACCTGATGCGTTAGCTGTTGTTTTAATAAATCTTGTTTGCAGAGTGTCAATGTTTTGGTTATCTGTGGGTAACGGTCTAAACACAAGCTCTATGTCACTGGCTGGGAGTTCTACCAATGGATGTTCACCATCAGAATCTTCTGATGTTTTTATACGTTTCAGTGGTGTTGTATCATTTGAAGTCGTACTTGCAGTCTCCAGCTTAGACAGATCAGGTTCTGTTTCATGTTTCCTTACACGAACCCTTTGAGCCCGATTCATTGCCTGCATTCTCAAGCCTTCTTCAATGCTACAAAAATTATATAAAAATTAATTCCATATAAGATTATCTAACATAAAGGTAAATGTAAGTATTTTGCTTTTGTAAACAAATGCCAGACAAATTTCAACAACATAATGAAATCCTCACTTCCTCCGAACTTTGGCTTGTGTTTTGGAAAATTAAAAAGAATTATTAAATCATATTTGAATGCATTCCAAATATTTGCTGATTTCATTTGACAATGTATTTGTATACATTTGCAATCAAATAAAATTACAGACGATTTTTGAAAGTTCAAGTGAGTGAGTGATTGTTGTTTAACGTCAAATCAATTTTCAATGAGATGATGATGAGGTAAGCTTTGTACTAGACCAACACCCTTAGTTGAATTTTGATAGTGCTAGCTCACTGAAACAACAGTCCGCGTATAGAAAATGTTGCCCCACTCAGAACATATCATCCTGATTCTGAACCAACCAGTTTTTGCTCTTTCTTCTTAAATACTGCAAGCTTAGCGGAGAAGCAACAAATACCAATTTTATAGTCTTTGATCTACAGTGCTCAAGACGGGCATATAAACCATTACACCACTGATCTGGTTAGTGGTGCAAGTCTACAGACCCTGCTGAATATGACATGAAATAAATTATGCTTATGACATTCGAACAATTATGTTCGTCCTGATACATATTCCCCATGGGCCCCTTATTTTGATATGATTAAGTTAGATAATAAGTAATACATGAATGATTTTTAATGAAACATGTGTTGCTTGGTTAGTACTGGAAAGAATAATCAGAAGATCTAAAGATGAGTATTTTATTCTTACAAAATTGACTGTTTCATAACAAAGTCATCAAAGCTAGTTGTTAAAATAAATAAAGGAGAACATTAAGATATTTGTTAATACCCATTTATAATACTCTTAATTATAAAACTAACTTTTAAAACAATGTTTGCTTAATAAAAATTGCTAATATCTTCTCTTTTGTAAACATTTCCCTGTTTTTCTTGACTATTTATATTCATCTAGACTCTAAATGATATCAAATAAACATATGCACATTTAAACAGATGTACATATAAATATCTTTAAATATAGGGCAAGCGAACCCATGGCGAAGTTGTAGTTAGGGTGAACGGACCCCATACCATATCATACGAATCCAGGTCGTTTTGCCCCGAATCCTTTTCGCCCTCATTTATTAATAGTGCTTTAAAAAATGAAATATGGAAAATACCATTGCAAATATTCGTATTTTGGATGTTGTAAGGTTTGTTCCTGGGTACTTTATTTTAATTAATTAGTAATCGACTCAGGGCGAACAGGTAATCTGGGCGAAACGACCCGGTACCTATAATACCTATGTGTTAGTGCTGCATTGCTGTGTTGTTTGTTTAACTTGGCAAGAACACGCTCTTGATGAGCTTCATATTCGTCTCTACTGGGGTATATTTTCGAGATTAGAGCATCAAAGTTTGGATCTGGACGTAAAGATCGTTTTGAGACAAGCTTTTTACGGCACGTTGGACATTCTTTATTGCCACTTCTCAGAGCCGTAATGATGCAGTCCTGACAAAAACGGTGTAAACACTCTTTTGTTGTCATCGTATTTTTTAACATATCTAAGCATATTGGACACATCAATTCACTGTGAAGACTTCTTGGGGACACTGCTATTTCTGTGTTATCTGTAATCGCTTCTTGTGGTGTCCGGTGAAGCTCATATAAGCTCAATTCCCATGTCTTGTTCGGTGCATTCGTTACTTCGTTTGCCATCTTTGTATTTAACGGAAGTTGTGGTCAAGCATGCGCAAACATAGTAGAAAGGGGTCGTTTCAAAATGACCCAAGCAAACGTTATTCTTCTTCTTCTTCTTCTTCTTCCAAATACAGGATAGACTCGAAGGATCGAGTGAAATTATCCCGGCGTGGAGACTATAATTTAGAATTTATAGATTGATAAAAATATATTTACATAATTACATATTTACAATTTAACAAGTGGAATTACATGAAGGCTGGAGGGAATTGTATAACCTCCAAACCAGGCCTGAAGCTGTCAAGGTCTGTAGCCTGTGCTACTGCTGCCGGGAGGTAGTTCCAACTTCTGATGGTGCGGGGGGAAAAAGAATACTTATATATGTTTTTTGAAGTTGCAATTTGTTTATATTTATGTTCCCCTCTAGTACGTGTGTCACTTTTGTTTAAGTATGTGTTTGGGTCTATAGTCACTTGGTTATTAATGATCTTGTATAGCATGGCGACTCTGTTTTTGGCTCTTCGTTGACTCAGAGGCTCCCAATTTAGTGTGTCTAGCATGTTTGTAACGCATCCTGGTTCTTTACTCCTGTAATTATTGTACACAAAACGTGCTGCTCTTTTTTGCACTTGTTCTATGTCCTCAATCAGATCTTTGCTATGAGGATCCCAGCATGTGGATGCATATTCCAATGTTGGTCTTACCATTGTAGTGAAAGTGTGTTGTTTTACTTTCTGAGTGCACCCATGAATATTTCGCTTAATAAAACCTAGTGTTGTGTTGGTCTTGTTAGTGATGTTGTTGATGTGTGCTTTCCAAGTGAGATCCTTACTTATGGTAACGCCTAGGTATTTGCTTTCTTCAACAACTTCTAATATGTGATTGTGGATGGTATAATCTTGTTTGATGGTTTTGCGTTTTGTACCAGCTCTTATGACAAAACATTTATCTGCATTAAAAGCCATTTGCCATTTGCTTTTCCACTTTTGTAACATGTCAAGATATTCCTGGAGTTTATTGGTATCTGATGTTGTATTTACCTCCCTATACAATAAACAATCGTCTGCGAAGAGCTTGGCTGAAGAGTGTAAGTTTTCAGGTAGGTCGTTTATGTAGACCAGGAATAATAATGGACCCAAGACTGTACCTTGGGGCACCCCTGAGTCAACTGTGGCTGTAGATGATTTGACCCCTTCTAAAAGTACACGTTGTTTGCGGTCATGTAGGAATGAGTAGATCCATTGCAGTGTGTTGCTGCGAATGCCATAGTAGTTTTGCTTGTTTAACAGTCTTTTGTGCGGCACTTTATCAAAGGCCTTCGAGAAATCCAGTAGAATTATATCAATTTGTTTGTTATTTGCTGCCCTTTTGGTGATGTCATCAAGGGTCTCTAACAACTGGGTTTCACAGGATCTTCTAGCTCTAAACCCATGTTGTGAATCTGTTAGTATTTTATGGATATCTAGATGTTTCATGATACTTGAATTTACTATATGCTCGAGTGTTTTGCATAGAATAGATGTTAATGACACCGGTCGATAATTGGATGCAGTGTTTTTGTCACCTTGTTTAAATACAGGTACTATGTGTGCTTGTAACCAGTTATTAGGCAGTTTACCTTGCTCTAAAGATGTTTGGAATAGGAAGGTGATAGCCGGGGTGAGTTCTAGTGCCAGTTCTTTTAAGTATCTAGCCTGTATGTTGTCTGGTCCTGTGGCTTTGTGAGGTTTAATGTTTCTCAGCAATTTATATACCCCATTTTCAGTGATTGTGATATTTTGCATTGCAGAATACGGTGATGGTCCCTTGTGTGGTATGTTTGTATGGTCTTCCTGTGTATACACAGATTTAAATTGTGCGTTTAGTATTTCTGCTTTGTCTTTTGCTTCACTGTGTAGGTATCCTTGGTTGTCTCTTAATGAGGATATACCTGATGCATCTTGTGTTTTGCTCTTGATATAGCTGTAAAATTGTTTATTGTTGTCTTTTAGCTTTGGACTGATGATGTCGTATAAGTACTTGTTATGTGCCTGTCTGGTGGTTTTTTGATATAGTGATTTTAGTCTCTTGTATTTTACCCAGTCTTGTTCAGAATTAGATCTCCGAGCTTTGTTATATGCTTTCTTTTTGCGTCTTGATAGTTTTTTGATCGTAGTATTTGTCCAGGGGTTTGTGAAGGTGGCACTAGACTGTTTGGATGGAAGATTTTTATTGATGATATTGTCTATCCCCTGTTTTAGTTGATTCCAGATGTTCTCTATATTTTTTTTGTAAATGTCCAGGGGTTTGTGAAGGTGGCACTAGACTGTTTGGATGGAAGATTTGTATTGATGATATTGTCTATCCCCTGTTTTAGTTGATTCCAGATGTTCACTATATTTTTTTTGTAAATGTCCAGGGGTTTGTGAAGGTGGCACTAGACTGTTTGGATGGAAGATTTTTATTGATGATATTGTCTATCCCCTGTTTTAGTTGATTCCAGATGTTCTCTATATTTTTTTGGTAAATCATGCTTGTGCTTAAGAATGTTAAAACTTAAGGTATTGGTGTCTATTTTCATGTTGACAATGTCTACGTTTTTCCACAAATATATTGTCCTTTTGATAGGTTTTTGTCGTGTGCATAATATTTTATTGTCTGCCATAACAATGTCATGGTCTGACAGGCCAGGCAGTGGTTTGCATTTACTGACCAATGATGGTTTGTTGGTTATAAATAGATCTAGAATCTTGTTTTTTCTAGTTGGAAAATTGTATTCATATAGATTATCTATATCGCTGATAAATTATGACGAACATTTGCAGGGGCGGATCCAGTGGGGAGGGGGGGGGGGGGCGCACCCGGCGGGTGCGCCCTCCCCCCCACCCCTAAAATTGGAAAAAATATGATTATTTGGCGTAAAATCGGGATTTTTTTCACACGAAATACCCCAAAAATTTTCGCGCCTCCCTCCGCTCGGTGCAATTTTTTTTAAGTGCGCCCCCCCCCCCCCCTAACTTGAAATCCTGGATCCGCCCCTGATTTGTACATCTATTCAATTTGTCTACCAGGCGAATCTCTAGATTATTAAAATTTGTTTGTGTTCAACTTTAAGTTAAGCAAACATAATACATTTCTCTGACGACACACTATTGTTCGAACAGTGGATTATTTTTAAGAATCTACAGTTTATTCTTTTGTTCTTGAACATATGAACTTTAAATAACTTTTTACTGTTTTAGGCTCAAAAAGTGATATGCATATTTTAGGACTTTCGTGTATCGAACAACTGCTGGGCTTTTTAAAGTCTGCTTTGAATTTCAAAACTTCCATCTAACCACTACTATACTCTATTATTAGTATAAGTATATATGACTCTTGGTAGTAAGCTTTGTTAAAAAAATATCAACAATTTGCTTAAAAAAGCAATTGATTAATATATACAAGTATTTCAAGTCTGGCATAATTTATGTTCAGAACTGACGAGTATGTGAACTTTTCAAATGTATTCTCGCAATACAAAAACAACTAACGAACCGACCGCAAGTAATAGCAAATCAAACAGACCACAGGTGAACATTTGGGACTTGAAATATCTAAATATAAACGATTCTTTTTCACTTGAAAGACCTTGAAATATCTAAATATAAACGAGAATCGAAAGCACGAATGCCGGTAAAATTTATTGTTTAAGTATTATATATACCATAGATCTTACGAATTAACTTATTTAAACCAACGAAGTTCATGAGAAAGATCCATGGTATATATGTTTTGTAACAGAAATTACATGATTGACAGATTTATGACGTCAAAATCATGGAATAACAGATCCTATGACGTCAAAGTCATGGAATAACAGACATATGACGTCAAAATCAACGTTGGCCGACGTGAGAATATCAATAAAAATGCTCAAGAAATTTGAGAAACTCTGCATGGATAGTCATTTTTATTGATATTCTCACGTCGGCCAACGTTGATTTTCGATAATCCACATTTTCAAATGGTCATCAAATGACTATCCATGTACTGTTTTTTTTCCTTTTTTTCTGGTTTCTGAGATTGTTTCCTTTTCCTATTATATTCGATGTTATAACTTTGTTCTTTGGTGGCCAGCATTTCAACTGAATTTCCGACCGACACAGACTGAACAGACAGTGGTAAAGAGGCATCCAAAGAATATCCCTATTAAGTGTACTGTCAAATGATTTAGAACTATTAAAACTGTTTTTCAATCGGGTTAGAACTATATTAATTCCCGCTTTCATAGCACTTGACGGCCATGCTGGATTTACGATCAATCAGTGGTTTCAAAGAAGAATAATTTCAAAAATGGTTTCCCTTTCGATCATGTGCTTACATTTTGTCATGCGGTGGCGACCGTGCTTTCGAGATGATCCGGCCTTACAACAATCCGGCCTTACGAAAATCCGGCCTTAAACAAATGCGGCCTTAGTTGATACGGCCTTGGTTCATGCCAGGGGGGGGGGGGGGGGGGGGGGGCACCCGGCGCGCATCCCCCCTAAAATTGGAAAAAATATGATTTTTGGCGTAAAATCATGATTTTTCACACGAAATACCCCAACAATTTTCGCACCTCCCTCCGCTCGGCGCAATTTTTTTAAGTGCACCCCCCCCCCCCTAACTTTAAATCCTGGATCCGCCCCTCAATGAGGCCTCAGTTAAGAATGATGTGTATCTATGGATATATACGATACATACGATAAAACGACACACTGTAATGATTTGAGTAAATAATTAATTAATTAATTTGTCTATCAGGTGCCATATAGCATGTTGTTTTTTTTTGCTTATATATTAGTGCGGTTTCATCAAAAGAATTGGAGTACTTTTTGGTAACCCTTATAATCATACTGCCAGTGCAATTATACGACTATTAAACAAATGATAATTAATTGCAAGAGTACATCTAAGGAATTTCGCTTGTTGACAGCTTGGTAAATCAACCTGAATTGTTTTTCTAATCATCAACTTCAATGGAAATGATTTCCGTCATTATTACCAAAAATTACTAATTAAAAAATTGTTAAAATAATAACGATTTATTATGGCTTTTCATATTCAGTTACGAGTAAATCTTGTGAAAACACTACAAGTTCCAATATGTCATGAACATTTATGCTAATAATCTGAATACATTATTTTATTCATCATATTCATGAATATTTAAATTATTTTTTAATTATTCTTTTCCCTAAAATCATAGTCACAAAAATATATTGGCGTAGTTGTTATATCTCACGGCCGGAACATTCATTTGATATAAGGCCGCATAAACTAAGGCCGTATCTGTCATAAGGCCGCATCAACTTGTAAGGGCGACCGTCTTGGTTTGTCGATCGCCGCACCAAAAGATAAAACTTGGTATAAAAACTATACCATGCCAATCAAATTGAATTTCCGATCAGCACCTAAAACTCAAACTTTGTGTAAAAGTGCCATCGCATTCGCTACCCGCCAACTTAAGTTTTGTTGATTTGTCGGTAATTTGTAGTGCTTTGAAATAGTCCCTAAAAGGAAGTTGGAAACCAACCATCATTTTCGATAGTCGCAAACCGCCATGACTGAGAACGACAAACCATCAGACGAGTCTACGACACGACTACTTTTGGGTAAGAAAGCAGACGAAACAGGTCCTTTTTACATAAGACATGTTTATTTGTCTCTAAAGTAAGAAATAAATAGAGGAGGAGGAAATATTTATCATATTAAAGCCTAAAATATCACTATGACGAAACACTGAACAGATATCCGTGTTTGTTTTTAATTTTTACAGTTTCAAACTCAGTTTAGACTTTAGATTTAGTAGAGTAATTGTGTTGTCAAATATTCGGTGATTTTTTTCATCGTGCAGTGCAATAACTGCATAGTGCCTTAACAAGTGTCAGTGAGTCACTTGTGTCAATGCAGTGCCGTTCGACGGCATTATTTTTTTTTGCTAGAGCCGTGAGACGTCAGAGAGCTCTACATACGGAAAACAGCGGATTTGCCTCCAACTCTTGGTTGGCACATTTCCACGTTTCGTGGCTATCGGATTTTATTTTCTATCAGAAACCCTTATATAAATCGCTTCACCAATCGTCTTTTTCTTTGTAAGATGGTTATGAATGAATAGAAAAATGATTGGTGAAGTGATTTATAGAAGGGTTTCTGATAGAAAATAAAATCAAATATCCACGAAACGTGGAAATGTGCTGACCCAGAGTTGGAGGGCAAATCCGCTGTTTTCCGTACATAGAGCTCTCTGACGTCCCATGGCTCTAGCAAAAAGAAAATGCTGTCGGACGGCAGAGGAACCACAGACACAGTAAATAGAAATAGAAATACTTTATTAAACCAATTAAGGACCCTTGCAGGTTTATAATTTCATACAATGATTAGAATACATAACACAAATTAAAAGAACCGCATCGATGACGTAATGGTTAGCGTGCTTGCCTCGAATGCGGTATATCGTGGGTTCAAGCCCTGGTTGGGTCAAACCAAAGTCTATGAAGTTGGTATTTGTTGCTTCTCCGCTAAGCACACATCATTAAGGAGAAAGAGCAAAGACTGGTTGGTTCAGAATCAGAATAATGTGTCCAAGTGGAGCGACATGTCTGCCCACGGACTGTACATGTTGTTTCAGTGAACTAGTACTATAGAAATCCAACTCAGCGTGTTGGTCTAGTACAAAGCGGACCTCATCATCATCATCTCATTGAAAATTAACTTGTTCTCGACATGATATAACTGAAAAATTGCTAAGCATCAATCACTCCCTCACTCACAGTAAAAGTTCCAATGTCTGCGGTGAATATGCCTATATGGTATGACAGCTATATAACACAGGATCAAAAATGCAGCTTGCTTGGGGTTGAATTATATGTCCATATAGTGTGATTATACACAGGGACGTGTTGACTTCATGTTTAACTATCCATGCATATACACAAACAAGGACAGACATTTTTTTAACCCTGGTCGCTTCAAGTCCTCTTTGTGTTGTTAAATCCAAATTATATGTTGAAAAACCTATATGGCTTAATTTCAATACATTGATATTTTCAAAATGTAATGCTTGCCTTCTGATGACGATTTTTCTTAGTTATCTCAGCTGCCATATCGTCAACATTTGTCTCTCCGTTGACCGGAACATGAAAGTCGCAGTGTTTCTTGGTAATATTAAATACTGAAAGTTTAAATTTCATGCATTTAAATCTAAAAAGTGAATTTTGAAACAAATGAACAAGGAAGCTAAATCCATTTAAATTTCCCACCATTGAAGGTGGCGATGCTTTCTTTCACTTCTTGGCTGCTACTTTTATTGAATAACTACACTTGATATAATTATACCACTTCACCTTTGAGGGTATCTATTCAAGAAATAAATTTCATAATCAATTTCAAGATGCAAATATCTTTTTTTATTCTTAAGGACCTAATCAATTTTTTTTATCTTCAATAGCTATTCAGATATTCAATTTTTGATAAATTTTTCCATTTGTAGAAATTGACACTGATGGAGAGGGTGATGATGACATCCATTTCTGTAGACGATGTCGACTTATGTTTACCAGTCTTCAAGATTATCTTGATCATAAAGTTAACCATGACAAATTCAAGGTCAGTTTCGCAAGGAATGGTAGAAACAGGAAGTTGATTGTTCCCAAGTTGATACAGCCAGAAGACATTAAAACTGAACATGAAAATGATACAGAAGATAATGGTTTAGAACAAGTTATTCAGAAAAAGAAAAGAGGTAAATTAAAATTTGTCCATTGTTTTTCATTGAATCTCGATATCTGTATATGAGGGGTACAGGGAACATCTCCGCAGAATGCATATATGCAGGCCCTGACATTAACGTTTGTCCAATTGTCCGGTACCAGTGAAAACTGACGTCGGACAAGTAGATCTTGTATTACGGTTGTCCGACGGGACAAGTGAAAAAATCAGATTCCCAAACGTGCCTGTACGATGGACAAATCTATTTCCACTGGTATAAAATACTGGGTTTGTTGTATAAAAAAGCCCTGTTTGATCTCCAATTTGTTCATAATTTATTTTTATTAAAACTAAAGTGAAATGCCAGATCAAAACTCTTTTATTGTATCATTTATCGTTCCTCCATATGAAGTTCAAGGCCATTGACAAAATTAAAGTCGCAATCTCAGAAACGTTTTAATGTACGGAAATATCAATATTTGAAATATAAGAACAAGAATCACTCCGGAACGGACATGTAAAAATTATCGGATATCAATTTGGCACCAAATTTAAACTTGTCTTTTGTGCAAAATACGATAGAGGACTTGATTTAGGCTTTTGGGAAATATTGAAACCTTTGAATTGGACAAATATTACAAGCTTTTTCCTGATCTGGTTGAAAAGTTCCACTAAAATTTTTATTTCTCTGTGAATTTAAATAAAATACTTTGCTTTATTTATATCATTTGTTTCTGGTAAAAAAAATATACCTAGATACTGGTATATATAGTATCTAGGTATATATTTTTTTACCAGAAATAAGGATTTATATAGCACAAATATGAGTTATTACAATTTGTGTGGTATTGGATCACAACACAACAGTAATATTTCAAAAGGGAAAAAAAGGGGGGGGGGATACATATAAATATCACTGCCCTGGTATGCAAGACCCCAATCAAGGTAGACAGAAATAAAAATGTGACATTGAATATATGTCTTTAAGGTAGTTATGAATAAAAAAAAACCCAGAACAAATCAGTTCAGGCAGCTTTAACTATTTACTAAATTTGGGCAGAGTTACGTCAGAGGGGTCGCGAAACAATGTTTCGATTAATTACAATTGACTTCTCCCAGAAGTCTCCCCACTTCTCTCTGTTGTCTCCCACTTCTCCCTGTGAGCTCTCTGAAAGAGAAGTCACTTCTCCCTCTAATTTGAAAGTAGTGGGAGCCGTGGATAATTATTCTTTAGTTTTTGTAATTTTTATAATTTTTTTCGGACAACTTAAAGATTGAGTCAGACAAGTACTTTTTTTAGTTAGTTGTCCGAAGGGACAAGTTGAAAAATATGTTAATGTAGAGGCCTGATATGAGATAAGTGTTTTCTCCATAAATTCTGTAAGTCATGGTATTTGTGCAATCAGAGTGCAAGATAGTGCACAGTATTATTTAAGTCCGATTGGCTCAGAATTATGACAATGTATTTGAGTAGGGCGAAATGTATACCCACAGACTGTAGTTTCATTAATCTAGCACAATATAAATCCAACTAAGCATGTTGGCCTTGTACAAAGTGGACATCGTCATCATCTCATCGAAATACAACTTGTTATCACCATGATATAGCTGAAAAATTGCTCACTTTCACATTAAACAACATTCAACTAACAAAAAAAACCCGATAGAAATAAATCAAATTAAAAATTTTCAATGAAAAAAGAAAAATTCTGGTATATTTTGTAAAATGTATGTTCAAGCATATTTTTTTTGTGAACAAGCACAGGTAGCTTTTATTTCCTATTCAATCATAATGAAAATCAATTGAAGCAGTAACATGCTGATTTTGACAAATGGGTGATTTTCAAAAAAATGAAGACTTTTCATTTTCAGAGAATAATTTGAATATTAAATGATATGAAAGAAAGGTAAATATCTTAAAACAAGCACAATGGTAACAGTTATCTTCATGCAAAGTGTCATGGAGATTGCCCTTCCGGTTAAAAAGTTATCCTCTAAAAACTGGTCAAATTTGTCAGGAGTGTGATGTTTTAGCGTGACAAACTTTAAATTGCCTTAATTTACCTTGATGATAAATAAAATAAAGAATATATTAAAGAAAGATGGTATTCTATAATTTCGTACCATTTTACTTCAAATATCTAGATGTTTTGTGATCCTATGATTATGCGACAAAAAATTATTCTATTTTTTAAATTAGTGTACGTGAATAAATTTAACTTGGAAAATTGTACAAATGTCAAATTAAACCTTAATAGTTTTTCATTGTTGAGACTAATTAGTTCAGAAAAGTCAAAATATGTTGTAAAAAAACATTAGTTATATTAATTTAGTAGTATTAGACTGGATGAATATGATAGTTGTAAAATTGGGCTTGCATAAGGAGAGACACAAAAAATGTCAGGAGTGTGACATTTGATCTTAGTTGTATAGTACTATGTTGTATGCTTTAATAGTTCACAATTTTCTTTATTTTCCAAAAGCTCCAGACCCAATCAAAGAAAAAAGTTGGAAATAGCTCTGATATATAACATATCATATCTAGGAAATCAAAATAACTAATGTCAGGAGTGTGACACTTTTAATGGGCATATCTTTTAAATAAAAAAATAAATAAACAATGCTTCTACAAACTTCCACAATGTTTTCAATTTAATCACATATAAACAATAAGTAATAATTGTAGTATTTTTGTATATTGCACGACACCTTTCTCATAATAAGTGATGATAAAGGGTTATATTTTCTTAAAACATGTCAAAATATGGATTTTTTCTAAATGAAAAATTGATGTATGTTGCGTTAGATAACAGAATACTTACTTTAATATATCTTGCCTTTCATAAAACATTTTCATTCTTTTGATATAGCATTTTTGAAAATTTATCAATAATTTTTCATTCAACAGTAATATGTCACACTCCTGACATAAAAACATTAAATGTCGATTGCAATTGCAGTAGGAAGTTTTTTTGCAGAGTAAGTTATTGAGAAACATGGGGAAACTAATTTGAAAACCACTAAAAAGTAATTTTATACTAAGAAAAGATGATCTATTGCTAGTTTTAATAAATTTCAAATCCATTTTGATGAGATAAATTCCTAAAGGGCAAATAATTAGCACACTAATCATTAGAAAAAAAATTGAATCTTCTTTTAATATTTACTGTTAACTGTAAGAAATGTAAGCTTTTGAAGAAATATAACTTTTAGTTTGGAAAGAATAAGTTGGTTATATTATTTTCAGCTCGACAGGTTTATTTTCGAGAGGGAGTCAGGAGTGTGACAATTTTATTTAAAAAATAGATTATTTTGTAAGCATATAGCCTCCATAAAACTGCTTGTAATTGTCTCGGGGAATTATTTAATTCTCAATAAGCACTATACTCTTGAAAAGATGTATAAATGGTTGAAAATTGAGTTGTCATTTTTTATAATTATGATAGTATTACTTAGAATATGATAAAATATGATTGAAATAACATCATAACAATGCAAAATTGAAATATATTCAAGGGAAACCTTTTTTCAGTCAAAATAGATTATGTACTACTACTTAAAAAAGTTATTGTGACCAACAATGATTGCATTTAGCTTGATATTTGGTGTATTTATCTTTTAGAAAAATGTGTCAGGAGTGTGACAAAGCATCAAAAATTGGACAGTATTTTCATTTGGTTACCTCTAGTTTATACCACCAATGAACAACTTAACTTAACTTAACTTTTGTTATATTTATTAGGCATATATAAATAATTGATTTACAACTATTAAGCCACATTAGATCATATTTTTTATGCTTGTATGAAAACTTTAATTACCAGATTTTTTAAAATATACAGTAAAAATAGTGTATCTTTGATATACTGAAACAGTTTTCTCATGATATAACAAAGTTTGGTACCAAAATGTGCCTTTTTCATATCATTATCAAATGGAAATACATTTAGGTCTTTTACCATACCCCCAAAAAAATGATACCTCTGAGGAACTAAGTCTGTATTTGTTATCATTTTAACACTTTGTTGCTAATAAAAGTTTAATTTTTTTTTTTGTCTTCATATATTGCACTGAGCAACTGAATCTGAAAAATATATCATATTGACATTATTTTACGACCAAAATTTTGTCAATTTGTCCAATTTGAAATTTCACCCTCTATGTCACACAAAGTCTTCATTTTTTTGAAAATCACCCAAATGAATGTATATATACATTGTACATTTGTACATTGTAATAAGATTCTGACATTAATTCACAGGGAGAAAGAGAAAAAGTGAAGAAGTTCTCAAGGAGCAAGTCCCAGAAGAGAATACTACATACAACACTTCATACCATTGTATTAAATGTGATCTGAAATTTAATAGGTATGTTGTAATATATCTTGGAATCATGACGAAACTTAGAAATCATAACCCTTAAAAATATGCAAAAGGGCAAAATTATCAAATTTAGGTTGAATTCAGGTATCAATATGATATCTCAAAATACAGGAATTGAAATTAGAAACGAATAGTGATTATCAGTGATTTGAACCCTAACTGATGACAACAAACTATCAAAAGGAGGAAAAAGGACCTATTATTGTCTATTAATATTTTGATCCAGTAGAATTCTGAAAGATTTATTTAACATTTTGCTCTTTCACGCAGAGATTGTAATTTTCTCTGAATATGAACAAATGTTTAGCTGTATGAATTTTCCAAATGTTACAAATAAAATATTTATGAGTAGTGTTAAGTTGAAATACTGCTGTCTTGTTTTCCATGCCAGCAATTAATTAGCAGTAAATTAAATGTATCAGTACTTACTTTCTCACTTTCTCAAATCACTATTCAATGACGTATTCCATAACCCCTACCCTAACCAATAAATCTGCCATAGATATGAGAATTTGGAAAGGATGCCGATTTGAGAATATCCTTAATCGGACCGCGATTTGAGATAATGAAGTCTGTGGATGTCGATTTGAGGAGTGGACGCTGATCTCAGTCTATCATATATGTAAAAATGTTGTTTTTAGGGAAGCAGCTTTGAAGAGACACATAACTTTTGTACATGATGAGGAAACAGTAGAAGATTCTGATGAGGACAAGGAAGATGAGGATCCAGATTTCCAGGAACCAGAGTCAGATTCAGAAGATAGAAAATATTCAAGAAGTCAAAGACAATATAATATAATAAAGCATACTGATGGAGGTGAAAGACCATATGAATGTCATATCTGTCACAATAGATTTAAAGAGGTGAGACATCAAATACAAACTCTTAGCTTATTAATATCAATGTATAGCAATATAGTACACATATATCTAGAGCAAGATGGCACATAAACTTATCCTACATTCGTATTTTGGTCAAAACTGTAATACATCTATAAGATTTTCCCCAGAAATTTCTTTTCATAGTGTCAAAATATACGCTTATGGAATCTTGTTAGGCAATAATAAATTTTGTATTATCATTATGAAAGTGATTGAGCTACCAACCATTCAATTTTATAGACCCACCCTTCCGGAGCACCTGAGTTCACCCCCAGTTTTTAACTCACCTTGCCAAAGGCAAAGTGAGCTTTTGCCATCACTTGGCATCCGTCGTTCGTTAACTTTTTGCATTTTAATCTTCTCCTCTGAAACCTCTCAGCCAAATGAACTGAAACTTGGTAGGAAGCATCTATGGAAGGTCCTCTATAAATTTTGCTCATTTCATCCCAATCCGTTAACAAACATGGCCGCCACAGGCAATTCTTGTTTCTGATTGGCCGATTTTTTAAAATCTTCTCCTCTGAAACCGCTTGGCCAAATGAACCGAAACTTGGTAGGAAGCATCTATGGAAGGTCCTCTATAAAGATTGCTCATTTCATCCCGATCTGTTAACAAACATGGCCACCACAGGAAATTCTTGTTTTTGATTGGCCAATTTTTTTAAATCTTCTCCGAAACCGCTTGGCCAAATGAACCGAAACTTGGTAGGAAGCATCTATGGAAGGTCCTCTATAAAGATTGCTCATTTCATCCCGATCTGTTAACAAACATGGCCACCACAGGGAATTCTTGAGTCTGATTGGTTCATTTCTAAAAAAAAATCTCCATTGTAGTAAACTAAAAGGGAGATAACTCTTGCATTAAACTGTTAGAAGAAAGATAACTTGCCATTATCTCCCTTAGAAATTAACTAATGCTGATATAGTGTAACATGTTTATACTATACATTACATATAGGTATTCACATTTTAATATTCTTTTTAGCCCACCATGCCAAAGGCAATGTGGACTTTTGGCATCACTTGGCGTCTGTCATTTGTTGTCTGTCATCTGTTAACTTTTCACATTTTAATCTTCTCCTCTGAAACCCATCAGCCAAATGAACTGAAACTTAGTATGAAGCATCTATGGAAGGTCCTCTCTAAAGAGTGCACATTTTGTTATGATCCATTACCAAACATGGTCCTCCGCAAGCAATTCTTGTTTCTGATTGGCCAATTTTTTTAAATCTCCTCCTCTGAAGCCGCTTGGCCAAATTAACCGAAACATGACAGGAAGCATCTATGGAATGACTTTTTTGAAGATTGCTGATTTCGTCTCGATCGGTTAACAAACATTGCCACCACAGGCAATTCTTGTTTCTGATTGTTCGATATCTAAAAAATCTTCTCCTCTGAAACTGCCTAGCCAAATGAACCGAAACTTGGTAGCAGAGCTCCAGGTAAGTTGTGTATTTGCGCTTTTTACGCTATGAAAACGAGTAAAAACGCATGTATTATCAGATCAGAGTGTACAATTACGCATACATATTGCTGTGTAAGCAAACTTTCCAAATTCGGAGCGTACATGTATACTGTTAACGATAATACAGTCGTGTACATTAACAATACATTTTTGTCTGAGAAATTCCCCGTAATTATTTCCCTTTATACTTTTCGAAGGAGAGAGTGTATACATCCGAGGAGTACCGAATGTTTGCCTTTCTAAGCATCGATGTCAAAAGAGATCTGATTGGATGTTTACGATAAATCATCCAATCGCGGTCAATATTACAAATAAATGCGGTGCTCCTTATAAGGAGTGGTTTACGTAATAAGTAAGAACTAAAACGAAAATAAATTTGGGAACACGTTGTTCGTTGAAAATGATTAAGAACATGTTTTTCTAAACTTCTATTGTATTTTAATGTAGTACTTATGCAAACAGCTTGTCAGGGTATGGTGTCAGTTATATAAAGTAAACACAGAACAAAATATTTACAACATTTTATTAATAAACATGACACAATTGTGTCAAATTAAACAGAGATATACATTTCACTTGCATCCTGCGTTTATTGAATAACACTTGTGTCAAACATAATTTTAAAAGTGTACATGTAAGCAATCTTTTCTGAAGTAGAGAGTACAACAGTGCAAAGGAAATATGCAAATACCCATCATTTTCAAAAGTAGGGGGTAATTACCCTTTGGACTTGAAAATTATCTGGAGCTCTGCTTGGTAGGAAGCATCTACATGTATGGAAGTTTGTGTATTAAGTTTCCTCAAAGCAGAATGAAAGGAGAGCGACACAGGCTCAGCCCACTGAGCCTCTAGTTAGTGGGGTTCGTGTTTCTCGATTTTTAGTTTTATATGTATGTTTTGTAGATCGTTGTTTGTCCTTTTGGTCATTGTGTTGTCTGTCCTTCTTTGATTTACAGTTTTTGATTACCCCTTTGGTATCTTCAAACTCTTCATACTGTTGACTTGCTAAGCTTTTAACAGTGTAAAACACCAAAGATGGTATTCTGAAAATATGAATTTATAAAACTAAATTGATTCTTGACAAATTTTGTAATTTTTAAAAGGTTATCATTAATTAGTGTAGTTTGCAGGAATAAAAGTTCTGTGCTGAAACTACAAGTGTGATGCAAGAATTTGGCACACACAAAAAAAACTTGAACTCAGAAAAAGATCACATTGTTTATGGTGCACCATCATGTGACTGTTAACACAATTTTATCGCAGACATTCAGGGAATACCAGGATTGTATAGAAAATGTATTTATACTTGTGTAAATGTGTATCAAAGATGTTTTAATCAATCAATGGTAGATTTTTAGTTCATTTTCTCTTATTGACAGACCATTTTTTGACAGTTTGAGTTCAATTCAGAGTGACTATATTTCATATTTTATTGAATTTATGTTCTTTTTTTTTAGATCGCTGTACTGAAGACTCACATGTTAACACACAGTAATCAGCGTGACTTTCCGTGTCCAGAACAAGGCTGTACATATGCTTTTAAGACTAGAGGAGCTCTCAAACGTCATCTCAGAAGACATACAGGTCAAATAAGACATCACCTTCATTTTTGTTAAGGGTTTTATGGATTACTCAATAGTATCATTTATTGATTGATTGATTGATTGATGTTTAACAATGTATATTCACACGTAGGCCTATGAAACTTAGATTGTCACACGGGAAAAGGTGGATATAATTAATAGTTGATCATAGAGTAAAAAAATTGGCCTTGGAACAGACCACAAACAACCACTCATATATATAATAAATTATTGCCCATTTGGAGTTGCTGCATGCTGGAAGGCATTTGGCTTTCTTCATGCAGGAGGCACTCATTTCTGTACCATTGCATTTTGTGTATTTGATTTTGCCCAGCGCAACTAGCAGAATACTATATTCTTACAAAGGGGTTGTACGCTACACTGGAGCACATAGGTCTTCTTTCTATGCCCTCTGGGAGGTGTATCATTTATATTGATGATAGTATTAGTTTATACTTTGTACATGTAACTAGATTTGTAATGTGTTTCAGGTGAGAGACCATATACCTGTGAGGCCTGCGGTAGATCGTTTACAGAATCTGGAGCCCTAACACGGCACATGAGATCAAGGTAGGAACCTGACATACTTGGGTACATACAGTTATGTAATTATTTTAGAATAGGGTTTAATGTTAGTGTATTTTCCTGTACTCCTAGGGCAAATTTCCTAGATATTCCTGGATTTTGCCCTTTGATTTTCATATTATGATATAAGAACAAAAATATTTGCTAATTAGCAAACCCTGAAGCATCCTCCATTGCAATTTGATCTGCGGAACTTTAGGGGGGGGGGGGGGGGGGGGGGGGGGGGAACTACACAGTGCATTAAAATTTAATATGGTGTGAATGATCATTATGTGGTTCTTTAGAAAGTGAGATTTTTGTATTTTCATCACTAGGATTTTTTTGATTTTTTTTGTACAGCAAAATTAATCAAAGAATGATTGACTTTTCATTCAGACATTTAAACTTCCCATTGAATAACTCCACAAAGGACAATTAAAGGTAGTGTATAATTTAGTATTTATTCAAAGGGAGAGTTCATCTATGAAAAAAATATTTACCTCGAGGAACAACTGATACACAGGAAAGGTTTTATTTCCCTTGCAATAAAAGGAACATTGTATAGATACTACTCACTATGTTTTTCAGAGAACCATGTATTCACAAGACAGATGGTGATTTACCTAGGTATAAAATGAAATGGAATCTTCCTAATCAGATAGCTCAACAGGTAATTCATTGTAGCAAAAATGCTAAGGAATTGTTTGACAAAGTAACTAAATTAAATAATGAATTAATATTTTAGCACTATCAATTTGACAAGAAAGGTTCATTACTTCCATGACTACCATTTGTACAGACTGATACAATGGAATATGTGCCCAGCTCTGATTTGTTCAATAGAACCCATTTAAGAAAGTTAATCTGTCAACAGTCAACTGCAACTGTCATCTCCAGACACTCATGAATCTATGTTTATGTTTTTATTGTAGGCCACTGAAATAAAAGGTATAAACACAATAAATGTGGTGTCAGTAGTCCAAACATCTGACTTGCAGCATCAGTGGTGTAATGGTTTGCATGCTTGCCAAGAGTATGGTAGATTGTGCATTTTAACCCCTGCCAGAGACTATAAAATTGCTATTTGCTGCTTCTCCTCTAAGCATGCGGCATTGAGGAGTAAGGACAAAGATTGCTTGACTATGAATCATGGTAATGTGTCAGAAATGAGCAACATCTCTAACCATGGACTGTTGTTTCAGTGAGTTAGCACTATAAAACCATGTTTGTCTGGTACAAAGTGGAATCATCATCATTTCATCAAAATGTAACTTGTTCTCACATGAAATAGCTGAAAAATTGCTCACTTGGCATTAAACAACAATCACTCTCTCGCTTGCTCACTCGCCCAAATATCAGACCTACAATGTAGGCCCCAGAAATATTATATGTAAACATTGTAAATGAGGAGTCAGTAGTCCAAATATCAGACTTAGTAGCTGCAGTTATCAACTGATACTTAAACAATTATTGTTCAATATTTACATTATCATTGTAGACCACAGTAAACGAAGATTCAATAGTCCAAATATCAGACCTAGTAGCTGCAGCTCTCAACTCTGATACTTTACATACTAACACTGATGGCACTATTCAAGTTATGATATCAGACCAAGGAGATATTAACTTGACCACGCCCTCTCTGGATGAGGACGTGGAAGAGGTAGTAGTTATCAACCTAAGTAATGGGGATCAGGAAGAAAATACATCATTACAATGCAAGGTGAGATGTATATAAATATTTAGAGACTGTTTTACACTCATTTATTGGTATGAGTTATGCTTATTATTGAAAACCCTACAGTGACTGAAATGTAGAACAGTAATGTAAGTGCTGCTTATGTACTGTAATTTGTGTCTTAAGTGTAAAGTTGGATAGTTTTTTGGGGGCCGTTGTGGTTGTGGTCGTGATCGTATGATAGTTGAATTTACCTGTGCATATCACCACGAACGTTGTGTGTTCGAATCCTGCTCGGGCGATGTGTTCTCGATACAACATTATGTGCTAAAGTTTGTCAGTGACTTGTGGCAGGTCAGTGGTTTTCTGTGGGTACTCTAGTTTCCTCCACCAATAAAACTGACCACCACAATATAACTGAAATATTATTGAAAGTGGCTTTTGTACTGTTATTTGTGTCTAAGTGTAAAGTTGGATAGTCTCTCATGTTCATTTACATCCATATCCTATTTATTAATGTATTATCAGATATAGATGAATATACAGCAGATGAATGATCTGTTACTTGAAATTTTTGTCAATAGGTTTTCTTCCTCTTATGAAACCTATGACTGCCATATTATAACTGAAATATTGTTGAAAGTGACGTTTAGAAGTACCTGTAACACTAATTCTCTTATCAATCGGGGGAAAAGTAAAAATTTATGAATTTGAGAAAAAAGTACATAGTTCCAAATGTCTGGATGGAATTGATTTTAAGAGAATTTTACCAATCCAAGGGTTCTTAAAATCATATCTGGAATCTATGCAAATCACATTTCACTGAAATATTTGGGTTTTTTTTTAGTATCAGTATAAACTAACAAATGATTAACATTAAAAATAATGAGATTTTACTCTCAAGTGTCCTTTAAAACATACATCTCATCTCAATATACCATTTACATGTTGAAGTAATTATTGGTGTTTATTTTTAGGTCTGTGAAGAACAAGTACCAACCCTGTATCAGTTGAAGGACCATTTACGAAAACATATAACAGAAAATGTCAGGAATTGTAGGCTTTGTCACTTTGTATCTGATAATCATGATCAACTTGTTGAACATTATAACCTACTTCATTCAAATGAGGTATGTTGATTTAGCCATATACAGTAGCCCCCCCCCCCCCCCCCCTCCCCCTTTATAATGTCACCTCTTCTGCAATAAAAAAAGTGGCCTTATAAGAGGGGTGGCCTATCTTGAGGGGGACAATTTAGTAATATGTTACTAGCTGAGTGCATCTGCAATCTGGCCTGAACAAGGGATGAAGTGTCCTTTATAAGGGGGAGACTACTGTAGCAAACAGATATGAAAGTTTTCCTCTGATATCAGATTTCCTCTTTTTTGTAAAAAAAAAAAAAACTATTTGGAAATAAAATGTGATCCAACTTTTTTTACATCAATGACTTTACCTCTTTTTTTCATCCCAGGTCCCTGAAATATTATAGAATGACAATGTATCTATATTTTTAGTTGTGGACCTCATATTATAGAGGCGTTCAAGAATTGTTTTGTAATTTTTCCATATTTTAAAATTTGGCATTTTCTAGCAATGTTTTAACAGAGGGGTATCTATTTTGTGTACCAACTTCTCTCATATATTTCAACTCAGATCCTTGCAATTTTATCTTTAAAAACATTTTCATATATTGATAATATAAAATGAATCATTTTTATTTCAGAATGACGCAGATGATATACTTGTAAATACAGAACCATATCAAGAAGAGAAGTATGTTGAATACAGGAGAAATTCTTTTCTTTTTTTTCTTTTTTTCTTTTTTTTTCTTTCTCTTTTTTTTTTTCGTTGCCTCCCAAGGCTGAGATGCATAAAGTATCGTTACATATTTGGGCGAGATTCTGACTTCAGATGGTAGCTTTGCACCATTGGCTTATCAGCCAAGCACATAAACCAAATGTTTGAACCTGCGGTTCCTCTCGTACTGAGCAGGATTACCATTGCAACGACATGTCATCAGTTGGGTAAAACTAACCTGTCTCACGACGGTCTAAACCCAGCTCACGTTCCCTTTTAGTGGGTGAACAATCCAACGCTTCGTGAATTCTACATTATATTTAACCCAAAAAAATCCTTGAAAAAATCCAGACCCCCACTAGTACAAATGTCCCCTGATAACAATCTCCCCATAAAAAAATATAAATTGATATTTTTAGCTCACCTTGCCAAAGGCAATGTGAGCTTTTGCCATCACTTGACGTCCGTCGTCTGTCATCCGTTAACTTTTTACATTTTAATCTTCTCCTCTGAAACTGCTAGGCCAAATGAACCGAAACTTGGTAGGAAGTATCTATGGCAGGTCCTCTATAAAGATTGCTCATTTCGTCCTGATCCTTTAACAAACATGGCCACCACAGGCAATTCTTGTTTCTGATTGGTTGATTTCTTAAAAAAATCTTCTCCTCTGAAACCGCTTGGCCAAATGAATCGAAACTTGATAGGAAGCATCCTATAAAAATTGCTCATTTCATCCCGATCCATTAACAAACATGGCCACCACAGGCAATTCTTATTTCTGATTGGTTCATTTCTAAGAAAAACTTCTCCATTGTAGTAAGCTTAAAAGAGAGATAACTCTTGCCTTTATCTCCCTTAGAAATTAACTAATGCTGATATAGTGTAACATGTTTATACTATACATTACATGTAGGTATTCACATTTTAATATTCTTTTTAGCTCACCTTGCCAAAGGCAATGTGGGCTTTTAGTTTAAGCATATTTTATTAATTAATAAATATAGTACAATAAGATAAATTTCAATATGATATAATACAAATAATTAAAGGGTTTCGAAAACAAGTTTAGAAAAACTTATATTAATTCGTTTCCCTGG
Source organism: Bathymodiolus septemdierum (assembly GCA_963383655.1). Taxonomy (NCBI): domain Eukaryota; kingdom Metazoa; phylum Mollusca; class Bivalvia; order Mytilida; family Modiolidae; genus Bathymodiolus; species Bathymodiolus septemdierum. The sequence continues at coordinate 7,448,669 of OY726522.1, read as the reverse complement.
TATATCTCTTTACAATAATCAAACTGGTCTCGAAGTTTATACAATATCAAATTTTAAATTATAAAGAACAATGTTATTCTGAATAGATATAAATGTGAAAATTTTCAAATAACTAGAAGAACTAAGTGGTGAAAGAGAAGTGCACAAGAGAGAAAAAAACAATGAAAGAGAAAAAAAAGAAAAGGACAAAAGACCTTAAGGTGTGAATCGCTTACAACAGATAACAAATTTTTGAACTGCTAAAAATAATTCGACGTTTTGATTGGGTGCAAGTTTGGGTGATCCAAAAAGAAGTTTACAAACATGGCCACCACAGGCAATTCTTGTTTCTGATTGGTCGATATCTAAAAAATCTTCTCCTCTGAAACTGCCTAACCAAATGAACCGAAACTTGGTAGGAAGAATCTACATGTATGGAAGGTTCTGTATTAAGTGTCCTCAAAGCAGAATGAAAGGTGAGCAACACAGGCTCAGCCCACTGAGCCTCTAGTTAAATCGACTTTGTGGTTATTTCCTGTTCTCGTTGGATAATATGATTAAAGATAGATCTTTCCAATGCAATTTAGTTTGACACAGTGTGATAAGTACCACCCAATTTAGCAGACTTTTTGAAAGGGTGATACAGAGTTTGTATTATTACATTTTATATAGTCAAATCTGCCTTAAAAGGACACCTCTATATAACAAATCACTGTCTATAAAGGGCAGCCTCATTTTTCCTATTAATGAATACTGCATATAATTTTAACATCTATATAAAGGGAAAATGTTCCCTTGAGTGCCCTTGACTACTTCATATCGTAATATAAACTTTCTATAAATTTCAGAGCAAGACAAGCATTAAAACAATTACTTCAGGTACCTGAGGATGAACAGAGTAATAAATTGTCACAGAGATGTCCAGTTTGTCTAAAATTATTCAAGGGAAGTTCCTACCTCAAACTGCATATGAAGTCACATATAGGTATGACTGTGTTAAGGAAATTTTTGTATGAGTTGTGAGCATGGCGATACTTTTGCAGATTCCAATTCATATCCTTTATCCACAAAAGGAATGGCTTAGAATGTTTTTTCCTCTAACTGTTATGTGTAAATGCAGTATTGATGTCTTCAGTCAATATATATTTTAGTTGTATAAACAAACAGTAAATACTTACATATTGGAAATTCACAATAGTATTTGATGAATTGAAACAAAAATAAATAATTTGTTACACAATAAGGCCTAAAAAATGTGTATTCATATATTGATATACTATAGTAAGGGGCCAATCGTGGTCATGATCGTATGGTGGTTGGATTTACAACTACCTATGCAAATCTGTGTCTATCACCACTAAAGTTGCGAGTTCGAATCCCACACATGGCGAGGTGTACTCAATACAACATTATGTGATAGTTTGTCTGTGACTTTCGGCAGGTCTGTGGTTTTCTCCGGGTACTCTGGTTTCTTCTACCAATAAAACTGACTGCCACGATATAACTGAAATATTATATAGTTCAACATGCATTTATGCTCCAAATTCAAACAATTATTTTTTGCAACATGCAAATTTTTAAGTTATTAGTGCTTCATTCAGTATTTCTCAGAAATAATTAGGTATTGCTGGACACTGACAAAAACAGTAAGATAGCATAGTTATCTCTTAATCAGTTACTATAGTAAAGTATGATAATGGTATTTGTATTAAAAGCTGTTTTTTTTAAATTTTAGGTGATAAGCCCCATAGATGCAGTGAATGTACTAAAAGTTTTATCACTAAGGATTCTTTAAACAAGCATATGAGTGTTCACATTACAGATCGGCAGTACAAGTGTGGGGAATGTGGTAAACTTTTCAAAAGGATCTCTCACGTCAGGGAACATCTTAAAATACATTCTGTAGAGAGACCTTTTCCTTGTAGTATATGCACAAAATCATTTAAATCTGCTGTAAGTAATAGCTTGTCACATGTCAAAGAAAAATTACGAAATAAAAGAATGTCGATCAAATTCGTTATCCCATTTATCTTAATGTAACAGGATTGACAAGTTGGGATTACTTTGTGATCATGTAGTAATTGGATTTACAACTACCTATGCAATCGGTGCCTATCATCACTAATGTTGTCAGTTCGAATCCTGCTCATGGTGACGTGTATTCAATACAACATTATGTGATAAAGTTAATCTGTGAACTCGTACAAATTTTCTTTAACAAGGAAAACTGCTAATAATACAATACAGTCAGACCTGTATATAAAAGGTACTGAATTAAACCTGAAAATTTGTCCTTTATTAGCTGTTGCCCTTTATATACAGTTTCAAATTATATGCACTATTCATTAAATGGAGAAAATCAAATTGCCCTTATATACACAGCGATTTGTTATATACAGGTGCCCTTTAAGACAGGTTTGACTACTGTTACTTTTTAAATATTAGTTTTACTTTTGAGATAATAAGGATAGGAACATATACATGTACCATTTACTTATTTCTTTTATAGAATGCAATGAGAGTTCACATGAGAACACATACTAACCTCCTGCCTTATGAATGTAAATTTTGTCATCGTAAATTTCGTGAGAAGGCATCACTACAGAGACATATCAGAATGCATACCGGTGAACGCCCATTTAAATGTACAATATGTGGTCGAGCTTTTGCTGAACATGGGACACTGAATAGACATCTAAAAGCTAAAGGTAAGACATACTGTTTTAAGGGTTTAGGGTCATAATGCTTAACGCCACTTTCCATACTGTTTTAAATCTTGATGGATAATGTCCTATTACATGTCGAAGGTGTGGTCAAGTTTTGTCGAACGTGAAAAATTGAAGAGAAATGCATAAAATCTGTACAAATTGGTTTTAACTGTATTAGAGAATGTCCATTTAAATTTATGAGATGTTGTGAAGATTTTGGTAAGCAATTGGACACTGAACAGACAACAGTTAAAATGGACTGTTGTCAAGTATTTGTTTTATAGATAACGCTAATAAGCTGAAGTTGTAAGGGTAATATTTAGTTTTGTTCATAATTAATGAGAAGATTTAAATTTACTTTTCTTTAGATGATCCAAGTCCTTCATTGTAAGGTTGTTGTTTATTCTCCAATTGCACCAAATAGGACTAAACTTATAGTCCCTATAGGATGTTCACTTTAAGTCCATCAGGTCCTGCCATCCTTGAACATAGCCAACAAACACTGATTTGCTGGGACATTTTTATTTTCTTCCGAAATGCTCAATTTGATAAAATTAGCAGATCATAAAAAGTTTGGTAGAAATATCCCTGATGAGGTTTTCTTTACAAATATGTGCGATTGCATCTCAGACCAAATAGGTAGAATATTATTTTCCAAAGAATTCTGTGCAAAAATGATACAATATGATATGTACTTTGTACATTTGTCAAGCATACTCTTAAAATATGACTGTTAGAGTAATCCTAGTCTGAAATATACATTTAGTATCTGAATGATTGTTGTTTTATGCCAACTGAGGAATTTTGCAGCTATACCTTGATGAGATCAAGTTACATTTGATGAGATGATGATGTCTGCTTTGTATCAGACCAACATGCTTAGTTTGATCGTTGTAGTGCTAACTCATTGAAACAACAGATTTGGGCAGACATGATGTTCCACTTGGACACATTAATGTGATTCTGAGCCAACCGGTCTTTGCTCTTACTCCTTAATACTTAGCGGAGGAACAGCAAATATCGATTTTATAGGTTTTGTTTTGACCAGACTGGTGCTCAAAAAACACCTAGGCAAGCACACTAACCATTACACCACCGATGTGGTTAAAAGCATTTGGTAGTTATTTTCATCGATCATTGCTCAATGTAGATTTGATGATCATCTATCCTGACATTTGGCAGGTTCCCATCACTATTTATTTATAAACCTATAAAACCATTAATAATTTTGTATTGCCATTACAGTTCCTTGCACTGGACATGCATTACCAGCTGAACAAGAAGAAACATCAGAATTAGATAACAATGCTACAGTTTTAACAGAATTCTCCTCTGTGGTAGCTGACACCCAGCAGTACATCATGTCTGATGAAATAGAACCACAGGTACATAAAAACAAAGTTTTCAGTACTGCAAGATTGAATATTTGAGTATTAATATATATTTCTTGGTTCAACAAGCATTATTATTCTACCCCTCTTGGTACTGTTAAAAGTTCCCTGGTTTCAAACCCACAGAGCTGCTCAGCGAGTCCCCGGATGGTGGATAAGGGGAGCCCTCTAGATGGGGGTTGAGAGGTTATAATACATATGTCTGACTGTGGGCAAGAAGAGTTTGAAGATACCAAAGAGGTAGTCAGAATCTGTAAATGGAAGGACAGACCACACAATGGCCAAAAGGACAAACAACGATCTACAAAACACTATACAGAAAACTTAAGATCGAGCAACACGAACCCCACTAAAAACCGGGGATGTACTCAGTTGCTCTGGAAGGGTAAGCAGTTCCTGATCTACATGTGCACCCGTCGTGTTACTCTAATTACAAACCCGGTGACAAGTCATGAATGAGGAAAGGACCGGGAAGTGCTTACGACAGGTGGACAACACGTATGGAGAATGCCACACTCTTCACACTAAAGACCTCTGTTGTAGATTTAAAAAAACAATAGGCACATTGTAGCCACTACGAAAGATTAAATATTTTGTCCCAACCCAACTCTACATACCTTTTCAGTGGCAGTCAAGTCATTTGACATGTTCAACCCATCTCTTCCCTCATTTCTACAATGTATATACATTTTAGTTTTTATATATTGTTCTCATTCTGAAGATAGTTGAAATACTGCTGGCTGAACGTTGAGCAATAATCATTCAATATATTAGAATACTTTAGAGTGGTGGAGTTATGGCCCCCTTTTTTAACCTTTAAAGTGATGAGAATCGATCACATTTTCAAGATTGATGATCTTTATACTATAGCATCGACTGATAATCGATCATCGGTGACAATTTACCTACTAAATGTATTCATTGACTATAATTAATCAAAGTCTTTATATTATAGGTTAGAGACTTAACCTAGAGTTTTCTTCATTGTTACAATTAAATGATTAAAATCAGCTGTGTTATAAGTGGGAACCCGTTATAAGTCTATATGGCTTTATCTTGTATGGGTTACATCAATATCACCTTTAAATTAACAATTCTACCAAGTGACCATTATTTTATTTTAAATTATCAAATGAATTGCGTAATAAACAGATTATTTTACTTTCAGTTTCTCAAATTGCTTTCACAAATAATTAGCAACCGGTTAGATATTCTGATATAGACCTCTGTGTCACCAAGATTAAAAATATTATGTATAAAGTTCTAGATTAGGACTCGGCATCCTTAGCAACAAGAGGGTCTGTCGTGGACGTGATCGTATGGTAGTTGGATTTACAACTACCTGTGCAATCAGTGCCTATCACTTCTAAAGTTGTTAGTTCGAATCCCACTGATGGCGAGGTTTACTCAGTGCATCATTATGTGATAAAATTTGTCAGACTTGCGACAGGTCAGTGGTTTTCACTGAGTTGTCCGATTTCCTCCCAATAAAACTGACAGCCACGATATAACTGAAATATTGTTGAAAGTGGCATTAAACATCATATCCCTAACCCTTAGCAACACTGCTTACCTAGTTATATTCAAGGATCAACATTTTACTCACATGTGTTTCTGCGATTTTTCTATTAAATTTTGACACGGTTCTAACTGATATTTTTTCCCCCATTAACAGGTTGAAGAAACTACTGAGTATGTTGTTGTCCAGACTGGTTCAGGTGAATTACAGAATGTTGAGATTATCACAGATGGTATAGAGGAAGTCTTGGAGGGTGTTGAAGTGTCAGGCGATTACATTCTTTTAAATGAGGATGGAGAAAATATCAGAATAGTTAATTCAAAAACAGGGGAGACAATTGCTACAATGCCAGCATCAACACTGTCTGGTTCCAATACAGGGGAGATAATAGCAACTTTACCCAACTACACTGAAGCGGAAGAGACAGAACCAGTTAGTGATGAACAAATTGCTCAGTCACTTATACAGGCAATGGAAGTTGAGAAAACTATATTAGAGGTGGAAGAAATGACAACTGAATAAATTTTAATTCTTTGTATATATTTTTCATTGTTATTAAATTTCGAGGATCTCATAATTGTTACCTCCGTCTATCCAATGGTTTCCATGTGGTATCTCGATTTATATTTCATCTACATCTTTCTCGTTATGATTTTTTTATAATATCAAAATACAGGTCAATGTCGAATTTGACCATAATGTCTTTTACTGTTATGGAGATGTGTTCATTAACTTCAGTTTCATTTTTTACCAATCATTATTTTTTTATGTGATTACTAATGACAATCAAATACAAGTATGTAATTTCAACGTTGAAGTCTTTTTCAGTTACTGGGTTATCCCTCTTGAAAATGTGAAAGATGTCAAAATTAATACTTCAGTTTCATTCGACACAAATCAGGTTTATTTCGTGGTCTTATATTAATGACAACATATATAGGTCAAAATCGATTTTTAATTCTGATAATGAAAACTGTTTCTGTTATGTCCCTTTAAAATTTCAAAAACTTGATTTTAATTTTCCTGAATGGTTATTAACTCTGCTCATTAGTGTATATGATGTATGAATGAGCTATCCAAGTAAGTGGGCCGGATATTAATTATAAAATATTATGATGAGTTATATTGTTATATAGCAAGGAAATCAATTAAAAAACTTCTATAATACATGTATTATCATCTTTTTTGTATCAATCATTATGCATAGCATATATAAATATATGTACCATCTACACACATATAAACACATGTCTTGTTTATCCCTCGAATTGCCTTACAAAACAATGTAAGGGGTAGGTTTATGGTATTTAATGTGACTTTCAACAATATTTCAGTTATACCGTGGCGATCAGTTTTATTGGTGGAGGAAACCGGTGTTCCCGTGGAAAACCACTGACCTGCCCACATTAGTGGTGATAGGCATTGATTGCACAGGTAGTTGTAAAATTCAACTACCATACGATTATATATATATAGTAAATGTAAATTTCAGTTAACAAGCTTTTATTATACATGTACTTAGAAGTTTCAGTTCTTCACTAAAGATCAAGTCTTTGTTTTTCCATTAATAGATCTTCAAATATTGTATTAATCTTGTCAATTCAATATTCGAGATCATATTCATTGGTTATTAAAATGCTATAGATACCACAATACATGAATGAAACAAAATAATCAGAACTTTCTTCTACTATGTGTACAAACTTATTTTGAACACAAAAATATATGTCTTTTCCATTATAATTATCTTTTGAGAAAGGTCCATTGTCATCACTTTGCATCAGTCATCTGCATCTATTAGCTTAAACATTTCAATCTATTTCTCACAAGCACTGTCCTAATTGGAACTAAGCTTGGTAGAATTGTTTCATGGGTAGTCAACATTTTACATAATTTTTGTTTTATTCCGAAATTCAACATTGCTGCTAGGGACAATAATGCTTTCAGATAGGCTGAAATTTCAAAAATCTCCAATTCATTTTTTTTGTCAATCTTAAATGAAAGATGGCTAGACAGAGTTTTAACATTGATCCATATAGGAAAGTGAAAAAATATTTTTTATGTCAATCAAAAATGAAAGATGCCCATCGCTCCAGGACAGTTTTAACATTTGAGCTTTATATGGAAAAATGAAAAAATATTTTTTCTCCAATACTAGAAATACATGTAGATTGAATTGATTATTGATAAATAGTCATTGGGTTGTCATTTTCATGTTTTGTGTGGAGTGGAAATAAGTTGGCTGACAACACAGGACAGAAACTTCAAACAGTACATGAATAACAGGTAGGGTGAACCTATGGTCTTCAATTGGCTGAAATTAAAATAATCTTCCTTGCGGAAACTTTAACAATCATCTCAGAAACCACAAGTCCAAATGGTTTGTAAGCTAGTATAAATAATGAATGTGAGGTCCGAAACAGCATTAGAATACTGTTGTCTTCTTTTTGTGTTTTGGAATTGATGACAATGGCAAGGACTGGTGTTGTAGTTAGCAAGACTTGCTCATCAAATAAACTTGTGTTACTGTAGTCATAAAATAGTTGGGTTAAATCAAAGACAATAAAATTGGTATTTACTACTTCTCCTCTAAGTGCACAGCATTTAAGGTTCAAGAGCAAAGGCCAGGTTGGCTCAGTATCAGGATAATGTGTTCTGAGTGGAGCAACATGTCTATCCATGTTCTGTTGTTTCAGTGAGTTAGAAATATAAAATTCAACTAAGAATGTTGGTCTAGTACAAAGCAGACATCATCTCGTCAATTACAATATATAACTTTTTCACCATGATTTAGCTGAAAAATTGCTCACTTGACGTCAATCAATCACTATATGACTAATGTTCTATCAAGGTGTTAAAAAACAAAATATAAAATCTGTTTTTCTCATACTCATGTTTTGATCATTTCGTTGTCATCTTCAAACCTATTCCCACTCTGTTCTACCTTTCAATTCAGAGTGTTGTGATTGATCACAAATTTAACTAACAGTCAGTATCAAAATATTACTCTGTTAATAAATAATGTGTAGAGCCCTACTCATGATAAACGTTTGTTTATACATCCCAATATCAGTCCTTAATATATAACATCATTATTTTTAATTTTGATATTTTCCCTTCTTTCAACAACATAGGTGGGATATTGATAATGAAGCAAGAGTGGTTGTTGTTAAGTTCAATACATTTCGATGAGACAATAATATCTGCTTTGCACTAGACCAACACTAAGTTGGATTTTTACAGTGCTAGATCACTGACACAACGGTCTATTGGTAGAGATGTCGTTCCAAACTAATACATTATCCTGATTCCAAGCCAACCAGTCTTTACTCTGAATGCTGTGTGTTTAGCAGTGCAGCAGCAAATACCAATTTAATAGTCATTGGTTTGACCCACGATCTAATGTATTCAAGGCAAGCACACTAACCATTACACCACAGATGTGGTTAAATGAGTGGGAGCAGAATATTTGATATCTAAAAATACAACAGATGTCTTCAGGGCAGGAATAATAACACAAGTGTAACATCATGAAAATTCAATTGACAACATTTACATGATGAAAGAAATACGAAATTCTGTGATGACATAAAATAAATCACAGGATAGAAGTTGTTTGAACTGAGACATGTTCTTAACATAATAATTTTTCATAATAACTATTGACTTAGATTTTATAAACTAGATTAGCTATAAGCAGAGATTTACTATTTATAGTCATCTTTGTTGTATTACATGTATACAGTAAAACCCTGTTTTATTGCCCCCCCCCCCCCCCCCCCCCCGATTCATCGCTAAACTCGCATATCGCCATGAAATTGTCAAGTCCCGTTTTCTTTCCATGTAAAAAACCTCGTTATAATGCCAAACTCGCATATCGCCATCCTCCCAGGTGTCAAAAGATCAAATGGTCAATTTACTGTTGATTGTCCCTCGATATAATGCCAATCAGTTATATCACACGTCAATGATTTTACAGGTGTTTGTTATTTTACAGGTAGGTTTACAAGCAATTAATGTAAATTGAAGTTCTTGTACAAACACTGATTACAGTTAACTGTTGTATAATCAAAAGTTGAAACCATAGTGTTAGTTTTATAGTTTGTTAAATCTTTTAATTGTGAATAAAATTTGTTTGAAGTTTTCAGTGTTTTCAATCAATCTCGTGTAAAAATGTCTATCCAAAGCGGAAAAGAAATCTGTTTGCAATGAAACATCATAAAAGCACTTGGCTACAAATAGCAGATTATTTCTCTATTTTTAGGAAATTACCTGTACTGGTAAAGCGTAGAACTGTTGGAGATATCCCATCAAATAAGAAATTTACGATTCAACTCCCCGCAAATGACATCGTACATGTAAATAAGTTTGATGACTTACAAAAACTTTATTTACAAACGATAATTTCTGTGTCATGTTTGTATCATGAAATATTGTTTCTATAAGTTAAAATAAATTTTTATTGTTTATTTATTGATTTCTTATCAGTTAACAATCACCCGATCCATAAATTTGTCATTCTATTCCCGATTGTCATTCTAGACATTATGTCTGTGTCCATACTTCCGGTTGAAGGCTTCCCTCAGTTTATCGCCAAATTCGTTATAGCGCCAAATTATTGCTGAACAAATGGTGGCGGTTTAACGGAGTTTGACTGTATTTCAAAACAGTATGTAAATTTCACTTCTTGTGATAAAACGGAAATAATGAAATCAATATGTTCAGCCAATAAAATATGACTATATCATCATGTCATCAGCTTTGTTAAATCTGTATTAAATCAGAAATGATTTCATGAACATTTTGTATGTTGTTAAAGCACAAAGGAGAGTTCATACAAATAAATTTACAATATGTACATAATAACTTTAAAAAGCTTTATAAAGATGGATCCCTGAATCTGGTAGCTTGTTCTTTTACTCTCCTTTCATATTCTGTTCTGTTCTGGCTGTAAAAACAACAACATTAAATATAGTGATGGTGTTGGAAGCTACACAACATACCTCGTTGGTTGAGAAAATGTGCTCTGTACTGTAAACCAATTGTTTTTGTTTGTAATTTATTGAATCACTGAACTGGGTACACACTCACTTCATTGGTAGAGGAGAAGAAAAGAGCACCCCAGTAGATCATTTTTCTTGACCATATTTATTGTGTACAGAAATGACTCTAAACCTTGATCATTAACCACATCGTATGCTTGTGTCTGTCCTAAGCCAGGATCATGATTTCCTTCAACTTATGCTGTGGTATTAATTGCATTCAATGATTTGAAGTGAGAGGTATTTGTATTTTTGTTTATATTGGTGGAATTGTTGACCATCGCTGATTGTCTTTCTTTTCACAATATGCATCCTGATTGGTTACTCATTACAACTTTTACATTTAAATATAAAAGTTATGCACCACTTGTTATGTGCTGGGTTTAAACCTATGCCTCATGGGTGGAAAGGAATGTAGGAGGAGTTACGGTGCTTAACCACTCAACAATATTTCAGTTATATCGTGGTGGGCGGTTTTATTGGTGGAGGAAACTGGAGAAAACCACGGACCTGCCGCAAGTCGCTGACAAACTTGATCACATTATGTTGTATAAAGTACAGCTCACCATGAGCAGGATTCAAACTCACAACTTATGCAACTAAAGTCATAACAAAGTTTGACTGTACAAATGTGTAAAGCTTGATATACCTACCAGTATATTGTGTAAGCTTCTGCTTGTGCTGGATCTTTTATATTGGGTTCATTTAATAATTCTTGTATGCCCAATAAAATCTGTAAATAAATCGGAACATGTCACATCTACATGTATATAAAAAGTGATAAGGAAACTATCAGGGAAGTGGGTTTTATTATTCCATTTCACTTCATTCATTTACATGGGCCTGTAAAACTTGTTTATAAGATCAAAAGGACAATGGACTCTAGAAAGACATCAGAAAATGATGTGGAGTAATTCAGTAATCCATGTCAATTGCCAGGCAAGTCATGTGTAATAAATAGGCAATTTCTGGAAAAATTTGTGAAAAACATCCATTCAATTACCAGTTGATTTCTACTGAATGTGGAAAGAAACAATGCAAACTATTCCAACCCAGCTATTTCAACATTGGCTTCTGATCAACAAGTTTTACAGGCCACTATGGCAACTGACTTAATCATGCTGTTAATTTCCCTTTGAATTTATGGGAAAACATTTATTTTGATTTTAGTCTTTCCCCTCCCTCAATTTCTTTTTCTTGCAAAACTGAAAAAAAGACCCCTCCACATTGAACAAAATTTAATCTTTTAAAATTTTAAGACAAAAAATACAAAATGTATATAGAACTTGAGTTAATGCTCCACTTCATTTTGCTCATAATTAAAATGATTAAATGGTATAACTTGGAAATGACATGTGGACAGATATCTCGAACTCTACTGCCCTGTATTTCATCCATCTAAAGCTAGTTTTAACATTTCAAGTCAGATATCTAAAACATGAGTAAGAAATCGAGAAACCAAAAGTTGACACTGCACACATGTACTTCATCAAACGGATAGCAGAATTCAACTTCATGGCAACTAACATTAATTTGTATTATTAAAAATATATCAAATTTAATGTGCAAGATGCATTTCTTGAATAACCTACTGTAAATTCAAATGTGTTTATCCTTCTTGCCTGTTCTTGTTTTATTGTGGTGACTAACAATCAAACATATTTTATACCTGTTTTATTGTAACAGCAGGTCTCCAATCCTTTTCTTCATCTAATAAAGATAGACAAACTGTTCCTGATGGATATACATTTGGGTGGAAAAGTGGAGGTTCAAATTTACCTGAAAATAACCAAAATAATAAAATTGTGAGAGAAGAATTATTATTGATGTGTACATATTGGATTCAGTCTTTTACATTCTGGTCAAGTAGTCCTCTTATAAGGTGACAACTTAGTAGTATTTTACTATCCAAGAGAATCTGAAATCTGGCCTGATGCAAGAGGTGGCTATAGGCTTATAAGAGGGAGACAATTGTAAAATGTCAACATCAGATTCACATTACTTTGTCATCTGTAACTGGTAGTGTTTGTGGAGAAATTCATAGAGATTTACGTTGTTTCATATTACATCAATATTCATTTCCCACTTCAAACACAAATTGTATGTTTTCACATAAAACATTTACTCATTTTTACAAATCAAATTCTAACAAAAATCACAACATAAAATCTAAATAAGAATCTCCTGTCTATTATTTCAACAATTAAATCATTGTGACCATCTCGTATAGGTTCTTACAAATGTAATCATTTTTTGTAAGAAAATCTTTACAACATTTCTTCAGGACACCATTGAGGAATATTTATGGTGTATTTGTAGTCCTGGCAAGCTTAAGACATTTTTACAGTTTTTATACATTTTTAATGTTCATACATCAAATTATACTGCTTGAAAACATTTCGAACTTGATTAAGATATTGATTAAAATTGTGTTAAATAGAAGTGACTGTCACCATCATAATAACTTGGCTAAAAATTGCTGGAAATATTATTATATTTAGACTAGTGCACCCTTGCTATATCTCCCCTCTTTAATCCAATACCCTCAAAATCATGTAGTTAATATGTAAATTTCTCCCTCGATATATTACCACCCTCGTTTATCTTTAAAATATAGATTGGTCCAAAAGGAGGTGGTAAAACAAGGGTGTACTGTACATTGTATTTCATTATATATATTTAGGTACTTGTCTTACATTTTGGAGGTGAACTAGGATAGTCTTCTTTAAACAACATACGTAGACGATATAGTCCTCCTTCCCATGCAGTCTGTAAAACAAAAATTGAAAAAAGGAAAAGTTAATTCATAACAAACACAAAAACTATTTATTTGATTAAATCCTATGTAAGATTAGCTACTGACAATCATATTGGATTTCCATTTTACAAAAAAAGTTATAATACAAGGAACACTCCCGTCACATTTTCTTTTAAACGGTTCTGTACTTTAAGAGTAGAAGATTGAAAAACTCTGAATTTTGATCCTGGTCTTGTGGTGGATGTAATAATTTCAGCAGTTTCTGGGAAGATAAATTGATATTTTGTACAGTATATAATTCTTAACTAAGCCATTGAAAAGATGGACATCTTGTTGGATTTCTAATTGACACAATCTGTAAAGTTTGCTTCAAATTATTCACCACAGGTTTCAAAGGAGAAGATGAAAGTGTTAAAGGGTTAAAAGACTATGAAAGGCACAAAGTGATGCCAATAGCTGATGTTGCCCTTTGTTGATGATGAAAGGCACAAAGTTATGCCAATAGCTGATGTTGCCATTTGTTGATGAAAGGCAGTTATGTCAATAGTTGATGTTGCCCTTTGTTGACGATGAAAGGCACAAAGTGATGCCAATAGTTGACGTTGCCCTTTGTTCCAAATGAACTTAAAAAGTGGAAGGTGGGTCATCATGGTCTTGATTGTATGGTAGTTGGTTTTACAACTACCTGTACAATCAGTGCTGATCACCACTAAAGTGGTGAGTTCGAATCCCACTCATGGCGAGGTGTACTCGATACAACATTATGTGATAAAGTTTGTCAGTGGTTTTCTCTGGGTACTCAGGCTTCCTCTAATAAAATTCACTGCCACGATATAACTGAACAATTGTTGAAAGTGGCATTAAACATTATGACCCTAACCCCTAAAAAGCTAAAGCATAGATTTAAGACGCTGCCTATGTAATTTTAAACACAAAGATTTATATGAATTGCAGGAGATACAATGTTGAGAATGTTTGAAAAAAAATATGAAATTAATTAGAATAGTGTCTAATGCTCACGTTGGAGGGCGATTCGGGCGAAGAAGTCGCCTTGTGAAGGTTGACTTCACTTTCTCGTTGGTCAAAAGTGAAGTTCAAGTCGCCTTGTAATTTTGAAGAGTCGCCACCCGCGTATTTTCTCCACTTGTCATTTATGAAAATGGTGATATGGTGCACGTGTTTATTGAAACCTATCGTATCCGTTATTAAGTATTTTGAAAGTGATTTTCTTGGAAAGTAATCCATTACGGTTTATAGAAACTTTAATTTCGTTCATTAGAGGTTTTGTAAACAAACAACAATGGCGCCATTTTGGTAAGGGGACGCAATGCGGTACTGTGCTATGGGAAATGTTGACGAAACTTTTTGTCCGAAGCTACTTTCAACAAAATGAACTTTTGATTTATTTTTTCTCATTTCTGTGACATAAAATCATAGTTCTCATATCAAATATGTTCATATATGCGAAGATTGCAATTCAAAATTTGTTGGAATGCACGTAGACGCTTCAGATATTTATACATCTGCATTGGTATTTTATACTAGACACCGGGTTAATATTAAGATCTATCAAACTGTTTATTTACATACAGACATGTGTTTACAAACGATAACACAAATCCAATTAAAAAATAAACTTTGAACTACAGTAGCTTTCCTCCGTTGTTGCAATCTGATTTGAGGTCTGGCAAATAATAATTACAGCCTTTACTTTCTTCAGTTTTTGACCATCACTCAGTGTCAATTTACGTTTGTGATAGATTTTCATTCCCTACTGTACTGCACTCCTATATATAGTTGGAGCATTGAGTAAATTGAGAGAGACATCGTTCTTCTACTGAAGATCACAACACAGTAATATTTCAAAAGGAAAAGGGGGTACATATAAAAATCACTGGTATGCAAGACTCCAATAGTCAAGGTAGACAGAAATAAAAATGTGACACTGAATAGATGTTCTTAAGGTGTACGTAGTCATGAATAAAAAAACCCCAGAACAAATCAGTTCAGACAGCTTTTTAACTATTTACTAAATTTGGGCAGGGTAACGTCAGAGGGGTCACGAAACAATGTTTCGATTAATCACAATTAACTTCTCCCAGAAGTCTCCCCACTTCTCTGTTGTCTCCCACTTCTCCCTGTGAGCTCTCTGAAAGAGAAGTTACTTCTCCCTTTAATTTGAAAGTAGTGGGAGCCCTGGTGTCTCTGTGCAATATATTCTCAATGTGCTGCATTCTGAATAAATCTTTACCGATTTCTTTCCAGGTATTGCACATTCCCAATTTAATAAATTTAGTGTTGCATCTGGATTTTTGGTTGGTCTGGCAACGAAACCCTGAAATGTATAAAGAAATTCATTCTAGTCAATATAACAGATGTCAGATTACAGGATATTTCTATAAAAAAAACTTCCTGGTACTTCAAAAACTATAAGCAACATATTGTTTTTTGGATACAAGTTATCCTCTTCGTTGAATATCTCAGTGACTGTATGGTAGTTGGATTTACAACTACCTGTCCAATCAGTGCCTATCACCACTAAAGTTGTGTGTTTGAATCTCGCTCAAGGTGAGGGGTACTCGATACAACATTCAGTAATAAAGTTTGTCAGTGACTTGTGATAGGTCGTTGGTTTTGTTTGGGTACTCTGGTTTCCTCCACCAATAAAACTAACCACCACAATATAGCTGAAATATTGTTGATGGAGTGTTAAACACCAATAACCACCACCCCTATAAATGTATGTTATGATCACTTCCTACACTAGTTTTTTTTATGTCAAGATTTTGTGATTTATTTATTTAAAAGCAACAAGCTTTTGATCTAATTGGTGAATAATTATATTGTAAGTAAAAGTTAAATATTCAAATTTTAATGAATGATTTTCAGAAAATGAAATCATAACTCTGTTTATCACTTTCAGAATGAGGAAAGTAATGAGATCAAGGTAAATATGTAAGTTCCAAGTTGGTATTAAAAAAAAGTTGATACATGTAATATTTTTCTTACAAAAGGGTGATCTTTTCTCCACGCTTTTCTTTCTTCACTAAGCCTTCCAATTGCTATACCAGACATACTGTAATTTATCTGAAAAAAAATTGGAAGAATATGTTCATAGGACATACCGTAGATGGCTCCACTTATAGCTAAATTAAACCAGGCATAATTCTGGAACCTACTCAAGGCAGTCCTTGCCTTCAATTTTTTTTACCTACTAGTCCTGTGGGCTAGTTTAATTTGGTTCAGCGGTTTCAGAGGAGAAGATTTAAATGTGATCTTTTATCAAAATATGCCTAATTTGCATAATCGGTATAAATCGGCTAAAGAAAAATTTCACAGAAAAACCTGGAATATATGTTAAACTACTCCTTGTCATGTAGCTGCAGTTAAAATTTGAGCTCATTTTGACTAATACTAAAGCAGCAATGGACAATTAAAATTTCATCCCCCCCTTTTTTCTATTTTTAGCTTGGCGGCCATTTTGGTTGGAAGTCGGGATCACCATTCCACCAAAGTTTGGTTCAAATTGGCCCAGTGGCTTCAGAGGAGTTGATTAAAATGTGAAAAGTTAACGGACGGACGGACGACAGATGCTCAGGTGAGCTAAAAAGCAGAAATTCTGAAGATTATTTTATTTCATACTTCAGAGTTTTTCATGAAGGATGCAGGGCTTCCACTACTTTCAAATTAGAGGGAGAAGTGACTTCTCTTTCAGAGAGCTCACAGGGAGAAGTGGGAGACAACAGAGAGAAGTGGGGAGACTTCTGGGAGAAGTTAATTGTGATTAATCGAAACAATGTTTCGCGACCCCTCTGACGTTACCCTGCCCAAATTTAGTAAATAGTTAAAAAGCTGTCTGAACTGATTTGTTCTGGGTTTTTTTTTATTCATAACTACCTTAAGGACATCTATTCAATGTCACATTTTTATTTCTGTCTACCTTGACTATTGGGAGTCTTGCATACCAGTGATTTTTACATGTACCCCCACCCCCCTTTTCCTTTTGAAATATTACTGTGTTGCGATCCAATACCACACAAATTCAATTGTAATAACTCATATTTGTGTAATCTTCAGCAGAAGAACGATGTCTCTCAATTTGCTCAATGGTCCAACTATATATAGGAGTACAGTACAGTAGGGAATGAAAATATAGCACAAACGTAATTGCCACTGAGTGATGGTCAAAAACTGAAGAAAGTAAAGGCTGTAATTATTATTTGCCAGACCTCAAATCAGATTGCAACAACAGAGGAAAGCTACTGTAGTTCAAATTCTATTTTTTAATTGGATTTATGTTAACGTTTGTAAACACATGTCTGTATGTAAATAAACAGTTCGATGATAGATCTTAATATTAACCCGGTGTCGAGTATAAAATACCAATGCGGATGGATAAATATCTGAAGCGTCTACGTGCATTTCAACGAATTTTGAATTGCAATCTTCGCATATAATTATATGAACATATTTGATATGAGAACTATGATTTTATGTCACAGAAATGAGAAAAAATAAATCTAAAGTTCATTTTGTTGAAAGTAGCTTCAGACAAAAAGTTCGGTCAACATTTCCCATAGCACAGTACCGCATTGCGTCCCCTTACCAAAATGGCACCATAGTTGTTTGTTTACGAAAAACAAATACAAATAGTTATATTTTAAGCCGGGCATATATAAACAATAAACAAAACCTCTAATGAAAGAAATTAAAGTTTCTATAAACCGTAATGGATTACTTTCCAAGAAAATCACTTTCAAAATACTTAATAATGGATACGATAGATTTCAATAAACACGTGCACGATATTGACATTTTCATAAATGACAAGTGGAGAAAATATGCGGGCGGCAACATAGGGCGACTCTACAAAATTATAAGGCGACTTGAACTTCGCTTTTGACCAACTAGAAAGCGAAGTCAACCTTCACAAGGCGACTTCTCCGCCCGAATCGCCCTCCAACCTGAGCCCTGAGGATGCCAATTTGATAAAATAAGTAATGGATCCTGCATAATTTCATTTTCATCTTCATCTCCATCATAAGAACATCCAGAAATAAATTTTCTGTATTCTAATTTTGGGACTGACAATTTGAGCAAACATCTATTTAGCATTTGTATCATACACTAGCCATTTACTTTGAAATTCCTGTGATCTGTTCTCCTCATATTTCTTTTTAGTTGCTGCTACATCCTCCGGTGTGCGTGTCTATTTGCATTAGGGGACCTTACCTGGTATGGGACCATCATGCTTGTTTATGTTCCGAACACGCTTCTGGTATATTTAATTAGACTCATATTATGTAAACCAACTTCAAAATCTAATCAACAATGCACAAACATATATTTCTTTTTAAAATAAAAAATATATAAAACACGAGTCATACTTTTAATGATACGTTAATTCATTCCATGATGTCAAACATACTTTGGTAATATAGTTATTAAAAACCTGTATACTAATACTCGATGACACTCCACACAATGCAATTCATTCCGACGAATACTGGGGATTTATTTTGGAGTCTTAGTTTCAAGATATGAAAGTAGAGTTAGTTGCAGAATAGGCATGGAAAATACATCTCGACTGATTACGTTCCTTAATCTAAAGAGTGAATCAGATTCAACCGATGTTTGCCGATTTAAATACACATATAAATGCACCAATCATGGCTCAAAAGAGGCACATAGATTAGACACATGTTTTTTTTTGTTTTTTTTTATAAATTGTATTCATCTGAAAAGTTTTAGCAGCAAACATTTTTTTTGTCTCAAGAATTTTACTAGACCGATCAGATTACTGATGTTTCATGACCACTAGTCCAGAGTTCTTGAAAAGATTTTGATCTTGTCAGACATTCGGACTGACAAGAGGGCAAGTTTTGTCAGTCCGAACAAATATTTGTCTGTCCAAATAATCTTTGCTATTTTTATTAATATAAATCATTTTTATATATTAATTGAATCTAGACAATGAACAAGGATTCAATGGATGGAGTTATTTACGAGGAAAACAGTAATCTTTGTCCAGTGGCATCATATACATATTATGTAGGAAAGCTTCATCGGACATCCTAATTGTGATGTGCTTTTCCAGCGCCCAAAACGTAACTTTGGACTTCAAAATGTTAGTGATTCAGCGTGGTTCGAAAATAAGCTTCTAGGAAAAAATAGTCTAGGAGATCTAATGGTTAAAATTTCAAAAGCAGCTGGGTTGTCAAAGGTGTATACAAATCACTCAATCAGATCAACATCTATTACCCTGTTAAGCAGGGTTGGCCGGGAAATACCAGTGGCAGGAATTCCCAGTGGTAATTACCGGGAAATATCGTCCTGGGAAATACTCTAAATATTAGCTCAAGCGGGAAATACTGGGAAATATGATTTTTAGATGTGATTAATTTCTTCAAAGTTGCTAAAAACTTAATATATTAACACACAGTGTTGAAAATTACATTTCTTTAATAAATATGGGTATACAGCCTAGGTGTAGGACCATTAAGAAGGACTTCAGGCAACTTTTGAAATTGTAATCTTCATATAAACATAATATTTATACAAAAGACTTTTATTAAAAACATGTTAAAACTGTCACCACAATTTTATATCTACACTTTTCAGTTCAATTATACAGTTTCAGAGTTTCAATTAATAGCTGATTGTTTTGCCAGGTTGTATACATGTAATTTAATATCCTAAGGGCATTTCCTTTATGCTATAATAATGACTAACTTTTTTAATTTGTTTTTACAAACTAATTAACACATCTTCAATAACCTTTAGAAAAGATTAAAAAACAGTTAAGGCATATAACAGTGATCACTCAGTGTTTTAGAATTTATCCTAGGGCTAACAATTCAGAGAAACTTAAATCCAAATGATAACAGTGATCACTTAGTGTTTTAGAATTTATCTTGGGTAAATTATGAAGATTTTACAAACAGATTAACTCAAGTCTATATTATACTCCAAATAAATGTCCAATTTGCTTATTTATAAGAAGATATATCACAATAATCTGGAACTCAAAGAAATTTACACTATGCTCAGTAAACAAGTGCACAATGTGTACAGGTTCATGTACCATTATATTTGCAAATTAAGAATCAATCTTATTTCCCAGTATTTCCCGCCGTCCTGGGAAATATGAGTATTTCCCGCTTTTTTGCCAACCCTGCTGTTAAGAAATAATTCTTCGTACTAGACCCCTTTTGTTGTTTGGAATTATCGTAAAAAGTTACAACAAATTGTGCACTTCATACCCCTCTCGTCGTGTTGCAACCATGGAATTTTTTCAAGCCAATGCTCCTGAAAACAACGATCACGTTTATCTTCATATTTTCTTGCTTCCGTTTTACCCCAGGTTTAGCGTTTGGGGAGAAAGATATCGGCCATCCGGCCATTACTGAATATTTGTCCTTGACCGGACAAGGTAAATTGCGGAATAGAAAAATTATATCGGAAAGGAAACAAACTTTTTACGGAAATTCTTTACCATTCCAGCGGACCGACAAAGAATCAATTTTTGTCGGACTTAGCATATTTTTGTCGGCCAATCCGACAAAACCGACACTTTTCAGGAACTCTGCTAGTCCAAAGTAATTTTCACTAGACTCTGGCTAGTACCTAACATCAAGGACTGCTCAAGGGGTATAATTCCAGAACAAAAAAGGAGGAGGGTTATGCATTGTGCATGTAAAAGTGTTCGAGGTGGATGGCGGGGTAAAATTTAAGTTCTTACATAGATCTATTTAATTTAGTACACGTGTAAAACAAAACAAAAATCTTCAGCCTTTCCAAATTAAAACAAATAAAAATTAAATTATATCGTACCTTGTTTTATATACATAATATTTATATATTTTTAACTCATCTACCTCCTTTGTGGTAACATTTATAATTATATCTGAATGGATACAAAAAAATTCCCACAAAAAATCTATAGGTATGAAACATCCCACTATGATAAATCTATAGGTACGAAACGTCCCGACCTAGGTATGAAACGACCCGGTACGAAACGACCTGCATCCAAAATAAAGAAATTATTTAAACAATGAATTACAAAACAAAGAAATGTTTAAAGGGATGCAGGTGTATTACATATTAATGTAAATACCCCTTTTTAAGTCATGGTTTTTGTAAATTGCTTTATTCGATATAATAGTTTGGTTTTTTTTGCTGTGACTTTATATCCGCGACTTCTTCCTGTGACTAGTCCGAGATTCCTCTGTCGTTTAACGGCTTTTATAAAGTTGCTGTAGCCGTTCAACGTCAGAGCGTGATATATACGGATTACAGCGGGTTTGCCTCTCCAGCTCTGGATCGGCACATTTCCACGTTTCGTGGCTATCGGATTTTATTTTCTATCAGAAACCCTTATATAAATCGCTTCACCAATCATTTTTCTATTCATTCATAACCATCTTACCCTCAGAAAGTGGTGTTACACTCCATTACAGCTCGATTTTGCCTTAGATCCTATTATTCCGCCATTTGACTTCCATTTTCGAATCTACACACGTGATCTCGCGATACTAACTGAATGATGACAGCAACGCATTGCATGATGGGAGCTAATTAATGCAGCGTGCCAAATTATTTGGAGCATTATTTGCATACGTAAACAACATTCAAATCACATGGAAGACGATACATTTAAGCGTATTCTGCAGGACAAACAGTCCATCTACAGATCAAAGCAGAGCAGAAGGAAATAATACAGAATTCAATGGCAGAGTGTTACCAACGGGCTTCGGAAAGAGCATGTGTTACGTTCCCCCTTTTTGGACAAGGTACTACAACATTTTTTTTTCTTATGGTTATCTGTAATTCACTAAATTTGCTGTTAAAATCATTACCAATCAATATAATCAACTGTATTAAATTTTATGTTAATTGTTCTGCCTTAACAGACACCTATGATTGGCAATAGAAATATTTGTTTGTTTGTTTATATGCAAATCATCTCCCATGATACATTGCGGTAATCGTAGTTTTCTCGTAGTCACGTGACAAATGTTTGAAAAATGGAAGACAAATGTCGAAATCATAGGTTCTAAGGCAAAATTGTGCTGTAATGGAGTGTAACACCACTTTCTGAGGGTAAGATGTTTATGAATGAATAGAAAAATGATTGGTGAAGCGATTTATATAAGGGTTTCTGATAGAAAATAAAATCTGATAGCCACGAAATGTGGAAATGTGCTGACCCAGAGTTGGAGAAGCAAATCCGCTGTTTTCCGTATGTATCACGCTCTGACATTGAACGGCTACAGCAACTTTATAATAGCCGTTAAACGACAGAGGAATCTCGGACTACCTGTGACATGCTTTCCTACATTATGATTTACAAAAAAATGTAGGCATGCCAACAGTCATCGGATATTACTGTACTAATTAATTGCTCTTTCACGCTAGATGTGTGTCGATTGATTGTCCCCATTACCATCAATTATCATAGAGTACAGGCGTTTTATCAATAAAATAGATGTAGGGTACAAAAAGGGTCCCGTCCCGGTCCCAGATGTTTTATCAATAAAATAGATGTAGGGTATATGGGACGGGACACTTTTTGTACCCTACATCTATATTATTGATAAAACGTCAAGCTCCTGTGAGTACAGTGACCCCAAAAACATCAGATCGAACACACAAAATATTAGAAAGAAATCTCAATTTTGACGTAGAAAATTATCTTCGTCTTCATTCATCAAAATTAAGAAGATCCGACAGTTTTTCAAGTCAGGAAACAAATATAATCTACAAGACAGTGTCTGGGTTGAAATAACTTAAATGTTTGTTCACAAATATTTCACCTTAGTTGTGTAAAGCTGGTTTTTTCGATTCCCTTTTTCCAATTTCTGAAACTTACCGCTGCAAATTCTGTCACGTGAACAAGTCTCAATTATGCTTTAAAATTAAAGCACAAATCTCGTCAAATAAAACGTTTTTCTGACTTCATGTCTTCTGAAAATAGGGGAAATAACTCTGTAAACAAATAATTTTCACATTGATGACATCTACATACTATCCTACACAGATGGCAGCAAAAAATCACGTAATCGAGTACTTAAATGAAAATGTCAAGGAACTTTCAGATATCAGAGAAGTCTACAATAATGTCAAGCAAACTGTTCACTCGTTAGGACAACAAGTAAATACTTTTTAAGAGGATTTGAACTGAGTCTGATGTTTACAACTTATGTCAGTTATGATTAATCTAATGAGACTAATCAACTTTATAAAGTAAAATGAATTCCATATAGTACAAACATTGTAAAGAAACTATATCAGTACCATTTTTATAAAACCACCGGCAGTAGACACTATATCATTATTAGACTACCATTAATGGCATTATATAGAGCCACATATATATTTGCTTTCAAGACGTTTCGGCCACACTCCGGTTCGGCCATAGTACGTTTCGGCCATAGTCGTTTCGGCCATAGTTTATATTTAATAAGTCTGGATGAAGAAACTGAGTGTCGTAGTCTGTACTTTAGTATGGATTATTAGGGAATTTTTTTTAATTAATCATGGTAATACACATCACATATTCATTGATTGGCGTCGAGATGACTGACCATTTATTTACTTTGTTATTTTCGTAAGTATGGATGAAAAAATCGAGTGTCGTAGTCTGTACTTTTTAGTATCGATTCTTAGGGGAATTATTTGTTATAGTAATCGTGGTAATTACACATACGCATCTCATATTGGCGTCTAGATGACTGACCATTTATTTACTTTGTTATTTTCGTACTTTTGTATGAAGAAACTGAGTGTCGTAGTCTGTAGTCGTAGTCAGTATGGATTCTTGGAGGAATAAAATGGTTTAAAAAATTAAAATTCCGAAATTTCATGATTAATATAAAAAAAATTATTATATAGAAATAGAAATAAGTTTATTAACCAAATCAGGGCCCCATTATTCTTCTTCTCTCAATCGCCGCGATTTTCAGATCTGCAAATTGCCGCGATTGGGAAAAGAAAAGAAGAACAATGATAATATTTGCTAAAATATATCGTTTTAAATATTTTTTTTGTTTTTGTAATAAAGTACAGAAAATGATGATTAATTCCAGATTTTCATATAGGTAACACTCAAAACCAAGGACATATATAAAGTCAAAACTAAGTAAATCGTAGATTATGACTTCTTTTCTTCGTGTCGATCTGCAAATGGCAACGATTGGGAAAAGAAGAACAATGATAATATTTGCTAAATAATTTTTTTTTTAAATAAAGTACTGAAAATGGTTATTAAATCTAGATTTATAAGACTTAAAACTATGTAAAACGTAGATTTTGTTTTCTTCTCTTCATGTGGACCTGCACATCGCCGCGATTGGGAAAAGAAGAATAGTGATAATATTTGCTAAAATATATGGTTTTTCTCAATTTTTTATTTCTTTTTGTATTCAATATGATTATTAATGCATAATATTGTTATAAATAACACATAAAACAACATAAATAAAACCATGGCCGAAACGTCTTTATAAAGTGTGGCCGAACTGGTATTATGGCCGAAACGTCCTGTACCCATATATTTGACACTATCAGTATCAGTATTATACTATTAAACAGTAGCATTTTTATAAAACCACTGACATTAGATGGGACAGCTGTGGTCATGATCGTATGGTAGTTAGATTTATTACTACCTATGGCTATCATTGCCTATCACCTCTAACGTTGTGAGTTTGAATTCCTCTCAGGCGATGTGTACATGTACTTGATACAACATTATGTGATAAAGTTTGTCAGTGACTTGCGACATGTCAGTGGTTTTCTCAGGGTACTCCGGTTTCCTCCACCAGTAAAACTGATTGCCACAATATAACTGAAATATTTATTCCTTCATGAAAAAATGTCCAAGGATATGTAATAATGTCATAAAGACACTATTTCATGGGAGTAATTATTTTATGCTATATTTAAGAATATATAAAAAAAAACATAGTGTGCACACAGAAGACACAATATGGATTTGGTTATGATCATGATCTATGCACATGATATTACTCATTCACTCTTTCTGTGTAGTTTATTTAGATTTTTCTGTAACTGTGTGAATTAAGTTTTATTAGTTTTAACTTATACCTGTCTATTATGCATTGTACCAAGTATACAGTACAGTGTATCACTCACCATTACTCAACTAAATCTTCAAAGGAAAATATTGTCTCCTGACCTCTATTAACATATTCAATTGCTTTATTTTATTATCTTTAAATTTGATTATTTGCCAAAATCAAGATTGGGCTGATTTTCAAATTTATTTATTTTTTAATTGTTGCATATAACTTACATTGATAATGTGATAGATGTATGTTCTGGTATCCTTTATTTGAGTGTCTGATGTGTATTAGAACTACAGTCAAACCTGCTTTAGTGACCACCTTTATTTATTAAGCAATCAGTCGACTTGAATTATCATTATTATGTGACCATAATTTCCCTACACAGTGCATTTCATATTAATGAAACCTGTATTTAGCGATCACTTGTCTTATGTGACCATATTTCAATGTTCCTCAGGTTTGACTGTATTATGTTGATTTCCGATATTACTGTCTTGTCTATAGATACATTATAAACACAAATCTACACTTTTACTTTTAAATAAAAATATTTGTTTTATATACTGATATTGTATATAAATGATTTTCCTTTATGTTTATATAGTTACATGAAGCCAGTTCAAGTTTGCCCGCAGATCTTGATTCTGCAACTCAAGACGCAGATGATACACAAACAGAGATGACAAAGCTCCAACACCATAAAGACAGCATACATCATCAAGTTGTAGAGCATGTACGAAATCAGGAAGAGATGTCTAAAGAACTGGAGAAAATGACAAATGAAATTCAACAATTTCAGAAGTACCTAGCTTACTTACAGCTGATACAGGAAGTAGAGCAAATCAGGTAAATACTTAACCTACTTACAGCTGATATAGATATATAGAAAATAGAATAAATTAGATAAACCAGTAGAATAGGAACCAGTTAGCTATGTGTGCAACATAATCCTGCTGTGTCTTGGGCAAAACATTATTTCATATTTTCCTGGATAATCAAGATTGTCTGAAGATGAAATGAACAAATTGTTCATCCAGTTGTTTTTTTATTTTTCAAAGGTTTTGTGTCAAATTCATTAATAAAATTTCATCAGATCTAATTCACATTAAAGCAACACTTAGTTCAATTCTGTAAAAGTTGAATTCTCATTACTATTTACATATATAATATGTAGTTTATTGAAAAATAAACAGTACAATCTCTTATGTTCATTAATTTCAACCGGGAACCAGTTTTAGCTCAAGCTGAGTTGAATTCCAGAAAGAGGTTAAAGTTATGATGTTTAACGCCACTTTCAACAATATTTCAGTTATATCGTGGCTGTCAGTTTTATTGTTGGAGGAAACCAGAGTACCCAGAGAGTTGAGGGTTGATAACCTGAGTATAATATTCCACTCTTTGTCTTTAGAATGTCAATAAACTAATGATGTAGTTAATTTCTAAATTATTAAATTGTTCTCTCCTTAGGGTGAATATTTGCTGTATAATATTATAAGAAAATCTTTATCTTCATTAAAATGTTTCGGCCACAAGGCCTCCATATCAGTGTTTTATTCTAATGGACCTATTGCATATGGTATTTAATGTCATTTGGCGGTTGTTGTCATCGTGAACGTATGGTACATGTATTTGGATCTACAACTACCTATGCAATTAGTGCCTATCACCACTAACATTGCGAGTTTGAATCCCACTCATGGTGAGGTGTACTTCTTGGTGAGGATACAACTTTCTGTGATAAAGTTTGTCAGTTACTTGCGACAGGTCAGTGTTTTTTTCCCGATTTCCGCTACCAATAAAAATGATTGCCACAATATAGCTGAAATATTGTTGAAAGTGGCATTGAACACCATAACCCTAACTCTTAATTTCATTTGGATCATTCACCTAATGAAAGATTTTTTTTTTACAGTTCAGACATCCAGACAGCTATGTTAACAGATGTTATAAATGATGCTGAATCAAGTTTCCAAAGTCTTATACAGATATACCAGAAACACAGTGGATCACATTGTCAACAGCTCATTAAATTCATCAAAGACACAATTTTGTTCTGGTATAAAATACTACAGAACAAGCTGGCAAGGTATCATATATAGTATTACAGTTTGTTAATTAAATTTTACAGTTATTAGGTTACAGTAGTCCCGTTCTGATAAGTGGCCTTATTTGATCTGCAATGAAAAAGTGGCCTTCTTTGATCTGCAATGAAAAAGTGGCCTTATTTGATCTGCAATGAAAAAGTGGCCTTATTTGATCTGCAATGAAATGGTGGCCTTATTTGATCTGCAATGAAAAGGTGGCATTATAAGAGAGATATGCCTCTCTTGAGATGGACAGCTTTTACTAGTATTTTACTATCTCAATGTATCTAAATTTTTCTGATATGAAGGGTGGCCTTTGGTTGGAGTGGTCTTATAAGAGGGTGATTAAAATGACATGTCATTGTTAAGGGAGCATATGTTGATATCTTTAATTTGTTTGATATTTCTTTGACCTTTTACTTTGATGTAAAATTATAAAGCTTTTCACTTATCTTTTGATTTCTAAATGAAACTATGTGACGTTATATTGATGTCATTGATATTATAATAAGAAATTTTAATGGTCAACATTTCTTTACCAGTAATTTTGTTTTATTGTATCCACAGCGATTATGAAGAGATATTAAAATCTGTTGGCTGGCCGATGATTGGGAATACACTGAAAGCTCCACCAGTACATAACAGTCAACACAACGAATCATTAGAGATATTATTTATGTCATTGTTGACAATACAGCTGCCGTATCCTTTATCTTCAAACATGTTTAATTTAAAGCTACTTACAGGCAATACAGTAGAAGATATTTTATTTATATCACACATGATAACAAATCGACTGTATTTGTAATAAATATCTTCAGAAGGGGCCTCTGTGGATATGATTATGTAGTGGCTGGATTTACATAAGGTATAAGTGATTAAATTTGTCACAACTAAATCGGTGATATGATGGTCTGCATCCTTGTCTGGAGTGCAGAAAGTTGTGGGTTTGAGCCTCAGTCTGGTAAAACCCAAGACTGGTATTTGCTGCTTTTCCACTATAGCATGCAGCATTAAGGAGTAAGAGCAAAAGCTTGGTTGGCTTGGAATTAGGATAATTAGTCTGTGTGGAGCGACATGTCCATCCGCTATAATTTCGGTAAGATAGCACTATAAAATTCCAACTAAGCGTGTTGGTCTAGTACAAAGTGAAGATCTTCATCATCTCATCCATATGTAACTTTTTCTTTCCATGATACAGCTGAAAATTGTTTAACAACAATCACTATGGACTCACTTAACCTAGATATTCGGCAATATTAGTCTTACATTTAGAAACTTTATTTAACCCTAATAGCCAGGGAATATTAATCAAACATTTAGAAACTTTATTTAACCCTAATAGCCAGGGAATATTAATCAAACATTTAGAAACTTTATTTAACCCTAATAGCCAGGGAATATTAATCAAACATTTAGAAACTTTATTTAACCCTAATAGCCAGGGAATATTAATCAAACATTTAGAAACTTAATTTAACCTTGATTGTCTGGCAATATTAGTCGTGATCGAAATACCTATGCAATCAGTACCTATCACCACTAACGTTGTGAGTTGGAATTCTGCTCAGCCACATTATGTGATAAAGTTTGTCAGTGACAGACAGCAGATCAGTGGTTTTCTCTGGGTATTCCGGTTTCCTCCACCAATAAAACTGACTGCCACAATATAGCTGAAATATTGTTGAAAATAGTGTTAAACATCATAAACCATCAAACAATTAGAAACTTTCTTTAATAATATTAAAGTCAGTCAATATTAGACCAACATGATGAACTAATCTTACCTCTACAGTTGATGGTGCTTCCACTAAAGAAAAGATTTAAATATCATTTCTATGGAAACAGAAAAACAAACAATTTAGAAAAAGTAAGTTATTTTATATTCTGGTCTTTTTAATAATTTAAACAGTGGGGGTCAGCAATATATTTCACAAACCATAACACTAAGACTATCTCCTCTGACCTCCCAAAACAAAGAACAACAGCTGATCTAAATCTAGGTCCTGGCTTGGGTTAGACACAGAAATTTAGTAGGATTAAATCAGCTAATGGGATCTCAGACTCTTGCTTCTTCCCAGTGAACATTCAAATAACAATGCAAATGCACTTGAAAAAAAACAACACATGCAGTACTATCAAAGAACATGTTACAAAGCAGGTCTATGAAGGCTTGTAGTTAATTTACTACTAATTAAAAAAACGTAAGTTACAGTCGTTTATCAGTAAATTTGACATTATCCCTTTGATCTCGCAATGTGATATTGTCAGTATCAATGACCTGACTCTGATATTGAAAATGATTGGTCGGTATGATGTCAAACACATTATGATGTTACCGATAAAAACAATATCGGTCGTTTTGAAGGTCTTGACAAACATAATCACCAGTATCAAGACTTGCTGCGATACTAGTGATAATGTCTGTCTCGACCGATAAAACTGACGTTATTCTATATATTTTAAAGGTCAAAATTGTAGGAAAGATTTTACTATTCACCAGAACTTACAAATTTCAACACTATTTATTTCATATACTGGTAAATTTGGTATTCTCATCGTCCAGATTGAAGTCAAGAGTAAATTTTGTAGATCATGCTGGAAAATATCTTTTGAGCTTAAAATGGCATCATGGGATATTATGCACCACAATACAAGGATTAGACACTAAATCTAACATTCTGTACCAGAAATCTTTGATCCAAATATAACCGCATTGGTGATGTAATGGTTAACATGCTCGCCTTGAGACTTATGAAATTGGCTTTTGTTGCTTATCCGCTAAACACACAGTATTAAAGAGAAAGAGCAAAAACTGGTTGGCTTGGAATCAGGATAATGTGTCCGAGTGAGGCAACATGTCTATCTGCATGCTGTTGTTTCAGTGAACTAGCACTATAAAATTCCAACTAAGTGTGTTGGTCTAGTACAAAGCGGACATCATCATCATCTCTTTGAAAATTAACTTGTTCTCGCCATGATATAGCTGAAAAATTGCTGAGGTGGCGTTGAAACAGCAATCACTCACTTCTTCTAATGGCAGTGGTCTTACAGACATTTGATATCAGGTTTAAATTGAAGGAATGAGAAGGTTCTCTGATCTGCAAATTTTGATTTCAGTAAACATTCACAATATTCGAGTGCAGTAGATCGTGGGTTCGAGCCCTGGTCGGGTCAAATTAAAAACTATAAAATTGGTATTTGTTGCTTCTCTGCTAAGCACACAGCATCAAGGAGAAAGAGCAAAGACTGGTTGGCTTGGAATCTGGATAATATGTCAGGGTGGAGCGTCATGTCTACCCGCTGATTGTTGTTTCAGTGAGCTAACACTATAAATATCCAGCTAAGCATGTTGATCTAGTACAAAGCAGACATCATCATCATTATTTCATAGAATGTAAATTATTCTCGCCATGATATGGCTGAAATATTGCACATTTGGCATTAAACAACAATCACTCACTCACTTGATCCAAAAATAACTGAAAGACCAGAAATTCTGAATGAAATTTCAAATCCTTAACATATATTTAGCTTTCATTTGAATTACTTCACTGTTATAATAGCCTGTGATTACATATTTTACAGCCTGAATGGTATTTGGGACAAGTTCTAGGATGGATTCGAGATCATTCTACTTTTTTAAACACGAGGATCCAACCATTATTACAGAAATCTTCATTTAAATCAGTGAATGCTAAGGTTAGTTTTTTTCATGTTTAATACATAAGTTGTCAGTGATAAACAAATGTTTTAATGGAAATATATAATTGCTGTATCATATGTTTATATATCATGCATTCAACTTAATTGGTAGTGTAATGGTTAGTGTGTTTAGGAGGAGGTATTTGTAGTATGCCAATTTTCATGGATTTCATAGGTCATATAAAACCATGAAATTTATAATTCCATAATATTTGTCGCAAAACACTGACTACTATGTCATACCTAGAAATTTGGTATAACATAATTTACAAGTAACTACAAAAATCATATATAAAATATTTCTGTAGATGGGAATACAAAAATTTTACGTATCCACGAAAATGTAATATTTCTTCAAACCATAAAAATTGGTATTCACAAATTTAGATACATTCACAGTTTATAAAATATCATTGGGCATATATCTACATACTTCATATAGATGTGTTTGATGCTATATCTTACATGTAGTAATGCAGGTCTTGACATAGTGTTCTGTATTTTACTTAATGCAATTAGGACAATTAAATACAGTCAGAACTTCCCATGTGATCACCTCTATTAAGCAGTCACCTGTATTAAATGGTCACCTTTTTCTTATCCTGTCATAGAAAATTTCATATGAATTAACCCTCTTTTAAGAGGTAACCTGTCTTAAAAAGATCACTTTTTCTTTTTCCCAAAGATGACCTTGTAATACAGGGTTTACTGTATTTATGTTGAATCCATAAAAGCTTTTTTAGTGCTTTTTTCAGATGGAGTTTATTCGAGGAATGGTTATCTTAGTAACAGATAAAATGAAGGCAGACTTGCAAGATATCATGAATGATGAACACATATTTTCTCATCTGATCGATGAGGTTATATTATTTGACAGAGATCTTCAGGGTAGTCATGGTTACCCTCATGTGCTACCGAGTTGTCTTGACGTACTCACAGCCGGTGAAGCTTTTAATGGATGGATCTTAATAGAGGAAAAATGTATGTCAATCAGAATATATAAGCACTTCAGAATTGTTTTATATATTGGTTTAAAGTCTGTTATGAAAAAGTTATTCATTCATTGAAAGGACATGAGCCAGGGGTGATATTTTAAGTTATTTGACTGATTTTAGCTAATTTTCCTCTGAATTTTTTTTTCCGAAAGTTGCAGAACGGGTCAAAAATTTACTTTTTTGAAAAGATGTATAGATGGTTTCATGTGATAAAATGTCAGCTATTACACATGTCTGCATTACACCTTACCTCATATCACAGTGGTTAGTTTTATTATCCATTTACAAGTTTTTGTGAAATGCAAAATAACCAGCACTTTTTAATTATTCTACAGTTTTTTTTATTCGAACCACCAGAGCTTGAAACTTCTTTATGATGGAAAAAATCTTCCATTAATAAATCATTGAAATAATTGATGATAGATTATCAACTATTATACACCATATGGTCAAAACCTTCAAGTACAAATTTTGTACTCATACTCAAATCATAATATCATATCCAGTATATACAGCATTCTGATTGGACAATTTTGGAGTACTAGTATGAAGTTTTATGACCATGAGGCCACCCCTTCTACAGTTCTTAGTTCTTAGTAGTCTATAGTTGCTATGTTTAGTATAGTGTGGTACATGTCTATTATAAATCTTCTGTGTTACCTCATCAAACAAACCATCCATTGAATACTTTCAACTCTTTTCTTTTAACCCTTTCCAGGCAGACGATGCTTTGAGGCATATCCTGGCATGTGCTGAACAGTTTAATTCTTTTTTTATTTCTCATATCCGATGTTGTTTTCCATGAGTTAATGTGATTTTTAATGCAAAGTTTCTACTTTCATTTTCACTTTTCGTAGTTGCTAAGAGTAAGATGGATTTAATGTTGTCTTCTGACACAGCCTGGCAGTCACAGTACCAAGGTTTGATGGAAATGGATGAGACCAATTTACCAGAGTGTGCAGAGAGTTTTATAACCTTAATGTTAACTATTACTGGTGAGAATTATATCTGTACCATCATCTTTTAAGTGTGTTGGTCTAGTACTAAGCGGACATCATTATCATCTTATCGAATGTAACTTGTTCTCATCATGATATAGCTGAAAAATTGCTAATTTGGCGTTGAGCAACAATCACTCACTTCATCATGATATAGCTGAATTTTTTCTAATTTGGCGTTAAACAACAATCACTCACTCATTCACCAATTCAAATATCACATGCCACAACATGTAAGTAAAGGGGAGTAAGTGAGAGATGAGATCAGATTGAGTTCACATGGAAATATCAACTTTTTATACGCCCATCTCGAGACGGGCCGTATTATGTGTTTGGATATGGCGGGCGTCCACACAGGTTTCCGCACAATAACTTTAGTTCTGTATATCGGATCTTTACCAA
The DNA here is from genome assembly GCA_963383655.1 of Bathymodiolus septemdierum. NCBI lineage: Eukaryota > Metazoa > Mollusca > Bivalvia > Mytilida > Modiolidae > Bathymodiolus > Bathymodiolus septemdierum. Next base: position 7,414,996 of record OY726522.1, on the reverse strand, counting down.
ACTTGGCCACATGATTCCCCTGTGGAAGGGGAAGAACCCTATTTATTTTGGGGTCATTAGGTCAAAGGTCAAGGTCACCATTACTATAAATATAATTTTTGACAACAGGGTCGTTTCCACATAACTTTAGTTCTGTATATCGGATCTTTACTAAACTTGACCACATGATTGCCCTGTAGAAGGGGAAGAACCCTATTTTTTTTTGGATCATTATGTCAAAGGTCACTTACTATAAATATATTTTTTTACCGTTTGATAATTTATATAGACGGTCATATTTTGTGATGCACACATTTCTTGTTTAATCTTCATATTAATTATTATATGCAGGTATATGCCTAGAATAGTGTTAAGATCATACATTTACAAGACATTGTTCTTCAACCTTGACTCTTTTTTTTTTGAATTCGTAACGGTACATTTGGTTTTATTTTGTCGAATATATGAACTCACAATTCAAGGAATCCTATAAATCTTTGCACAAAGTGATTTCCCCCCCTGTTTTTACCTATAAAGTGTTCTTAAGGTTTTGCATGACTTTTTTTTACCAATTTCGATAGGACATTTTTCATCTCACTTCAAAGAATAACTGAATATTAAGAAATTTATCATTTCAATAAAATCATAAGGCAAAAATTGATGACAAAATAATGTGGAAATTTGCCATTATGATTATATAAAAGAAGAAATACCTCTTCTAGAGGGTGTGTCCATGATACCCGAATCTCTTAATGAACTAATATTGTAGTTAAATATTGGATCACATTATCTGTATAAAAAAAAATTCATTTCCTTTATGATATATTAATGACTCCATTAAATCTAAAGTCAACATGAATTGTGAATTTGTAAACAAACTATTTATAAAATGGTAATGTTTATTTTTCATGATAAATAAAAATGATTTTCTGAACCTCATGATATATAATACTTCTCAGAAGATAGTTTATGTACTGTGAAAGTTTTATCATTCTTTCCTTATGAACTTGTTAGTATAAAATGTTAACCCATCAGTTTTATGTATTCCAAGACTTTGATTGATTTTCTTGATTTTATTCTCAGTAACTATAAGTATCACAGTTACAGAAAAAATATGTAATTATGCATGCATGTGCAAACTATATATGCAAATTAACATGGAGGACTGACTCTCACATTTATGGTTTCAATAAAGTTGCACAATTTTTCTAAAATTACAATATTAGAAGAGTTGAACAAATGATCGAATTTCAACTTGGTTAGAATTTAACAATAAAAATTTGGTAAAAATGCTTTCTTTCATAATTAAATTCTTTACAACTCATAATATTGTGGTATTCATCACCTATGTTGTTTGAGGCACAAATGGAGCATATCCTGTCATCTTACAGCATGTAAGGTTGTTCATAACATTTTTCAGATAGATACAAGAGTTTAACTAACCCAGAAAACCAATTGAGGTTTGTGGATTTGCAACTTGAATTATTAGAGGAATTCCGAATCCGTCTTGTTCAAGTGATGGATAAACACGACCCGCTTGGAGAACAGTCATGTGCAATATTTAATGCTATTTATTACCTAACAGAAGTCTTACAAGAATGGAATAATTCTGCAGTAAGTTTTCTATTACCTGATCTTAAGAATCAGGGGTCCGTTGTTGAACTTGTGATTAAACTAACCAGATGATTAGCCCTAATTACATAATTAATTCCTAATCCTATACTTAACTAATTCAATGATTAAATTTTGTTGCTGAACTCTTTTTTAATCAATGTATCAACTAATCATATTTAATCATTGCATTAGCTAATTATGTGATTAGGAATGAATCATGTAATTAGGGCTAATCACAAGTTCAACAACGGACCCCAGATGATATCAAAAGGTTGAATGTTTTATAATGGTAGATGAAAATTTGTGATTCAGAAAATATTATCTCCATTTCCAAAGCTCACAAGATAAAAAGTCATTGCCTTATTCATACTTTACGTGGTCGTGATCGTATGGTAGTTGGATTTACAACTACCTGTGCAAACAGTGCCTATCACCACTTAGGTGAGTTCGAACCGCATTCATGGTGAGGTGTACTCGATACAACATTATGTGATAGTTTGTCAGTGACTTGCGACAGGTCAGTGGTTTTCTCCGGGTACTACGGTTTCCTCCACCAATAAAACTGACCACCACGATATAAGTGAAATATTGTTGAAAGTGACGTTAAACACCATAACCCTAACCCTAACTTTAATGTGAGTGTGACATGGCCTCTACTTTCTTATGTAGGATACACATGTCAGGTACACATCAAAATGTTAATTAGTACCTGGTAAACTTTCTTAGGTAAGATACACAAGTCAGGTACACATCAACATGTTAATTAGTACCTGGTAAACTTTCTTATGTAGGATACACAAGTCAGGTACACATCAAAATGTTAATTAGTACCTGGTAAACTTTCTTATGTAGGATACACAAGTCAGGTACACATCAAAATGTTAATTAGTACCTGGTAAACTTTCTTATGTAGGATAAACAAGTCAGGTACACATCAAAATGTTAATTAGTACCTGGTAAACTTTCTTAGGTAAGATACACAAGTCAGGTACACATCAAAATGTTAATTAGTACCTGGTAAACTTTCTTATGTAGGATACACAAGTCAGGTACACATCAAAATGTTAATTAGTACCTGGTAAACTTTCTTAGGTAAGATACACAAATCAGGTACACATCAAAATGTTAATTAGTACCTGGTAAACTTTCTTAGGTAAGATACACAAGTCAGGTACACATAAAAATGTTAATTAGTACCTGGTAAACTTTCTTATGTAGGATGCACAAGTCAGGTACACATCAAAATGTTAATTAGTACCTGGTAAACTTTCTTAGGTAAGATACACAAGTCAGGTACACATAAAAATGTTAATTAGTACCTGGTAAACTTTCTTAGGTAAGATACACAAGTCAGGTACACATCAAAATGTTAATTAGTACCTGGTAAGCTTTCTAATGTAGGATGCACAAGTCAGGTACACATCAAAATGTTAATTAGTACCTGGTAAACTTTCTTAGGTAAGATACACAAGTCAGGTACACATCAAAATGTTAATTAGTACCTGGTAAACTTTCTTAGGTAAGATACACAAGTCAGGTACACATCAAAATGTTAATTAGTACCTGGTAAACTTTCTTATGTAGGATACACAAGTCAGGTACACATCAAAATGTTAATTAGTACCTGGTAAACTTTCTTATGTAGGATACACAAGTCAGGTACACATTAATATGTTAATTAGTACCTGGTAAACTTTCTTAGGTAAAATACACAAGTCAGGTACACATCAAAATGTTAATTAGTACCTGGTAAACTTTCTTATGTAGGATACACAAGTCAGGTACACATTAATATGTTAATTAGTACCTGGTAAACTTTCTTAGGTAAAATACACAAGTCAGGTACACATCAAAATGTTAATTAGTACCTGGTAAACTTTCTTAGGTAAGATACACAAGTCAGGTACACATCAAAATGTTAATTAGTACCTGGTAAACTTTCTTATGTAGGATACACAAGTCAGGTACACATCAAAATGTTAATTAGTACCTGGTAAACTTTCTTATGTAGGATACACAAGTCAGGTACACATTAATATGTTAATTAGTACCTGGTAAACTTTCTTAGGTAAAATACACAAGTCAGGTACACATCAAAATGTTAATTAGTACCTGGTAAACTTTCTTATGTAGGATACACAAGTCAGGTACACATCAAAATGTTAATTAGTACCTGGTAAACTTTCTTAGGTAAGATACACAAGTCAGGTACACATCAAAATGTTAATTAGTACCTGGTAAACTTTCTTAGGTAAGATACACAATTCAGGTACACATCAAAATGTTAATTAGTACCTGGTAAACTTTCTTATGTAGGATACACAAGTCAGGTACACATCAAAATGTTAATTAGTACCTGGTAAACTTTCTTATGTAGGATACACAAGTCAGGTACACATTAATATGTTAATTAGTACCTGGTAAACTTTCTTAGGTAAGATACACAAGTCAGGTACACATCAAAATGTTAATTAGTACCTGGTAAACTTTCTTATGTAGGATACACAAGTCAGGTACACATCAAAATGTTAATTAGTACCTGGTAAACTTTCTTATGTAGGATACACAAGTCAGGTACACATCAAAATGTTAATTAGTACCTGGTAAACTTTCTTATGTAGGATACACAAGTCAGGTACACATTAATATGTTAATTAGTACCTGGTAAACTTTCTTAGGTAAAATACACAAGTCAGGTACACATCAAAATGTTAATTAGTACCTGGTAAACTTTCTTATGTAGGATACACAAGTCAGGTACACATCAAAATGTTAATTAGTACCTGGTAAACTTTCTTATGTAGGATACACAAGTCAGGTACACATCAAAATGTTAATTAGTACCTGGTAAACTTTCTTAGGTAAGATACACAAGTCAGGTACACATCAAAATGTTAATTAGTACCTGGTAAACTTTCTTAGGTAAGATACACAAGTCAGGTACACATCAAAATGTTAATTAGTACCTGGTAAACTTTTTTAGGTAAGATACACAAGTCAGGTACACATACAAATGTTAATTAGTACCTGGTAAACTTTCTTAGGTAAGATACACAAGTCAGGTACACATTAATATGTTAATTAGTACCTGGTAAACTTTCTTAGGTAAGATACACAAGTCAGGTACACATCAAAATGTTAATTAGTACCTGGTAAACTTTCTTATGTAGGATACACAAGTCAGGTACACATCAAAATGTTAATTAGTACCTGGTAAGCTTTCTTAGGTAAGATACACAAGTCAGGTACACATCAAAATGTTAATTAGTACCTGGTAAACTTTCTTATGTAGGATACACAAGTCAGGTACACATCAAAATGTTAATTAGTACCTGGTAAACTTTCTTATGTAAGATACACAAGTCAGGTACACATCAAAATGTTAATTAGTACCTGGTAAACTTTCTTAGGTAAGATACACAAGTCAGGTACACATCAACATGTTTATTAGTACCTGGTAAACTTTCTTATGTAGGATACACAAGTCAGGTACACATCAAAATGTTAATTAGTACCTGGTAAACTTTCTTATGTAGGATACACAAGTCAGGTACACATCAAAATGTTAATTAGTACCTGGTAAACTTTCTTAGGTAAGATACACAAGTCAGGTACACATCAAAATGTTAATTAGTACCTGGTAAACTTTCTTAGGTAAGATACACAAGTCAGGTACACATCAAAATGTTAATTAGTACCTGGTAAACTTTCTTATGTAGGATACACAAGTCAGGTACACATCAAAATGTTAATTAGTACCTGGTAAACTTTCTTAGGTAAGATACACAAGTCAGGTACACATCAAAATGTTAATTAGTACCTGGTAAACTTTCTTATGTAGGATACACAAGTCAGGTACACATCAAAATGTTAATTAGTACCTGGTAAACTTTCTTATGTAAGATACACAAGTCAGGTACACATCAAAATGTTAATTAGTACCTGGTAAACTTTCTTATGTAGGATACACAAGTCAGGTACACATCAAAATGTTAATTAGTACCTGGTAAACTTTCTTATGTAGGATACACAAGTCAGGTACACATCAAAATGTTAATTAGTACCTGGTAAACTTTCTTATGTAGGATACACAAGTCAGGTACACATCAAAATGTTAATTAGTACCTGGTAAACTTTCTTAGGTAAGATACACAAGTCAGGTACACATCAAATGTTAATTAGTACCTGGTAAACTTTCTTATGTTAAAGATACACAAGTCAGGTACACATCAAAATGTTAATTAGTACCTGGTAAACTTTCTTATGTAGGATACACAAGTCAGGTACACATCAAAATGTTAATTAGTACCTGGTAAACTTTCTTATGTAGGATACACAAGTCAGGTACACATCAAAATGTTAATTAGTACCTGGTAAACTTTCTTATGTAAGATACACAAGTCAGGTACACATCAAAATGTTAATTAGTACCTGGTAAACTTTCTTAGGTAAGATACACAAGTCAGGTACACATCAAAATGTTAATTAGTACCTGGTAAACTTTCTTATGTAGGATACACAAGTCAGGTACACATCAAAATGTTAATTAGTACCTGGTAAACTTTCTTAGGTAAGATACACAAGTCAGGTACACATCAAAATGTTAATTAGTACCTGGTAAACTTTCTTATGTAGGATACACAAGTCAGGTACACATCAAAATGTTAATTAGTACCTGGTAAACTTTCTTATGTAGGATACACAAGTCAGGTACACATCAAAATGTTAATTAGTACCTGGTAAACTTTCTTATGTAGGATACACAAGTCAGGTACACATCAAAATGTTAATTAGTACCTGGTAAACTTTCTTATGTAGGATACACAAGTCAGGTACACATCAAAATGTTAATTAGACCTGGTAAACTTTCTTAGGTAAGATACACAAGTCAGGTACACATCAAAATGTTAATTAGTACCTGGTAAACTTTCTGATGTAGGATACACAAGTCAGGTACACATCAAAATGTTAATTAGTACCTGGTAAACTTTCTTAGGTAAGATACACAAGTCAGGTACACATCAAAATGTTAATTAGTACCTGGTAAACTTTCTTAGGTAAGATACACAAGTCAGGTACACATCAAAATGTTTATTAGTACCTGGTAAACTTTCTTATGTAGGATACACAAGTCAGGTACACATCAAAATGTTAATTAGTACCTGGTAAACTTTCTGATGTAGGATGCACAAGTCAGGTACACATCAAAATGTTAATTAGTACCTGGTAAACTTTCTTATGTAGGATACACAAGTCAGGTACACATCAAAATGTTAATTAGTACCTGGTAAACTTTCTTATGTAGGATACACAAGTCAGGTACACATCAAAATGTTAATTAGTACCTGGTAAACTTTTTTAGGTAAGATACACAAATCAGGTACACATCAAAATGTTAATTAGTACCTGGTAAACTTTCTTATGTAGGATACACAAGTCAGGTACACATCAAAATGTTAATTAGTACCTGGTAAACTTTTTTAGGTAAGATACACAAGTCAGGTACACATCAAAATGTTAATTAGTACCTGGTAAACTTTCTTATGTAGGATACACAAGTCAGGTACACATCAAAATGTTAATTAGTACCTGGTAAACTTTCTTAGGTAAGATACACAAGTCAGGTACACATCAAAATGTTAATTAGTACCTGGTAAACTTTCTTATGTAGGATACACAAGTCAGGTACACATCAAAATGTTAATTAGTACCTGGTAAACTTTCTTAGGTAAGATACACAAGTCAGGTACACATCAAAATGTTAATTAGTACCTGGTAAACTTTCTTATGTAAGATACACAAGTCAGGTACACATCAAAATGTTAATTAGTACCTGGTAAACTTTTTTAGGTAAGATACACAAGTCAGGTACACATCAAAATGTTAATTAGTACCTGGTAAACTTTCTTATGTAAGATACACAAGTCAGGTACACATCAAAATGTTAATTAGTACCTGGTAAACTTTCTTATGTAGGATACACAAGTCAGGTACACATCAAAATGTTAATTAGTACCTGGTAAACTTTCTTAGGTAAGATACACAAGTCAGGTACACATACAAATGTTAATTAGTACCTGGTAAACTTTCTTAGGTAAGATACACAAGTCAGGTACACATCAAAATGTTAATTAGTACCTGGTAAGCTTTCTGATGTAGGATACACAAGTCAGGTACACATTAAAATGTTAATTAGTACCTGGTAAACTTTCTTAGGTAAGATACACAAGTCGGGTACACATCAAAATGTTAATTAGTACCTGGTAAACTTTCTTAGGTAAGATACACAAGTCAGGTACACATCAAAATGTTAATTAGTACCTGGTAAACTTTCTTATGTAGGATACACAAGTCAGGTACACATCAAAATGATAATTAGTACCTGGTAAACTTTCTTATGTAGGATGCACAAGTCAGGTACACATTAATATGTTAATTAGTACCTGGTAAACTTTCTTAGGTAAGATACACAAGTCAGGTACACATCAAAATGTTAATTAGTACCTGGTAAACTTTCTTATGTAGGATACACAAGTCAGGTACACATCAAAATGTTAATTAGTACCTGGTAAACTTTCTTATGTAGGATACACAAGTCAGGTACACATCAAAATGTTAATTAGTACCTGGTAAACTTTCTTATGTAGGATACACAAGTCAGGTACACATCAAAATGTTAATTAGTACCTGGTAAACTTTCTTATGTAGGATACACAAGTCAGGTACACATCAAAATGTTAATTAGTACCTGGTAAACTTTCTTATGTAGGATACACAAGTCAGGTACACATCAAAATGTTAATTAGTACCTGGTAAACTTTCTTATGTAGGATACACAAGTCAGGTACACATCAAAATGTTAATTAGTACCTGGTAAACTTTCTTAGGTAAGATACACAAGTCAGGTACACATCAAAATGTTAATTAGTACCTGGTAAACTTTTTTAGGTAAGATACACAAGTCAGGTACACATCAAAATGTTAATTAGTACCTGGTAAACTTTCTTATGTAGGATACACAAGTCAGGTACACATCAAAATGTTAATTAGTACCTGGTAAACTTTCTTAGGTAAGATACACAAGTCAGGTACACATCAAAATGTTAATTAGTACCTGGTAAACTTTCTTAGGTAAGATACACAAGTCAGGTACACATCAAAATGTTAATTAGTACCTGGTAAACTTTCTTATGTAGGATACACAAGTCAGGTACACATCAAAATGTTAATTAGTACCTGGTAAACTTTCTTAGGTAAGATACACAAGTCAGGTACACATCAAAATGTTAATTAGTACCTGGTAAACTTTCTTAGGTAAGATACACAAGTCAGGTACACATCAAAATGTTAATTAGTACCTGGTAAACTTTCTTATGTAGGATACACAAGTCAGGTACACATCAAAATGTTAATTAGTACCTGGTAAACTTTCTTATGTAGGATACACAAGTCAGGTACACATCAAAATGTTAATTAGTACCTGGTAAACTTTTTTAGGTAAGATACACAAATCAGGTACACATCAAAATGTTAATTAGTACCTGGTAAACTTTCTTATGTAGGATACACAAGTCAGGTACACATCAAAATGTTTATTAGTACCTGGTAAACTTTCTTATGTAAGATACACAAGTCAGGTACACATCAAAATGTTAATTAGTACCTGGTAAACTTTCTTAGGTAAGATACACAAGTCAGGTACACATCAAAATGTTTATTAGTACCTGGTAAACTTTCTTATGTAGGATACACAAGTCAGGTACACATCAAAATGTTTATTAGTACCTGGTAAACTTTCTTATGTAAGATACACAAGTCAGGTACACATCAAAATGTTAATTAGTACCTGGTAAACTTTCTTAGGTAAGATACACAAGTCAGGTACACATCAAAATGTTTATTAGTACCTGGTAAACTTTCTTATGTAGGATACACAAGTCAGGTACACATCAAAATGTTAATTAGTACCTGGTAAACTTTCTTAGGTAAGATACACAGGTCAGGTACACATCAAAATGTTAATTAGTACCTGGTAAACTTTCTTAGGTAAGATACACAAGTCAGGTACACATCAAAATGTTAATTAGTACCTGGTAAACTTTCTTATGTAGGATACACAAGTCAGGTACACATCAAAATGTTAATTAGTACCTGGTAAACTTTCTTATGTAGGATACACAAGTCAGGTACACATCAAAATGTTAATTAGTACCTGGTAAACTTTCTTAGGTAAGATACACAAGTCAGGTACACATCAAAAAGTTAATTAGTACCTGGTAAACTTTCTTGGGTAAGATACACAAGTCAGGTACACATCAAAAAGTTAATTAGTACCTGGTAAACTTTCTTAGGTAAGATACACAAGTCAGGTACACATCAAAATGTTAATTAGTACCTGGTAAACTTTCTTAGGTAAGATACACAAGTCAGGTACACATCAAAATGTTAATTAGTACCTGGTAAACTTTCTTATGTAGGATACACAAGTCAGGTACACATCAAAATGTTAATTAGTACCTGGTAAACTTTCTTATGTAGGATACACAAGTCAGGTACACATCAAAATGTTAATTAGTACCTGGTAAACTTTCTTAGGTAAGATACACAAGTCAGGTACACATCAAAATGTTAATTAGTACCTGGTAAACTTTCTTAGGTAAGATACACAAGTCAGGTACACATCAAAATGTTAATTAGTACCTGGTAAACTTTCTTATGTAGGATACACAAGTCAGGTACACATCAAAATGTTAATTAGTACCTGGTAAACTTTCTTATGTAGGATACACAAGTCAGGTACACATCAAAATGTTAATTAGTACCTGGTAAACTTTCTTAGGTAAGATACACAAGTCAGGTACACATCAAAATGTTAATTAGTACCTGGTAAACTTTCTTATGTAGGATACACAAGTCAGGTACACATCAAAATGTTAATTAGTACCTGGTAAACTTTCTTATGTAGGATACACAAGTCAGGTACACATCAAAATGTTAATTAGTACCTGGTAAACTTTCTTATGTAGGATACACAAGTCAGGTACACATCAAAATGTTAATTAGTACCTGGTAAACTTTCTTAGGTAAGATACACAAGTCAGGTACACATCAAAATGTTAATTAGTACCTGGTAAACTTTCTTATGTAGGATACACAAGTCAGGTACACATCAAAATGTTAATTAGTACCTGGTAAACTTTCTTAGGTAAGATACACAAGTCAGGTACACATCAAAATGTTAATTAGTACCTGGTAAACTTTCTTAGGTAAGATACACAAGTCAGGTACACATCAAAATGTTAATTAGTACCTGGTAAACTTTCTTGGGTAAGATACACAAGTCAGGTACACATCAAAATGTTAATTAGTACCTGGTAAACTTTCTTATGTAGGATACACAAGTCAGGTACACATCAAAATGTTAATTAGTACCTGGTAAACTTTCTTGGGTAAGATACACAAGTCAGGTACACATCAAAATGTTAATTAGTACCTGGTAAACTTTCTTATGTAGGATACACAAGTCAGGTACACATCAAAATGTTAATTAGTACCTGGTAAACTTTCTTGGGTAAGATACACAAGTCGAGCACATTTCACTACGAGATCAGTGAGAACCTGCACATCATTTGTCTTGGGACAACAGTCTTACATAGATATTAAAAGCCTTAGACCAACCAGTATTTCTTTATTCAAGATAATTATTTCTTTGTTTTTATAGACAGTGGGAATGATCTGTCATTTTGATTGAAGTACTTCATTTTATATACATGTTTATGATATTTTTTTCAGCATTTTGTTCAACTACAATACTTCAGAAAACAAATGCAGACACAAGATGAATCACAAAACAATGAGGTATGAAATTATCTCCCTTAGATAAATTTATGAATTCAGTTCACTGTACAATGTCAAAATCAATCAATATCCAAAATTTGTGTACTACTTATTTGAGTTAATTTCCTGTTACTGTCTATGTTGTGTTAAAATGAAGGAATAAACTGCTTAAATTATAGAAATAAATGGCATGAATTATACAATTAAATGGCATACATTATAGAAAAATATCCATTGACATAGAATTAAATACATTTGTGGTACTATTACATTTTAAGTCCAAATTTGTGTATTGTTCAGATATCTTGTAAGGGCCCGTCGTGGTCATGATCGTATGGTAGTTGGATTTACAACTACCTGTGCAATCTGTACCTATCACCTCTAAAGTTGTGAGTTCAAATCCCACTCATGGTGAGGTGTACTTGATGCAACTTTATGTGATAAAGTTTGTTAGTGACTTGAGACAGATCAGTGGTTTTCTCCGGGTACTGCGGTTTCCTCCACCAATAAAACTGACCGCCACGATATAGCTGAAATATTGTTGAAAGTGGTGTTAAATATCATAACTCTAACCCAGATATCTTGTAAGAATTGTCGTATTTATTATATTTGTAATAAAAATGAAGACATATTTGTTTCTAATATAATTTATATATATCTAGAAATTCTGAGTAAATGATATTGTATTTATAGATGAGTGGAATGATGGATGGCATTTTTGATTCAGCGATATTTTTGCTTGATAAATTAAAGGAGCAGATGTTAAAAAACTTAGTGCATTACATGTACACAGATATATATGCCCACAGTCAGATGTACAGGAAACAGAGGTAAAGATATTAAGTCACCTTTAATTACATCTACACAGATATATATGTACAGGAAACAGAGGTACAGATATTAAGTCACCTTTAATTACATGTACACAGATATATATGTACAGGAAACAGAGGTACAGATATTAAGTCACCTTTAATTACATGTACACAGATATATATGTACAGGAAACAGAGGTACAGATATTAAGTGACAATAAAGTCGCCTTTAATTATATGTACACAGATATATATGCCCACGGACTGTTGTTTCAATGAGCTAGCACAATAAAAATCCAGAGATTCCAACCACCCAATTTCAACGGAGTTCCTCTGAATTTTCAAAATCCAAAATTTTTCAGGGTCCGTCCGTTCCAGTATTGACTGAATTGAAACCAAAAAGTAAGATAAACATCATGGCAGATAACTTTTCACAACCAAAAAACACTATCTCCATCATTTATCAAGTCGGTATCGGAAAAAACCCATGCAATATGTGCTTTTAGTAACGTCGACATCAGCGTGTTAGACAGTGGCAAAGAAATCTTGCTAAACATGTAACGACCACGATTGACATGAAGAAAATGTATGTTGATTTGACAAATAAAGCTACTTTCAAACTCAAAAAAACGAAACACTGTGATGTTAGTAAATTATTTGTTCACCATAGAAGCAGGGGTATTTAGGAAACTGATACAAAAATTAAAAGCAGCAAAACAATGAATTATATGATTTCAATACTGAAATATTTACTTGTCCAATGGGCCAGCATTTGTGAATAATAGCTACACTAATCTTCCCCGAGGCCCTCAGATTATATAATATGATAATACATTACATTACAATCATACAAATCAAACATAATACAAAACAAATTCATCAAGATTTTAACACAATAACATACTAGCCAGTGCTTACGTCAACCCCTGTGGTCTAATAGAAAGCAGACATCATCATTATTTTATAGAAATACAACATGTTCTTGCCATGATATAGCTAAAAATAATTACCCACTATGCATTAAACAACAATCACTCACTCACTTAAACTATAAACAAAAACTCATGAAATAATATGCTATCAGTAATTTATCAATTTCCTGGAAAGTTGAGTGGAATTAGGGAATTTCTTTAAGACATTACAGTTAAGTTGAAAATGATATAGATTTATTGTTGACAGAAACAAAAAAATTGTATTGTGAGAAATACAAGAGTTAGGGTTATGGTGTTTAATGCCACTTTCAACAATATTTCAGTTATATCGTTGTGTGAGAAATAGATGTTTGTGACATCAATGTTTGTTTAATATAGAATTAAAGGCAAATTTTATAGATATTGAAGTCATTGAAGTTTGAGTCATCTATGGGATTATGTTTGGTTTAGGCTTATAGTGTTTAATGCCACTTTCAACAATATTTCAGTTATATCTTGGCTGTCAGTTTTATTGGTAGAGGAAACAGGGAGTACCTGGGAAAACCACAGACCTGTCGCAAGTCATTGACAAACTTTATTACATAATGTTGTATCAAAAACACCTTGCCATGAGCGGGATTCAAACTCACAATTTAGTGGTGATAGGCACTGATTGCATAGGTAGTTGTAAATCAAACTACCATACCATCATGTCCACGACGGCTCCCCCTGAGATTAGAGCTTCAGAAACTTGAATGTATTTACTGAATCTGTTCTAGGTGGAATATTTTATCTTCTACTAAAGAGTCATTGGGACTGTCTACAAATGCTTGTGAAATGTTTCTGGTCTTGAAGAACCATCTTCTGAGAGTTGAGTCTTTACTCAATAAACCAATATTTATCAAAGTGTGGCAGCGATTAGCGAGTCAACTAAACAAACTAGTTGTAAATGAAGTAAGTAAATGATACTCTTTCTCCATTAATAGCATGATGTCCAAGTAACCGATACTCTTTCTCCATTAATAGCATGATATCCAAGTAACTGAAACTCTTTCTCCATTAATAGCATGATATCCAAGTAACTGATACTCTTTCTCCATTAATAGCATGATATCCAAGTAACTGATACTCTTTCTCCATTAATAGCATGATATCCAAGTAACTGAAACTCTTTCTCCATTAATAGCATGATATCCAAGTAACTGATACTCTTTCTCCATTAATAGCATGATGTCCAAGTAACTGATACTCTTTCTCCATTAATAGCATGATATCCAAATAACTGAAACTCTTTCTCCATTAATAGCATGATATCCAAGTAACTGAAACTCTTTCTCCAGTAATAGCATGATATCCAAGTAACTGATACTCTTTCTCCATTAATAGCATGATGTCCAAGTAACTGACTCTTTCTCCATTAATAGCATGATGTCCAAGTAACTGATACTCTTTCTCCATTAATAGCATGATGTCCAAGTAACTGATACTCTTTCTCCATTAATAGCATGATATCCAAGTAACTGATACTCTTTCTCCATTAATAGCATGATGTCCAAGTAACTGATACTCTTTCTCCATTAATAGCATGATGTCCAAGTAACTGATACTCTTTCTCCATTAATAGCATGATATCCAAGTAACTGAAACTCTTTCTCCATTAATAGCATGATATCCAAGTAACTGAAACTCTTTCTCCAGTAATAGCATGATATCCAAGTAACTGATACTCTTTCTCCATTAATAGCATGATGTCCAAGTAACTGATACTCTTTCTCCATTAATAGCATGATATCCAAGTAACTGAAACTCTTTCTCCATTAATAGCATGATGTCCAAGTAACTGATACTCTTTCTCCATTAATAGCATGATATCCAAGTAACTGATACTCTTTCTCCATTAATAGCATGATGTCCAAGTAACTGATACTCTTTTTCCATTAATAGCATGATATCCAAGTAACTGATACTCTTTCTCCATTAATAGCATGATATCCAAGTAACTGATACTCTTTCTCCATTAATAGCATGATATCCAAGTAACTGATATTCCATTAATATTGTGATAATCATTACTATGGCAATATTCATTCAGATTTTTTTTAATTAGTGATATTCCACGACACATACACATATAATCTATAAATACATGTATTACAACATACAATTATTGCCTTCATATGAGGTGAACATCGAAAGTTTTCAACCCGAGGATGGTTGTGTATTGATTAAAAACACAGACACATACCGTAGCAATGTGAAAAGAGAAAATCGTCAAAATCGGAAGGCATTATGTTTCTATCAATCCTAATGCAGTATTGAAAAAAAATTGAAATTTGGTCAAAGCAAACTTGAATTATGACGTCTGCCATGTGGACGGATGGACGACAGTATGTCAAAATTAATTCACCATTTACTTTTCAAATACATGTGATAGAATATGACTTATATTCTTCTTTTTTTTGTTAGATCGTCATACCAAACCAATTTAATGATACCGGTGCTAGCCAGATAGAATTTGACATGTGCAGAAATTTGTTTCCTTTATTTGGAGAATATACACAAAAGCCAGACAATTATTTCAGAGAGTAAGTCTTAATTATTTATATTATAAATTATAATAAAATAGTGAGTGAGTGTGTGATTGTAGTAATTCAGCAATTTTTCAGCTTTATCATGGTGAGAACAAGTTAATTTTCAATGAGATGATGATGAGGTCCGCTTTGTACTAGACCATTACACCGAG
Organism: Bathymodiolus septemdierum; assembly: GCA_963383655.1. Classification (NCBI taxonomy): domain Eukaryota; kingdom Metazoa; phylum Mollusca; class Bivalvia; order Mytilida; family Modiolidae; genus Bathymodiolus; species Bathymodiolus septemdierum. The sequence continues at coordinate 7,399,097 of OY726522.1, read as the reverse complement.
TTGGATTTTTATAGTGCTAGCTCACTGAAACAACAGTCCGCGGGTAGACATGTCGCTCCACTCAGACACATTATTCTGACTCCGAGCCAGTCAGTCTTGGCTCTTTCTCCTTCATGCTGTGTGCTTAGCGGAGAAGCAACAAATACCAATTTTATAGTCTTTTGTTTGACCTGACCAGGCTCGCACCCACGATCTACCGCACTCGAGGCGAGCACGCTAACCATTACACCACTAAAGTGGTTTATAATAAAAGAAATTATACTATATAATAAAATATATTGTATACAATTTAAAACAGATCTGCCTCGAGTCACTGATGAACTTTATCACATAAAGTTGTATCAAACTGACAACTTTAGTGCTTATTGGTACCGATTGTATAGGTAGATGTAAATTAACGTAGAGACTGTCGTGGTCGAATGGTAGTTGGATTTACAACTGCCTGTGCAATCAGTGCCTATCACCACTAAAGTTCATGGTGTAATGGTTAGCATGCTCACCTCTTTATAATTTTCCCCATTGCAATCTTTGTTAGACTTTGGACCCAAGTGGTGCCACCATCTTGAATTTCAGATCCGCAGCAAAAATAAATAATTGGTAAAATATCTGTGGAACACTCCCACCGTGTAACAGTTTATTCAACCATATGGTTTCAAAGAAGAAGTTTTTCAGTTAGATGTTAATGAGGTCCGCTTTGTACTATACCAACACTCTTAGTAGTATTTTTATAGTGGTAGTACACTGAAACAACAGTCCGTGGATAAAGTTGTTGCCCCACTCTGACAGATTATCCCGATTCCGAGCCAACCAGTCTTTGCTCTTTCTCCTTAACGCTGTGTGCATAGCTGAGAAGCAACACATACCAATTTTATAGTCTTTGGTTTTACCTGATCGGGGCTCGAAGCCATGTTCTACCGCATTTGAGGCGAGCACGCTAACCACTACACCACCGATATGGTAAATTAAAAAATTTAAACATGTACTAATAATTGTATGTAATTTACAAATTCCTCTATATTTTCTTTATTTACAGGATAAAGGAAGCTTGTATACTGCTGACTTTAAATAAAGGATCAGCAAGTTTGTTAAAAGAACTTTTATGTGAAGAAAAAGAAGCAATGAAAAAACAAACTGCTTTACATGAACAACAGATTTATAAACTAAACCCAACAAAATCACTGGATATTTTGAACACAAGATTTAATTTACCTAAAACTCATTAAAGATAATTATTTGACCTTTTTTTTTATTTTTATGCCACCATTGTCCACCAATGATTAGTTTCCAGATCCAATATTTTTTAACAAAAAATATAGATATATATATATATATATATATGTATATATGTATGTATACCCAAATGGTAATATTTATATAAAAATGTATACCAAAAAGAATTTTTAAACTTCAGTTGTAGATGACAGATCCTTTTGAATTTTGAACACAATGATCCTTAGCACTGAATAAAGGTTGTTATAGATTTGGGGCATTGTAACTCTACCTGTTTCTAAACAAGAGGAGCAAAGTATAATATAACTTGTTTGTGTAACCCAGATACTGCATCTTACAAACCAGTGGAAGAACAAAGGGAATTCAGTATAATGCCCACTCTAAGAGTGGGGTACAACTAAAATTAATAGAATACAAAACCAATGACAAGTCATCTGGAGTTCAATAGAAAACTAAATCTTCCTTTAAGTCGAACATGATCATCTTCATGGCGAATTGTACTCGATACAACATTATGTGATAAAGAAGTTTGTCGGCAACTTGTGACAGGTTGGTGGTTTCCTCCACAAATAAAACTGACCGCCACATTATAACTGAAATATTGTTGAAAGTGGCATTAAATACCATAATAAAAAAAAATAATCTTCAGGAGACATCAATCCAAAATAATAACTATGATAAAGATATGGAAGACAAGTATTATATATACCATGGATCTTACGAATTAACTTATTTAAACCAACGAATCCGAAGGACGAGTTGGTTTAAATAAGTTCATGAGTAAGATCCATGGTATATATGTTTTGTAACAGAAATTACATGATTGACAGATTTACGACATAAAAATCATGGAATAACAGATCTAATATGTCAAAATCATGGAATAACAGATATATGACATCAAAATCATGGAATAACATCAAGATCTTCATGTTAGACCACGGTTTGTAAAAGTTCACTATTTTTAAGTTGATTATTGCATAAAAACATCAAAGGAAAAATATGTATTTATGTTACAACATATTTTAAAACCAGTATACATATCAACATCAAAGTTGAGACGACAATATTTTTTGACCCTGTTATTATCCATGTTTATGTTGCTATCATTTGTTTTTAAAGTGTGTGGTTTAGTTGAGTGGAAGCAAATCTGTTCAGGTTTTTTATTGTTTGTTTACACTATGTATCATATCCAATTATCAAAAGGGGATGGCTGTGATCCCATTAACTGGTTTAACATTTTTGGGTCTGTCCCAAGCCAGGACCTAGATTTCTACAATCATATGTGGTGGTCTTTTTTGTGTTCAATGGTTTGATGCAAGAGGTGACAGACAACCACAAACCAATAAGGATCATATATCCCTTTTGTATTCCTAAATAAGAGTATCCAAAGGCTTTATAAGTTTAAACATCTTTGAACATACTGAAGTGTTTGATGCATGTAATACAAGTTATGGAGTGGTGATATTGGATTTCATATAATATTGAGAACATTCCATGTGGTTTCTGAGATGTAGATATTTGAAATTTCAACCAATCAGAAAGCTGCCATGATGAATTTCTGAATAAAATAAAAATTACAAAATTTAAGGACATAGACAATGACAGATGGAAAGTGACAACAGTAACTCACACGGACCTTCTGGCAGGATGAGCTAATAAAACTAAGCAACAATATGTCATTAACTTTTGATAACAGATTTTATTTTCTTGGCCTTAGAACCCGGTTTCATTTTCTTGGCTTTAGAAGCAGGTTTTACTTTCTTGGCCTTAGATTGAAGTCTCTTCGTGTCCTTCCTTCCTTTCGGTCTCGTGAATCCAGTATCGTCGCCCTTGATAACCCTAACATAACCTGTAGGTGTTACTTTGACCCTGCCATCTTGAACAGTTGTGATTTCTTCTATAATAAAATTGTTCAATTTTTTCTCTGGTTTTAACAAAATAACCTCGTCAGTTGACCCTGTAAAAAATGAAGATAAAAAGAAATTGTTTTCTAACCATTTTTGTAATTATTTACTGATACTTAGGACAAGCCAATACATAACTTTAGTTTGATGTCAATGTGCACTGAATTTTATTTGTTTTGTATTATATTTCCCCTGTTTGAAAAAAAACAGGCTGACAGTATTAAACACAATTATTTATAGGTTTGGCCATAAATAAATCAATCTATCAAATTTCAATAGTTTCAAGATAACAAAGCCACAGTCTGTATCACTGACCTTGTTATTTATGCACTGTTTGCATTCAATCATGTTTTAATAGGTTTATGGTGTTTAATGCCACTTTCAACAATATTTCAGTTATATCGTGGCAGCAAGTATTATTGGTGGAGGAAACCACACATGTTCTAATGTCTGAGAAAAACCCTGTTATTCATATCGACATAGGTACTATGTTAAACAACATCTGTGGTGGCAACCATCTTGGAATCTTGGATTTCTGATCCACAAAGAAAAGGGAAGATTATCCAATGACAATTTGAGTACTGACTTTACATAATGTAATTATGAACCAGAAGTTCCCTAGATAATCACCGAACATTCAAGTTTTATCCAGTGAGTGAGAAAGTTATTGTTGTTTTATGCAAAGTGAGCAATTTGTTATTTATATCATGTGAGAACAAGTTACATTTCGATGAGATGATGATGTCCAGCTTTGTTGGATTTTAATAGTGCTAGCTGACTGAAACAACAGTCCATAGGTTAGTCATTCCACTCAGTTACACTATCCTTATTCTGAGCCAAACCATTGTTGCTCTTATTCCTTAAATCTACTTGCTTAAAGGCACACCGGCTGTCAGAATTGAATTTTTTTTTTATATTAAAAGTTGCCAATATTCGATGTTTTATACTAATAAAATGTTCTGAACAAAAAGCCAGGTTTAAAAAACCTGTTATAATGTCGTAATTAGTGAAAAGAATTTGAATGTTTAGCATTGGGCGGGTCAACATTGAATTCTTTCCTGGATGGAAGAAAATCAAACGGCAATATATTTCCTTCGTTCTAGGCTATTTACGTATGATATTATGAAAAATTTCAACTGCAATATATCTTTATGGTTTTTTAAATCAAAGTTTAGGTCTTGTATTGGGAAATATTTTTTTTTATTAAAATAACGGCTTGTGTGCCTTTAACGGAAAAACAAAAATTACTAATTTTACAGTGTTTGGTTTGACACGACAGAGGTTCAAACTCGAGATCTACCATACTCGAGGAGAGCATGCTAATCATTACATCGCTGATGTGGTTCAAATTTTATCCATGTGTTAGCTCTACGTTCCATACAATATTTGATATCTCAACAATGTGTAGTACCAAGAAAATAAAAACATACCCATAGATACATATAGAGGCAAGGCCATGGAATTTTGTGTTTTTATGTAGATATTTCTCAGGTTAACTGCACCACCAGGTAAAGCTGTGATAAGTTGATCTATTGTGGACATGATATTCTCTACGATCTGGTTGGTATTCAGGTCAAAATGACCCACTCGTATTAAACTGAAGAATAAAAAATATATGCTATATTTACACTCTAAATTTACAGGTTCTTTGGTGTTTTGATTGAAATCACAAAATTCAAACATTGAAAATCATAACAATAAAATACAAGAAAAATAATTCAGAAATTCAAAAATTTGCACAAGTCTGACTTGGACTAGTTACTTTCAAACAAAGACGAAATTATTTTTTGTAAATATTATGAGATCATACTCACTACTACCGTTACTGCTATTGACTTATATACAGTGTAACTTAATGCAGAAAATAACAATTTTCAGCTATAGAAATTTTCAAATTATCGTGATTTAAATACAAACTTAAAGGTTACCAAAATTGTGAAAATAAGTACAAATACAGTAATACATCTTAATTTACCCGACTGGCTCGTTCCTGTCATCATACATATTAAGTTACCTGACTGGCTTGTTCCTGTCATCATACATATTAATTTACCTGACTGGCTCGTTCCTGTCATCATACATATTAATTTACCCGACTGGCTCGTTCCTGTCATCATACATATTAATTTACCCGACTGGCTCGTTCCTGTCATCATCCATATTAATTTACCTGACTGGCTCGTTCCTGTCATCATACATATTAATTTACCTGACTGGCTCATTCCTGTCATCATACATATTAATTTACCTGACTGGCTCGTTCCTGTCATCATACATATTAATTTACCTGACTGGCTCGTTCCTGTCATCATACGTATTAATTTACCTGACTCTCGTTCCTGTCATCATACATATTAATTTACCTGACTGGCTCGTTCCTGTCATCATACATATTAATTTACCTGACTGGCTCGTTCCTGTCATCATACATATTAATTTACCTGACTGGCTCATTCCTGTCATCATACATATTAATTTACCCGACTGGCTCGTTCCTGTCATCATACATATTAATTTACCCGACTGGCTCGTTCCTGTCATCATACATATTAATTTACCTGACTGGCTCGTTCCTGTCATCATACATATTAATTTACCTGACTGGCTCGTTCCTGTCATCATACATATTAATTTACCTGACTGGCTCGTTCCTGTCATCATACATATTAATTTACCTGACTGGCTCGTTCCTGTCATCATACATATTAATTTACCTGACTGGCTCGTTGCTGTCATCATACATATTAATTTACCTGACTGGCTCGTTCCTGTCATCATACATATTAATTTACCTAACTGGCTCGTTCCTGTCATCATACATATTAATTTACCTGACTGGCTCATTCCTGTCATCATACATATTAATTTACCTGACTGGCTCGTTCCTGTCATCATACATATTAAATTACCTGACTGGCTCGTTCCTGTCATCATACATATTAATTTACCTGACTGGCTCGTTCCTGTCATCATACATATTAATTTACCAGACTGGCTCGTTCCTGTCATCATACATATTAAATTACCTGACTGGCTCGTTCCTGTCATCATACATATTAATTTACCTGACTGGCTCGTTCCTGTCATCATACATATTAATTTACCAGACTGGACATAAACTTAACTACATATGTTACTTTACCTAGCAGGGCTTTATCTTGTGATTAATATATCTTAATTTACCTGACTGGACAAATACTGAACTCTGAACTACATATGTTACTTTACCTAGCAGGGCTTTATCTTGTGATTAATATATCTTAATTTACCTGACTGGACATATACTGAACTCTGAACTACATATGTTACTTTACCTAGCAGGGCTTTATCTTGTGATTAATATATCTTAATTTACCTGACTGGACATATACTGAACTCTGAACTACATATGTTACTTTACCTAGCAGGGCTTTATCTTGTGATTAATATATCTTAATTTACCTGACTGGACATATACTGAACTCTGAACTACATATGTTACTTTACCTAGCAGAGCTTTATCTTGTGATTAATATATCTTAATTTACCTGACTGGACAAATACTGAACTCTGAACTACATATGTTACTTTACCTAGCAGAGCTTTATCTTGTGATTAATATATCTTAATTTACCTGACTGGACATATACTGAACTCTGAACTACATATATTACTTTACCTAGCAGGGCTTTATCTTGTGATTAATATATCTTAATTTACCTGACTGGACAAATACTGAACTCTGAACTACATATGTTACTTTACCTAGCAGGGCTTTATCTTGTGATTAATATATCTTAATTTACCTGACTGGACAAATACTGAACTCTGAACTACATATGTTACTTTACCTAGCAGAGCTTTATCTTGTGATTAATATATCTTAATTTACCTGACTGGACAAATACTGAACTCTGAACTACATATGTTACTTTACCTAGCAGGGCTTTATCTTGTGATTAATATATCTTAATTTACCTGACTGGACATATACTGAACTCTGAACTACATATGTTACTTTACCTAGCAGGGCTTTATCTTGTGATTAATATATCTTAATTTACCTGACTGGACATATACTGAACTCTGAACTACATATGTTACTTTACCTAGCAGGGCTTTATCTTGTGATTAATATATCTTAATTTACCTGACTGGACATATACTGAACTCTGAACTACATATGTTACTTTACCTAGCAGAGCTTTATCTTGTGATTAATATATCTTAATTTACCTGACTGGACAAATACTGAACTCTGAACTACATATGTTACTTTACCTAGCAGAGCTTTATCTTGTGATTAATATATCTTAATTTACCTGACTGGACATATACTGAACTCTGAACTACATATGTTACTTTACCTAGCAGGGCTTTATCTTGTGATTAATATATCTTAATTTACCTGACTGGACATATACTGAACTCTGAACTACATATGTTACTTTACCTAGTAGGGCTTTATCTTGTGATTAATATATCTTAATTTACCTGACTGGACAAATACTGAACTCTGAACTACATATGTTACTTTACCTAGCAGGGCTTTATCTTGTGATTAATATATCTTAATTTACCTGACTGGACAAATACTGAACTCTGAACTACATATGTTACTTTACCTAGCAGAGCTTTATCTTGTGATTAATATATCTTAATTTACCTGACTGGACAAATACTGAACTCTGAACTACATATGTTACTTTACCTAGCAGGGCTTTATCTTGTGATTAATATATCTTAATTTACCTGACTGGACATATACTGAACTCTGAACTACATATGTTACTTTACCTAGCAGGGCTTTATCTTGTGATTAATATATCTTAATTTACCTGACTGGACATATACTGAACTCTGAACTACATATGTTACTTTACCTAGCAGGGCTTTATCTTGTGATTAATATATCTTAATTTACCTGACTGGACATATACTGAACTCTGAACTACATATGTTACTTTACCTAGCAGAGCTTTATCTTGTGATTAATATATCTTAATTTACCTGACTGGACATATACTGAACTCTGAACTACATATGTTACTTTACCTAGCAGGGCTTTATCTTGTGATTAATATATCTTAATTTACCTGACTGGACATATACTGAACTCTGAACTACATATGTTACTTTACCTAGCAGAGCTTTATCTTGTGATTAATATATCTTAATTTACCTGACTGGACAAATACTGAACTCTGAACTACATATGTTACTTTACCTAGCAGAGCTTTATCTTGTGATTAATATATCTTAATTTACCTGACTGGACATATACTGAACTCTGAACTACATATGTTACTTTACCTAGCAGGGCTTTATCTTGTGATTAATATATCTTAATTTACCTGATGGACATATACTGAACTCTGAACTACATATGTTACTTTACTTAGCAGAGCTTTATCTTGTGATTAATATATCTTAATTTACCTGACTGGACAAATACTGAACTCTGAACTACATATGTTACTTTACCTAGCAGAGCTTTATCTTGTGATTAATATATCTTAATTTACCTGACTAGGCATTTACTGAACTATGCATGTAGATTTATCTAGCTGAGCCTTTTTTGTCTTGTGACTATATATTTACCTGACTGAGCCCCGTCCTTTCATTATACATCTTGTATTATTTACGGCATTTGTTATCTCCTTCTTCAGATCAGTAGCTTGTAAGTTCACCTGCACTGGATGTCTGCATAAATATTAATAACAGTATAAATACAGCTGTAATCTCAACGAGTAATTTATTCCACTCAGACACATTAGAGATATGTTGAATTTTAATTAAAAGTGCTAGCTCACTGAAATAACAGTCTGAGAGTAGTAAACATGTCGCTCCACTCGGACTAATTACCCAGATTCCTAGCCAACCAGTGTTCACTTTTACTCCTTAATGCTGCCCGCTTAGCAAATGAGCAGCAAATACCATTTACATAGTCTTTGGTTTGACCAGACCAGGGCTCGAACCCACGATCTACCATACTAGGTGAGCACGCTGCATGCTAACCATGAAGTATTATGAAATGACAATAATTTTACACTGACTAAAGATAGGACTATTTAGTGAAAAGTTGTATTTGTGGTTGAATGACACTTTATAAAATTTGTACAGACAATAGGAACATTGACAAACTTCAATAAGGAAAAGCAAGAAACTTCAAATTAGAACGCATTGGTGGTGGTTGTTGACCAAAAATTAGCCTTAAAACGTTAGACCCACAGACAAGTATTTTTTTAGTATCCCTTAAAGAGCTAGGAATGTATAGTACCACTGCAAACAAGGATATTATGATGATTTCTTTGTTGCGACCTTTTCACAATCAAATACCATCTCATCCCTGAGAGGTCAGTATACATGTAGATAATCACCTTGTAGTGTATATGTGTACTTGATACACCCTTATTTGATAGAGCTGTTAACATATATAAGATCTGTAGTTTGAACACTATCCACAACAGAACTGAAATATTGTTGAAAGTGGCCTTAAACACAACCATGGTCCTTACCCTATTGTACTATAGAAATAAACCTGTATCGTCAGTTGTGATGCTATGTTGTTTCCTTAGTTACGTTTCAAGGTTCCTAAATACTTGTCTCAATAATAAAATTACCGATCATGACAATTCGTCTATCAAATGTTTTAATATATCATCAACACCTAACATGGCTTACCTTTTCTTTCCATAAAAATTTTTGCCCAGTAAGGAAGGTAGCAGTCTGATTATTCTCTCATCTCCCAAATATACATCATAATTTTGTGACAGATTGCGTTTTGCTTCGTGTGGCTTGTATTCTAATTTTAAAGATTTCAGTGGGATAATCTGTAAACAAGAAAATGTGACGATTATATATTAAGAAACAATACTTTGGTTTTTAATTAACAAATACAAGACATGGATCACACACTTCATGAAAATATAATCAACGGCAATGACAAATGTTGAAATCACAAGTTAAAGTTGACCTTAATTTAAAATTATTATTATAATTTTGTACTATAAGTTTATGATATCTAATTAGCAAATTCTTCATAGATTTTAAAATCTAACTAGAGGCTCCCAGGAGCCTGTATAGCTCACCTGGGTATAATAACAACATCAGTCAATAAAACTTGATAACTTCGGAATTTTTTTTTAACAAATGTAGCCTTCCTCATTGCAGACCCCTTCTACAAAAAAATGTGGGCAGGGGTTCTCCTTTAATGTAAGTTATCAAAATGGCTGTAAAAAAACATATATGTCAATGATTCTCAAAATTTAGCTTTTCCTACTTCACATTTTGTAATAGAGTTGCTTCCCTTTGATTATTTGAGTAACCAAAAGCAGTGAGTCAACAAAAAAATGCATTTCAAGAGGAATAACTCTTCACAGTTGTCGCATATTTTTAACTGTGGGAAATTTTTTGTAGATCTTGACATGCTGAACATTTTTGCAGTGTAAACTTTCCCTCTATCTCTAATAGTTTTTGAGATACAAGATGATAGTATTAAAATTGGGTAATAGGATTTACTTCAAAATTGCAGGGTAGGAAGATCTTGACATGCTGCAAATTTTTGCAATTTAAACTTAACCTTTATCTCTTATAGTTTTTGAAATACAAGATGAAAAGTATTAATTTTTTTTTTTAAATTTGATGAAAAAAGGGCAAGAACTCCAAGATGGGTAATCAGATTTACTTCAAAATTGCAGATAAAAAAAAAATTGATCGAAGGGCCGAACCGCCAGACACATTTTTGGAAGAGAACCATTCAATGACTATTTCATCAAAATTTTGTTCTTATTGAGCAAATGGTTTCAGACAAAAAGATTTTTATGGGAATTTCCCATAGGGTCCTATGTTAAATGAAGTTCGACTGTGGTGGCCATCTTGGTCGGTGTTCTGAAATGCCGGACACAATTTTGGAAGAGGACCACCCAAGGATCATTTCAGCAAAGTTTGGTTGAGATTGGCAAAGTAGTTTCAGAGGAGAAGATTTTTTTTTAATTTCATCCCCCCTTTTTCCTAATTTGCATAATCGGTCAAAATAGGCAAAAGTTCAAAGTTCATAAAAAATCCCATAATATATGTTAAAAAGTTCATCATTATGCTTATACAGTTCAAATCTGGGCACTTTCTGGCTTAAAGTAGAGCAGTTTTGGCCATTTGAAGAAATTTCTATTTTTAGTCATGGTGGCCATCTTGGATACAGGACGGCGGTGATGGACATAATTTTGAAAGGGGACCACCCAAGGATCATTTCAGCAAAGTTTGGTTGAGATTGGCACAGTAGTTTCAGAGGAGAAGATTTTTTTTAATTTCATCCCCCCTTTTTTCTAATTTGCATAATCGGTCAAAATAGGCAAAAGTTCAAAGTTCATAAAAAATCCCATAATATATGTTAAAAAGCTCATCATTATGCTTATACAGTTCAAATTTGGGCACTTTCTGGCTTAAAATAGAGCAGTTTTGGCCATTTGAAGAAATTTCTATTTTTAGTAATGGCGGCCATCTTGGATACAGGACCGCACTGACGGGCACAATTTTGAAAGGGGACCACCCAAGGATCATTTCAGCAAAGTTTGGTTGAGATTGGCACAGTAGTTTCAGAGAAGAAGATTTTTTTTTTATTTCATCCCCCCTTTTTTCTAATTTGCATAGTCGGTCAAAATAGGCAAATGTTCAAAGTTCATTAAAAATCCCGTAATATATGTTAAAAAGCTCATCATTATGCTTATACAGTTCAAATTTGGGCACTTTCTGGCTTAAAATAGAGCAGTTTTGGCCATTTGAAGAAATTTCTATTTTTAGTCATGGCGGCCATCTTGGATACAGGACAGCGCTGACGGACACAATTTTGAAAGAGGACCACCCAAGGATCATTTCAGCATAGTTTGGTTGAGATTGGCACAGTAGTTTCAGAGGAGAAGATTTTTTTTTAATTTCATCCCCCCTTTTTTCTAATTTGCAGTCGGTCAAAATAGGAAAAAGTTCAAAGTTCATTAAAAATTCCGTAATGTATGTTAAAAAGCTCATCATTATGCATATACAGTTCAAATTTGGGTACTTTCTGGCTTAAAATAGAGCAGTTTTGGCCATTTGAAGACATTTCTATTTTTAGTCATGGCGGCCATCTTGGATACAGGACGGCGCTGACGTACAAAATTTTGAAAGGGGACCACCCAAGGATCATTTCAGCAAAGTTTGGTTGAGATTGGCACAGTAGTTTCAGAGGAGAAGATATTTTTTTAATTTCATCCCCCCTTTTTTCTAATTTGCATAATCGGTCAAAATAGGCAAAAGTTCAAAGTTCATTAAAAATCCCGTAATATATGTTAAAAAGCTCATCATTATGCTTATACAGTTCAAATTTGGGCACTTTCTGGCTTAAAATAAAGCAGTTTTGGCCATTTGAAGAAATTTCTATTTTTAGTCATGGCGGCCATCTTGGATACAGGACCGCACTGACGGACACAATTTTGAAAGGGGACCACCCAAGGATCATTTCAGCAAAGTTCGGTTGAGATTGGCACAGTAGTTTCAGAGGAGAAGATTTTTTTTAATTTCATCCCCCCTTTTTTCTAATTTGCATAATCGGTCAAAATAGGCAAAAGTTCAAAGTTCATAAAAAATCCCATAATATATGTTAAAAAGCTCATCATTATGCTTATACAGTTCAAATTTGGGCACTTTCTGGCTTAAAATAGAGCAGTTTTGGCCATTTGAAGAAATTTCTATTTTTAGTAATGGCGGCCATCTTGGATACAGGACGGCGCTGATGGACACAATTTTGAAAGGGGACCACCTAAGGATCATTTCAGCAAAGTTTGGTTGAGATTGGCTCAGTAGTTTCAGAGGAGAAGATTTTTTTTAAATTTCATCCCCCCTTTTTTCTAATTTGCATAATCGGTCAAAATGGGTAATGGGATTTACTTCAAAATTGCAGGGTAGGTAGATCTTGACATACTGCACATTTTTGCAATTTAAACTTAACATCTATCTCTAAATAGTTTTTGAAATATAAGACGAAAAGTATTAAAATTAAAAAAAAAATTGATGAAAAAAGGGCAATAACTCCAAGATCGGTAATCAAATTTACTTCAAAATTGCAGGGTAGGTAGATCTTGACATGCTGAACATGTTTGTCATTTCAACTTACCACCTGTCTCTTATAGTTTTTGAAATAAAGGACGAAAAGTATTAAAATTTTGAAAATTTGATGAAAAAAGGGAAATAACTCCAAAATGGGTAATGGGATTTACTTTAAAATTGCAGGGTGGGTAGATCTTGATATGCCGCACATTTTTGCAATTTAAAGTTAACCTTTATCTCTTATAGTTTTTGAAATATAAGACGAAAAGTATTAAAATTTTACAAATTTGATGAAAAAAGGGCAATAACTCCAAGATGGGCAATCAGATTTACTTCAAAATTGCAGGGTAGGTAGATCTTGATGTGCTGATCATTTTTACCCCATGTCAGATTTTTGATATTATTAACGGTTTTTGAGTTATTACCCAAAACCTGTAATTTTACCATATGTTCTATTTTTAGTAACAGCGGCCATGTTGGTTGGTGCACGGCATCACCGGACACAATTTTGAAACTAGACACCCTAGTGATGATTCAGACCAAGTTTGGTTTCCATTGGTTTAGTACTTTCAGAGGAGAAGATTTTTGAAAAAGTTTACGACGTACGACGGACGACGATAACGGATGCCAAGTGATGGCAATAGCTCACCTGACCCTTTGGGTCAGGTGAGCTAAAAAGGATAAGCTTCTGCATGCAGTAAGAAAAAAAAAAGACTCTAAAAACATCATCCTACCTAGGGTAGTCCCCTTCTTATAGCCCCTCTCACCAAAGGCCACTCCTCTGATCAGGGCTGATTCCAGATGCAACGAGATAGTAAAATACTATTAAACTGCCCCACTCTAGAGAGGTCACGTCTCTTATAAGCCCTTTTTTTTTCATTACAGAAGGGGTGGCCTTTATAAAAGGGGAACTATTGTACACCAGTTTTACATATCGTGTCATTCTACCTACCTACCACATTATTCTATTCAACACTTTATTTTTTATTAATTTTCACCCGTTTATCTAACATATTTACAAAAGATTTAAGCAAAAATTCCAATTCATTGAACAGCTTAGTCCTGTTAAAAAATATAATTTTCTGTTTTTTTCACATGCATTTAATAAAAATCAACTGAATCTAAATAAAAATAATAACACTGGATTTATCAGTATCAGAAATTCATTTAAATTGATATGCCATGATGACCATACCTAATTTGTATAAATAGCTAGGGTAATTTCCAACAATTTTTATTTAAACATTACAATGTATATTTTTGTACACTCACCTCTGATACACATGTTATCCCTTTACTTCTCAGTAAATCTTTAAAATGATCTGATGTTAATTCATGCTCCCTACTCTTTTTGTCTAAATCTTTGACAAATAAACAAACTTCTGTATTTTTCTTGTGTAAACCATGTGGTAATTTTCTGTAAGGATAAAAAATAATAATTATGACATAATAGTAACACTTTAATGAATACCACACTGTAAACAATTTTCTTTTCACTGGATTAGCAATAATAAAATATTTATGAACATTTTGTAAAAGAATAGTGTCTCCAATTTTTAGTTTTACATGTATATAATTTCTTGCCACATTTTTCCAGCTAAACAATAGTTACAACATTGAAATCATAAGAAATAAAAGTTTTACAATGTGTTTTGGTTGAAAATGGAGCTTTTTGTCACAAATTGGGCATGGTTATTAAACGAATAAATACTGACAACCTAATTTGGAAAACACTCTTTTTGCTATTTGTTTATAACTCTTTATCTAAGAATGTCTTTGACTCCAACCAACATCATGCTGGTGCCCTATGTCAATACTTGTTTTGTCAATAGCTTGAGGAAACTTTCTTCCTGTTCTCTTTTCTAACCAGATCCTCTAAATTTCTTTTGCGACCTATAAGATAGGTTTTTCATACGTCGCCATTTAGCCCAAATCCAAATATGTGCATTGACTGAGTGTCAGAAGTATGCTGGCGTAAAACTGCAAGATGTTTGTCAGTATTTGGACAAAAACAAAAAATATATATAAGTAATACATATATTTTCGACACTAGGAATCAGAATTGATAATGCTTAAGAATCGATTATCAGATTTGGACGCTCACATCTGACTGATTAGTCGATGTATCTGATGATCGGTGCACCACTAGTAGATAATAGTCAGTGTAAATGTAACTTGAGATTATTTATAAATCAATAGCATTCTAAGTTACTAGTTTTATTAGAACAGATAATAAACAGTATTTGTATTTGCAAAAAATATTTCCTGGCATAAATCTATGATTTGAAGCTTGCAAATATCATTGTAAAGACAAATTCTAGTAATAACAATAGTTATTTCCAAAATCTATAGAATAGTAATAGAAATTTGTATTTAGAAACTCAATTTACAGCCATATTGGGTTTAGATTTGGTTTGTGGTGTTTAATGCCACTTTCAACAATATTTCAGCTATATCGTGGCAGTCAGTTTTATTGGTGGAGGAAACCAGAGTACCCAAGAAAACCACTGATCTGTCACAAGTCACAGACAAAAATTATCACATAATGTTGCATCAATTACACCTCGCCATGAACTGGTCGAACTCACAATTTTAGTGGTGATAGGCACTGATTGCACAGGTAGTTGTAAATCCAACTACCATACGGTCACGATCACCACAGCCCCCATATGGGGTTTAATGACAAGAATAATTTATATACATAATGAAGCTACTTGTTGTTACATGTACAACTGCAGATGGGAAAAACTAACATGTTTTATTCTCATCGCCATGGTGATTAAATTACTTTACTTTCATTATATCACTAACGTTGTAAGTTCGAATCCAGCTCAGGCAAGGAGTACTCGATACAACATTATGTGAATACGTTTGTCAATGACTTGCGACAGGTCAGTGGTTTTCTTCAGTTTCCTTCACCAATAAAACTGACCGCCATATGCATGATGTAACTGAAATATTGTTGAAAGTGGCGTTAATCACCATAACACCTAACCCCCTTCCATTATACAAATATATACATACATTTTTATTATTTTATTTGCAATATTTGGAATTTTCTTTACTGCAAACTGTATATAAATATCTGCTACTTCATCTAAGAGCTCATCCGATGTTTTAATGTTTTTCTGTAAAATCTCAACAAGATTTTTAACCTGGAAAATACATATCGAGAGAATAGATTAAGAAATATTTTTGTCTGTAGACCAATCGCCAAAAACTAATTATAAATTGCTCTATATGTCTATAGCAAAAAAACTAACCAATCGCGTAGCGCTTTACATGTTGATCAGAATAGACCACCGCTTTTGTTGATCCATAGTTAACGAGTGATGAAAATGTTGAGCTGAGGGATATATAACCTATGTATGACGGGAACCAGTACATATACACACTGGTAGGTACCCTAGGGGTAGTGATGGGAATCGGTAGCATTTTCAAGATCGATGATCGTTATATCAACATCGACCGATGATCGATCATCGGTGACAATTGCCTGCTAAACGTATTTACTGACTATAATTAATCAAATAGTCTTTATATTAAGAGTATGATTGACAAAAGTAAAGATATGAATAAAATTGTATCATAAATTTATAAACTATAATTTTTCCATTAGTAAACATTAACTTTAAAATAGAACAAAACAAAAGATCGTTTTCCATATGTGTAACACCTGATATAGATAGATAAATAATAGACTAGTTCAAATATGTGTTTGACAAAAGTAAAGATTTGAATAAAATCAAATAATATATTTACAAACTACAATTTTTCCATTTGTAAACATTAACTTAGAACAAAACAAAAGATCGTTTTCCATATATGTAACACCTGATATAAAATGGACTATTCCGGGAAGTAGATAAATAATAGACTAGTTCAAATATGTGTATTGACTGAGTGTCAAAAGTAGGCTTGGACAAAATTGCCGGATGTTTGTCAGTATGAGGGCAAAAAAACCAGCTGGGATAAAACTGCA
This sequence comes from Bathymodiolus septemdierum, assembly GCA_963383655.1. Taxonomy (NCBI): domain Eukaryota; kingdom Metazoa; phylum Mollusca; class Bivalvia; order Mytilida; family Modiolidae; genus Bathymodiolus; species Bathymodiolus septemdierum. Next base: position 7,381,919 of record OY726522.1, on the reverse strand, counting down.
ATATTTTTGTCAGTATGGAGACAGAAAAAAAAAACCAACCAAAGAACAAAGTTAAGCCAGAATCGACCACAAGGTTTAAGAATTGATCATCGGATCGTATGATGACGTCCGACTGATTAGTCGATGTTTCCGATGATCGGTACACCACTACCTAGAGGTATAGACGTATCAAATTTTAAATGAAAATTTGAATATTTTGTGCCAGAGGAGAGATGGAGGTGGGGTACAAATTTGGCGGCCATTTGTTTCTTATCTTTATGTTTAATTTTACACGTATTTAAGGGGGAAAAAAAGAAATTTAGTGAAATTCAACTTTGTGGAAAAAGAGGGGTCCAGACGTCGAGTGCCTGTAGCCGAAACGACTATGGCCGAAATGGTTTGTGGACGAAACGTACTATGACTATGGCCGAACCGGAGTGTGGGCGAAACGTCTCGAAAACCGCATTACTATAACTATGTTATCGTTATTGTTCAATCGATTCGGTATACGTTAGTTATACTGCACAGCTTGGGTGACCCTACTTGAGCCGAACCACGTAGGAGTTCCAGTAAAGGGTCACCCAAGTTGTGGAGTATAACTGAACATATACCGATTCGATTGGACAATAAGTGCTTTAACACATGACATCATCAGTCTTTTAGTTATAGCACCGCTAAGGTGTACTAAAACCTAGTTATTGCACAGCTGAGAACAAAAGAAATGGCTCATGTCATGTGTTAACGGTATATGTACTGTGATTTAACCAATAAAATATCTGTAAAAGAACAAATTACTTCAGCTTTCTTCACATTAATCTTCATTTTTTTTTCTCACGTGTACCCAGTAAATAAACGGAACCTTTCGATTTTATCCAGTGCCCACATGTTAAATTAAATGTTTAAAATAAGTATGTTCATCCCGAATTTGCCAATTGATCGAAGGATTTCCAGTCAAATCGGCCCCAAGTCAAAACGGCCTCAAAATGAAAGTCAAATCGGCCACATATTTCAAATTGAATAAAAAATTATGTATTAATATGAATTCTTATTTTTTGCTGAAAGATTCATGTATAATTTTATTTTTCTTGATCAGCAGGTTCTTTTTTTATGGATGAAATTAATAAATGATTAACTTATGATGTAATTAAGTGATTAGTAATTTACATAAAACGTGATTGGCGACAATTATATACTATCTTTATATTGATAATTATTCTCTATTGTCTATTAAATACAGTAAACACAAATCAAATTCCTTTAAATCAACAACTTCATATACCAGAAATTCCCAAATTCTTCCTACATAACAACCTTTGTTAAAAATTCACTTTAAAACATTCACGAAAATTCATCATAGCCAATGGTTTATAGACATAGGGTACGTCAATTTGGCCACTAAGAACCGCGGATCAACTTGAAAGAATGACACTCGGAACGCGGGATTTGGCCACTAGGAACAAACAGAGTATCATTTTTCAACTTGGATATGTCAAACCAAAAACTGTAAAAATTGGTATTTTTGCTTCTCCAACAAGCACGTAGCATTAGGGAGAAAGAACAAAGTCAAATATCTGTATTTCCATTTAATTTTATATGTATAACTAGGGGCCGATTTGACTTGGGGCCTATTTGACTGGGGCCGATTTGACTGGGAACGATTTGACCTGGGGCCGATTTGACTTGGGGCCGATTTGACCCGCTACCGATCGAAGTCCGTTTTATGAATCTGAGACGACACAAATAACAAAAATCCAGATAAATCTTCGTTGTTAACTTTAAAGAAATCTCACTCTCCGACATCGGTAACACTGAATCGACTCGTCGATTTCGACATCAAAATTAACCAAAATTATGTTGATGGGAACCGGGACCAATTTAAAATAATTCCATGTTATCTGTCAGTCTTATATAGCAAATGTAAACATCAAAATTTGCCATGCTAGGATGTGTTTTGGTGTAAAACTGTGTGAAAAAAATTGTCTGTCTTTCTTTCAAATGTAGACTGTATATAGTTTTACCTGTAAATAGTCGGTAGAAGACTGTTGTGTTGTCCGACACTGCGCAAAGTTTTCGCGGAACCTTATACATTCACGTGTGAATCCGGTTCCTAAATTGGAAGAAGAAGAAATATTATCAATGAAGCTCTTGGTTCATACAAAGGACATGTTGCGCGAGTGGCACAATAGCATCCCCTTTTTCTGCCGGAAATAAAATCTTTACTTTGAAAACAAATTATTAGCCCGACACACCTCTTAGTATCCGTTCTGAGCAGAAACGCATACCTATCAAGTACAATTTCTGGGTATGGCCCTTAGCTCTTTACATTAATATCAATAATTATAATAATAATAATTGTTATTACAACTGCTTTGTATTTAGCTTTGTCAATGATGCATTGAGTTGTAACGTTTTATTACCCAAATTTCGATGTGACACCCGATATCGTCAAATTTGAAAAAGAAATGTTTTGAACCGTTCATATCCCGCATCAACAATAGAAACTTGACATCCCAAGGAAGATAAGATTAGGAAAACTTTTACTAAAAGGGGACTAGATTGTCGACGAGTAATTATAACCCGGCCCAAATATGACAACATAGAAACATGAAAAAATAAGCCCAGCTTTCGAATGTCAAAAGAACATTTCGACTCGCATCGGGAAAATATTACAGAGAGAAATGAAGAAAATTAAATGAAATGGATTATATGTTTTCAAATAGATCTACGAAATTTTATTTAGAATCTAAATTTGAATAACTAAATCAAGAGAGATATGTATGACAGAGTTCAAATGTTCGATGTCGAAATTGGGTTACCGTCGTCCTGCAAAAATAACCGAAGTTGCTGTCTAGCATGTTGCTCATTTGATACTTCATGCGGCAAAATAGATCACAAAGTTTATAAGTATATTCGTGTAAAAAAAATTGGGCCTCTGTCTTAGCTAACAAGGATGACACGATGGCGAACCCCAAATTTATTTACGCAGAATTTCTGTTATTCTGAATAAAATCTCCTTGGCTCTGATGTTTACAAACGACTTTTTTTTAATATAAATTTCATTTATTATCAAGTCGAATATATTTTGCGTTTCATAATGTTCTATTTCGTTTCGCTTTGTTGCGTTTTTCATCGTTGTATTTCGCTTAATTTCGTTTTAATATTGCGTTGCGTTTAGTATCGATTTCGTTTCTCACTGGTCCTTACGGTAACGGGTTTCTACCGTACTTAATTTGAAAAATCCTTTTGAATGCGTTCAAAATTACTTTCGGAAGACCTCGGATGTTTACCTATTTTCTAAGGAAATAATGGGCCACGTCGGATAAGCAGAAGAAATTCCAGTAAAATATGAATATACATTTAACAAATGGACCAAAATGAGGTCTAGTCCATCAACTGTTCATGACTGGATGCAAGCTATTCGTAGACCAACAGCGTATCGAGTTGGAAATGCAAAACTCCATATAAAATTACGCACAGTCGCATATTTCATGTTGTTTACTGTTGCTTGTCTTATCTTAATTTTGAACATTTTACCCCAAAATGATACTATAAGGGAAAAATGTGACTGCTCATCACCTTATGATGATACATATCCTCTTTCCAAACCATACCTAACAAACGATGGGTTGACGTATAAAATAGCAATGATTTCAGATTTGGATACGAATTCTAAAAGCCACAAGAAGGATAATACTTGGCTTAGTTATTTAAAGACCGGAAACTTGACATTATCAGATGATCATAGTAAAGTGACAATCAATTTAGACAGTGAACCAATCACTTTAACATCCAGCTTGTCACAGGGTGGTCGTGGAATGGAATTATCAGAGCTTGTTGTTTTTAATGGAAATTTATATTCATTTGACGACAGAACAGGAATAATTTATTTCATCAAGAATAAAGCTGTTTATCCATGGGTTTTATTGGTTGATGGAAATGGAACCAGTCACAAAGGTAATTTATAACTTAACCTCTACAAACCCTTTATCACCCAATATATATTTGTTTCGACCCAACGGTTAATCTCCATTGCATTTTTAAGAGAACAATTGATTACAATACTTGTCACAACAGCATTACTGATACTTGTCAGGAAAAAAGTCAATCGTTACACAATTTACTGTTTTTCATAATGTTCTAACCGCATCAGTGGTGAGTGGTGTAATAGTTAGCGTGCTCTCCTCAAGTGTGGTAGATCGTGGGTTCGAGCCCAGATCGGATCAAACCAAATGATGAAAAAATTGGTATTTGTTGCATGTATCATTAAGGAGAAAGAGCAAAGACTGGTTGACTTGGAATGAGGATAATGTGTCCTAGTGGGGCGACATGTCTATCTGTTTTATAATAATGCATTTCTTATGGACAGGGAACGTTCATTTCGTACTGGAAAATGGATCAAGGTAAATTATAATCTCTTAAATTATTTGAGGAGAAACAATTTGGTTGAATGAGCATATGTATCCATGGATCTTTTAACCAACACCACTTGATGATGTCACCTGCCTGTGATGCGTTTAGCCCTAGGCAGTAAAGAAATAGAACTAGAACTAGAATGTAAAGGTCGCCAGAACGTAACCCTTTTTTGGATGTTGTTAGAAGTTAGAAATAGAAATAGAAATAAGTTTATTAACCAAATCAGGGCCCCAGGAGGGCATATACAAATAACAATTATGATTGATACACAACAACAATACAAATAACAATTATGATTGATACACAACAACAATATATCAACCTAAATATTTGCGGTGAAATATCAATAACTGTGGTGCAGGCACACTCGGGCAGGAAAAGAGATATGTGCACATAAACGTACATACACTTACTCACATATATATGAGGGGGGGGGGGAAGTTAGTGTATCGCCAAAGAAAAAATATGAAAAAAATGAAAATGTAAATGTACAAGTTTTTATTTCATGGCATTTAATATTTTGAACCATCTATTTATATTATTTGATAAAGCATTATTTGACAAATAATGGCATGGCTTACCTCCCCTTATAAACATTAATTCATGACTTCATTTGTGTTCTGTAGAACAAAGAATCTACAAGGATGATACTGTCCATTACAAGAAATTCAAAGAGAGAAACACAGATTGTACAACAAAAGTAATGAAATGGAAAATATCTTGCAGAAAATTCAACGAACATTCCACAAACCTATTGGTGAGAGGCTGTCATGGTCATGATCGTATGGTAGTTGAATTTACAACTAACTGTGCAATCAGTGCCTATCATCACTAAGGTTGCAAGTTCAAGTACCGCTCATGGGGAGGTGTACTCGATACAACATTATGTGATAAAGTTTGTCAGTGACTTGTGACAGGTCAGTGGTTTTCTCCGGGTAATCTAATTTCCTCCACCAATGAAACTGACTGCCACGATATAGCAAAAATATTGTTGAAGGTGACGTTAAACACCATAACCCTAACCCCTTAGATACTTGTACTTTAACTTTCATTCAATGGGTTTACAGGATTCAAGTGTGAATGGGCAACAGTAAAACATGGAAGATTATATGTTGGTGGACTTGGTAAAGAATGGACATCATCAGAAGGCGAAGTCATCAATACTGATCCACAATGGGTGAAGTCTATTGGCTCCCGTGGAGAAGTAGAACATATTGACTGGAAACATGTCTACAACAAAATACGACAAATTTCGGGCTATTCCTTCCCAGGTAAAGCATGTAAAATTACCATGATAAGCCAATGTCAACAAGTACAGGTACATGTACTGCAAATGGTTAAACACCAGTCACTAAGTTTCCATTGTATACTATGTATTTTTTTACTGGGATAATGACATATGTAACTTAATTGTCAGTCATTGATGGCTTCAAAGTTTAAGATGACAGGTATGTGATTTATTACATATATGTAGTAGTTACATCTGATGTAAAAAGTTCAACATGTTTTGTGACCAGTTGTTACCTTTTGAATTAAATGCACTTATATGAAGGTCAATTTTTCTCCTTTCACAAACAAAAAACCCCAACAAAAACCTCAAAATCCACTGGCAATTGCAGAAACATTTCTAAATAAAGTCATCGCTTCATTTTTACAAAATAACAAATATATGCCTCAGAGAGTTATGTCCCCTCTATGCTATTACATTTTGTATACCGGTATACAATTTTTGTAAACTAGATGTACTACAATTACACATTCATGGATTTGATATGACTTCATTAAATCCTCCATGGAAATAATTTTGTTATAAAAATGAATTTGGATTAAATGTCAGAAGTATTCATATATTGACCATGTTGACTTGGGCATCATCGGTGGTGCAGTGGTAAGCATCTTGCCTCAGGTGTGGTAGATCTTAGGGTTGAGCCTTGGTCAGTTAAAACCAAAGTCTTTAAAATTGGTATTTGCTGCTTCTCGCTAAGTATGCAGCATTAAGGAGTAAACTGGTTTACTCTGAATCAAGATAATGTTTACAAATGGAGTTACATGTCTACATGTACCTTAGCTGACTGTTGTTCAAGTGAGTTAGCAGTATAAAAATCCAACTAAGCGTGTTGGTCTAATACAAATTTGACATCAACATCATCTCATCAAATGTACATTGTTCTTGCCATAATATAAGTGAAAAATTGCTTAATCAACGTTAAGTAACAATCACTCACCCACTCCATGTTGACATAAATACATATTTTTTTTACAGGTTACATTATTCATGAATCGGGGGTCTGGAGCGATGTTCATCAGAAATGGTTTTTTCTTCCTCGTCGAGCTAGTCAAGAATCTTATGAGGAAACAGCTGATGAAAGAAGAGCAACTAACATTTTAGTATCAGCTGATGAACACTTTACCAAAGTAGATTTCAAATATATAGGAAAGAAACAAATGACTAAAGGTTATTCATCGTTTAAGTTTATACCAGGAACAGAAGATAAAATTATTGTTGCCCTGAAATCTGAAGAAGTATCGGGTAAAGTGGCATCATATGTGACAGTGTTTACTCTTGATGGCAAGATTTTATTAAAAGATATTAAAATAGGCAATGTTAAATATGAAGGTATAGAATTTGTATAGCATAAGCTAATATTAGGTTTATTTTTTTCAAAATTGAGATTTTCTTATAAGGCCATGCCAGTACGAATGGTTAGCAAAAACAATCTCGAAAAGAGTTCTGACGAATTTGGAAATAGTGATCTTGTCGCTCATAAAAAAAACTTTTGATTCAACTTATTGAAGTTCTTTTACTAGTTTTCAAAATTAGCATTTAAAAAAAACTTTTGATTCAACTTATTGAAGTTCTTTTACTAGTTTTCAAAATTAGCATTTAAAAAAAACTTTTGATTCAACTTATTGAAGTTCTTTTACTAGTTTTCAAAATTAGCATTTAAAAAAAACTTTTGATTCAACTTATTGAAGTTCTTTTACTAGTTTTCAAAATTAGCATTTAAAAAAAACTTTTGATTCAACTTATTGAAGTTCTTTTACTAGTTTTCAAAATTAGCATTTAAAAAAAACTTTTGATTCAACTTATTGAAGTTCTTTTACTAGTTTTCAAAATTAGCATTTAAAAAAAACTTTTGATTCAACTTATTGAAGTTCTTTTACTAGTTTTCAAAATTAGCATTTAAAAAAAACTTTTGATTCAACTTATTGAAGTTCTTTTACTAGTTTTCAAAATTAGCATTTAAAAAAAACTTTTGATTCAACTTATTGAAGTTCTTTTACTAGTTTTCAAAATTAGCATTTAAAAAAAACTTTTGATTCAACTTATTGAAGTTCTTTTACTAGTTTTCAAAATTAGCATTTAAAAAAAACTTTTGATTCAACTTATTGAAGTTCTTTTACTAGTTTTCAAAATTAGCATTTAAAAAAAACTTTTGATTCAACTTATTGAAGTTCTTTTACTAGTTTTCAAAATTAGCATTTAAAAAAACTTTTGATTCAACTTATTGAAGTTCTTTTACTAGTTTTCAAAATTAGCATTTAAAAAAAACTTTTGATTCAACTTATTGAAGTTCTTTTACTAGTTTTCAAAATTAGCATTTAATTGTAGGACACTGAGAGACTATTGGATGGCTAACAAAATAATCGTGAACAGTTTTTGACAAATTTGGAAATGACCAACAACCTATAGTAAGATCTAGTTTTGCAGTTAAAGGTCATCATTATTATAATGTCCACTTCATATCGATTCACCATTTTCGGAAAATAATTTATTCTTATGTATCTGTACATCAAAATATCATTGGTTTAGAATAATGTAAATACAAAAATGTATAATTTAATGAAGCAAAAAAAATATTGGTACCCATTTTTATGACGACTTCACAATACAGTCAAACTACGACAAAAGAATTGGTAGCCATTCATTAATAAAATATTGAAACCGATTCATTAAGGACGACTTCACAATATGATAAAACTATGTCAGGTACATCAATAAATATTTGTACCCATTCTTTAATGATGACTTCGCAATGCGGTCATACAACAAAAATATTTGTACCCATTCATTAATGACGACTTCAAAATATGCTCGGACTTCAACCATGAAAAGTATTGGAACCCATTTATTAATGACAACTTAGTCGTCACTTCTATTAAGCATAAATTTATAAATCTTAAATTATATTTTCCATTGCAATGCACATTAAATATTGCTTCAACCTATGTTAAGTGATCACATATTTTGTGTGATTATGTTAGTCTGTACTGCATTTGTAACTTTATTTGTATTTTGTTTATAAGAAAAACATCCAGTTGGTTGAAAAAGAATGTCCGAAAAATCTGCAATATTTGATAAATGTTATTTTTGTAATCATAAAGTGATATAGTTCTGCGCATTTTTCAATTCCATCCCTAGATATTTTATCATTTACTATCAAGACATCAACAACGTACATTGTAGTCAGTGTAGTAATATATTTAAATATTACACTTTACGTTTTTATTTTCCCTATTTGTCTTTGTTAGCGCAGCTGGTCACTATTTTCGTATATGGACCGGTAGTATATGGACCGGCCAGGTACCTGCATTATTTTAGATAAAAAGTATAATATAGCACATAGTTCATGTCACTTCGGGTCATATGGCAGTATATGGACCGGTCCATATACTGCCATATGACCCTCAGTGCCATGAACTATTTGCTATTTGGAATTCTTTGGTGTATTTGTTTTTAATATTATCAACAATTTTGCAGTTTCTCATTAATACTTAAATATTATAGCATGACATTTGCGATATCGGCTCTGATATTATCAATATCGGACTGAGGGCTTTAGCTGTTATATTATTAACATATGTGATAAATTATATTATTAGTCCCAAATATTAACCTTGTGATAGTGTTTTTTTTTTTTTTGGTGAAATGTTTCATTTATTGCCCGTTTAGAAAAAAAAACTTTGGGTGTTTGTTGATGATGATGCCTCATGTTATTGATTATATTTTATTTCAAGAGAAATAAACCTTTCCTGTGTATCAGTTGGTGTTCCTCAAGGTAAATTTTTTTTTTCGAAGATGAACTCTCCCTTTGAATAAATACAATACATATTGTCCTTTTGTGGAGTTCATTCAATTAGAAGTTTAAATGTCTCAATGAGAAGTCAATCATTCATTGATTAATTTTGTTGTACCAAAATATAAACTCCTAACGGTGAAAATACATGTACCAATACTAAATAAGGACACATATTGTCGGGGCAGCACTTGATTATAATTATAAATTGATGTCGATTGAGCACTTCTAAAGAACAAAAACTTTCATTTTATGAGGTCAATATTTTGAATATTACTTAGTATACATGTAGGTATTGTATTTATTCGAAAAAAAATATTTACCTTGAGGAACACCAACTGATACACAGGAGAGGTTTTATTTCTCTTGCAATAAGAATGTTCTGTAGTTTTGATAACTGTTATGAATGCTTTTTACATTCAAGAATTTTTAGTTTAAATATTTCATCTGTACATCTTACTTTCATTTAATATGTTTAGAAATATTTACACAATATAGAATATACTATCATATTATTGGGGTTTATTAACGGTACTATGTTGAACCTATTTAAACAGAATCCAGGATAAAGTGACAATTAAATTTAGTCATAATGTCCCAAATACTGGCAAATGTATATATAAACCTGTCTGTTTTGGACAGAAAATTATGCCCCATAGATATTCAGTTTAGACAGGTGTCATTGAATAATTCATGTAACTTACGTAAAGTTTGTAATTACATTCAAATTTTTAAACATCTGTTCCCTTGAATTTCATAATTTTTATTATATATTAAATATTGACAAGTTACTCAAACATGTTCTTATTGATTTTTTTAATTGGTTATGAATTAATATTTATTATCACTTAAAGTGATTTGTAGTCAAGACATTGGTTTGCAAATAGAAAAAAAATGCATTTCTAGCCAAGACTAGTTTGTTGGATAGACACCATATACACATTCTCAGCATCAATTATGTTTTTTTTTACATGATATAGTATATGATGCAAACTCTGTTGCTTAGTATACATGTACCATGCATTTTCCTTTGTTTCTAAGCAGTATATAAGATATTTTCAATATAGCTCACAACTGTCTGTTCATTTAGTATTTATTGGTTAAATAGGTATGATGAAAGCAAATTCTGATAACTTTTTGTTTTTAAATCTGATTGAAACTCACATTTCATTACATGGCTTTATTGATCCCCTTGGCTTAGTGGTATTTAACTTTTATAGCATCTTAGCAGATGAGATTGTGACATTTTCCTTCCAAATTCTGTTGTCACAGGATAGATGGCAGACTATTGCACAAACTTTCGTACTATGGATGACACCATCTTATTCCGAGCCATAAATGGGACTATAGACAGCCAACTATTACAGGAAGACCTAACTGCACTGGAAAATTGGGAAAATAGATGGCAGATGAACTTCAACCCGAGCAAATGCAACGTCATTAGAGTAGCACCTAATAAGTCCAAGACCGTTATTCATACCAACTACCAGCTTCATGGCCACACACTGGAGATAGTTGACTCCAACAAATATCTAGGAGTCACCCTAACCAGCAACTTACCCTGAGACAAACATGTTGACAATGTAGCTGCCAAAGGAAATAGAACTCTTGGATTTATTAGAAGGAACTTGAAAGACTGCACGAGGACAGTCAAGCAGACAAGCTACACCACAATTGTGAGACCAACCATCGAATATGCAGCGACTGCATGGGATTCAATTAGCCAAAGTAAGATCAAGGCATTGGAGAACATCCAAAGAAGAGCCGCACGTTTTGTCACCAACAATTACACTGACCGAACACCTGGTTGTGTGATCAACATGATAACATCACTTGGTTGGCAAAGCTTAGAACAGAGAAGACAGAACAGTAGACTATGCATGCTATGCAAGATCCAGCACAACCTGATTGACATCAACAGGGATTTATATATTAGGCATAGCGACAGCAGGACAAGAGGCCAACATCGCCTTTTCCAAGAAAGAACCAACAACAAAACATACAGGAATTCCTTCTTCCAACGAACAGTCAGAGACTGGAACCTCCTACCAGCCAGCACAGTTGCTGCAGCTACCATCGAGGAGTTTAGTTGCTAGACATGGACCCCATGTATATAATTTTGATTGTAAAAATATGGAACGTTTTAGATGTAAATAGACTAGGGGACTACATCTGTGTGTGCCTGACACGTGTAGCATCAACAGAACTTGAAACAGTCGGCAACGACTCCTGTTCTATACTGGAAGAAGAAGAAGATGGCAAGAGGAGATTATGTTTCTGTCGTCAGGTGATTTGTAGGAATTATATAGGATTTGGTTTCAGGAAGTAACTAGTTGTACTTCATGGATCTAATTGATTATCTGCCATTTTGTTCCTGTTTAGGCTGGTTCCCTACTTGTGATACAAAGCTAGTAGTTACCAGTCTGTGCCATAAAAAATTTGACAAACTAACACGAAAGGCATTTTAGAAGATTTTTTTATCAGATTAAGCAATTTTATGCACTTTTCACTAGTCCGAACCAATTTGTACTAGACTGGGACTTGGGGCTAGTGGTTTTTTGGCACAGACTGAACTAGTTGTATATCTATAAACACAAGCATGGATCAATTTCATTTGAGTGTATACAGACACTTGCACACCACTCATTCTCTTGTGACACATTTTCTCCACAACTAGTGTAGTGTCTGTTACCAAATGGAAGAATCCCATTGATTTTGGATCCTTATCTAATTAATTATCTGCCCCTGTTTCTGAAATCGGCAGCACTTTCTGTTTTCAGATTTACAGTATTTTAAACAATTAGGTTGCAGGGTACATTTCTGTCATCAGGACTTACCGATAGGTTTATAAACTGTTTCATTCATTTGTATCAACCATTTTTAACATTTTTTGAGACATTATTTACATTATTTTATTTGGAACATTATATTTAAATGATTATGGAAGAATGTCAGTGTTGTTTTTCAGCATTGAAATTTATCCCACGATTATTATATCCTGATGTAATTATGCATACATGTAGTTATTTATATCTTCCCGGTATCTGTGTCATTTGGTATACATTGTAATACGTAAGATCTATATATGCATTACTGTACCCGGTATATGAATAAGTTGACGAAATGATCTTGTTATGTAAGTTTCAGTTGTATGAAGGCATAGATGTAGATTCCATTTGATCAGTTGAAAGTATGAAAGTGTATTGTACTTTGGTGAGTGAGTCTGAATCCTGCTCATAGCAAGGTGTACTCGATACAATATTATGTGATAAAGTTTGTCAGTGACTTATGACAGGTCTGTGGTTTTCTCCAAGTACTCCGGATTCCTCCACCAATAAAACTGACCGCCACAATATAACTGAAATATTGTTGAAAGTGGTGTTAAACACCATAACCCCCCTGTTCTGTAGAGAACGAACTTCATTATGGATTATTTTGTTAAAATTTCAGGATCTGTCAATTAGAACTTAATTCATTATGAAAAAAACCATATTTCGCATAGAAATCTATAGAATTTCAATTATCGTAGATGGGAAATGTGTTCGACTAGTTTTCACATGTTAATCAATATATGTTATAATCATATGCACAGAATTTGCAAGGAATATGTAAGATGTATGAGATTATGGGTCTGTGATATATATTTTAAATAAAAATATTGAAAAATATTTTTTAATATGTTTTTTTATTGAGAAATAAAGAGTCAAAGGAAAAACAACATATGTCCTAATTTCACACTCAATTGTTTCATATTAGGACATTTTATAATGAAAGCAGTTTTTTTCAAAAGCATTCCAATATGCCAAATTTCTAAACATAGAGGTGGCCATGCTCGTATGGTAGTTGGATTTACAACTACCTGTGCAATCAGTGCCCATCACCACTAAAGTTGTGAGTTCAAACCCTGTTCATGGCGAGATGTACTCGATACAACATTATGTGATAAAGTTTGTCAGTGACTTGCGATAAGTCAGTGGTTTTTTAGCTCACCTGACCCGAAGGGTCGTGAGCTATTGCCATCACTTGGCATCCGTCGTCGTCGTACGTCGTAAGCTTTTTAAAAAATCTTCTCCTCTGAAAGTACTAGACCAATGGAAACCAAACTTGGTCTGAATCATCACTAGGGTGTCTAGTTTCAAAATTGTGTCCGGTGATGCTGTGCACCAACCAACATTGCCGCTGTTACTAAAAATAGAACATATGGTAAAATTGCAGGTTTTGGGTAATAACTCAAAAACCGTTAATAATATCAAAAATCTGATATAGGGTAAAAATTATCAGCACAGCAAGATCTACCTTGCAATTTTGAACTAAATCTGATTACCCATCTTGAAAGTTGGAGTTATTGCCCTTTTTTCATCAATTTTTTTTTTTTTAATTTTAATATTTTTCGTCTTATATTTCAAAAACTATAAGAGATAAAGGTTAAGTTTAAATTGCAAAAATGTGCAGCATGTCAAGATCTACCCACCCTGCAATTTTAAAGTAAATCCCATTACCCATTTTGGAGTTATTTCCCTTTTTTCATCAAATTTTCAAAATTTTAATACTTTTCGTCCTTTATTTCAAAAACTATCAGAGACAGATGGTAAGTTGAAACGGCAAACACGTTCAGCATGTCAAGATCTACATACCCTGCAATTTTGAAGTAAATCTGATTACCCATCTTGGAGTTATTGCCCTTTTTTCATCAAATTTTCAATATTTTAATACGTCTTTATTTCAAAATCTATAAGAGATAGATGTTAAGTTTAAATTGCAAAAATGTGCACCATGTCGAGATCTACCTACCTTGCAATTTTTAAGTAATTCCCATTACCCATTTTGGAGTTATTGCCCTCTTTTCATCAAATTTTCTAAATTTTAATACTTTTCGTCCTTTATTTCAAAATCTATAAGAGATAGATGTTAAGTTTAAATTGCAAAAATGTTCAGCATGTCAAGATCTACAAACCGTGCAATTTTGAAGTAAATCTGATTACCCATCTTGGAGTTATTGCCCCTTTTTCATCAAATTTTTTAAAATTTTAATACTTTTATTCGTCTTATATTTCAAAAACTATAAGAGATAAAGGTTAAGTTTAATTGCAAAAATGTGCAGCATGTCAAGATCTACCCACCTTGCAATTTTGAAGTAAATCCCATTACCCATTTTGGAGTTATTGTCCTTTTTTCATCAAAATGTTCTAAATTTTAATACTTTCATCTTATATCTCAAAAACTATTAGAGATAGAGGGAAAGTTTAAACTGCAAAAATGTTCAGCATGTCAAGATCTACAAAAAAAAAATTCCACAGTTGAAAATGTGCGACAACTGTGTGAAGAGTTATTCCTCTTGAAATGCATTTTTTTGGTTACTCAAATAATCAAAGGGAAGCAACTCTATTACAAAATGTGAAGTAGCAAAAGCTAAATTTTGAGAATCATTGACATATATGTTTTTTTACAGCAATTTTGATAACTCACATTAAAGGGGGAACCCCTGCCCAAAATTTTTTGTAGAAGGGGTCTGCAATGACGAGGGCTACATTTGTAAAAAAAAATTACCGAAGTTGTCAAGTTTTATTGACTGATGTTGTTATTATACCCAGGTGAGCTATACAGGCTCCTGGGAGCCTCTAGTTCCGGTTTTCTCCACCAATAAAACTGGCCACCACGATATAACTGAAATATTGTTGGAAGTGGCGTTAAACACCAAAAGCCTACCTACCTAAGCATAAAGAAACAGTCCAATAGCCTACATCTTATAGCATGTTAGGTCACAATGTATGTTTACACAATTCACTGTGGTCACTTTGTATCATCATTACATGTTAAAGTCTTCTCTGAAACAACTGCATAGGTGATGTAATGGTTAGCATGCTCGCCTGCATGTGTGGTAGATCTTTGGGTTCATGCATTGGTAGATTAATACCACAAACTATAATATTGGTATTTGTTGCTTATCCACTAAGCACACACTGCATTAAGGAGTAAAGATCAAAGACTGGTTGGCTCGGAATCGGGATAATGTGTCCGAATGGAGTGACATATTTACATGCACTTGTTTCAGTGAGCTAGTTAGCACTATAAAAATCCAACTTGTCCTGATGGTCTAGTAATTTAACATGTAATTTGTTCCCATCATAATATAGCTGTAAAATTGCTCACTTGACATTAAACTCACTATTCTCTGAAACTACTGGGAAGAAACTTTTACAGTAATAATCCTTTGGTGAACCTCATCGAAATTTATTATTATGAAATTCAACATGGCAGTCAGATCCAATAGTTTTGCAATTTGATTTGCTGATCCTTGAAAGTTCTATAGTTTCAAAAATACACAATGGTTTCAAGTACTGCATACAAAGTCACTAAAGTAGTTATTAGTGCTAAACGATAGGTGTTGAACAAGTGAAGCGCATTGGTGGTGTAATGGTTAGCAATGCATCCATTGGAAGATCATGTCGTGCCATGACGCATTTTGGTATATTTTCCAATTCGGTCTTAAAATTTGTGTCTGTCCTTTCAAATGTAGACCGTAAATATTATCAATGTATACCAAAAAAGGGGTAGCCGTTCAGATTTCAATATGGAGATGTACTCTTGGTTCATACAAAGGAGAGGAGGCATGATCGCATCCCCTTTTTTTCTGTCAGAAAACAGTATTTCTTTACTTTGAAAACATTATTAGCCCTTCTTAACGCACCTCTCGATATTGAAATTGGGTTACATCGCCCTTAGCTGCAAAAATATCTTGCTGTCTTAACACGTTGCTCATTTGTTTTTTATGCTAAATAGACCACCAAATTTATAGGTATATTCGTGTAAAAAAATTGGCCATTGTCTTAGCTAGCAAGGATAGCACAATGGCAAAAACCTGAATTTATTTATCCAGAAATTCTGAATATAAAACCTCCTTGGCTCTAATGTTTACCAGCGACATTTTTTATATATTTGTTCATTTATTATCAAGTCGTCTATTTATGCTGTATTTCATTTTGCTTCGTTGCGTGACAAAATATTTATTGTATTTTTGCTCATGAATATTTATTCCTAAAAAAAAACCTGCCAGATCCCTCTCAGAATCAAATGGCCTTCCCCCAAGAGATACAAAGGCGGATCCAGAGGGGGACAAGCCCCCCTTTTTGTGATAGGTTATAGACTGGTAAAAATGTATTTTAACAGAATATTTCCAGTTTCGTCCTTGTCATTTTTCTTTTTACCATGTCTTGTAATTTTCGCTTTGAATTACGTCTCGGTATCTTTTGATATTTAAAAAAAAAATGGTTTCTGAAATAAAAAGGGCATGGAAACGTCTGGATCCACCTCTGAGATACATGTACATTGTCGTGGTCTGTCGTCAATTGTTGAATACGGTACGATCTCTGTTGTAGATTGTGTAAAATTTTCTGTTTTGGTGAATCAGTGTTGGGTCTTCATGTGGTTTAGGGGCTCTACATATCCTCAACAACAAAAAAACAAAGCCGGGCACTCGCCATATAATGTATCATTTTTTTTCGACGAGACTTGTTTTTTTTGTCTCACGATATTAATTTGGTACTTTAGGGGACTCACATTATTTTCTATAACAAATGTTGTCTTACGATATGAACCAGGTTTATATGGTAGTGGGTCCCTAAAGTACACCAAGGCATTATAGGAATCATTTACCTTAGGGGACTCGCATCATTTTCTATGGTTAATGTTGTTGTCTTATGATATGAATGGTGGATATAGGTATTGGGTCCCCTAAAGTACACCAAGACATTATAGGGATCATTTACTTTTGGGGACTTGCATTATTTTTTTATGGTTAATGGTAGTGGGTCCCCTAAAATCGTAGATATATATTATGAAAAGGGTTCAACTTTTATTGAATTTTGTTTCTCTCGGAAAGGTGTAAAATGACACTTTATGGGGCAAGCCCCTTAAAGTAAACTTTGTAAATTAGGACTAACGTAAATGAAGGCTGTAATGACTTGCGTGTCACAGACATGAATTCCACATCTCGCTGTTCTCCATGCAAGGTTACTGACAAGTCATAAGTAATACATTTGATGTAAAAATGCATTAAAGGGGAGGAAAATGTGAAGGCAATAGTTCATGTACAAACAACCAGAGTTACTAGTATTTATCATTCATATTTTTTTCTCTGTGCAATATTTTTTTGAGAGAAGCCTATTTATAAATTTCTTGGCCAATATTGTCTAAATGTAAGTAAACAGCTAGAGTACAAAAGTTTGGTATGTATTTTTTTTTAAATATTTTTTTATTTCAAATTAAATGCTTTTGTTTTTGTTTTTATAATTTATGTTTTTAATATATTTTTTTCTATGTTGAATTGATGCCTGTGATGTCACTTTGGTCACTTTCATCATCAGAATATCGAGAAGCTATGTTATCCTCGTAACAGACTGATAAGAACCGAATGACGTTACAGTCTTGGCCTACCAAGAGGAGATAACCATGTCAAACTTCGACAATAAATCATAAATTTACCTGTGTTTACAGATAAACGGTGACATACTTGGCATCGAAAATTTGTATCTTTATCGAGTAAACCAATAAAATCAAATACTCAAAACCTTTGCATTTCACCTTTAAGCATGCAGCATTAAGGAATTAAAACAAAGATTGGTTGGCTTGAAATCAGGATAATGTATCCTAAGGGTGTTGTTATAATACAAAGTGTACATCATCATCTCATCGAATGCAACTTGTTCTTCCAATGATATAGCTGAAAAATTGATAAAATGAGGTCACTATGACATTCACCTTAAATGTCAAGGTCAAATAAGTTATTTTGTCTTATTGGCCAGAGCCATATTTTGTGTGAAAATGCATTAGAACATTATATAAAAAATGGCTACCCCTCTGATCTGGCGTGATTTCAGAGGCAATAAGATAACAACATATTACTAAATTATCCCAGTCAAATGGGAGCCATCCCTCATACGAGGTCAATTTTTAATTGCAGAAGAGAGGGTTCTATATAACAAAATAAACAAAATATTAACATCGTTCATAAATTTATTCATACAATTTTCATAACTGTGAACTCTTCTGAATCAATGCTTGTGTAAACAAGAATATCATAAATAAATAGTAAACATTTCAAAAAATTTGTACAAGGTTTTCTAGCCTTGCCAATGTTTTAGTCTGATTTTTTCAACATCATAAAATCAGTACTACTCGTTCACAATATTTATATTATATATAAGAGCATACTTAATGATATACATTCAGCACACATTATGGTCATTATCCGCTGTGCTAATTCAACATTAATCAATCAATAATCATACTTAATAGAATCATTTTCATAAAGGAAGGCAAATAGCATTAGAGTCAAAACAAATAAGTTAGAAAATGTTGGTTCCTATTAATTTTTATACAATAAAAAACCACGTGTACACTAAAAATATAATCGTATGAACAAATGCTGTCTCACAATAAAATTCAATAATAATTTTACATTTCTCCATTTCATATCGATGCATAACATTACCAGTAGTTTAAGGAAGTGAATTAAACATAATTTACAAAGCATTTAAATATTGGACGATGTATACTAATGTCTGTATGAAATTCATCAGTCATTTTGTACGATTTGCAGAATTAAAGTCCCCCTCTGTATGTCTTCGGCTATATTTCTGAGGTTGCAGAACCTTTTTAAATTTTGTGTGGTAGCCGTTTGGGTTTCAGGAAACTTGTTGTGAAAGTTTGTTATTAATTCATGTTGTGGGCCAGAAGACAAATTTAGAGCCTCATTTTGAATTGAGCATCGCAGTCATATGTACACCATTTAAGCAACACTTACACTAAATAGTCAGATTCTTTATTTTAATAAAAATGCCCACGGTTGTTGACATAGAATATGTGTCTCCAAAAAAAAAATCCAATCTTTCTTACAATTAGTATAAAAATCTATCACTTTTCTCACAAGCAAAAACAGTGACCCTATTATTGCCACAGATAGGACAAGATCCCTTTGGAAGTTGGTCTTTATTTTTCATACAAGTACACTAGATTTCTTTTGATTGTATACAATAAACAGAGAGAAAAAATATTATGCAATTAACACAACACTACTATAGAGATTTTTAATTTTTTTTTGCAATTTTACTTGACAATGAAGAAAGGCAATATTGTGATTGGTCAAGTAAGCTATAATAGTCTGGTTTTATCAATGTATATATAATTCATGCTTTGTCTTTATTCAAGTAATATGTTCAATTTCAAATATTCCTTATAAATAAATTTTTACAACAAAATTTAATGATTCCTCGATTTTAATTACGATTATTTCAATTTGTCGTTGGCGACATCACAAAACCAAACTAGGTTATCAAGTATAACCAATGTTGCTCCAGGCGAATCAGCCAATCAGATTGCAGTATTCACATCAAATTAAATTATGAATGCTCTAAACATTTATAACTATTCAATATTAATGAAAAGATATGCTCAACATAATAAATATCTTCAAAATTATATGCAATATTAGTAAATTCCTATACAGCAGACGTGCAATTAACATAGAAATCACTGACACTGAACGTGGAATATGTGTTATACAGGAAAGGCCCAACTACCGCTAATTCAACATTTATGTATCCTTTAAAAAAAAGACTTGGAGGAAAAAATATCAATAAATGATTACACAAAGAATTACATCAAAATCTTATATTTTATGTGTACAAATACCATGTTTTATTAAAGCTTTATCAAAGCTGATTTGATTATATTTTCCCCATCAGCTAAATAAAATATGTGAATGTATAATGTATGCATATTGAAATTCTAAATATTTGTTTTTAAGTTAAATGAATTTGCACCACTGAAATAAGGGCTATTCCAATTAAATATACATGTACTTGGTTTTTAAAACACTTCTATGGATGTATCCTTCAAAAATTTATGCAAGTAAATATTCTATTCAACTTGGAGAAGTCACTGTCGAAATCCTCTCCCTACCTTTCTTCCATAAACAATGTGTAAATGGAATAGTTCTAACACCACAAGATTGTTGATGCAAAAATTGTGAACTTCTAACTATATTATACTTACATGTACAGCCAAAAACATTTTTCCTCAGACAAGGTATAAAGCAATGCATTTTCAACAAATAACTTAAGGACACAAGAAATTTTTACAAACATTGTACATCAACCAGGCAGTGATATTTATGTAAAAACACTTTTTTTTCACAGATTTCAAGTGATATTTAATACATGCAAGTTTTTTAAGCAAATTTCTCAACTATGTGAATTTTCTTGGAATAAATGACTGTTGCTGGTACAAACACATTGAAGACTGTCTTCATAGTTGTTTCTTAAGGGTCACCACCCTCTTTTAAAATGTAACTTCTCTTTTCATTTTCCATTTAAATCAATCCTGTATTGAGGAACCATCTGTTTGAGGGGGTTAGTGTTATGGTGATTAACACCACTTTCAACAATATTTCAGTTATATCATGGCAGTCAGTTTTAATGGTGGAGTCATCTGTTTGATAGACTACATTGTCCTTTCAGAAGGAGTGCTCTCTCAAGACAAGTCTTCACTGCATGTGTTTCAATTTTTTTTAAAACAGTTTCCAATCTGAACACTTTATTATCTAGATGGCCGTTATAAAAACTCCTAGGATTTCTCAATGAAATAAATCTGAAATTCCACATGTGAAATAAAGAGCTCACTGTCGTGACATTACGGTTCATATTTTTCAATATTATCACAATTGCAAAAACATTTGTGCATTGCAAATGACAATATAGTTCGTTTGTTTTTAACATTACAAAAAACAATGAAAAATTCAATATAATAAACAGTGTAAGTAATCCATAAATTCCATTATCTAAGTATTTCAAAAACACTATAAAACTCACTTGTGCTCTAAGCACATTTGTTATTAATTGCATTGTTCAGTTACTAGCAAATTTTTTTTTGACAATCAATTTCTGGATTAGCTATATATATATTATATATATATAAACGTCTGAAAAAGTAGCCAACATATGAACCTACGAGATGTCGGATCGGAAACAAGTGTTAACGATACTGTGCAAACAAACAAAAATGATAAATAAACGTCTAAAATGTTAGCACAACGATATCAAAAAAAGATGTTAAAATGTAACAAAAATAACTACAAGTCTACAAAAAGACTATAATTATAATTAAATAGACGGATATTTCGCTTGACCGACGAGCTTCATCAGCATATGTAATCAGATTTGAAAAATTGAAAAATTTGAAAAATTGTCTTATTGGAAGACTTTGGCAGATCTAAAATTTATATCATTGACCACAATCCAAGTTGGAAAGAAAATCAAAGACAGAAAAAAAGAGAGTTTTTGGATCTGCGAGTTACAAACATTACACCCGGAAGGCATAAACAAAAAGGCCTAAATCTTTTGTTTTTTAACTTTTTAACCAGTTCCTGGTCCTTAGCTAGTTTGTAAACTTCATCATTACATTTTCTCATTCTGTTCATATTGTTTATAAATTAGTGTGCAATATACTTGAAAAAAATAAAGTATAAAGTTCAAGATTATGATTTTTAGTAATTTACGTCACGATAACTGATGGTCACGCGACAAATTTTCAAATCAGATTACAGACACTGATGAAGCTTGTCGGTCAAGCGAAATATCCGTCGATTTAATTATAATTATAGTCTTTTTGTAGACTTATAGTTATTTTTGTCACATTTTAACATCTTTTTTTGATATCGTTGTGCTAACATTTTAAACGTTTATATATATATATAAAAATTTATTTATAAACAAAAATATCAGCAATTAACACAACATATTTAACCACAAAATCTCCATTGTATGACAGGAAGGAAAGATGTCTAAAAATTTTCTTGAAATAACGAAATTATTGAATTTGAACTTTGTCCTACAGTATCTATACAGGAGTTTATTTAAACATAAATATTGAGATTTATTATCTTGTTCAGAGTGTCCTTTAATACACAATCCTTGCATCCTTAATTTGTTTTTAAATCCTCCATATTTATGGAGAAATATCTTTGGATTTTATATTAGAAGATAATGAAAATTTGAGTGTTTCTGAAAATCATGATTCTATTGACTAGCTGGCCATTGTTTGACCCCAAGTAATTCATTATCAATATAGAATGTACTGCAAAATTCTACATGGAAAGCTGAACATAAAAATATTTAAAAAGTATGCTATTAAGTCTTACATAATTTCCTATTAGAAACTTTTTTTAGAGTACTTTCTAAGATTTCAAAAAGGAAATTTAAATTCTAAATTGACAAAACTATAACTCAATACTAATCATGGCGAGACTTACACATCTAGACAAAATCAAAAAACCATTACTATCATTCCTGAATCATTCATGCATGCATAAGAAATTATTGTCTCATCTTTTAATCACTACAAATCTATAAATAAAAATTAACATATTTGATTATCAATTAATTAGTCGTGTATGATCAAACACTGATACAAATCATCCGAAAACATTTAATTGAGGGTTAGGGCTATGATGTTTAACGCCACTTTAAAAAAAAATTCAGTTATATCGTGGTGATCAAATTTATTGGTGGACAAAAACAGAGTACCCGGACAAAACCACCAACCTGTCGCAAGTCACTGACAAACTTTATCACATAATGTTGTATCGAGTACACCTCGCCTGATAAACTTATTTTGCATATGTACTTTTTGTTTTGTCTGCGTACTGGTACCCTGTTTATACAAGGGTATAGAAAGATTGTAACTGCTTTAGATGCCTGGAGATCCCATTAATGTTACTTGGTCATTTGTTGGCAAGTGACTATCAATAATTCACATCATTTACTGTTACAACCATGATCTGCTTGGATCATATTTCGCTCCAAAAATAACCATCAAAACAAATATCTGGGAAATGAAATTAAGAAACCAGTATCTATAAACATGTGTTTAGTTTAAACATATTAAACATGTCAAGACTAAAAATATGTATTAAACACATGTTAAGTCTAAACATATGTATTAAACTCATGTCTAGCCTAAACATATTAGAGTAGTTTATCCACTCTTGTAGAACAGGAAAGCCAAATGAACAAATATAAATATCACTTCATAAAATCATAATAACAAAAATCAAAATAGAAACTTAATATACAGCACTTGAAATCATGTTTTGTACATTACAAAAAATAATAGCATTAATTACAATATCATAGAATGTTATTATTAACCACTGATTCTTCATGATCAGTACATTTCTTTCCAGAATAATATAACTGTAGAAAGAAAGTCAGATACACTCAAGACTCTCTCATCACCAGCATATAGGAAGTAACCGTCAGAAAAAACAACAACCAATTGTCACAAAACTAATTGAAAAGACAAATTGAGGTCAGCTCTATTAAGCAGTCACCTGTATTAAAAGGTCACATTTTTCTTGTCCAATCATTGACAATTTCATATGATTTGAACCTCTTTCAAGAGGTCACCTGTCTTAAAAGACCACTTTTTCTTTGTCCCAAAGGTGACCTCTTAATACAGGTGTGACTGTATATCAAATTTATTGATACCACAGTGAATGAAGTTTTATACATAGAAGTTGTGATCGTAGCTGTTGACAACTGTTCACGAGGGATATTTCCACCATTTAACAAATTCTCCAGTGAAATTGTTAAAGTATACACTAATTATGTGTGCTGTGTGGAACACTGCCCATTGCACCAATTCAAGAAGTCCCCAACTCCAATGCATTTGTAAAAGATTTATACATGTATATGCAAGTCTTGTAGGGTTTAGTAAAATGGCAACCTTAACAGTCCTCGAAATGAAAATTATATAGGTCAAAATAAAAACAGGAAATTATTTACTGGTCCAAAGAAAGTTTTGCTGGTCTTGTGCCCGAGGATCAGTGCTCATTGTGAGAACTGTCTTAACTAATAATGGATCGTCTTCATTGATGGATAAAAAAATAAATCATATAGCTTTTGACAATCATATTTGAGCTGAGGAGGGTTTTACATATTATCTTTCTAATTCTTTCTGGTGTTCGTTAATCATACTTTTAATTGAGGAAGATATCAGGAAAATAAAATGTTTCACACATACGAACCTAAAAATTATTACATTAATGTCCCTTAATGTTGCATCATCTAAATAGTATGCTTGATGGTCATACTATAAAGAGGTTGGACTTACTTTTAAGAGCAGATTTGGGTTATGAGTTAGAGTTATGGTGTTTTACGCCACTTTCAACAATATTTCAGTAGCAGATTTGACAAGTTTTTTTTTTTCTAAGGGAATGCTAGAACAGAAATAGGAAAATCAGCTGACATCCCAAGGTTTGATTTATTTCCTTTACCTACTTATATGCAAGTTTTGTGAAAGAGTTAAAATGTTTGGAAGCTAAAGCTTTTTCTTGCAAGGAAATTTTTCAAAAAGTGAAAATATTGATTTTCTATTTCTAAAAAATTTACAAATGTTCTATGTAGAAACTTCAATTTATTTCAGTATGATATTAACCAATCTTCTAGTTTGGTTTGGTTTATGGTGTTTAACGTCACTTTCAACAATATTTCAGTTATATCGTGGTCATCCGTTTTATTGGTGGAAGAAACAGGAGTATCCAGAGAAAACCACAGACCTGCCACAAATCACTGACAAACTTTATCCCATAACGTTGTATGGAGTACACCTTGCCTTAGCTGGGAACGAACTCACAATGTTAGTGGCGATTGGCACTGATTGTATAGGTAGTTGTAAATCCAACTACCATACTATCACGACCACGACTGCCCCACCAATCTTCTATGTACAAACTTCAATTTATTTCAGTATGATATTAACCAATCTTCTATGTAGCTACTTCAATTTATATCAGTATGATATTTTTATAATGTAATGTTGGTAGAAAATGTGAGCCACAAGCAACATAGTATAATGACCAAGTCCTGTCGTCTGCTACCACAATCAGATATGTGTTCATTGCGGGATCATTGCATACTAACAGGTGGTGTGTGTGTGTAATTTATTCTGGTTTATATTTAATCTAGAACTTTCAGCACCTTTCCAATTCCAATTGTTTTACCTGAAAATGAAAACAGTACATTTTTAAGCTGATGTATGTTTATATACAATATCAGATTATATTGTGGCAACTAAATTTTAGGAGCGAGTGATTGTTGTTTAATGCCAACTCTGCAATTTTTCAGCTATATAATGGCGATCTAAATTTTTTAATATTTTTATTTGATATTAATGTTGAAACAGCTAATAATCGATGACAAGATTTATAATCGAGTATCGCTGATGTTACTGAACAATAAGCATATTATCACGTGCTTTCCATCATGAAATTTGATATAAATATATTCAATATTGTATTCCAAACTTGTTGACTGCATACTTTCTTAAGATCGTTTAGCAAAATGTTTGTTTTAAGAAAGCTAGGGCGACATGCGGTAGCAGGAAAAGAAACATTATAATAACTTAAGATTTTAGGAAGTCTCACGTTTTCCCTTATTTAGCCGTTCAAATTTTCCACTCACTTTGTCTTTCAGTCCTTTGAGAGATATGCAAAGTCACCCTGTCTTTAATACCAAGTGTACCTTTGAGAGATATGCAAAGTCACCCTGTCTTACCAAGTGTGGGTTTTTTTTATCTACAGATACATGTCACGTATTTTGAAACCAAATAATGAATATTTTTACCCAAGAATTCAAAAAGTTGCTAAAAATATATTATACATGTTAACAGATTACTAGCATCCTGAGAGAACTTATTTAGTCTTTGTTGACAAATGATTATACTTTTCCCCTTGCCATGCTAAGATTTATAAAGTGATTTGACTTTATTATCCAAATTTCAATAAATAATTCTTTTTTCTAATTTATTCCACTTATAATTTATTATGATTTTAAACAGATTGCCCATCACTATCTGATATACACATTTAACCAAGTTTTCTAGTACACAATGAGATCAGTGACCTAGAGGTTGAAGCATAACTTGTACCTCATAAATAAATAGGGGGGGTTAGGGTTATGATGTTTAATGCCACTTTCAACAATATTTCAGTTATATCGTTACACCTGCCGCAAGTCACTGACAAACTTTATCACATAAAGTTGTAGAGTACTCCTCACAATACATGGGATTCGAACTCACAACTTTATTGGTGATAGGCACTGATTGTACAGATAGTTGTAAATCAAACTACCATTCGATCACGACCATGACGGCCCCCAAAATGAATGCGAGACACCCCCCCCCCCCCCCTCATACCAACTTCTGACTAATTAACATTATAAATGTGCTTCGATTCTCACACATGTGGGGTCTTCACCTGTAACACGTGGTTGAGTATGGGTGATTCCTTCTCTATCACATGTCAGACAATTTTATTTGAAAACATTTGAATATATATGAAAATGATTTGAATTCAGAAAGGCAAAAGATGGAAAAAAGGGCTCCATGTCTAGACAACAGATATTTACCTTCATCTCGTAAGGTAAACCGTCCCATTTGTGGGAAATCTTTAAAAGATTCTAGGCAGATTAATCCTCCGTTCACTTCCATTCGTGCAATAGCAATCTGATCTTGCCGAACAAATCTAGGTTTAATTTGAGTTTTTTCTCCAGTTTTTTTGTCAATTATACACAATAATCCCTTGATCGTAATTTCTTCTGCACATGCATGTAAATGTAATACTGCACTGTATCCTGCACATATGATTGACTTGTGTTCTATAATCACAATCTGAAATAATATGTTAATACATTTAAACATTACAGAATAGATGTTATTATACAAATTCTATATGATTCTAAAAATTATGGTAGGTTTGGTTGGTCTATGGTGCTTCACACCACTATCAACAATATTTCAGTTAGGTCAGTTTTATTGGTGGAGGAAACAGGAGTACCCGGAGAAAACCACCGACCTGTCGCAAGTTACTGACAAACATATCACATATGTTGTAACGAGAACACCTCCGCATGAACAGGGTTTGAATTCACAACGTTAGTGGTGATAGGCACTGACTGCATATGTAGTTGTAAATCCAACTACCATACGATCAAGACCAAATATATTTATCAGTAAATTACAAATGTTTCCCTTTGATCTCACTTAGGGATATTATCAGTATCAATGGAGGGACTGCAATACTGAAAATAATCGGTCAGTGTGACATCAAACATATTACAAGGTCACCGATAAAAACAATAACGTCAGTTTCGAAGGTCTCAACATACAATATCACAAGTTTCATAGCTCATCCTATTAGACTCTCTGCGATACCTTCATAACTAGAGTTATCCTATATTTATTTTTTTTGTACTAGGTTTTGGTGGAAACAACCATTGTATATGGTTTTGATTTTTATCAGGAGAAAAAATAATTATACAATTAATGACTTTTGCTGAACTTGATACAAGGATTTATAAACCTAAAAAAACCTGATATTCATAGAGAGACAGTCCATGTAAATATCGTGTTTCTTGAGATCATAAAACTAGCTTCACACAGCCACCTTTTTCTATATTAAAATGCCTGTACCAAGCCAGGAAAGTGAGTGGTCATGTATAAAAACCATTTGTGTGTTAGGGGCATCGACTTCGCCTGTTTCAACGACGCTTTGATTAGAATTCGAACTGTTCCGACAGTGTGGTATTTTTTGGTCTCTAATTTTATTATGTCTAGCGAAATCAAGTCATTGCTTTATTATATGTTTCCACGAAAATGTTTTGCTTGCTTAAAAAACCGAAGAAAACAAAAGAAAATCAGACTCTTCAGTCATTTATTCTTTGAAAAGATTTTGACATGTGTTATAATCTTATCACCTCACGGTCACCTATACAGATTTAGACTCTATATTAACCTCTCACAGGGCATGTAAACTTTTGTTCTGTGATAATAGATATTACATAAAGAAATTGCTAGATTAAAATAAAACCACCCGTCACATACAGTCAAACGACGGGTGCCACTAGTGGAGCAGGAACTGCTTACCCTTCCGGAGCACCTGAGTTCACCCCCAGTTTTTAGTGAGGTTCAGGTTACTCGATCTTTAATTTTATGTGCATGTTTTGTAGATTGTTATTTGTCCTTTTGTCCTTTTTCTTTTGGCTATTGTGTTTTCTGTCCTTCTTAGGTTTACGGATTCTGATTACCCCTTTGGTATCTTCAACCTCTTCTTAGAAACCCCCTCTGTATAACAACTTCCTTCATTATCTGACCTTATTTATTCCTCCTCAGCATTTTTCCAGTGCACTTGACCATTATATAATGACTCCCTGTCTTCTTCTTTTTTTATACCTCTGAACAATTATAATAAGACAGAAAGGAAGGCTACCCAACACATTTACAGTATACAAACTAACCTGAGCATCAAATTGTTTTCCTGTATGACATAGATTTTCATTTGAACACAACACAAAACCACCTGATACATCCTGCAACAAAAGTGGAATTAATTTAAAAATCTACGATCAAAAAGATATTTATATTAAAAAAATATATGAAACATATAGTACTATAAGGTCATTAATTGTTCCTTTTTAACTAGGGGTTTTGTTTTCAGTTTCTCGAATCTAAAATATTTTTGTTTTTTTCTATATCCAACCCTTTTAATTGTATTTCCTGTTTTGAAAAAGCAAATAAACAATAAACAAATCTAAACCCAGTGATAAATAAGCTTACCTCAAATAACCATTATATTGATTCAAATTATGTATTCATGTATGTATTTTGAGGAAAACCAATCGCAGCCATTGGTTGTCGGCAATCCTCGTTAAATAAATAAAGAATTAAATTAACTTTTGGAGTGAACATATTTACCTTCTTGTTCATTTAACGATCT
The DNA here is from genome assembly GCA_963383655.1 of Bathymodiolus septemdierum. NCBI lineage: Eukaryota > Metazoa > Mollusca > Bivalvia > Mytilida > Modiolidae > Bathymodiolus > Bathymodiolus septemdierum. The sequence continues at coordinate 7,352,618 of OY726522.1, read as the reverse complement.
TCCAACATCTAATGAAAATCACATATGGTATAGTCAAATCTCATTATCTTGAAGTTCATGATCGCTTAGAATTTTTCTTTGAGTTATTCGAAATTCCACTAAAGGGTAGCAATAGATTTAGTAAGATAGGGTATGGGGTTATGGTGTTTAACACCACTTTCAACAATGCTTCAGTTATATCATGGCGGTCAGGTTTATTGGTTGAGGAAACCGGATTACTCGGGGAAAACCAACGACCTGTCGCAAGTCACTGACAAATGTTATCACATAATGTTGTATCGAGTACACCTTGCCGGAGCAGGATTTGAACTAACAATGTTGGTGGTGATAGGCACTGATGGCATAGGTAGTTGTAAATCCAATTACCAAATTATCATGACAACCCCAAGTAAGAAAGGTAACTTTGTCAAATAAGTAAATGAAATTCATATTTTTTTATTTACATTTTCTGTATGGATTTGTTACAAATCTTCACTATCCATATAACTGTATATTAAGTGCCTTTCATCACCTTTAATTAAACAGTCTCTACATTAAATACAACACTAATTTTTACACACCTCTTCCTCCACTCCAGATACTTTTATTTTGAGATTTTCCCCAGGGTTTGCCGTCTCAATTTCAATCTCATCTGACCACATCTGCATTACTTTAACAATTTGCTATAAAGAAAACACAATGACAACAGAATAAAATATAGAGATCTTATATAATGCTTACTTTAGCTAAAGAAAAGTAATTACAGGATATAAACCTTTAGAATAAGTGTACATGTATGTTAGAGGGTTTGAGCTATGGTGCTTAATGCCACTTTCAACAATATTTCAGTCTTATCGTGGCTGTCAGTTTTATTGGTGGAGGAGACCAGAGTGCCTGTAGAAAACCACAGACTGACAAACATTTATCACATAATGTTGTACTGTGTACACCTCGCCATGAGGATTTGAACTCGCAACATTAGCGATAAAAGGTACTGATTGCATAAGTAGTTGTAAATCCGACTACTATACCATCACAACCATGACGGCCCCTCTACACATGTTATACTACTGCAAACTTATTAATATGAAATACTTTTTTTTTTAATTTGATGACCGATGCAAGATAAAATTGCACTATTCTGTACTGTTTTATATTTTGGATGAGTATGGATATAAAAATGTTGGTGTACAACTGTGAATATTATAGAAAATTGTATTTTATATCTGTGGGTGAAATCACTATCCACATTTCATTATAAAAAAAAAACTGACTATAGATAGATGCTACTCTATATCCATCAGACTCGGTTCAAAGTTCATAATTAAAGACTTCACAGTATCTAAGAGATGAATAGCAAATCAATCTTAAACAAAATTGTTTTATCAGAGTTTAAGATGAATTTTCTTTCATATTTAGTGAGTGATTGTTACCCAACACCATTTCAGCAATTTCAGCTATATCATGGGGAGAACAAGTTAATTTTCAATGAGGCTCTGTACTAGACCAACATGCTTAGCTCTCTGAAACAACAGTCACCGGATAGACATGTCGCCCCTGGCATAAATATTACATATCTCACCTTATTAGGCATCAGTGTGTATGTTTGGTTCTTATTAATAATTCCTGTTTCTAATTTCCCTAGTAATATGGTTCCCATGTCCTAAAATAATATACAAAATTATAATTGCGATATTTCATTGTCCCACAAAATTTGAGACACTACCTAAAGGTATATTATTCTTATTTAAAAAAAAATAAATATAATAAGGCCAATACAGGATTACTCAGCCAATATATATATTTTTTTCATATTGGCCGAGTTCCAATCAGGTCAATGCAGGGTTCCAGTATGTCTTTATATTTTAGGTGATATGTTACGACAAAGACTGAGCTGTTGTCTGCTCAACTGGCACTGCCGTTTACATTAAAAAAAATCATAAATGTGATATTCGCAACAGATGATGGGTGTGCTTGCACATTTTAAGAAACAAATACTTCCTAAAAACATTCCAAGATAGGAGTTAATTACTAAAGATATAATTGTTTGACGATTCTGTAAGCACCTTATTTTTGGTCCTCTTGTCAGCTGTATTAAGTCTGCTGAAGTAAAGACTTTTTACGCTTTAATGTGCGGTATTAATACAGCTGACAAGGCTAATACAGAAATCATTACGTAATAATATCCTAGTATTCATCAGAACAAGATTATAGTGTGGGAAACCAAAATGGCGAGTGGACTGAAACAAAAACTCGTCAAAATGAAATAGAGCTCATCATGTTTGGCGAGTGACATTTTTTTTAAACTCGCCAACAAATACCAAATAAACAATACAGTAATGTTCAACAATTTATTTTGCAGATTTTGACAAGTCATTAACTTGGTCAAGAAGGATCAACACTCGCTTAAGAGCTGCGTTGATATCTTCTTTCTCAATTTCACTGTCTTCGTCTTCATCGACTGAAGTAAAGACTTTTTACGCTTTAATGTGCGGTATAAAACATGCATGTCAAACCCGGTTCTGACACATATTTAACTTATTGTTTTCGCATAGTTTTTCGCTACGAATTCGTTTGAAATATTTTAAAACCAAATTATTTTATTTGCATTAATTTTAAGTCTATTTGCAATGAAACAATATTTCATTTAATCGTGAAATCGACTTGGCAAAATTATGCGGAGTCGGAATTGTATAGTTAATTTTTCTGTTGACAGAAATGAAGAAATGAAGTGTCATGGCAGAATGTTTTCTTATCGAGTACAATGATTAATAAAATGTTGGATAAATGACATGGTTAACAGAAAATTTAACTGTTTGGGAGCTATGATATTTTGAAGCTGTAAACCTGTTATTGTGGCGAGCGTTTTCAAGTTCCTACTCGCCTTACAACTGTTACTCACCAGACCGGCGAATATAAATTGGATCTTACTCGCCTGTCGAAATTTCCACTCGCATTTGGCGAGCGGCCGTTTCCCACACTGAGATTACAATCAATATATCATGTATGTTAAAAGGTGGCACTGAGATTGACCAATTGGGCCTAACTTTAGATTTAAAAGATGGAACTGGGATTGGCCAATTGGGCCCAAGTTTAGATTTAAAAGGTGGAACTGGGACTGGGCTATTGGGTCCAAGTTTAGATTTAAAATGTGGCACTGGGATTGACCAATTGGGCCCAAGTTTAGATTTAAAAGGTGGAACTGGGATTGGTCAATTGGGCTCAAGTTTAGATTTAAAAGGTGGAACTGGGATTTTCTAATTGGGCCTAAGTTTAGATTTAAAAGGTGGAACTGGGATTGGCAAATTGGGCCCAAGTTTAGATTTAAAAGGTGGCACTGGGATTGACTAATTTGGCCTAAGCTTAGATTTAAAAGGTGGCACTAGGATTGGCCAATTGGGCCCAAGTTTAGATTAAAAGGTGGCACTGGGATTGGCCAATTGAGCACAAGTTTAGATTTAAAAGGTGGAACTGGGATTGGCCAATTGGGCCTAAGTTTAGATTTAAAAGGTGGAACTGGGATTGGCCAATTGGGCCCAAGCTTAGATTCAAAAGGTGGCACTGGGATTGACCAATTGGGCCTAAGCTTAGATTTAAAAGGTGGAACTGGGATTGGCCAATTGGGCCTAAGTTTAGATTTAAAAGGTGGAACTGGGATTGGCCAATTGGGCCCAAGTTTAACTTTTTTTAAAAGGTGGCACTGGGATTGGCCAATTGGGTCTAAGTTTAGATTTAAAAGGTGGAACTGGGATTGGCAAATTGGGCCTAAGCTTAGATTTAAAAGGTGGAACTGGGATTGGCCAATTGGGCCCAAGTTTAGATTTAAAAGGTGGCACTGGGATTGACCAATTGGGCCCAAGATTAGATTTAAAAGGTGGCATTGGGATTGGCCAATTGAGTCTAAGCTTAGATTTAAAAGGTGGCACTGGGATTGGCCAATTGGACTCAAGTTTAGATTTAAAAGGTGGCATTGGGATTGACCAATTGGACCCAAGCTTAGATTTAAAAGGTGGAACTGGGATTGGCCATTTGGACCTAGGTTTAGATTTAAAAGGTGGTACTGGGATTGGCAAAATTGGGCCTAAGCTTAGATTGCCACCGCAAAAAAAAAGAGTATAAAAAAATGGATAAGGTCAGTAACACTTACTTTATATCTATCTACAATGGGCATTCTTACTGGTTTGTCTGCATCTTGACTGGAATTTGCTAGATTTAAATGGTCTAAATATTCTATTAATGCTGGACCCCTGAAACAATCAAGATTAGGATTATGAGAGCTTATAACCACATAATACATAATAGAAAAAAACATGTACATCTTCAATAAAGACATTTGAAAAGTTGTTTATGAGTACATCTGGTGATGGGTGGTAGTTCATGTTAGGTTTGCAAGAAGTCATTTATGGATTTATAACCAATAGCATGGTTACAGAGTTTTGTAGTTTATTATCATAAAAATGTGCTATCCCCATAACCTTGATGAGTCTGTGCTGAGTTTTAAGCTTTGAAAAGGATAATTTACTATCTCTTGAAACAAACATTTACAGGACAAACATTCTAAATACAAAACAGATTTGGACAAACTCATACTAAAAGTTTCATGACTGAAGGGCTAGGATAAAAATAAAAGTTTTGCTGTTTAATTCTGCAAAACAGTCCCATCAACTTTGACCTCAAGACATACCTGTACCATGGACACACACTTTCATCTGGTATATCTCTGAGGAATGCCCCTGTCATACCAGACACTGGCATAAAATATATATCAGTTTTAGGGTTAAATCCAACCTTACGTAAATAAGGTATTAATTTCTCTTTACATTCATTGTATCTGGAATAAAAAAATATTTAAACAATTACATACACTTTGATAAAGTTAAGTGCCACCAGATTTAATATCTTTCTTTACATATGTCAGCTTTACAAAATATCTATACACACAATTCAAATAAATGTAAAACAGGCCATTAGTCAATTAAATTATGTGCATGTACTTCAAACAAGTTTACAACTGGTATTAAACACATTTCTTTAAAGTGTGTTTGCTAGTTTTATGTTGTTTTTTTTCTTGCTTAGGTAAGGCAAGCCAAACATTGACTGTAGCAGAAAGATGGCAACTATTAGCATATCATAGGGAGATATTAATAACAGAAGGGTACCAGGACAAATCAGCTTGCCTTTGTGAAGAACTGGTTTTGGTGGTCACTCAATATACAGTACTTGTGGGTCAGACGACCAATAAAATAGCTGCACCCATCATTATGTCTTAATGAAATAGTTTCTATTTTAAATTCAACAAATTTTGGAAGACATTTTCTTTTATCCTATTTATTTTTATGTTTTCTGCTATCCCTGATTAATGCAGCTTTTTGTAAACTATATGTACCTTTCTTCTGCCCATTGCACTGTTGGGTCGTCCATTTTATTTATTACTTACCTTTCTTCTGCCCATTGTACTGTTGGGTCGTCCATTTTATTTATTACGTACCTTTCTTCTGCCCATTGTACTGTTGGGTCATCCATTTTATTTATTACGTACCTTTCTTCTGCCCATTGTACTGTTGGGTCGTCCATTTTCTTTATTACGTACCTTTCTTCTGTCCATTGCACTGTTGGGTCAACCATTTTATTTATTACGTACCTTTCTCCTGCCCATTGTCCTATTGGGTCGTCCATTATATTCATTACGTACCTTTCTTCTGCCCATTGTACTGTTGGGTCGTCCATTTTATTTATTACGTATCTTTCTTCTGCCCATTGTACTGTTGGGTCATCCATTTTATTTATTACGTACCTTTCTTCTGCCCATTGTACTGTTGGGTCATCCATTATATTCATTACGTACCTTTCTTCTGCCCATTGTACTGTTGGGTCGTCCATTTTATTCATTACGTACCTTTCTTCTGCCCATTGTACTGTTGGGTCGTCCATTTTATTCATTATGTACCTTTCTTCTGCCCATTGTACTGTTGGGTCATCCATTTTATTTATTACGTACCTTTCTTCTGCCCATAGTACTGTTGGGTCGTCCATTTTATTTATTACAACTATCAAATGTTTGACACCAGCAGTTTTCACCAACATGGCATGTTCTCTCGTCTGACCTCCTTTTTCAAATCCCGTCTCAAATTCCCCTCTTCTTGCTGATATAACCTACAATATGAATGCATGACAATATTTAACTTAAGAGTAGGATGAAACTTTCTTTGTGAGACCACTTTATTAAGGTACAGTCAAACCTGTCGTAACGGTCACCTTTGTATAATGGTCACCTGCTCATAACGGTCACTTTCGTGCTCTCCCTGTGCATTTTACTATATATTTTAATTCGATATAGCGGTCACCTGTTCAATGTGGTCAGCGGTCACCATTTATTAGTAATTTCCAGTGTAAAACCTTTGTATAACGGCAAGTTCATTTTTAAAATAATACCGGAAGTGATTTCGAAAGTTCGGTATTTTTCTCAAATGTACAAAAAATCCCGAGGTGTTACAAAATATATTGCTTAATTTAATTAACTAAATAAACAAACACTATTAAATTTTGTGAGTAATAAATTACATAAAGGAAAGTTTATACCCGGGGGTTATTGGAGATATTTATCCATTACGAGTAGAAATTCACTCACCAAAAATATTTTGTATCTAGTGCATCAGGTCAAAATCATCAACATCCGTAAATAGGAAAGCTTTGAAATTAGACGACAAAGTGAAAGTTATCTGTATGAGTACATTGGGCTTTAATACAACGGGTTATAAATCGTTGTGATCGATGGTGGGAAAAGTTGTTGAGCTGTGGGCGAGGAGAAGGGTGTTGGTCGTACCCAGATAATGAACATTCTTTAAAGAAAACCTGAGATTCAATCGACGATTTTGAAAACAATGTTTCCATTTCAACATCATGTTACTGGAAATTGTACTTTTGTTTATTAAATATCTTTCTTTATTTATTTGTATGTTTAATTCAAATCATATCAGATTGAGATAAACATAAGATGTGATTAAAAATGTTTATTTACAACTAATGCAGAATATTTCGTCAAATAATCAAACCCCTTCATATAAAGGTCACCTGCCTATAGTGGTCATTTTGTCAAACTCCCCCAGGTGACCACTATAGACAGGTTTAACTGTAGTTATGAATAAAAAAAACCCAGAACAAATCAGTTCAGACAGCTTTTTAACTATTTACTAAATTTGGGCAGGGTAACTTCAGAATGTGATGAATCTGAAGAGGCTTGTGAATATGGAAATTGAATCTGAATAAAATAAAAAAAATTAAACAACTGATTTATTTCAACAACAAAAAAACAAGTGCTGTATGGACAAAATGTCCGTCGTTACTAAAAAGTCAAATGTACTTCTTGAGGAACTTGATTAGATGTCTTCTTCAGAGTTTATATCAGACTGACTAAAACTTGAATTGATGGGTGTTTTCAACATTGATCGGACTCCCACTGCAAGACCAAAAGCCATTCTTTTCAAGGAGTGAGCCATCTTTTTCAAACCAGAAAGTAGGCCTCAGGAAACACCCAGAATGCAGGATTTTGCACTATTTACCCCAGAGCTTCTGCGACCCTTTTCAGCAACCTGATGTAAATTCGGACGACCTGATTTTTTCCCCTACTTGCCCTTGTGACAACCTCCCTTATTACTTAGTTTCTAACACTGTGCTCCTATGTAAAACTTCTTGGATTTCTAATTAATACAAAAATCATACATTTCGCAAATTGAATCAAAGGAAAATTACAGCCAAGTTTGCTTTCAAATGATTCCGTTGTTTCTTCAAAAAAATTATTTATTTGTTTACCAATATATACTTACCAATACTGCTAAATCAGCTTGAGAAGCACCCCCAATCATATTAGGTACAAAACATTTGTGTCCTGGTGCATCTAGTATAGTAAAATGTTTCTTTTCAGTCTCAAAGTAAGCTCTGCCAACTTCTACTGTTTTACCTTTCTCTCTTTCTTCTAAGTTTGTATCTAAAGCCCATGACAAATACCTGTAAGGAAAGTACTTTTAAAAACTGATACACACCATTTTCTATTTATATCAATGACTTCAAATAAAGTTTATAAAAATATGACGTTATACAGTTGATTCTCGTTATCTCGAATTCGATGGGACCATGGAAAAAATTTGAGTCAATCGTAGTTCAACTCAGGAAGTGTAGTTTGTTCAACGATGAAAGGGAGACAACTTGAGCGAAATTTTGAAGAGCTAAAACCAGCATCGCATGTTCCTATTCTCGGAACGATTTTAATCATATTCAATGTTTTTGTTGCTGTTTTTTTTCTCTCTGTCAAATTCTTTGAATCTTGTGGAACGACTGATAACTTCTAGATATCTTTTTTTGTGTGTATGAATATGTTTATCTGTTTTGTTTATGTTTTTCAGCTGTTGCATTGTCATTAAACTTCACCCATCATGACGTATTTTTCTTTGTGCAATACTGTTTATTTACAATAAATTGTGTGTTTTTATTATTCAATAGTGTAGAAGAAAACTTCTTCTTTAATCAAAATTAATTTCCGACAAATAATTCAATAGATAAAACGCTTCCTTTGTGTACTTTTCATAATCATTGATGTATGCCGACCCACGTGCACTTATTATGAATCGATAATTTTTGATTGTACACATCTAACCTGTGTCATAATACCAAGCCAATTCAAATATTATCACAAATTAATTTGACAAATTATGAAATAAACTAAGGTCAAAATGTCAAAGTCAATGACCGGATGTTTCACCTGTGATCCGATTTTATTCCCAAGGTAATACACATGTTTTGACAGGTAAATTCGACTTAACGAATGTAAATAATATGGCTTTCTACATCTCAGGACCAAAACTTTTATTCGAGACAACCAAAATTTCGACTCAACAGGAGTCAAATTATATATATTTAACGGGACTTCGAAAAAAATTTGAGTCAACCGAGTTCGAGACAATGAGAGTCAACTGTATATAGTTGTGTATCAATGAGCTTTCACAATGCCTCCACAACAGGTTACTAAGCAATTCACCCATATACTCAGTCAGCCCAAGGATAACAGGATCAGACAGATCCAGTAAGGAGAAAGTTATCCCTCGAAAAAGGAGATATTACCAAGTCACCTTTAGCAAAACAATTTCTATTTTCATTTCAATACATCGACATAGATTAAATCAGCTGACAAAAATAATACTGCATACTAAACAAATTTGTTCCTTCCAGACAGAAAACAAATATGGATTAGACTGGAAGTCATGCATGAATTTCATCCCTACTACGGATGTTTGGAAACAATAGAGAAGTCTGTCGACTTCGACACATTCAACTGTCACTGTATTTTCAAATGTTTACCAGTGTATATTGTAAATCATACATGTAATTTAGTTAACACATAAAAATATTCTATATATAGGGAGTGGATGTGGTCGAGTGGTCTAGGGCGCTGGACGTAAGGCCAAGCGAATGGTGCTGCTGTGTATCAATGGTGTGGGTTCAAATCCCGTCGAGGGAAGAACAAAAATTTGACAGCTCTAAAATCTAATTCTAACACTGCTTGGTTTAATTTTCAGACGTATATATATATATATATATATACGAGGGCTGTCCATAAAGTTTGTGGACAGGTCCCAATTTTCCTAAAAAACAAAGTGTTTTTCAAATTTTTTAGTGATACCTGTATTCCTTAATCAAATGCGATGTTAGATATAAAAAATCTGTATCAGATTTTAATTTCCTAACTTAATTAAATCGATTTTGTAATGTCTGTCATAGGGCACCTGGAGCACAGTATAAATTAGGTGTAACTTCTATGTAGTTACTTGTGGTTGGCCATGAATTTTTTTCCATTTTATCGAGCAAATTTGAATGAAACTTGTACTGTGACGTTGATAGTGCTCTCGACGTCACATCTGTCAAATTTGAATCGAAAGTACTCTCAGATGGCTGCGGAGTCCAGTTTTCAAACCTTAAAGATGAAACCTTCTTCATCGGAAAAAACTACGCTTTCAAATAAGGTGGAGCAGAGGCCCGTTATACAATTTTGTGTCGACATAGGAAAAAAGCCAACTGAAACGCATAAATTCATCAAATGGTCAGTAACACATTCCAATGTTAGTCGCTCGTTAGTGTTCAAGTGGCATAAGAGATTTTCTGACGGTAGAGGTAGCTTAATGGACGATAAACGCGAGGGGAGACCTTCTTTTAAGACTTCAGATGTTGTGAAAAATGAAGTATTAGACGTTATTGACGGTGACAGACGTTTAACTGTACGTGAAGTTGCGGACAAGTGCGCTATATCAAAGACAACAGTACATGAAATTTTAGTTCAAGAACTACACATGAATCGCATTTGTGCGCGATGGGTACCCAAAATGTTATCAGAAGAAAATATGACAAACAGAACTGAGGCATCAAGAAAATTTCTTAGAAAGTTTAGCCAGAGCGGAATTGGATTTCTGGATAGAATAAAAACCACAGATGAAATATGGTTTCACTACTATGACCAGGAAACAAAGCAACAATCAAGTCAATGGAAAAATGTTGACTCTCCTCGGCCAAAAAAAGCAAAAGTGACAAAATCTTTAGGAAAAAATATGTACAGCTCGGACTTAGCACCAATGGACTTTGCAGTTTTTCCCTACATCAAATCCTTCTTACGGGGAATGAGGTTTGACAATTTAAGTGAATTAAGACAAGCCGTAATGAATGTAATATTTCACATGAAAACTGATCAGTTTGTGCAAATTTTTTATGACTGGGCAAGAAATGTGTGGAACTTAAAGGTGCCTACGTCGAAAAAAGTTAAATTGGTTTGAGCGTTTGACGTCACTTAACGCCAAAAACTTTTACCGCTGTGCTCCGGGTGTGAGTATGCTTATTTATAAGATAGGGAAAAATTCGTACTTGTAGTTCATTTTTATTTACAAAATTTTGTTCACTTATCGAGTAAACTCTACTATAAATGAAAATTGCAATTTCTTTTTTTCAACAAATTAAATAACAAAATTACAGAGATTGTCCACGAACTTTACGGACAGCCCTCGTATATACATTTCAATCTGCAGCAAAGTACTGTTTCCTTTTGAAATGTACTTTTTCTTAAATTCAAGTTCAATATAAACAAACCATGTTTCTCTGTTCTTTTCTTTGGCTTCTCTTTCATATTTTTCTAGTGTCCTTTTATCAACCATTCCAGTCAGATACCTAAATTCATATATTATTAGATATACATGTATTATGAATACTATTACAAAAAATGTCAATGAAGGAATATGTATATAGATCTACAATTTGTCCTTTCATATAATATCCAACAACAAATTGTGATACTACCGCAACCCCACCCATCCAAATGCCCCGATATAATGCGAATTGCTAAAAAAAAAATTGAAAATGATTAATGGTGAACAAAGTTATTCTGTAAAAATGTAATATTATACATAGAAAAAATTCAATGAAAAGCGATAGATAAATATGTAATGAAACGAGTTATCCACATGACTCCGCTCTCACAAAGTGTTGGTCACAGTTCCGCAAATTTTTGATAGGGTGAAATCCATAGCCTTCGTTAACTGTATTAGCATGTAACATATGAGGTTGAATTTAACCATTTTTGGACTGTTAAATTCCAGAATTCCATATTGACTGCAACCTTTTTTTGCATAAAGAGCAGAGATCATTTTGGGCCGTGCCATCGCGCCAAAATTTTATATGGCCCATTACAAAATTATGTGTGCGCCAGTAGGGTGCACTACCGTCACGTATGGCCCATACAATTGTACATGTTGCACCGGTAACCGGGATCTGCATACTTATTTTGTTTTGACTGGTTCTTAATTTTTGTTTCATCCCGCGAACGTAATCAGACGAAAAAGTAAACCAGTCGTTTAATCATCCAATGCTCTCGGTGTTTTTCATACTCGGGTCTCGATTATAACGAAAACTGTCGAATGACAAAAAAATGCCTCCCAAAAAGACAAGATCTGAAAAAAAATCAACAGAAAATATCATTTTTCACGACGTCAGAGAAGGAAAATCCTTGGTCAGAAGATGAAACGGACATAGGTACAACCACAGAGGCGAATGAGCCTATTGAGGTCCATCATGATGTATCACACAGCCAATAAAAACAAGGAACAAGGAAAGTTTCAGTCCCGTTGGGCCAGTTTATACACGTGGTTAACATACGACAAAGATAAAAACATAATGTACTGCAGTAAATGCATTAGCATTGGACCAAACAATACTATGACAGCTGTTTATTGCCTCTAGAATTGCTCAGAATTGCTTAAATTGCTGAAAATCGTTTTCGGGCCATGAGGCCTCTGAAAGAGGGATAAATCTTAACATGATTACTATAGTTACCAAAAGTGGGGCCCAGTAGAAAGCTATATACCGGTCTATCTGCTTACTCTGAACATATTTTTTATTCAAATGCAACCATATAAAAAATGTGAGGGGCATTTGGACTACTAGTAGCACTAAACTATGTCTTCATCTTCATATTGATGAACAGAAGAATAATATCTAACAAACTACTATTAACTTACATCAAATGTCCTCCAATGGTTGATTTCCCAGCATCTAAAAAATGCATAAATCTTTTTTACTGCTGTCAAATAGATACAAATAATTAATTCACAAAAACCAACAATTCCACTACATAAAATGAGCAAGTGTGTATTTGCTGTTTAACGCCAAGTGAGCAATTTTTCAGCTATATCATGGTGAGAACAAGTTACATTTTGATGAGATGATGATGTTCGCTTTGTACCAGACCAACACGATTAGTTGGATTTTTATAGTGCTAGCCCCCCCAGACAACAGTCGACAGATAGACATGTCACTCCACTAGGATACATTATCCTGATTCCAAGCCAACCAGTCTTTGTTCTTACTCATTAATGCTCCATGATATGCTATGTGAAGAAGCAGCAAATACCTATTTTAGTCTTTTGTCTGACTTAAATAAGACTAACCCATGATCCCTGCACTTGGTGTGAGCATGCCAACCATTACACCAATGATGTGATCTGCCATAAAATAAACATTTCATCACTTCAAATGAAACTTTGTAAAAAAAAATTGCATATAATCATGATATTTATTTGCAGTCATTCTCAAGATCTGTAGGACATGTGGCAATGTCCAGTAAAAATTGGCTTGGTCCAGTAAAGGATTATTCATTACTGGACGAAATGACCTGTAGGAATCTGAGCACTACATCTGGAATATGTGATAGTCCTGTAAACTTGATGCTGGGTCCAGTAATTCATACTCCTTTACTGGACCAAATGTCCATTCAACTTCAATTTACCTTTGGAAACACTGTATTTTAATAAACATTAGAGAAACCGATAAATAGACAAGACATATACTTATATCTGACTAACCTACATGACCGATGAATACTACATTGACATGATCCTTTTTTTCACCCGTTTCCTCAACTTGAGGTTTATGCTTTGGTTTGACAACAGGAGTTGTTCCCCCTTCATCTTCTTCCTCTTCGTCCTCCTCTTCTTCTTCTTCTTCTTCTTCTTCGTTGTCCTCTACACCACCTCCATCATCGTTGTCTTTCACATTTACTTCTTCCGTTTCATTTTTCTGTGATTCTTGCTCCCAATCACCAGCTACAGGAACTGTTTCTAAAAAAAATATTAAACATGTCTCAAAAATTTCAAGCCCTACATATAGAAAAACAATATTAAAATCTGAATTTTGTAATGGAAATTCCCTTTCTTTGTGTTTTCATGTATATATGTATATATTCAATATTTTTAAACTTTAAAAAGGATTCTTAGATTTCAGCAGTTTTCTTTCCACACGAATATACATGTAAATGAATACAACAGATGTGGTGTGTGACAGTGTGTACTTGTTCTACTTGTTATCACAATACATTGTATGGCCGAAATATTGTCAAGATCATGATGATAATAAACAATAATAATTGTTCTAGTCCAGTACGTTGAAACGATACACCTACCTAAAGAAACAACAAGATTCGATACATAATTTTACCTTAAATCAAGTATGCCATCAAACAAGCCCGGATAATGAACACAAGATACCAGAGTGCAATCAAGAGCTATGCCAAGTGCAGTATTATACGACTGCAGCATGTCAACATCCGAAAATTGAACAACTGTACATTAAAAGCAAGTGTGGATACAGTATATTGGTAGACACAGCAATACGCTAAAGATGGTAATTTACTGGGCCCACTGTCTCATCTTACTATTTACTGGGTTCACTGTCTCATCTTACTATTTAGTAATACAAGTGTTATTTCCTTATAATCTTGGAAACTATAAGCATTAACAAGGTAAAATCTGATTGAAAACATCGACAGGGAATGTTTTAAGGAATATAACTGAAAATAATTAAACATTCAATTCAAAGAAAAATTCATCAAACATGTCAAAATTAGATGAAGTCATTGGGAGAAGATCAAATAGATATAACATTTGCGTTTGTTTTTAAGAGACAATACAGGACCAGTCGTGCTTCATTTTGCTGGATTTAATTTTCTTATATTAAATATCTGAACATTTGATCACCACAAAAAGCAAACATTTGCAGAAGAATGAGTGAGTGATTATTGCTCAATGCCAAATGAACAATTTTTCAGCTACATCATAGCGAGAACAAGTTACATTCAATAAAATGATGATGTTTGCTTTGTACTAGACCAACACGTGCACAGTTCCAAATTTATAAAATACTGCCAGCTGGCAGTAGTATATACAGTTAAAAACTATTTACACTTGTTTGCATCTAGTCTTTCACGGCAGCCACTTTCGCCTTGAAAGTGGTATGTGATCAGGCGGATACAATGTCTGGCTGAAGTGAGTTCCAATCCCTGATGGTGTGCGGGAAGAATGAGAACTTTCTGTAGTCACTGTTGGAATTTGGTATTTGGAACGAGAGGTTGTGCATGTTCCTGGTATATCGACTTGGTGGTATTAGTCTGTTCTCTGTACTAATTGCTACTTCTTTGTTTTGTATTTTGTAGAACATGTTGAGTCTTGCTTCCTTCCTTCTACGTTGTAGGGTTTTCCATTTTAGTGTGTCTAGCATGGTGTCTACACTGGATCTATTCCCATGTTTGTTACAAACATATCTGGCTCCTCTGCGCTGGACCTTCTCAAGGCTATGTATGTCCTTCTGCGTATACAGGTCCCATACTGTTGAACCATATTCAAATATAGGTCTTACAAGTGAGTAGTATGCATTTTTTTGTTTTGTCGTTGTTGATCCGATGTTTAGGTTTCTACGCAGGAATTCAAGTGTTTTGTTGGGTAGACATGTCGCTCCAATCGGACACTATTCTGATTCTGAGCCAATCAGTCTTTGCTTTTACTTCTTAATACTGTATGCTTAGCGGAGAAGCAACAATACTAATTTTATAGTCTTTGGTTTGACACGAGACAGGTTCATTTGCAGAAGAAAATCTGATTATCAGTAATATTAACTTGGAGGTACATACCTTCATTATTTGTGTTTACATTTTCTTCTGTTTGTGGTGTAGATTTGTCATCAGCTGTAATGATAAACAAATCAAATACACAAAATGTATGCATCATCACATATTATAACAGGGTAAGGGGTTCAAAATTATTTCTTAAAGTGAAAGTTCCTGGAAGTTTTATGTATGTCAAACCCGGTTCCGACACATATTTAACTTTATGTTTTCGTGTAGGTTTTCGCTACAAATAATAAAAAATTAAATTCTTTTGAAATATTTCAAAACCAAATTATTTTATTTGCATTCATTTAAAAAATCATGACATCTATTTGTAATGAAACAATATTTCATTTAATCGTGAAATCGACCTTAGCAAAATTATGCAGGGTCAGGATTGTATACTTAATTTTTCTGTTGACAGAAATGAAGTGTCATGGCGGAATGTTTTCTTATCGAATACAATGATTAATAAAATGTTGGATAAATGACACAGTTAGGCAAAAAAAATAAATATATGTTTCCGATTGCAATGGTCTTCAAAATAAGGGTCGGTAGGTAGGGATATATTTTTTTTTTTAAACCTACAAGTATGCTCTTTCCTCTAAAATCACACAAACTTGTTTGTTTCTTTCTTACTACAGCTTATTAATTATTTGACATGCAGTATAGTACCTTCTTTATCCTATGATACCACGGTATTTACGTTTCACGCGATTGTGCAATTGCAGTGCCACCTGGTAGCAGATCTATTTTGGTATGGTGGAGTCCCAACCTACACGTTTTACGATCATCTGTCATAGTTTTTTTCAGCGGGAATCTATTTATAGATGGAATGGAATTACATTTGACCTCGTTTTGAACATAAACAAACAGACGACAAGTAGTGTTTACAGTTAAACAAATCAATAACAAATGATTTTAAGGATGTTTTCTTGTTTAATCATATTGGACAATAATTTATCAGATTTCCGCTATTAATATTTAATACAGCACTCCATAGATTGATTTTCGGAACTACCTCGATACCATAGGAATCTCCTTTTCTTGACCTATAAAATGGACGCTGTTGTGATTGCCGATTATAGACTCGTAAACATACTTTGGTTAAAAATAATGCATTGGATATGAAGGAAGGGATCTGCTGAAGTAATAAAAATAATATTTTCTCTCAGGTACATAACCGTTTTTATTTATTTCTGGTTAAACATTAACTATCGTGGTACCATAGAACCCCGGGCTACAATGTACAAGGAAATGAAGAAAATTCAAACAGGAAACAGAGTCTATTGTTGAAGTCGGAAACGGAGACGAATTTCCGGATTTTGTCGATCTATTATTTTTTTTGGCATAAAAAATGTTAGGGTCGGCAGTAATATTTTAGGGTCGGTCGGTCGATCGGAAACGCACACATTTTATTTCCACTCGAGCTTGGCGAGCGGCCGTTTCCCACACTGCAGATGCCTTTTCTAAAGGAGACAAATCCTTAACTTGGCATACCCTAATTGGTGCAACATCAATAATTAACCACCAAATAAAATAGTCAACACAAGAGTATAAATAAGTAAAAGGAGAGGGTTCTGATCCCATTAATGCTTCAATCCTGCCACTTTTTGTCAATGTCTTGAGCCAAGATCTGGATACATTGTATCCATTGACATATGTACAATGTAGTGTTCTTCATTTCGACTATTTTTGTTCAATAATTGTTCGTTTTGTTGATATTGGTTGAATTGTTCATTATAAGATTTTAATCTTTTCATAATTAAATGATGAAGGAGTGTTTGAGCACACAAAATAATTTTCGTACAAAAAAAGGTAGTTATGTTACGCTTGAAAAAATACTTTTCAGTTAATTCAGGCAACCTGAAATTATTACCTGGCCACTAAAATTTTGTATTGCCACCAA
This sequence comes from Bathymodiolus septemdierum, assembly GCA_963383655.1. Taxonomy (NCBI): domain Eukaryota; kingdom Metazoa; phylum Mollusca; class Bivalvia; order Mytilida; family Modiolidae; genus Bathymodiolus; species Bathymodiolus septemdierum. The sequence goes on along the minus strand of OY726522.1, from coordinate 7,335,264 downwards.
TATTGTTATGTCTAGTGTCCAATGGTCGATTTCAATTAAAAACTACTTTGAGGGCAGTTAATGTAAGGAATGATTGATGGAGAAGAAACGAAGTCAAAATGGATCCATTACTGCCATTAGCATTACTGCATTAGTCACACAATGACAATTTTGTTTCAGAAAGATTTATTTTGTTCCATCAAAATAACTACTTTACAAATAAATCACCTTGATTAGTCTTACTTCCAAAAGTCGGTACAAATTCTGTGGCATATGGGTTTTTTCCAGGAACAAAAGCAGGCGCATTTGCATTCAGACCTTTTGACAGTCCCGAGGCGGAGTCTTCTTGATCATCTTGGTCCCAGGAATCCGGAGCGTTATTGTGGCCGTTTTCAGAAGCCATCGTTAATTACTTGGATGTTTTAAATCAGAAATAATTATTACAAATATGCGTTTTATGTGACAATTAGTGGGCAATACTTATGATTCCACCACCGCGTGTAAATATGACGTCACGGAAATGCTTGTAAATGATAATCTGAGTAGACTAAGTGTTTTAATAATTCTAATATAAATACAAACACGGATACTTTCCGCAAGATATACATAAATACTGTACAATCTGTAATTTCTGTTTTATTTGAGTTGAGACTCGCACAAAATGTTTATTACTAAAATATATTTACAATACATTTCAATTAAGATTAAATTTGCTTTCATTCTTTTCATTGGTGCGTGTGTGTCGATGTTATTCATAAAAACTGTTTCAAAGTTATTTTGTGCATTATCAATATTGAATCAAGGTTCATTCAGATTGAATCAAAATTATTTTCCCCCAATTTGACAAGAAATTTTGAAAACTTCTATAATGTCTAGAACATTTTTACTTGGTTCTGCATTATTCATAAATTGAACCGAAATAGAATATTGTGTACAGGCATCACTGATATCACAATTCAAATAAAGAAATATTCATACATTTATTCAGTGATTTGGCAGGATGACATCTTTTAAGTTGGGGCAGCATTTTTAGTTACACATGTTGGGCTTTCCACTATGTTATGCAAGTCAACAATGTCACATGTATTTGTCAAAGGGATGGGTTTATCTTGTACTATCATGTCATAGTTCATATCCCCAATAAACATAAAAAGGTTATCATACTTGGTTGTAATCTGATCACACGTTTTTATAAAATCATTGCTAAATTCATTTTCATTTATTGTTTGTGGTCTGTATTATATTCCAGTTATTAACCATTTGTCATTACCAATTTTTATTTCTACAGATAAGGATTCAGTAATGTTACAATCTAATTTTGTTTTTCTATCACAAGGTAAATCTGATCTGACATAATACTGCAAATCTTCCTCCGTGTGCCGTACGATCTTTTCAGAAATGATAGATATCAACGGTAAATTGAGGGGGCATCGTGGTCCGGATCGTATAGTAGTTGGATTTATAACTACCTATGCAATCAGTGCCTTTCACCACTAACGTTGTGAGTTCGAATCCCACTCAGGCGAGGTGTACTCGTTACAACATTACATGTATGTGATAAAGTTTGCCAGTGACATGCGGCATGTCGCGGTGGTTTTCACCGGGCACTCCGGTTTCCTCAAGCAACTTCTGACAGTCACGATATAACTTGAAAGTGGCGTATGAAATTGGTATTTGCTGCTTCTCTGCTACGCAAACAGTATCAAAGGCAAAGGCTGGTTGTCTCGGAATCGGGTAAAGTGTCCGAATGAAGCGATACGTCTACCCGGGGACTATTGTTTCAGTGAGCACTGTGAGTTGTCACTATAAAGATCCATTGGTATAGTATAAAGCAGACATTATTATCCCCTAACCGAAATGTAAATTGCTCTCCGCCATGAAATATCTGAAGAATTTGATCTTAAACAACAGTCACGCATTCACTTGATTAGAACAATAAATAACGTAATTAGCTATTTTCGTATCCGTAATCGTGAACTTTGTTGAGTAATTGTTGTTTAACGCCATCTCAGCAATTTTTCAGATATATCATGGAGAGAATAAGCTAATTTTAAATTAAATGATGATGAGATCCGCTTTGCACTAGACCAACACGCTTTTTATAGTGCTAGCTCATTGAAACTGAAACAACAGTGCGCGGATAGACATGTCGCCCCAATCGGACATATTATTCTGATTAGGGACCAACCAGTCTTTGCCCTTTCTCCTTAATGATGTGTGCTTAGCGGAGAAGCAACAACTACCATTTTAATAGTTTTTGGTTTGATCCGACGATCTACCGCACTCGAGGCGAGCACGCTAACCATTACGCCACCGATGCGTTGAACTTTGTTGAATATTTAACTAATACGGATTGATGTTTTCGATAATAAAGCTTTTAATAGAATAATATAAAACAAAATGTTACCATAATTTGAATTATATACATTTTTTGTAGACGAGTTGTTTTTTCAGGTAAAAATTTATAATGCCAGCATTTTTAAAATTCGAACAATTCCATGGAGTTCATTCGAACAGTTCTTCTTATTACTAGATTTATTTCTTGAATATGACGTGAGACAAAGGGGTAATTGAGTTTTAAAATTTACACATTATTATACAATTTCCAGCACAGAATTTAAATATATGCTTTTACATCGATTATTGATAAAAGACAAGACAATTCAGGCATGACAATGGCGAGACGAACACGATGTATAGCCTTTAACTCCAAACAGAAGCAACAACTGATATCATATCTGATTCTAGGATAATCGAACTTTGAGTTTCATACTGATGTTATCCTGTACCAGGGGGCACAATGAATTTTAAAAGGTAATGAGCTATAATATAATAAAATATTTAAAATTAATTAGAAATAAAATAGACTTAAATTTGATTTTTTTCATGCTATTGCTCAAACCCTTGAGCACTTTACAAAACTGCCAAAACACACATACACCAGACCAGAAGAAGCTGACGTAACTTCTTTGTTGAATTCCATTTGCAACTTTGATTTTGTTGTAACCATTGTTATTGTTCAAATGTGCCTGGCTTTTAAGAAATGGCTCAGCAGATCACTAGATTTAGATTAAACTTATTTTATTGTTAAATATATAACATTTGGATCGGACACAAGTTATTCCAACTTACAAAGGTCCTCTACAAGATCACTACAAGAGAGATCACTTGACATAGGCAGAGCCTTAAAAAGCGTAAATTTAATTCAGAGCTCACTAGACTGCAGAGCAAATGTTGAACAATTCAACCACCAGTGTTTTGAGAGGAGTGCTAAAATATGTGAACCGCTAGACATAGAGGTTAAAAAACCTAGAATATGCGGGAGACAAATAATGAGAGATAATGTTGAAGCAGAGAGTCCGGAAGACTACTTTAGGAAGTCAATAACTGTACCTTTTCTCTGCTAAATGAAATGAAAACAAGGTTTACCGACCTACATGCCAGAACCGCTTTGGGACTACAGTTGGTTCCATCAATTATTGAAAATATTGCTCCATAACTGTGCCCCCCCCCCCCCCCCCCCCCCCCCCCCGCCAACAGAGTCTCTGGATCCGCCCCTGAATATATACCTATCGTTGCTTCAAAAGGCATGGGAAGCATTAACAACCACACAAACTGGATTTTTTGGTTTTAAAGATGACAGTTTATAGAATAATTTTATCTATAACACCAACAACCCTATTACTATATTAGTATGTGTTAATAAGAGCGAAGAGAAATATGAATATACCAAATAAATGGTTCATCAAAAACCGTTAATTAAAGTACAGCTAATACCGTAAATGCTAAAGAGGAAAGGGGGAGAGGGCAAACAATGGTTCACAGAATACTAAAGATCACGAACTCCACTTAAAATCAGGGCTGAACTCAAGATTCAGCAACTCCTGCTCCACTAGTGTCACACATCGTTTATATAACGAAACGTGACATTAATGTAACCGAACGAGCTGGCTTTTTTAAAAAAACCTCTCCATTAATTCTCCCTCATTCGAATAAAAGAACAAATCGGCGAGAAGAGGGACACAGTTTGAACCAATAGGACTACACCGAATGTCTGCTGAAAACAAATTCACCAAACATAACAAAATGTTATCAATCAAAACTTCAAGTAATTTGATGACGTTAGTTTCAGAAAACTTTTGTTATGATAAGTTTTGTTTTTGCTTTTTCCAACAAAATAAGATTTGTCCCTTCCTAAAACAAGGTACATGTATCTTTGTTGGTCATCCTTTTTATATGGAAGTAATTTAGTCTGTATTTTAGTCTAGAGTGATCAATAGTTATGCAGTGGGTAGATAGGTCAAATGTGTTAATATATTGACTGAGGAGAGGGACCCTCAATTGTATGTACTATACTCTAAAAGGTATTCAGAGATTTTTGGAATCCACATTATGATTCCCACCACCTGGAATAACTAGTGTCAAATAAATCTGAACATTTGGTATACTCATTATTATTATTATTTTTTTTTATCTTTGGTTTAAATTCCAAAGGAACACAAAATATTCCTTTGATTACCCAGGATTGTGGTTTTCGTTAGTGGCCGCTTGTCAATACCTTGAGCAGTCTATTAATGTACTATGTCCTGCAGTAGTGACCATTTCTAGTTTCTGATCAACACAACACATTCATTTTAAAGAGGAACATCAAAGGAACATTCCGCCAATTTTTCTTTTCAAATTTAAATGGTTCAATGATTTCAGATAATTATTTTAAATATTTTCCCCATAGAGTCCAATGTTTGTAGGAACAAGATATTATGAAATTGCAACATATAGCAGTTCTAAATGTAAATACCGGTAGAATAGAAAAAAATGTTGAGCATCATTGAAGCAACATATTTCTGCCAAGAATTGTTCCATCAGATCCAGTGATGTCTGAGAAAAAGATTGAAAAGTGAAAAACTAACAAATGTAGACAATGAAAAATTTGCATATAGTTATGCCACAGGCTCACCACCATTGTACCAGGTGAATTAAAAATAATAATGTATGAAAGCTTACACTGTTAATTAACTATTTGTGTGTATTGTTGATTAAAAGTTTTGAGGTTAGGGGATTCCGGGTTATGGTGTTTAATGCCACTTCCAACAATATTTCAGAAATTTGGTGGTGGTCAGTTTTATTGGTGGAAGAAACCAGATCTAGAATACCTGGAGAAAACTACCAACCTGCCACAAGTCACTGACAAACTTTATCACATAATGTTGTATCGAGTACACCTCACCTGAGTGGGATTCAATCTTGCAACTTCAGTGGTGATAGGCACTGATTGCATAGGTAGTTGTAAATCCAATTACCATATGATCACGACCACGACAGCCTCTATATAATGTTGTATTGAGTACATCTCGTCATGAACAGCGACAAGTTTTGTCAGTAGGTGTAACATATAGGAGTGAGTGATTGTTGTTTAATGCCAATTCAGCAATTTTTTAGCTATATCATGGCGAGAACAAGTTAATTTTCAATGAGATGATGATGAGGCCCGCTTTGTTCTAGACTAACACACTGAGTTGGAATTTTATAGTGCTAGCTCACTGAAACAACAGGCTCACTCGGACACATTATTCTGCTTCCGAGCCATCCAGTCTTTGCTCTTTCTCCTTAATGCTGCATGCTTAGCGGAGAAGCAACAAATACCAATTTTATAGTCATTGGTTTGACCTGACCGGGGCTTGAACCCATGATCTACCATACTCACGGCGAGCACACTAACCATTATGCCACCGATGCGGTTGGTGTAACATATAATATTTCAAGAAGATTTTATATATAGCAATAGAAAGTAACAAATGATTTATGAAAACATAAGTTCAATTTTATATCATTGAGAAGTTCGTTCAAGATAATAAGTAGTTCTGTATCAAAGATCGGCAATATCAACATGAACTACAACTCTTAAACTGATAAACACAAAAATGACGACAGAAGCTAATCTAGTCTTCGATTAACATAAATAGTACAATAGTGAATGCTTGTATTTAACTGATTACTACCTAAGAAGGTAGGATCTATTGTTTGTAGTCCATTATTGTAAGGATAAAATAAAAATCAAGAGTCATAATTTTTATTTCTTTTATTTCAAAAATCATAAAAATCCAAAAAGATGTACTGAAGAGATACAATGTGTACACAAAAATATCTCATGTGTACACAAAATATCTCATCAAAATGTTGGAATTAAATTTGGGTGTATCACACCAGTAAAGGGTACATGGTTTGGTTTATGGTGTTTAACACCACTTTCAACAATATTTCAGTTATATCGTGGCAGTCAGTTTTATTGAAGGAGGAAACCGGAGTACCCGGAGAAAACCACCGACCTGTTGTAAGTCCCTGACAAACTTTATCACATAATGTTGTATCAAGTACACCTTGCCATGAACAGGGTTCAAACTCACAACGCTAGTGGTGATAGGCACTGATTGCACAGGTAGTTGTAAATCCAACAACCATACAATCACGACCACATGTATGTGCATAGTACTAAAAATAATTACAAGATATACATACCTTTTTTTGGTTGTAATTTTTAAATATATAATACAGACATTAGAAAACATTTACATAACAAAAACAAAGACAAACATGTACACAATATTAAAACTACATATAATATGATATTGTATAAATATGTACCGGTATATATAATCATTAATTTACTTTAATATCACACTCACTGAAGTGGACTCCATTTTATTTCATTTTCTCTTGTAAAAAGACATTAATTTTTTTCTGTTTTTCCCTGTATTTTAAATTATGCTAAGAAAAACCTGCAGGGATGGTCTATTACCAGACCACTTGAAACAATGTATATAATATCTGGCAAAAAGAAAAAGAAATGTAGATATACATGCTACTTCAGCAATCACAGAATCTATAATTTTAAGGAAAGAAAGCCTAACATGTCATCCTTGTGGTCTTAAACGTTTTGTACCCGTTCACGAAAAACAGCCAACCAGAACACTGCATCCAATAAATAAAGTGTTCTGATTGGACGATTTTGGAGTACAAGAGGGAAACTTGTACACAAAACGTTTGCGACTTCAAGCTAAATGCGTAAAGGTTATGGTGCTTAACACCACTTTCAATAATATTTCAGTTCTATCGTGGCGGTCAGTTTTATTTATTTACCGGAGTGCCTGGAGAAAACACCTGTCGCAAGTCACTGACAAACTTTATCACATAATGTTGTATCGAGTACACCTGGCCTGAGCAGGATTCGAACTCACAACTTCGGTGGTTATAGGCACTGATAGCAAAAGAAGTTGTAAATCCAACTACCATATGATCACGACCATGACGTCCCCCTCATTATAGAGGTAATAAAAGTTTTTCATTAAAATTTTAAGTTTATGATAAAATATTTCCTAATGACGAGATTATGTGTTCACTACAGTCAAAACAGTATTGTAAATATGGATAAAACTAACTAACTACAAAATATATAATTTATATAACAATGTGAAAGGAAAATTTACTATTTGAAAAATGTAATATCCTTTGCAATAAATAACTGTGCAAATTTAATCTACCTTGAGAGAGAAAAAACATGAGTCACTGTGGATGCAAACTTAATCTACTAAAGTAACAAATGTTTTAAAATAAAAGCTTAGTGGGGTGCATGGTATTTAATGCCACTTTCAAACAATATTTCAATTATAACGTGGATGTCAGTTTTATTGGTGCAGGGCACCAAAATACGGGAAGAAAACCACATGCCGACCTGTTTTAAGTCATTGCAAGTAAAATTAGAAAAAGTTAAAGCTTGTACATCCACTGTCTTCACAAAATTGAATATTTGAATATTATGGTCTACTTAATTGCAATAGTTTTGTTATACAAAAATAATCTAGCAACGGACAAAAAGAATATGAAAATATAATAAAATGAAACCACAAAATATGTAGAACCCATGTAAATATAGGAAACAAAAATATTTAGGTTTAATACACAACAATAATATACAACCAACCAACATACAAATAAAACATTTCTGATTAAGACCAAAAAAATACTGGAGTTTTCTCAATTTATAATTCTAAATAACAATTTAACTAGAGTATAAGAACCATAGTATACATGTATGAAGCAAAATAGATAGAGCATGGAATACATTTCACAACAGACATTTTTGTGTAAAAAAAAAAAGGACGAACTACAAGTGTTACAATGATTATAAAAAAAACCCCATACATGTATATACATTACAATACCTCATATGACCCTTTAGGTCAGGTGAGCTAATAAAGGGCTATGCCAGGAGCAGCATGATGCGAGCATGACATGATAAGATCGCAACAAATCGCACCTTTTCCACCATGCAGTTTTATAGCAATCAAGTTTAACTTGAAAACCATAACTGATAAGACAGAATCCAGATGAATACTACCTGAAGCCCTTGTCAACCTTAAATCAAAGAAGAATACCACATCAAAATTAGACAAAACATATAAATCGTGCATACCTTCCAAATATGACAAATTTCGGAATGTACATTTATTAAAATTGGATGAAAAATAAGAAAGTTTAAAAGTTGGAAATTGGCTTTTTTGGTCTCTTTTCCATTTATCTCAGTGACATGAGATGAAGGAAAACCATGAACATAATAATGGAAGGTCTCAACACAATCAATTGAAAGGGGAAAAAAAACATATCAAAACATTTCCAAATATCTGAAATTCCAGTATTTGGGCTCTCTTAAACCGCTATTCGAAATAAGAGTTTGAAGATACTAAAGGGGTAATCAGAATCCGTAAATCAAAGAATGACAGACAAAAGAAAGAGGACAAAAGGACAAACAACGATCTACAAAACACTACACACAAAAATAAAGATCGTGCAACATGGACCCTACTAAAAACCAGGGGTGAACACAGGTGCTCCGGAAGAGTGGTCAGTTCCTGCTCCACTAGTGGCCCCCGTCGTGTTACTCTAGTTACAAACCCGGTGATAAGTCATGAATGAGGAAATGACCGGGAAGTGCAAGTGGAAAATATCTGTCGTTATTTGTAACACAGATATTCCGTAACGGTTAACCAAGTCATGGTGATGACTTCAACTTAACCAATAGGGAAAAGACTTTACTTATGTTGTACTAGCTTGTATCCAATCCCATTTGCTACTTTTATGCAAATAAAATATGCTTAAATGAAACTAATAAAATAGTTATTTTTTAATGACCCATCATTAATTAATTAAGACAAACAAATTACAAAAATCCACATTAAAATTGGATTGAAAATATAAAGAATTTTTTTTTTTAAATGATAGTGGGCAAATTTCAAATAACCTTCAGCAAGCATGCTCAAAGCCAAATAACTCTATGCATTTTTCTCAAAGAGATTGTTCTAAAGAATTCATTAAAAAAACCAAACATAATCAAATCATCAAACAGATGAACAATCAATGCTCCGCAAAAAAACTGAAGACACCCTTCTGGCATATTGGATGGGGCCTCTTGTTTGGAATTGGTAAAGTTACAATCCCAATCTTCATTCTGTGCCAAGCTTCCTTGTGTTAAATAATCAGAAGTATCGGTCAACTAGAACAAAAGTTATTGCACAGAAACCATTGTATTTTTACATGGACGATGACAAGCACAGATCAATTACATAATACCACCACATGACTGTTACATTGTATAATAAATATGTGATGTTTGCAGCGTAACATATACAAATGAGTTTGATGAAAACGATTTCTTAATTTGATTAACACAAATTTTCGTTGTCAAATTCTCGACAATGAAAAGCTCAGTTAAAACATCCTGGCAATGAATAGTGCATAAAATTACTCAATTGAATTAAACACCACTTGTTTTTATTTTTATGATGAAAATTAAGTGAAACATGTATTGCCTAATAAGCTCCAAATAGCGTAACTGGAAACAATATTTCAATGTTCAAATTTGATTGCAATATCGGTATTCTTCTACTTATAAATGTAAATACCAAGTAAAGCTATTATTATTTTTATCATTTCAATCACTTTAATGATAGGTCTTATAAAATCAACGCTAACATTAACAATACAACTTGGTATATTTTTTCACAACATGCAATAATACCTGCCAATAAAATTTGATAACAATTTCTAATAATTGAAGCTTCTCTTTATTTTTTTCTAGCATATGTTGGATTATTGTATGTAGTTGTAGCTGGTATAAATACTGGATTCGCTCCCTGGAATATAGAATATAATTTATCATTTAATTTCAAAGGGAAATCATGTTTTACTTGATCAGAAAATAATTGAAGCAGAATATTTACTATGGATGTACCCTTTTCCCATGTGAGATAGTTCACGGATTCAAATAGGTATATTTTCTAATGAAATGGCATTAACAAGAACTACCTCATCATAAGATGGATTTTATTCTATGGGATAAAAATAAGTATTTTCCCGTCCTGATAACATTTTGATATTGTGACCATTATTATACCATTGTTAATGAAAGAGGAAAGGAAAGATTTAAACATTCTTGATCTTATGCCATACATGCACTATTTCATGTGCGAGACATCATACTTGACTCAAAAGATCTCATTGAACTGTTGACATTTCGTATTTCGGATTGTCCCTTCTTCAAAGATCTCCATGACTACCATACGTTATATAATTCTTTCAGTGTCTTATAAGAAGCAAGAACTGCTTACCCTTCATAGGCACCTGAATTCACCCCCGATTTTTTGGTTGGGTTTGCATTGCTCATCTTTTTATTTTTTTTTTGTGTTGTCCTATTGTGTCTTTACGTTCTGAGTTCCATGTTGTGATGTCCATTACGATTTCCACATATTATACCCTATGTTGCCAGTTTCTCTAGATTGCTCCTTTGGTATTCTCTAATGTTTATTTATCAGGATCAATAATTAACAACTTACTATTTCCCACTTAGGATTTTTCGTTTCCCTGATCAGCTGCACGAGTTCTCTCTTATCTTTGATTGTAGTAAAGACTTTCCATGTGATGAGAACAGCCAGACCAATCACAACAATGGCTATTATTACACCAACAACAATCCCTACTACGTTCACTTTAGTAGGACATTCTGTTATATAAATAGATTAGGTTAAATTAGAGTACGGTTAAATATTTCTATTAAAATATAACTGTACTTGAGCCATTTAAAAATAACACAATCTGATTATCAATGAAATATGATTTGAATTTATTGTATATGTCAAGAAATAGGTTTGGTTTATGGCATTTAATGTCACTTTCAACAATATTTCACTTATCATGGTGGGCATTATTATTGGTGGAGGAAACCAGAGTACCTGGAGAAAACCACAGACCTGTTGCAACTCACTGACAAACTTTATCATATATAATGTTGCATCGAGTACACCTCGCCATGAACAGGGTTTGAACTCGCAACTTTAGTGGTGATAGGCACTGATTGCACAGGTAGTTTTAAAAATCCAACTACCATATGATCATGACCACAATGGCCCCTGTCAAGAATAGCAATTGTAATTAAATGTCCAGAAAAGTCATTCTCCCAAAAAACCCAAAAGATTTATTTTAATGATAGTTAAGGTCGTCTGCCATCTTTTATAGAACTAATTAATATTATTCATATGACAATCTCAGTGTCACAAATATTAATTATATTATGTATAAAGTTCAAGATAAGGACACGTTCTTTACATCACCAACACTCACCCAGTTATATGTAAAGGTTGATATTTACCCACACATGGATTGATTGATTTTTTTGTGTTTAATGCTACTTTCAGCAATATTTCAGCTATATCCCACTCGTGGAAAACACTTGCATTGACTGCATCATTTCACTAAGAGAGGAGGTCTATGGCCATAAAACTAGTTTGACCCTGCCACTTTTTTATTGAAGTGTCTGTACCAAGCCAGGAAAGTGAGCGGCATGTATATGTGTGCTAAGGGTATCAATTTTGTCTTTTTCTACGATATTTCTATTGTATTTTGAAACTGTGGTATTTTTGGTTTTTCATTTGATTATTTATATAATTTGACACAATATCGTCATACCTACGACATAAATACTCAATACATGTTTTATCAGTACCTCAATATTCTTAATGTAACATATAAATTGAACTTTACCTATTGTTCGCTGAACAACAATTTTCAGTTGATTGTTGTTATCATAATTATATCCATAGTAGAAGATACACTCATCATCGTCTTTAAACACACAACTGCTGTAATCATCTGAAATAAATACACAACATATAAATATGTGTTTTATCTCACATTATCACATATTTATAAGTAATAACGTCAATTTTGCCCATACGTAAACACCGAAAGTGCCACAGCAATATCAGCCCATGGGCAGATATCGGGTAAAACTCTGATAACACGATATCAAGCCTCTCGTGAGCCCCATGACGTCACTTCCGTCAAACTGTCAATTGTTATTTGTGAATTCAGATCGTCACTCTTAAAACTTTGAGAAATTGACATTCAATTAAACATATGTAATCCTTCATGTTAGATGAAAGTCATATAGGATAAAAAGGATGATGCACTGAAATCATTAATTACCTGGTATTACATCCTGAACTGTAATATAATTATTAGCTTTACACTCGTCACAACGGTCTTTCTTTTTACCAGTACCATATGCTACACACTGTACACATTCCTTGTGTTGATGACACACCAGCTGACAATACTGAAATATAATTGTTAAATAGTACAACATTATGAAATATCATTTGGCAAAATTGAGTGAGTGATTGTTGTTTAAGGTTAAATGAGCAAATTTTCAACTATATCATGGCGAGAACAAGTTAATTTTCAATGAAATGATGATGATGCCTGCTTTGTAATAGACCAACATGTTTAATTAAATTGGATCTTTAATGTTAGTTCACTGAAGCAATAGACATGTCACTCCACTCTCACACATTACCCCAAGCTAACCAGTCTTTGCTCTTACTTCTTAAAGCTGTGTGCTAAGCGGATAAGCAACAAATACCAATTTCATAGTCTTTGGTTTGACCCGACAGGGACTTGTACACACGATCTACCGCACTCGAGACGATCACGTTAACAATTACACCACCCTGATAATATTGAAACAAATTTGTTAATTAGTATTGCTTAACGACACATCATCTGACAATGTGAAAATACATTCTAACCACACATCACAATACATGTATACTGAAATATATCCATTAAGTAATACAGTTTATTTTCAGCTTAATACAGAAAGGTATTTATAAAATAGTAAAACGTAAGGACACCTCAATTTGCGACCGTAAAACCGACGATTTACGTCCGCAAAGCTTAAAATACAAAACAGATATTTCCTAATTACTACATATTCAAACAATCCATGCAATGATATATGTGTGTGTGTGTGTGTGGGGTGGGGTATAGTGTTTAATGCCACTTTCAACAATATTTCAGTTATATCGTGGCAGTCAGTTTTATTGGTGAAGGAAACCAGTGTTCCCGGAGATAAAAACAACCGATCTGTCGCAAGTCGCTGACAAACTTTATTAATTAATGTTGTATCAAGTACACCTCGTCATGACCAGGGTTTGAACTCACAACGTTAGTGGTGATAAGCTATGATTGCACAGGTAGATGAAAACCCAACTATCATACAATATACCTAAACATCAAACATATATATTATGATATAAGATATAATAACTACAAATTGTCTAATTGTAGCTCTGGACAAATTCCAAATTCAAGAAATATGCAAATTAATACGAAAATTGTCCTATTCATACCTTACAATCTTCACATGTAGGTCCCTGGTACTCTGATCCTGGCAGACAGACACATTTATTACACTTGCACTCTCCTCTGCCTTTACCTCCACACATAGACTGAAAAATGAAATACCATTTTCGAACTCGTACATAATAGTGTTAAAATTTGTATCAGTCTTTATTACTATATAATAGTTAAAATGTCTGTTTTAGGTGTCCAACATCTTAAACTCGCTCTTGTGGGTTCGAGCCCAGATCAGGTCAAACCAAAGACTATAAAATTGGTATTTGTTGCTTCTATGCTAGCACGCAGCATTAAGGAGAAAGAGCAAAGACGGGCTGGCTTGGAATCAGGATAATTTGTCGAAGTGGGGCGACTTGTCTACCCGCTGACTTGTTTCAGTGAGCTAGCACTATAAAAATCCAAATAAGCGTGTTGGTCTGGTACAAAGCGGACCTCATCATCATCTCATTGAAAATTAACATGTTCTCGCAATGACATATCTGAAAAATTGCAGTAAACAACAATCACTCAATAGCTCTTAAACTAAGTTTTTCCACAGCAAATATATATACAGTTTCTTCTAATCCATTTTCTAATATATTGCTGACAAGTTGATAGAAATTAAATAACATAATTTGAAGTAAAAAGATTTTCCAACAACAACAATAATATGTTATCGCAATTACGATGTAAGTCACAAGAGTACGCTTACCCCATCTGAGGCAATACAGGAATCTGTTCTTGTAGAACAACCACAGTTCTTTCCATCATAGCTTGGTGTACATTCACATATGCTACAATGACAAGATCCATGACCAGCACCTAAAAATGTTGTATTATTAATTAGATATTTACTACAACTGAGACGAGAAAAAACCCCACCTTAAAATAGGACCATCCCATTCACTTTTGAAGTACATGCTTCTATTGAGGGGGGTGGGGGGTTGTTTAGATTGAAATTTGATTTACATATATACAGACGATTTGATTTGATTTGAATTATTGTGTTTAATGCCACTTTCAGCAATATTTCAGCTATATCATGGCGACCATTTTTAGTGGTAGAGGAAGCCGGAGTACCCGGAGAGAACCACCGACCATGGGCAAGCAACTGGTAAACTTTATCACTTGCGGCTGCGAGTCGAGTGCACCCTTTTTAGTAATTTACAAAGCCGGGCGCGAACTATAGACAGACGACAAAGACTAATATGTGATATATTTAGAAAAGAAAAAAACGTGATAGCCCCAAAGATGCTCATAAGAAAACTATTTTTGTATAATCATCATGAAATGAAGAATCTGTTTAAGGGGGCCTCATATACATACATAATTTATACTAATTCGAAATTCATTTAGATTTGTCGTTTCTGAGGTTTCTAAAGTTCAATAAACTAGATATACAATTGTTCATAGCAGCTATGTATAATAAACTAGATATAAAATTGTTCATAGCAGCTATGTATAATAAACTAGATATAAAATTGTTCATAGCAGCTATGTATAATAAACTAGATATACAATTGTTCATAGCAGCTATGTATAATAAACTAGATATACAATTGTTCATAGCAGCTATGTATAATAAACTAGATATACAATTGTTCATAGCAGCTATGTATAATAAACTAGATATACAATTGTTCATAGCAGCTATGTATAATAAACTAGATATACAATTGTTCATAGCAGCTATGTATAATAAACTAGATATACAATTGTTCATAGCAGCTATGTATAATAAACTAGATATACAATTGTTCATAGCAGCTATGTATAATAAACTAGATATACAATTGTTCATAGCAGCTATGTATAATAAACTAGATATACAATTGTTCATAGCAGCTATGTATAATAAACTAGATATACAATTGTTCATAGCAGCTATGTATAATAAACTAGATATACAATTGTTCATAGCAGCTATGTATATTTCTGGTTCAAAATGAAATGAGGAATTATAGTAGAAGAACTGACAATAACATCATTTGCACTAAGCTACAAATCATTTTGACTTGTAGTTTCTGAGAAGAATTGCAGCCAATGAGAAACAAAGGGTTGACAAGGATGGTCCTGTTTTTGTCCAAGATCATGACAAAATGAGGCCTTTTTCCAGAGGACAACAAATATCATTATTCCTGAAAAATATGCTTCAAATAGCCCCAGTAGTTTCATAGGAGGTGATCAAAATGTGAAATGTTAACGATGATAAACGGACGAACAACTAGGTCGGGTTAGTTAAAACGTTTTCCTTGGTGAAACAGAACTTCATGCTGGTGGCATTGATGGAGCAGAAGATCCTAACCTCTCTGGTCATGCTACCGGTTGTATTTTCGTGTCGTAAATCTTTGTTAGAAATCATTTTGTTTTAAATGAGATGAAAACAGAGGAATAGAACAATTTCAATGTTTTAAAATTCTTTTTTTTAACTCTGATTCCATCCCTCCCCTTATAATTCTTGCCCTTTTTATCTAGCTTGTCAATTCTATGAAAACAAATAAAATCACGATACAGCAAATTAGAAAAAACACTTGGGCATTGTTTATTCTGAACAGCAATTGAGTTATTATAAATCAGAAGTCCAAAAATGCACCAGTTTCTCGACAGATTATAACATTGTAATAACACCACAAAATTTTAATTTTATTCACATATAACTATTATAAGATTACGAACCTCCACAGAGAGCACCATCGTAAAAAGGACAATTGTAATCATCACACTGACACCATTTACCACTGTATTTCTCTTCACTGTTCCCACGCCGAAAATTACACTCACAGGTACCACAAACACATTCACCTCGTCCAGAACAAATAAGTGAAGAATCTGGTCTGAAAGGTAGATTATGTATTTGTTTAACACCACTTTCAGCAATATTTATATTCAATATATCTGAAATCGGATGTATTGATGGAGGCAGTGGTAATTTGGTGGTAGCCACAAAAAACTAGGACAACAGGTAACCAACGAATACTAATAAATTCAGAGTACTATATGGTTATTCTGGAAATTATAAATTAATACTGTATTTTGAGAATTTTGAGCCATAAAAGCAAATTAACAAACACCAAGTCTAACCTGCATTTAACATATACTTACGCTTTACACTTTTCCTCTGTTTCTTTTTGGGTTCTATTTCCAGTGAAGCAGTTACAAGTTTTACCAAAATATTTATCCTCACAATCACAAGTTCCACAGATCAGTGTACCATGATTAGCACAATATGGATGTTTCTGTAACAAAAGAGTTTAAGATTCAACATGTGATCTTACCATTTACTGGTTTACTATGGTATATAATACCAAGATAAATATCTTTCTGTTAGCTATAATGGGTTATCTCAATTATAGGTCTTGATCGCATGGTAGTTGGATTTACAACTACCTGTGCAATCAGTGCCTATCACCACTAAAGTTTTGAGTTCGAACTCCATTCATAGCGAGGTGTGCTCGATACAACATTATGTGATAAAGTTTGTCAGTGACTTGAACAAGTCGGTGGTTTTCTCCAGTTTCCTCCACCTTTAAAACTTACCACGATATAACTGATAAATTGTTGAAAGCAGCGTTAAACACCATAATCCATAACGCCATCTAAATTATGGTGTTCTGTGCTGTGGTAGAGGTGATTGGAATGTGCGGATAGAGCCACACGGCCTCCATAGGCACCTAATAAAATTTATACCAAAGAATATCATTGTGTGCTGTAGTTATTTCATATGATTTCCAAGTAGAAATATGAATTGAAAAACTAAAAATATTACATCCTTAGAAAAGTTCCAAAATACAATTGAAAAATAGTAGAAACAGATATATAATCAATAAGTGTCAGATTTAGGACAAATGAGGCCCTGTGCTAGTTAAGTTATGAGGCATTTGAAGGAGGTAGACTCAGTAGTCCTTTGTGGCACACTCCCATAGACTATCAACTCTATCATTATGTCTGGAATCACTCCGAAACAGAACACCTTCACACTTAAAATTGCACCACATAAGCAAAAATCCATTGCAAAAAATGTTTTTTGGCAGGAAGATAGGCCCACTTGGCCAAAGGGGCCCTGTGCTTAAGCACACCTAAGCACAATGGTAAATCTGGCAAATAACCCAAACACATGACAGCTCACTGGCTTGGTTAACACACTACGATAAAAAATGTCTGCACACATTTGAAATAAAATAAGTAAATTAGAACAATAGGGATTGACAGTAATAACCTTTTAAAGTTATTAACAAATCTATTCCAGTCTTCTAATTAAACAAAGGGCCTGGGTAGCCCAATGAGTTAGGTAGTTGGATTACCTAACAACTCATACAAGCCTATCACCAATACGGCGTGGGTTCGTGCCCAGCTTTGTAAATTACAAAAAAGGGTGCACTCGACTCGCAGCCGCAAGTGATAAAGTTTACCAGTTGCTTGTCCATGGTTGGTGGTTCTCTCTGGGTACTCCGGCTTCTTCCACCACAAAAACTGATCGCCATGATATAGCTGAAATATTGTTGAATGTGGAGTTAAACACAATAAATCAAATCAAATCAATCTAATTAAACAATGAAAACATCTTATCTGATAAATGTCTTAGATGAAAAATCAAAGCTGAAAATTTCTATTACACACAGCCCTAATTTCCACTTTCACAACTTATCACTAGATTTTAACAAAAGTAACATGACTGGTGCAACTAGTGAAGAAGGAACTGTATATATAAGTATCCTGTCAGAACATCCAATTCACCCCCAGTTTTTTTTTGTGTGGTTCATGTTGCTATTTCTTTAATTTTCTGTGTACCAGGAATGTTAAATTTCGTGGATCGTTGTTTGCTTTTTTTTCTGTCCTTTTTCTTTTGGCCATTGTATTGTTTGTCATTCTTCGATTTACGGCTTCTGATTACCCCTTTGGAATCTTCAAACTTTCCTTTCAAAAAATTAACATGATATATAAATGAAGACAATAATATAGAAGTCATATTATCCTTTTTATGTAATAGCCACTTTATCTTCAAATGGAAGAATTTGATTCTTTTTACTCACAGAAATCGTCGAGCTTTCACAGTCACATTTACACATTAACTCCATTCTGACTTCTACTTTGTCTGGTAACCCTACAGGTGTTATATAAAATTTACGACTATAACCAGCACTATCTTGTGGACATTCCTTTACATCAACTTCTATTTCAAAAGTAACCTACAATCATAAAACTATCAATTATATTTGGTATATGTTCCCATAAAGTTTCAAATGCATGGATTTTTTTCATTGCAAAACAATAATGCAAACCTGAAATATATTTGGCTGAATTGTCATAAAATTTCTGGTTAGTTTTTTTTTCTGTAGGACATTATAATGATATGAAGCAAGGTACAAGTTGTGTGTTCAAGTAGAGCAAAATGAAACCCTATGAAAGAAATTGTGGCAACATGGTGATATTTAACATCATCAAAAATAGGAACAGTTGATATTTGTCTTTTTATTTTTGCTTAATTCTGATAAATATAAATCACTCACTGTATCACCGACAGACAAACCGTCACACAAATTTGTTTCTTTGAGTACTCCACCAAGACTGAAAAACAATTTTCAAAATGTTCATTGGTAACATAAAAATTTCTAGAATAAAAAATTACCACAATAAATAAAACATTCATAGCATATACATTATCTTTTTGACTATAAGTGCAGGCCTTAAGGATATAAAACTTTCAAGTATGATGTTCGTACTCATTCACAAAAATTGTCCAATGAGAAAACGGCATTTATTTCATACAATGTACTGATTAGCTTTAATTATAAACCTAGACTGTCGGTATTGGGAAGGTATCACGCGCCTTGTATTTTTTGCATCCTTGCCAGCATGTCACAACGAGCTTTATTTATGTGTGGTCTTTGGTGATCCATTCTAATGCAAAATATAAAATGTTTTCGACCATATCTAATACATCTATATCACCTTTATAATCTAAGCAATAAATACTGTTGCCCGAAGACATGACGATGATGCTGTGTTCACCTTTTAACCGAAATAATTTATTGTCCGCAAATTTGCCCGCATAAAAAAAAGCAGCGGAAATACTTCTCACATAAATAGCAGTCAAAGAATTATCATACTCAATGAAATTACATTTTAATTCTGTCTGGCTTAACTCCCCATACATTTAAACCAGCAAAGAGTTGAATGTCTGTGTTTTATATGGATGCGATAAGGTTTGGCAGGACATTTGTGGTGTGATTCCCATTCAGTTCACACACGAATTACAATGATATGAAACACAGAAACCACACTAAATCTAAGCATGTTTTCTTTTTGACAAATTAAATGTGAATCTCTCTTATCAACTCATATTTCACTTTCATTGCAGACTCAAGCAATCAAATATATGTTTCATATCATACTGATATTATCTTTTTGAATTTCAATAAAAAAAACCTTACCAACACCTAGGCAACCGATTTATTGATAGTAATGGAAAAGAAATGATACAACATGTACTTACTCCTTACATCTAGAGAAATATCTAATTATGACATCATCTGCTCCATCAGAACTCATCTTTACCTTGGATGTGATTTTCTGTTAATAACAAAATGACATTAAAACAATAATGATATTCAATTAAAAACCACTTATAATTTAAAGCAAAAAGGATTTGTATCTACAGCTTAAATAACATAAGATATCACATTCCAAATTGAAGATCATAACACAATAACTATGGCCAAGAGAAAAAATGAAATGCAAACAAAATTTCATTTTACTTTGAAAAAAATGAGACAATTACTAACTAACTTTAGCTTTATGCATATATTTTGAAGATCGTTGTTTGTCCTTTTTCTTTTGGACATTGTGTTGTTTGTTCTTCGATTTACGGATTCTGATTACCCCTTTGGTATCTTCAAACTCTTCTTAATAAATGGAACAACCTATTTGCAGCTCTGATTTAAACAATTTCTTACTTTATAATTTTCCTTGACCAGGTCCACAATATTTGACGAATCGGCAGCTAGTTGTCCTGTTTCTGAACCTGGTATGAAGTTCTTCAGTTGTGAATATGATTGGAACTGGTCATCAGTGACAGCAAATATTAAGTTGACATTATTTTTCATTACTTTGGAGGCAATCTGACTAATGGAGGGATAATCCTGGAAAATGCATATATAAAATAGTTATATTTTGAGATACAATATTGCATGATTTTATAATTCCTGTATAAATACAATTACTTTGGAGGCAATTTGACTGATGGAGGGATAATCCTGGAAAATGAAATAGCTACATTTTGAGATCAAATATTTCATGATTTATATAATTCCTTTGGGTTATACGTGTATATATATACAATATATGTATATTGTCGGAAAATATTAAATTTTATTTGTACATGCTTTAGCAACAGGTAGAAAAGTGAGTCTTTGGAGAGTACAAATAAAAATATTTCTTATCATCAATGTAAACATGTATATTATGTTTATCGTGCAATGCAAAAAATTCAAAACAATTACAGAAAAAAGTGTCATTCTAATTGATTTCAAGGATGTACTCTGTCACGTCTGCACTTATATTGTTACCGTTATTTCGTTCGCACTACATAAATCAGGCATCAGAAAAGCTCTATTAGGTCCATGTCAAAATAATGCTGAAGTTTATTGACCTCGTTCTTAGTACTCAAAATCACACGATTGCAGGATAAACTAAGGATAAGATATATGACAATGATAATGAAAGTAATGATCATCAAATTATCATTCAAATTTACTTGATTTGTTAATATTTAGAGCATAAAACCAAAAAAGAGCCAGATAATTTATAAAACAAACTAGGATTAGACCAGTCCAATTATATATTGTTTATTTATTATGAACGAATGCAAGTTTAAAATCATTTCATGCAAATAAATTGGATATTAGCATGCACTAAATGTGATTATTATACTTTACTATAGAAACCAAGCAAGAAATAATTAAGATAACTCATTATTCCAGTGGCAAACTGCACGTAGGTCAAATAAATGTGAGGGAATCTGCACGTAGCACAAAATAACTGTTTGAAATTGGCGCGCTTTTGCACGTCGAACCAATGACTAGTTATTTGCCTCAGCACGTCGAACCAAAAACTAGTTATTTCCCTCATATTAGTTCAGTATAATAATACAGTTATGTCCTTCATGAGAAGTTAATATCCATAATTATTAAATTGAGAAAGGGTTATTTTCCAGAGTTCCGAAGGAAAATAACCCTTTCTCAATTTAATAATTATGGATATTAACTTCTCATGAAGGCCATAATTGTATATTATTGATAATATATGACAACAATGTTTCCATGGAAACAATCGAACAAGTTGATGGCCCTGATAATGTGACATGAATAAAACTACAATGACTTACTTGTTTAGTACTTTCTGTGTAGATATTGCTTGATAAATGACAGTTTCCATCATTGGGCTTAATAATACCGCCAAGCTGTTAACAAAATAAGGATTATTATTACATAAGGCTCTATTTTACTGTTTTTCTATTGGCCGGAAGCAATACACGTGACATTCCATTTTCTAACATATTGATTAGCAAAAAACAATTTCTGTGCAATAAAAAAGCATATTGCACTCTCGTGCAAAATCAATGAATGAAATTACGTGGCACGAGAGTGCAATATGGTTTTTTATTGCACATAAATAGCTGTTTGCTAATCAATATGTTATAAAATTTCATAAAATTTTGTACTCTGCTCCATAAAACCTCATATTGATCTCGTTCAAGTGCAGTAATTGTATATTATTTGACATTTAAGCATGGTTCATATTACTTATATATGGTTAGTGTTTAATCATAAAAATAAAAAGATTACATTATAAGCATGTTTTATTTTAATCTAAAAATCGGAGCTACTCGCATGGCATTATTAAAAGAAAATTACCAATATAAAGACAGAATAAATGTGGAAAGTCGACAATAAGAGAGATCAAGAAGTGCAAACGGCAGGTAAATTATGCAAAGCAGTAAATGGAACATTGGGGTTAAAACAGGGATAGGGGGCCATATCATGGTCGTGTTCATATGGTAGTTGGATTTAAAACTACCTGTGCAATCATTGCCTATCACCAATAAAGTTTTGAAATCAAATTTTTACTCATGATGAGGTGTACTCAATACAACTTTATGTAATAAAGTTTGTCAGTGACTTGTGACAGGTCAGTGGTTTCTCTAGGTACTGACTGGCTTCCTCCACCAATATAACTGATTACCAAGAAATAACTGAAATATTGTTGAAAGTGCCATTAAACACCATAACCCTAACCCTAAAACGGGGATACACTGTATAACACATGTATGGTACCTCATACCTTTCCATCACCAGCGAAGTGGAATCCAGCATCTGTGGAATATAAAAGTATTCTTCTGGAGACATTTCTCCAACCAATGTCTTTCTGGAAAAACACATACCATAACAAAATAAATTAGAGGCTAACATGAACCAGTATTGCTAACCTAGTATAAAAGATATACCTAACTATTGCCTATCATAGTATGTTGTTTTTGTAATATTCTCCATGGAAAATGCATTGGTACAAAGTTGAATCTTCATATACATGTAATTGCATTATGCCAAATACATTTGCATGTCCATTTCTTCTTCTGAAAATTATTTTTGAAATGAACATTTCTCCACTGCAAGATCTGTTGTCACCCACAGAATGGACTTCATAGACTATTGAAGCTTAAATCTGAATATCAAATCAGGATTCATTCCTTTTATAATAGCAAACTCCTTACCTAGTTCTTAAGAAATGTTTTTTTTTTTAATAATTCTCTGTTTCAGGTCATCTTAATCCTTGGACCCTATAGAGATCAATGCTGCCTCCATTTGTAACTTATTAAACTGCACTTCAAAAGGATATGTTGACTTCCAAATACAATCAAAATTTCATTGTTGGTGCTTGAGAATATTAATTTTTTAATCTCTCCATTGCATGCATACTATGTCAAACATTAGTCGCTGGGATTGAATCTCATATACTACCCTGTGCCTTTATTAACACAAGATTGCATCTGTGTATCACAGGTCGATTCATGCAATTTAAAAATACATTTGCATTTCCATAAAACTTTTTATTAATTTTTACCGTAGCCAGCATGAGGTAAACATTGGACACAGGGCTTTTTCTCATAGACCCTGAGACCTTTGTTTGCACAAATCTAAATCAACAGATTATAAACTGTTGCCTAGAATATATTATAGCATTTCTATTACTGCTTATTGAGAAGAATTTAATTTACCCCTTGTTGGTTCATCTAGACCACCTCAATGGAGGATCACATACTCATAAATCCAACTCTCCACTTCAAAGGTTAATTAAAACAAAGTTAACTGGTTGTTAATATAAGATGTTTATGCTTCAATTTACAAATGTGAAAGAAAATAAACTCAACAGCTTTATCTGTTTGATACTTGAAATATAATACATTATTTTACATCATATTTTTTCTACTTCTATTGAAATTGCCAATAATTTTGGGTATATATAAAAAGTAATTACATACCTCGCAAGTGATTGCTTGCATTACAGCATCTGAGCCACTCTCAGGAGCATCTAAACTACCAGACATTTTGACATTTTGTACGGTAGTCTACAATGCGAAATTACTAGTTTTAAAATAAATGCCTAATAATACATGATGACATGCTGTAATTATGATATTAATTACCTCAATCCACGTTAAATGTTTGTCTGTCTGTAGTCTCATTTGTTTTGTATGGATTCCTGATTTATTTATTTTATTCATGTTTTTTTCATATATACTGGTGCTAAGCATGATTTCCATGTCCGATATTGTTTGTGTCGATATTGTTTGTGTCTGATATTGTTTGTGTCTGATATTGTTTGTGTTGATATTGTTTGTTTGATATTGTTTGCTTGATATTGTTTGTGTCGTTTAACAGTAACATGACAGGTGCCACTAGTGGAGCAGGAACATTTTCCATCCCACAGAACATGAGTTCACCTTCGTTTTTCTAGCATGTTTACTCCTTTGGTATCTTCACACTTTCTTCTCATTCTTATAACACAACTGAAAACTCTACTGCAAAACATATATTTTCTGTGTTTTGTTGCAAACTGATAGAAACATGATCTGAGAACCCTGCAACATGCATCTCTGTTAAATAGTACTGGCTTCTTAACTTATGATGAGCTGATAAATACAAAATTAAAATGTCACAGGCAATGGAGTTTTACAAAATAATATACCTGAAAGAGTGTATGATTGTCATTAAGGGGAAGCCGATTCTTAAATCCATAGGCTGGTTCACATCCCACGCATGGACTGACAAGACTGAAATATAATTAACAAGAATATATATTATTTGAAGATAAAGAATTCAGTCAAATTGAGAGAAAGTTGGATTAAATCTATTGCTAATTGTAGAATCGCATTTGTAACAAAATAAGCCTGTTCCTAATTGCTAAACACATGAAAAACTCCCGTTTCTAATTGCTAAATGCATGAAAAACTATCCACTTGACTTTATTAAAATTATCTGACATCAGTTAACTAAGCCACTGTCAAAATATAACCAAAATAATAAAAATTTACCTTCTACAATGAACAAGTTTTCTTCACGCATCAAATATTATTTGTAATGCTTATTTCATGGACATTATATCGGTCGATACCTCTGCTGGTGGACTATTAGTACCCGAGGGTATCATTCGCCTAGTAGTCAGTGGCTTCGGCACTGACACGGGTTATCAGATTTTTTTTAATCAAAATTTACAGTTCCTGAATCATGTAATTATTTTTAAAGGACAAAGTCCTTATAACGATTGTCAACGACTCCAAGACGATCTCACCACCATGGTCAACTGGAGTAAGAAGTGGCAGATGATCTTCAATCCTTCTAAATGTTACACCTTAAGAATAAACAAAGGGAAGCAACCAGTCATATACCCGTACCACATGGAAGGACAAGTGCTTGAATCAGTAAACAACAACCCTTATCTTGGTGTTGAACTGTCCAGCACTCTATCATGGGACACTCACATTGGCAAAATCCTCACAAAGGCCAACAGATCTTTGGGATTTATACGGCGAAATTTAGGCAGATGTCCCACAAATATCAAGCGACAAGCCTACCTCAGCCTTGTAAGACCGCACCTTGAGTACGCCAGTTGTGTATGGGATCCGCACCTACAAAAACACATATACCAAATAGAAATGGTACAAAGAAGGGCACGAATATTCAAGAGATCCTGGGATAGTAACATCAATCCTGCAAGAACTGGAACTTCAAGCACTCCAAGAAAGGCGCAAAACATCACGCCTGCTAGTCTTCCACAAAATAACCCACCAGAAGGTAGCCATACCATTACCACCATATTTACAAAAACCTACTAGAACGACTCGACAATACCATCCAAGAAGATTCGTAAGGATAGGCTCAACTGGCGATCAGCGGAAACACATCTTCTTTGTAAGGACCATCAAAGACTGGAATGATCTTCCACCGGACATTCTAGGAATTGATGACTATGAGGCATTCAAGACCAGCCTCATAGTCCACAGAAGCCAGTAAAGTAGAATCTCACGAATGTTTTTAAACTGCACATGTACATATGTTTTTAATGAGCACATGATGGATGACGTCCAGTATTATGCATTCGTGTGATGAGTCAGACGACTCTTTACGAATTACCAGTGTAGAAGTAGAAGTAACGGTAGGCTGTCCGATTTTTCCTTCTATATTGATAGCCAAATATCTGTTCACCGAAAGATTAAAAAATACATCAATTGATAATTCAGAAATGCAAAAGAAATATATTTCAATGAAAAATTCCCAATTCTTTAATTATTTACTCTATGCAAAATCGAAATTAACTTGAAATAAAATTCTAATAAAAAAATATCTTTCTACGAAACTCCCGACAGAAGAGCGACGTAGGTAAAATGAACGGAACAGCCATAACAAATCGGCTACAAAATTCATTCAAAATAACTTGTACAGATCATCGTATTATTGAAATTTTAGGACTTCGTCCTTCAAACAGGTTGCCTGTCTCATATTAAAACTAAGATTCTCCTCCCTTAGGCTTAGATGACCGTAGCAGATTTTGGTTATCACTGTTACCTGATGAAGGTTATTCCAGAAATCTGTCATGTACACTAAATTTGATATCTATGTTTTTATTATACTATACACCATAAACATGACCAATGATCACAGCCAATTTTCTTCAGCACTGTTTCTCATTACATCAATTCTGATAAAAGTACAATTGACCTACTTGTGAGGTTCCTATCAACTTTGATAAAAGCACAATTGACCTACTTGTGAGGTTCCCATCAACTTTGATAAAAGTACAATTGACTTACTTGTGAGGTTCCATACTGACGAAAGGCAGACTTCTTTTGTCCACAAATGAACCAAATCCAATATGAAAATTGTTTGTTAAATTGTTCATCTCACGGGCTGTGAAAAGAATATGTAAATAATAAAATCAATTCAATTTATCTTTTTTAATGTGCTTAAGGTGTGAAATCTATAATTAATTTCTTTAACATTTTCAACTAAATTTGTGTTTTTTCGAGCCTGCCTGGCTATTTTATCTTAAGTTTAACCTTTCTAAGACCATATATTTTCTGAAACGTACATGATTCCTCTACGTTCTGTGAAAATATCAGGGGAGTTTAAAGTCTTGCAGTGAAATGCCAGGCTATGGAAAACACCTATTCTAAAAATAGCTCGGTCATCCCCGGGAAATTCAATATTTATAGATCATGCATCAAATCCTCCATAGGGGTATTAAAATACAACTAAATGCATCAAATTTGCGCTCAAAATAATCCTTATATATTTAACTTCAATTATCAATTTTAATTATTCCATTCCATTCAGTATTTGTCACAATACAACAAAGTGAAAGGAACTATTTTCTTTAAAAGGGACTACTTTTGTTCTAAGCTCTGATTGGTGGATTATAGGTTTGACACCTATATGTTTACCTGGAAGCATGGGTATATAATGCAATTTATTACATAGAGATTTTATTTAATTTTTTTTATTGGCTATCATGCTGTCACCTGACATTCCGTAAAATTTGATATTGCTTGATTAAAACTCGTATTGACTTGGTTTCACTTTCGTTTTCGTTTAATGTAATAAAACAATTACAGTCTTTTGTATCGGTCAATACAAGTTTTTATGGACCTTAGAAATCAATATTCACCTCAGCCTAAAGGCTTCGGTGAATATCGTTTTTAAGGTCCATAAAAACTCGTATTGACCTCAACAAAAGATTATAATTGTATAATATTTTACATCTGTTGGGTAGAATTCGCTTTGTAATGAAATTTAGTTCAGACTTGCACATAAAATAAAGTATATGGTGAATATGAAATAGAATAGAATGGTGTCTATATGTTTGTAATTTTATTTATCTATAATTGACTATATTTTCATAGTATCATAAATTCTATATTGAAATATACTTTTTGGTCAGTCTGATACCTATTTGATATCCACACTTCCTATACCACAACAATACTATTTACTCCTCAAGTGCAGTAGATCATGGGTTCGAGCCCCGGTGGGGTCAAACCGAAGACGATAAAATTGGTATTTGTTGCTTCTCCTTTAAGCACACAGCATTAAGGAGAAAGACCAAAGACGGGCTGGCTCAGAATCAGGATAATATGTCTGAGTGCGGCGACATGTCTATCCATGGACTGTTGTTTCAGTGAGCTAGCACAATTAAAAAAAATCCAACTAAGTGTGTTGATCTAGTACACAGCAGACCTCATCATTATTGCATTGAAAGTTAACTTGTTCTCGCTATGATATACCTGAAAAATTGCTGAGTTGAAATTAAACAACAATCACTCACTCACTGTTTACCTTAACGAGGCATATTGTTTTGAAAGTGTGCTATAATCCAAACAATAATTAAGGATTGATTGCAATTTTTGTTCGGTTCATTCAAAATAACCTCAATCAGGTTGTACACACCCTCCGTGGTGTGTACAACCTGATTGAGGTTATTTCGAATGAACCGAACAAATAATTTCAATCAATCCTTATAAATTAATTCAAACTTTTTTTGCTATGATATTGAAAAATATATTTATTTTTTCAAAATAAGGCAAATAATCGTAAATAAATTTAAATAACCCCAAAGGTGCCTCATTTAAAGAAAATCACCCGATGACAACGGCACGCGAAGACTTGAGAATGACGTTTATTTTTATATTCTGTATATTGGAAAATAACGTCAACTTTTTAAACCAATCAAAACACGTATGAAATGACAAGTGACTCTAAAATTAATTTATTGATAAACATTTGCAGACAAACTGTTGTGTGATACTTCAAACTGCTTTTAATTGCTAGTTACCAAAATGGTACTATATGTGGAATTGCCACAATATAGCTGAAATATTGCTGAAAGGGGCGTTAAACACCATAAACTAAACCAAACTAACTATATGTGGAACAGGAGATGCTATTCCTTCCTTAATACCTATACGACCTCACTTTCAATCTTTGTAAGAACAGAAGATGTTAGCTCTTTCCTAACTATATACAGCTTCACTCTCAGTCTTTGTTGGAATTTGTTTTTCGAACTTTTGCTTTGTACTATAATTTATGATTTTATTCATCGAATCATCCAATTACTGGAATATCCATTCAGACTTTTTTTTACTATGTGTTCACTTTAATAAACAGTTTGGTATATACATAAGAAAATATATGTGTAATTTCAGATTTTTTTTAACAAGATTACAATGTGTAATTGATATATGATTTTTATGAGCATTGGTGCGTAGGATTTCAAATCTTCCATTATATTTCCTCTTTACAAGTAAATATCATAGACAGACAATTTATTGTCTGGTAAACATCTATCATGACAACTGATCTGTCAAAATAAGAATAGATATTACAGGTTATACCCGTATCAAAATTTTAACCTACCATTGATTACCAGGTAATGTTAACATTGTGATAATTACCAATTTTATCTCCCAGAGTACCCAGTTTTTCTTTGTCATCCCTCATCGAGTATGACAAGTCCATCAAATAGTATAGATCTACTGGGTATTTATTGGCTACTCTATAGGTCAAGGTGAATTTCTGGGGGTCATCTATAAATAGAATAATCATCAATGAAAATTAACTGAAAACATATCAAGCACCAACGAAAAAGCTATTTTTTCATTTCTTGTTTGTGATATACAAATGTTCATGTAACTTATATGGCTATTTGTAATGAAGATATTTTTAGTGTAGTCTAGCTGTTATTAGGTTTGTTTCAAATAGGTTTTTTCTATTAATTGGAATTAAACTGTCAATCAAATTTGAATGCAATTTCTGTGTTCATCTCTTAATATCTAATATGTTTACTTTTCTAGCAACAATAAACCACTTATATGTAAATAGGGTTAGTGCTATATAAATATGATATGTGTGTTTAACATTACTTTCAATAATATTTCCGTCATATTGAGAGGTTAATTCTATTGGCCGAGTAAACCGGAGAAATCTATCAGCCTGCAGCAAGTCACTGACAAATATTCTCACATAAAGTTGTATCAAGTTCACCTCGACTCGAGCGAGAATTAAACTCCCAACTTTAATGGTGATAAGTACTGTTTGGGTAGGTAGTTGAAAATCCAAGTCCATGACAATCCCTGGTATGTATACCGGTATAATAACTATGTGTAAAGACAAATGTGGAATTTTTGAATTTGTTAATTTCATTGTTAGTTTCATACATTGAGGCCACAATCACATTGTAGCTGAACTTACATCTATACACCTATGTGCTATTTGTCTCTATCATCACCTTAGGTTTGTGTTTTTGGACTTTTGGACAGTGATCTTGATAGTGTCAAGTCTGATTTTCTTTGGATATTGCTATTTCCTACACCAATTACACTGACCACCAAGACATAATTGAAATATTATTGAAAGTTGTGGTAAATACCGGTACCTATGTTCAAAAACAATTTGGCTACAATTATACATTTTTATTTAGTTAATAGATCAATAACTTAATTATTGTGGCTGAAACTGTGGGACTCAAATGCTTCTTAATCTGTGGCTATAAATATTTCTGGCATTTAACTTACTTGGTCTCATCTTCAGTTTTATTACTTGTGGCTGTAGCTGTATAGGATCTTCATTAGTTCCATCTTGTGGTGGTATGTCCTAAAATGATGAAAAGCAACAGAAAAATGAACTAGTTTTTGGTCAAATAATTATTTATAGATTAATCTTAGTACCGGTAATCACTTGTAATTATCACTGTACTGTATGTATACACATATTATTTATAATTCTTTTGTAATTATCACTCTACTGTATGTATACACATATTATTTATAATTCTCATTCAATACTTGCATGTGGAATCCGCAAGCCTCTGTTAAGTACTTACTGTGAAGAATTGGACGGACAACTTGCATTGATAATATGCTCCACCGTAATTTTTCGTGGAGCATAAAAATATAACTCACTGACAAACTATATACTAAAACATGCTATGTAATTTACTTTATCTTTAATTCTTGAATCAGAACTTAATTAGATTAAAACAAACCCAACATGTGTGTACAGTCTACATGCATTACCATGTAAACCACTGGTACATGTTGCCTGCATTACCATGTAAACCACTGGTACATGTTGCCTGCATTACCATGTAAATCACTGGTACATGTTGTATGCATTACCATGTAAATCACTGGTACATGTTGCCTGCATTACCATGTAAATCACTGGTACATGTTGCCTGCATTACCATGTAAACCACTGGTACATGTTGCCTGCATTACCATGTAAATCACTGGTACATGTTGCATGCATTACCATGTAAATCACTGGTACATGTTGCATGCATTATCATGTAAATCACTGGTACATGTTGCATGCATTACCATGTAAACCACTGGTACATGTTGCCTGCATTATCATGTAAATCACTGGTACATGTTGTATGCATTACCATGTAAATCACTGGTACATGTTGCCTGCATTACCATGTAAACCACTGGTACATGTTGCCTGCATTACCATGTAAATCACTGGTACATGTTGCATGCATTACCATGTAAATCACTGGTACATGTTGCATGCATTATCATGTAAATCAATGGTACATGTTGCATGCATTACCATGTAAACCACTGGTACATGTTGCCTGCATTATCATGTAAATCACTGGTACATGTTGCATGCATTACCATGTAAATCACTGGTACATGTTGCATGCATTACCATGTAAATCACTGGTACATGTTGCATGCATTACCATGTAAACCACTGGTACATGTTGCCTGCATTACCATGTAAACCACTGGTACATGTTGCCTGCATTACCATGTAAATCACTGGTACATGTTGTATGCATTACCATGTAAACCACTGGTACATGTTGCATGCATTACCATGTAAACCACTGGTACATGTTGCCTGCATTACCATGTAAACCATTGGTACATGTTGCCTGCATTACCATGTAAATCACTGGTACATGTTGTATGCATTACCATGTAAATCACTGGTACATGTTGCCTGCATTACCATGTAAATCACTGGTACATGTTGCCTGCATTACCATGTAAACCACAGGTACATGTTGCCTGCATTACCATGTAAATCACTGGTACATGTTGCATGCATTACCATGTAAATCACTGGTACATGTTGCATGCATTATCATGTAAATCACTGGTACATGTTGCATGCATTACCATGTAAACCACTGGTACATGTTGCCTGCATTATCATGTAAATCACTGGTACATGTTGTATGCATTACCATGTAAATCACTGGTACATGTTGCCTGCATTACCATGTAAACCACTGGTACATGTTGCCTGCATTACCATGTAAATCACTGGTACATGTTGCATGCATTACCATGTAAATCACTGGTACATGTTGCATGCATTATCATGTAAATCACTGGTACATGTTGCATGCATTACCATGTAAACCACTGGTACATGTTGCCTGCATTATCATGTAAATCACTGGTACATGTTGCATGCATTACCATGTAAATCACTGGTACATGTTGCATGCATTACCATGTAAATCACTGGTACATGTTGCATGCATTATCATGTAAATCACTGGTACATGTTGCATGCAATACCATGTAAATCACTGGTACATGTTGTATGCATTACCATGTAAATCACTGGTACATGTTGCATGCATTACCATGTAAATCACTGGTACATGTTGCATGCATTACCATGTAAATCACTGGTACATGTTGTATGAATTACCATGTAAATCACTGGTACATGTTGTATGCATTACCATGTAAATCACTGGTACATGTTGCATGCATTACCATGTAAATCACTGGTACATGTTGTATGCATTACCATGTAAACCACTGGTACATGTTGCCTGCATTACCATGTAAATCACTGGTACATGTTGCATGCATTACCATGTAAATCACTGGTACATGTTGCATGCATTATCATGTAAATCACTGGTACATGTTGCATGCATTACCATGTAAACCACTGGTACATGTTGCCTGCATTATCATGTAAATCACTGGTACATGTTGCATGCATTACCATGTAAATCACTGGTACATGTTGCATGCATTACCATGTAAATCACTGGTACATGTTGCATGCATTATCATGTAAATCACTGGTACATGTTGCATGCAATACCATGTAAATCACTGGTACATGTTGTATGCATTACCATGTAAATCACTGGTACATGTTGCATGCATTACCATGTAAATCACTGGTACATGTTGCATGCATTACCATGTAAATCACTGGTACATGTTGTATGAATTACCATGTAAATCACTGGTACATGTTGTATGCATTATCATGTAAATCACTGGTACATGTTGTATGCATTACCATGTAAATCACTGGTACATGTTGCATGCATTACCATGTAAATCACTGGTACATGTTGTATGCATTACCATGTAAATCACTGGTACATGTTGCATGTATTACCATGTAAATCACTGGTACATGTTGTATGCATTACCATGTAAACCACTGGTACATGTTGCATGCATTACCATGTAAATCACTGGTACATGTTGCATGCATTACCATGTAAATCACTGGTACATGTTGCATGCATTATCATGTAAATCACTGGTACATGTTGCATGCATTATCATGTAAAATCACTGGTACATGTTGCCTGCATTATCATGTAAATCACTGGTACATGTTGTATGCATTACCATGTAAATCACTGGTATATGTTGCATGCATTACCATGTAAATCACTGGTACATGTTGTATGCATTACCATGTAAATCACTGGTACATGTTGCATGCATTACCATGTAAATCACTGGTACATGTTGCATGCATCATCATGTAAATCACTGGTACATGTTGCATGCATTATCATGTAAATCACTGGTACATGTTGCATGCATTACCATGTCAATCACTGGTACATGTTGCATGCATCATCATGTAAATCACTGGTACATGTTGCATGCATTATTATGTAAATCACTGGTACATGTTGCATGCATTACCATGTAAATCACTGGTACATGTTGCATGCATTATCATGTAAATCACTGGTACATGTTGCATGCATTACCATGTAAATCACTGGTACATGTTGCATGCATTATCATGTAAATCACTGGTACATGTTGCATGCATTACCATGTAAAATCAATGGTACATGTTGCCTGCATTATCATGTAAATCACTGGTACATGTGGTATGCATTACCATGTAAATCACTGGTATATGTTGCATGCATTACCATGTAAATCACTGGTACATGTTGTATGCATTACCATGTAAATCACTGGTACATGTTGCATGCATTACCATGTAAATCACTGGTACATGTTGCATGCATCATCATGTAAATCACTGGTACATGTTGCATGCATTATCATGTAAATCACTGGTACATGTTGCATGCATTACCATGTCAATCACTGGTACATGTTGCATGCATCATCATGTAAATCACTGGTACATGTTGCATGCATTATTATGTAAATCACTGGTACATGTTGCATGCATTACCATGTCAATCACTGGTACATGTTGGATGCATTACCATGTAAATCACTGGTACATGTTGCATGCATTACCATGTAAATCACTGGTACATGTTGCATGCATTACCATATAAATCACTGGTACATGTTCCATGCATTATCATGTAAATCACTGGTACATGTTGTATGCATTACCATGTAAATCACTGGTACATGTTGCATGCAATACCATGTAAATCACTGGTACATGTTGTATGCATTACCATGTAAATCACTGGTACATGTTGCCTGCATTACCATGTAAATCACTGGTACATGTTGCATGCATTACCATGTAAATCACTGGTACATGTTGTATGAATTACCATGTAAATCACTGGTACATGTTGCATGCATTACCATGTAAATCACTGGTACATGTTGTATGCATTACCATGTAAATCACTGGTACATGTTGCATGTATTACCATGTAAATCACTGGTACATGTTGTATGCATTACCATGTAAACCACTGGTACATGTTGCATGCATTACCATGTAAATCACTGGTACATGTTGCATGCAGTACCATGTAAATCACTGGTACATGTTGCATGCATTATCATGTAAATCACTGGTACATGTTGTATGCATTACCATGTAAATCACTGTTACATGTTGCCTGCATTACCATGTAAATCACTGGTACATGTTGCCTGCATTACCATGTAAATCACTGGTACATGTTGCATGCATTACCATGTAAATCACTGGTACATGTTGCCTCCATTACCATGTAAATCACTGGTACATGTTGCCTGCATTACCATGTAAATCACTGGTACATGTTGCATGCATTACCATGTAAATCACTGGTACATGTTGCATGCATTATCATGTAAATCACTGGTACCTGTTGCATGCATTACCATGTAAATCACTGGTACATGTTGCATGCATTACCATGTAAATCACTGGTACATGTTGTATGCATTACCATGTAAATCACTGGTACATGTTGCATGCATTACCATGTAAATCACTGGTACATGTTGCAAGCATTACCATGTAAATCACTGGTACATGTTGCATGCATTATCATGTAAATCACTGGTACATGTTGTATGCATTACCATGTAAATCACTGGTACATGTTGCATGCAATACCATGTAAATCACTGGTACATGTTGTATGCATTACCATGTAAATCACTGGTACATGTTGCCTGCATTACCATGTAAATCACTGGTACATGTTGCATGCATTACCATGTAAATCACTGGTACATGTTGTATGAATTACCATGTAAATCACTGGTACATGTTGTATGCATTATCATGTAAATCACTGGTACATGTTGTATGTATTACCATGTAAATCACTGGTACATGTTGCATGCATTACCATGTAAATCACTGGTACATGTTGTATGCATTACCATGTAAATCACTGGTACATGTTGCATGTATTACCATGTAAATCACTGGTACATGTTGTTTGCATTACCATGTAAATCACTGGTACATGTTGCATGCATTACCATGTAAATCACTGGTACATGTTGCATGCATTATCATCTAAATCACTGGTACATGTTGCATGCATTACCATGTAAAATCACTGGTACATGTTGCCTGCATTATCATGTAAATCACTGGTACATGTTGTATGCATTACCATGTAAATCACTGGTACATGTTGCATGCATTACCATGTAAATCACTGGTACATGTTGCATGCATTACCATGTAAATCAATGGTACATGTTGCATGCATTACCATGTAAATCACTGGTACATGTTGCATGCATTACCATATAAATCACTGGTACATGTTGCATGCATTACCATGTAAATCACTGGTATATGTTGCCTGCATTACCATGTAAATCACTGGTACATGTTGCATGCATTACCATGTAAATCACTGGTACATGTTGCATGCATTACCATGTAAATCACTGGTACATGTTGCCTCCATTACCATGTAAATCACTGGTACATGTTGCATGCATTACCATGTAAATCACTGGTACATGTTGCATGCATTACCATGTAAATCACTGGTACATGTTGTATGAATTACCATGTAAATCACTGGTACATGTTGTATGCATTATAATGTAAATCACTGGTACATTTTGTATGCATTACCATGTAAATCACTGGTACATGTTGCATGCATTACCAGGTAAATCACTGGTACATGTTGTATGCATTACCATGTAAATCACTGGTACATGTTGCATGTATTACCATGTAAATCACTGGTACATGTTGTATGCATTACCATGTAAATCACTGGTACATGTTGCATGCATTACCATGTAAATCACTGGTACATGTTGCATGCATTATCATGTAAATCACTGGTACATGTTGCATGCATTACCATGTAAAATCACTGGTACATGTTGCCTGCATTATCATGTAAATCACTGGTACATGTTGTATGCATTACCATGTAAATCACTGGTATATGTTGCATGCATTACCATGTAAATCACTGGTACATGTTGCATGCATTACCATGTAAATCACTGGTACATGTTGCATGCATTACCATGTAAATCACTGGTACATGTTGCATGCATTACCATATAAATCACTGGTACATGTTGCATGCATTACCATGTAAATCACTGGTACATGTTGCCTGCATTACCATGTAAATCACTGGTACATGTTGCATGCATTACCATGTAAATCACTGGTACATGTTGCATGCATTACCATGTAAATCACTGGTACATGTTGCATCCATTACCATGAAAATCACTGGTACATGTTGCATGCATTACCATGTAAATCACTGGTACATGTTGCATGCATTACCATGTAAATCACTGGTACATGTTGCATGCATTATTATGTAAATCACTGGTACATGTTGCATGCATTACCATGTAAATCACTGGTACATGTTGCATGCATTATCATGTAAATCACTGGTACATGTTGCATGCATTACCATGTAAACCACTGGTACATGTTGCATGCATTACCATGTAAATCACCGGTACATGTTGCATGCATTATCATGTAAATCACTGGTACATGTTGTATGCATTACCATGTAAATCACTGGTACATGTTGCATGCAATACCATGTAAATCACTGGTACATGTTGTATGCATTATCATGTAAATCACTGGTACATGTTGCATGCAATACCATGTAAATCACTGGTACATGTTGCATGCATTACCATGTAAATCACTGGTACATGTTGTATGAATTACCATGTAAATCACTGGTACATGTTGTATGCATTATAATGTAAATCACTGGTACATGTTGTATGCATTACCATGTAAATCACTGGTACATGTTGCATGCATTACCAGGTAAATCACTGGTACATGTTGTATGCATTACCATGTAAATCACTGGTACATGTTGCATGTATTACCATGTAAATCACTGGTACATGTTGTATGCATTACCATGTAAATCACTGGTACATGTTG
The DNA here is from genome assembly GCA_963383655.1 of Bathymodiolus septemdierum. Lineage (NCBI taxonomy): Eukaryota > Metazoa > Mollusca > Bivalvia > Mytilida > Modiolidae > Bathymodiolus > Bathymodiolus septemdierum. The sequence continues at coordinate 7,297,075 of OY726522.1, read as the reverse complement.
CATGCATTACCATGTAAATCACTGGTACATGTTGCATGCATTATCATGTAAATCACTGGTACATGTTGCATGCATTACCATGTAAAATCACTGGTACATGTTGCCTGCATTATCATGTAAATCACTGGTACATGTTGTATGCATTACCATGTAAATCACTGGTATATGTTGCATGCATTACCATGTAAATCACTGGTACATGTTGCATGCATTACCATGTAAATCACTGGTACATGTTGCATGCATTACCATGTAAATCACTGGTACATGTTGCATGCATTACCATATAAATCACTGGTACATGTTGCATGCATTACCATGTAAATCACTGGTACATGTTGCCTGCATTACCATGTAAATCACTGGTACATGTTGCATGCATTACCATGTAAATCACTGGTACATGTTGCATGCATTACCATGTAAATCACTGGTACATGTTGCATCCATTACCATGAAAATCACTGGTACATGTTGCATGCATTACCATGTAAATCACTGGTACATGTTGCATGCATTACCATGTAAATCACTGGTACATGTTGCATGCATTATTATGTAAATCACTGGTACATGTTGCATGCATTACCATGTAAATGACTGGTACATGTTGCATGCATTATCATGTAAATCACTGGTACATGTTGCATTCATTACCATGTAAACCACTGGTACATGTTGCATGCATTACCATGTAAATCACCGGTACATGTTGCATGCATTATCATGTAAATCACTGGTACATGTTGTATGCATTACCATGTAAATCACTGGTACATGTTGCATGCAATACCATGTAAATCACTGGTACATGTTGTATGCATTATCATGTAAATCACTGGTACATGTTGCATGCAATACCATGTAAATCACTGGTACATGTTGTATGCATTACCATGTAAATCACTGGTACATGTTGCCTGCATTACCATGTAAATCACTGGTACATGTTGCATGCATTACCATGTAAATCACTGGTACATGTTGCATGCATTACCATGTAAATCACTGGTACATGTTGCAAGCATTACCATGTAAATCACTGGTACATGTTGCATGCATTATCATGTAAATCACTGGTACATGTTGTATGCATTACCATGTAAATCACTGGTACATGTTGCATGCAGTACCATGTAAATCACTGGTACATGTTGCATGCATTATCATGTAAATCACTGGTACATGTTGTATGCATTACCATGTAAATCACTGTTACATGTTGCCTGCATTACCATGTAAATCACTGGTACATGTTGCCTGCATTACCATGTAAATCACTGGTACATGTTGCATGCATTACCATGTAAATCACTGGTACATGTTGCCTCCATTACCATGTAAATCACTGGTACATGTTGCCTGCATTACCATGTAAATCACTGGTACATGTTGCATGCATTACCATGTAAATCACTGGTACATGTTGCATGCATTATCATGTAAATCACTGGTACCTGTTGCATGCATTACCATGTAAATCACTGGTACATGTTGCATGCATTACCATGTAAATCACTGGTACATGTTGTATGCATTACCATGTAAATCACTGGTACATGTTGCATGCATTACCATGTAAATCACTGGTACATGTTGCAAGCATTACCATGTAAATCACTGGTACATGTTGCATGCATTATCATGTAAATCACTGGTACATGTTGTATGCATTACCATGTAAATCACTGGTACATGTTGCATGCAATACCATGTAAATCACTGGTACATGTTGTATGCATTACCATGTAAATCACTGGTACATGTTGCCTGCATTACCATGTAAATCACTGGTACATGTTGCATGCATTACCATGTAAATCACTGGTACATGTTGTATGAATTACCATGTAAATCACTGGTACATGTTGTATGCATTATCATGTAAATCACTGGTACATGTTGTATGTATTACCATGTAAATCACTGGTACATGTTGCATGCATTACCATGTAAATCACTGGTACATGTTGTATGCATTACCATGTAAATCACTGGTACATGTTGCATGTATTACCATGTAAATCACTGGTACATGTTGTTTGCATTACCATGTAAATCACTGGTACATGTTGCATGCATTACCATGTAAATCACTGGTACATGTTGCATGCATTATCATCTAAATCACTGGTACATGTTGCATGCATTACCATGTAAAATCACTGGTACATGTTGCCTGCATTATCATGTAAATCACTGGTACATGTTGTATGCATTACCATGTAAATCACTGGTACATGTTGCATGCATTACCATGTAAATCACTGGTACATGTTGCATGCATTACCATGTAAATCAATGGTACATGTTGCATGCATTACCATGTAAATCACTGGTACATGTTGCATGCATTACCATATAAATCACTGGTACATGTTGCATGCATTACCATGTAAATCACTGGTATATGTTGCCTGCATTACCATGTAAATCACTGGTACATGTTGCATGCATTACCATGTAAATCACTGGTACATGTTGCATGCATTACCATGTAAATCACTGGTACATGTTGCCTCCATTACCATGTAAATCACTGGTACATGTTGCATGCATTACCATGTAAATCACTGGTACATGTTGCATGCATTACCATGTAAATCACTGGTACATGTTGTATGAATTACCATGTAAATCACTGGTACATGTTGTATGCATTATAATGTAAATCACTGGTACATGTTGTATGCATTACCATGTAAATCACTGGTACATGTTGCATGCATTACCAGGTAAATCACTGGTACATGTTGTATGCATTACCATGTAAATCACTGGTACATGTTGCATGTATTACCATGTAAATCACTGGTACATGTTGTATGCATTACCATGTAAATCACTGGTACATGTTGCATGCATTACCATGTAAATCACTGGTACATGTTGCATGCATTATCATGTAAATCACTGGTACATGTTGCATGCATTACCATGTAAAATCACTGGTACATGTTGCCTGCATTATCATGTAAATCACTGGTACATGTTGTATGCATTACCATGTAAATCACTGGTATATGTTGCATGCATTACCATGTAAATCACTGGTACATGTTGCATGCATTACCATGTAAATCACTGGTACATGTTGCATGCATTACCATGTAAATCACTGGTACATGTTGCATGCATTACCATATAAATCACTGGTACATGTTGCATGCATTACCATGTAAATCACTGGTACATGTTGCCTGCATTACCATGTAAATCACTGGTACATGTTGCATGCATTACCATGTAAATCACTGGTACATGTTGCATGCATTACCATGTAAATCACTGGTACATGTTGCATCCATTACCATGAAAATCACTGGTACATGTTGCATGCATTACCATGTAAATCACTGGTACATGTTGCATGCATTACCATGTAAATCACTGGTACATGTTGCATGCATTATTATGTAAATCACTGGTACATGTTGCATGCATTACCATGTAAATCACTGGTACATGTTGCATGCATTATCATGTAAATCACTGGTACATGTTGCATGCATTACCATGTAAACCACTGGTACATGTTGCATGCATTACCATGTAAATCACCGGTACATGTTGCATGCATTATCATGTAAATCACTGGTACATGTTGTATGCATTACCATGTAAATCACTGGTACATGTTGCATGCAATACCATGTAAATCACTGGTACATGTTGTATGCATTATCATGTAAATCACTGGTACATGTTGCATGCAATACCATGTAAATCACTGGTACATGTTGCATGCATTACCATGTAAATCACTGGTACATGTTGTATGAATTACCATGTAAATCACTGGTACATGTTGTATGCATTATAATGTAAATCACTGGTACATGTTGTATGCATTACCATGTAAATCACTGGTACATGTTGCATGCATTACCAGGTAAATCACTGGTACATGTTGTATGCATTACCATGTAAATCACTGGTACATGTTGCATGTATTACCATGTAAATCACTGGTACATGTTGTATGCATTACCATGTAAATCACTGGTACATGTTGCATGCATTACCATGTAAATCACTGGTACATGTTGCATGCATTATCATGTAAATCACTGGTACATGTTGCATGCATTACCATGTAAAATCACTGGTACATGTTGCCTGCATTATCATGTAAATCACTGGTACATGTTGTATGCATTACCATGTAAATCACTGGTATATGTTGCATGCATTACCATGTAAATCACTGGTACATGTTGCATGCATTACCATGTAAATCACTGGTACATGTTGCATGCATTACCATGTAAATCACTGGTACATGTTGCATGCATTACCATATAAATCACTGGTACATGTTGCATGCATTACCATGTAAATCACTGGTACATGTTGCCTGCATTACCATGTAAATCACTGGTACATGTTGCATGCATTACCATGTAAATCACTGGTACATGTTGCATGCATTACCATGTAAATCACTGGTACATGTTGCATCCATTACCATGAAAATCACTGGTACATGTTGCATGCATTACCATGTAAATCACTGGTACATGTTGCATGCATTACCATGTAAATCACTGGTACATGTTGCATGCATTATTATGTAAATCACTGGTACATGTTGCATGCATTACCATGTAAATGACTGGTACATGTTGCATGCATTATCATGTAAATCACTGGTACATGTTGCATTCATTACCATGTAAACCACTGGTACATGTTGCATGCATTACCATGTAAATCACCGGTACATGTTGCATGCATTATCATGTAAATCACTGGTACATGTTGTATGCATTACCATGTAAATCACTGGTACATGTTGCATGCAATACCATGTAAATCACTGGTACATGTTGTATGCATTATCATGTAAATCACTGGTACATGTTGCATGCAATACCATGTAAATCACTGGTACATGTTGTATGCATTACCATGTAAATCACTGGTACATGTTGCCTGCATTACCATGTAAATCACTGGTACATGTTGCATGCATTACCATGTAAATCACTGGTACATGTTGCATGCATTACCATGTAAATCACTGGTACATGTTGCAAGCATTACCATGTAAATCACTGGTACATGTTGCATGCATTATCATGTAAATCACTGGTACATGTTGTATGCATTACCATGTAAATCACTGGTACATGTTGCATGCAATACCATGTAAATCACTGGTACATGTTGTATGCATTACCATGTAAATCACTGGTACATGTTGCCTGCATTACCATGTAAATCACTGGTACATGTTGCATGCATTACCATGTAAATCACTGGTACATGTTGTATGAATTACCATGTAAATCACTGGTACATGTTGTATGCATTATCATGTAAATCACTGGTACATGTTGTATGCATTACCATGTAAATCACTGGTACATGTTGCATGCATTACCATGTAAATCACTGGTACATGTTGTATGCATTACCATGTAAATCACTGGTACATGTTGCATGCATTACCATGTAAATCACTGGTACATGTTGCATGCATTACCATATAAATCACTGGTACATGTTGCATGCATTACCATGTAAATCACTGGTACATGTTGCCTGCATTACCATGTAAATCACTGGTACATGTTGCATGCATTACCATGTAAATCACTGGTACATGTTGCATGCATTACCATGTAAATCACTGGTACATGTTGCATCCATTACCATGAAAATCACTGGTACATGTTGCATGCATTACCATGTAAATCACTGGTACATGTTGCATGCATTACCATGTAAATCACTGGTACATGTTGCATGCATTATTATGTAAATCACTGGTACATGTTGCATGCATTACCATGTAAATGACTGGTACATGTTGCATGCATTATCATGTAAATCACTGGTACATGTTGCATTCATTACCATGTAAACCACTGGTACATGTTGCATGCATTACCATGTAAATCACCGGTACATGTTGCATGCATTATCATGTAAATCACTGGTACATGTTGTATGCATTACCATGTAAATCACTGGTACATGTTGCATGCAATACCATGTAAATCACTGGTACATGTTGTATGCATTATCATGTAAATCACTGGTACATGTTGCATGCAATACCATGTAAATCACTGGTACATGTTGTATGCATTACCATGTAAATCACTGGTACATGTTGCCTGCATTACCATGTAAATCACTGGTACATGTTGCATGCATTACCATGTAAATCACTGGTACATGTTGCATGCATTACCATGTAAATCACTGGTACATGTTGCAAGCATTACCATGTAAATCACTGGTACATGTTGCATGCATTATCATGTAAATCACTGGTACATGTTGTATGCATTACCATGTAAATCACTGGTACATGTTGCATGCAATACCATGTAAATCACTGGTACATGTTGTATGCATTACCATGTAAATCACTGGTACATGTTGCCTGCATTACCATGTAAATCACTGGTACATGTTGCATGCATTACCATGTAAATCACTGGTACATGTTGTATGAATTACCATGTAAATCACTGGTACATGTTGTATGCATTATCATGTAAATCACTGGTACATGTTGTATGCATTACCATGTAAATCACTGGTACATGTTGCATGCATTACCATGTAAATCACTGGTACATGTTGTATGCATTACCATGTAAATCACTGGTACATGTTGCATGTATTACCATGTAAATCACTGGTACATGTTGTATGCATTACCATGTAAATCACTGGTACATGTTGCATGCATTACCATGTAAATCACTGGTACATGTTGCATGCATTATCATGTAAATCACTGGTACATGTTGCATGCATTACCATGTAAAATCACTGGTACATGTTGCCTGCATTATCATGTAAATCACTGGTACATGTTGTATGCATTACCATGTAAATCACTGGTACATGTTGCATGCATTACCATGTAAATCACTGGTACATGTTGCATGCATTACCATGTAAATCAATGGTACATGTTGCATGCATTACCATGTAAATCACTGGTACATGTTGCATGCGTTACCATATAAATCACTGGTACATGTTGCATGCATTACAATGTAAATCACTGGTATATGTTGCCTGCATTACCATGTAAATCACTGGTACATGTTGCATGCATTACCATGTAAATCACTGGTACATGTTGCATGCATTACCATGTAAATCACTGGTACATGTTGCCTCCATTACCATGTAAATCACTGGTACATGTTGCATGCATTACCATGTAAATCACTGGTACATGTTGCATGCATTACCATGTAAATCACTGGTACATGTTGTATGAATTACCATGTAAATCACTGGTACATGTTGTATGCATTATAATGTAAATCACTGGTACATGTTGTATGCATTACCATGTAAATCACTGGTACATGTTGCATGCATTACCAGGTAAATCACTGGTACATGTTGTATGCATTACCATGTAAATCACTGGTACATGTTGCATGTATTACCATGTAAATCACTGGTACATGTTGTATGCATTACCATGTAAATCACTGGTACATGTTGCATGCATTACCATGTAAATCACTGGTACATGTTGCATGCATTATCATGTAAATCACTGGTACATGTTGCATGCATTACCATGTAAAATCACTGGTACATGTTGCCTGCATTATCATGTAAATCACTGGTACATGTTGTATGCATTACCATGTAAATCACTGGTATATGTTGCATGCATTACCATGTAAATCACTGGTACATGTTGCATGCATTACCATGTAAATCACTGGTACATGTTGCATGCATTACCATGTAAATCACTGGTACATGTTGCATGCATTACCATATAAATCACTGGTACATGTTGCATGCATTACCATGTAAATCACTGGTACATGTTGCCTGCATTACCATGTAAATCACTGGTACATGTTGCATGCATTACCATGTAAATCACTGGTACATGTTGCATGCATTACCATGTAAATCACTGGTACATGTTGCATCCATTACCATGAAAATCACTGGTACATGTTGCATGCATTACCATGTAAATCACTGGTACATGTTGCATGCATTACCATGTAAATCACTGGTACATGTTGCATGCATTATTATGTAAATCACTGGTACATGTTGCATGCATTACCATGTAAATCACTGGTACATGTTGCATGCATTATCATGTAAATCACTGGTACATGTTGCATGCATTACCATGTAAACCACTGGTACATGTTGCATGCATTACCATGAAAATCACCGGTACATGTTGCATGCATTATCATGTAAATCACTGGTACATGTTGTATGCATTACCATGTAAATCACTGGTACATGTTGCATGCAATACCATGTAAATCACTGGTACATGTTGTATGCATTATCATGTAAATCACTGGTACATGTTGCATGCAATACCATGTAAATCACTGGTACATGTTGTATGCATTACCATGTAAATCACTGGTACATGTTGCATGCATTACCATGTAAATCACTGGTACATGTTGCCTGCATTACCATGTAAATCACTGGTACATGTTGCCTGCATTACCATGTAAATCACTGGTACATGTTGCATGCATTATCATGTAAATCACTGGTACATGTTGTATGCATTAGCATGTAAATCACTGGTACATGTTGCATGCATTACCATGTAAATCACTGGTACATGTTGCATGCATTACCATGTAAATCACTGGTACATGTTGCATGCATTATCATGTAAATCACTGGTACATGTTGTATGCATTACCATGTAAATCACTGGTACATGTTGCATGCAATACCATGTAAATCACTGGTACATGTTGTATGCATTACCATGTAAATCACTGGTACATGTTGCATGCATTACCATGTAAATCACTGGTACATGTTGCATGCATTACCATGTAAATCACTGGTACATGTTGTATGAATGACCATGTAAATCACTGGTACATGTTGTATGCATTATCATGTAAATCACTGGTACATGTTGTATGCATTACCATGTAAATCACTGGTACATGTTGCTTGCAATACCATGTAAATCACTGGTACATGTTGTATGCATTACCATGTAAATCACTGGTACATGTTGCATGTATTACCATGTAAATCACTGGTACATGTTGTATGCATTACCATGTAAACCACTGGTACATGTTGCATGCATTACCATGTAAATCACTGGTACATGTTGCATGCAGTACCATGTCAATCACTGGTACATGTTGCCTGCATTATCATGTAAATCACTGGTACATGTTGTATGCATTACCATGTAAATCACTGGTACATGTTGCCTGCATTACCATGTAAATCACTGGTACATGTTGCCTGCATTACCATGTAAATCACTGGTACATGTTGTATGCATTAGCATGTAAATCACTGGTACATGTTGCATCGATTACCATGTAAATCACTGGTACATGTTGCATGCATTACCATGTAAATCACTGGTACATGTTGCATGCATTATCATGTAAATCACTGGTACATGTTGTATGCATTACCATGTAAATCACTGGTACATGTTGCATGCAATACCATGTAAATCACTGGTACATGTTGTATGCATTACCATGTAAATCACTGGTACATGTTGCATGCATTACCATGTAAATCACTGGTACATGTTGCATGCATTACCATGTAAATCACTGGTACATGTTGTATGAATGACCATGTAAATCACTGGTACATGTTGTATGCATTACCATGTAAATCACTGGTACATGTTGCATGCATTATCATGTAAATCACTGGTACATGTTGCATGCATTACCATGTAAAATCACTGGTACATGTTGCCTGCATTATCATGTAAATCACTGGTACATGTTGTATGCATTAGCATGTAAATCACTGGTACATGTTGCATGCATTACCATGTAAATCACTGGTACATGTTGCATGCATTACCATGTAAATCACTGGTACATGTTGCATGCATTATCATGTAAATCACTGGTACATGTTGTATGCATTACCATGTAAATCACTGGTACATGTTGCATGCAATACCATGTAAATCACTGGTACATGTTGTATGCATTACCATGTAAATCACTGGTACATGTTGCATGCATTACCATGTAAATCACTGGTACATGTTGCATGCATTACCATGTAAATCACTGGTACATGTTGTATGAATGACCATGTAAATCACTGGTACATGTTGTATGCATTATCATGTAAATCACTGGTACATGTTGTATGCATTACCATGTAAATCACTGGTACATGTTGCATGCAATACCATGTAAATCACTGGTACATGTTGTATGCATTACCATGTAAATCACTGGTTCATGTTGCATGCATTACCATGTAAATCACTGGTACATGTTGCATGCATTACCATGTAAATCACTGGTACATGTTGTATGAATGACCATGTAAATCACTGGTACATGTTGTATGCATTATCATGTAAATCACTGGTACATGTTGTATGCATTACCATGTAAATCACTGGTACATGTTGCATGCATTACCATGTAAATCACTGGTACATGTTGCCTGCATTATCATGTAAATCACTGGTACATGTTGTATGCATTATCATGTAAATCAGTGCTACATGTTGCATGTAATACCATGTAAATCAATGGTACATGTTGTATGCATTACCATGTAAATCACTGGTACATGTTGTATGCATTACCATGTAAATCACTGGTACATGTTGCATGCATTACCATGTAAATCACTGGTACATGTTGTATGAAGTACCATGTAAATCACTGGTACATGTTGTATGCATTATCATGTAAATCACTGGTACATGTTGTATGCATTACCATGTAAATCACTGGTACATGTTGCATGCATTACCATGTAAATCACTGGTACATGTTGCATGCATTACCATGTAAATCACTGGTACATGTTGCATGTATTACCATGTAAATCACTGGTACATGTTGTATGCATTACCATGTAAACCACTGGTACATGTTGCATGCATTACCATGTAAATCACTGGTACATGTTGCATGCATTACCATGTAAATCACTGGTACATGTTGCCTGCAGTACCGTGTAAATCACTGGTACATGTTGTATGCATTACCATGTAAATCACTGGTACATGTTGCCTGCATTACCATGTAAATCACTGGTACATGTTGCCTGCATTACCATGTAAATCACTGGTACATGTTGCCTGCATTACCATGTAAATCACTGGTACATGTTGCATGCATTACCATGTAAAATCACTGGTACATGTTGCCTGCATTATCATGTAAATCACTGGTACATGTTGTATGCATTAGCATGTAAATCACTGGTACATGTTGCATGCATTACCATGTAAATCACTGGTACATGTTGCATGCATTACCATGTAAATCACTGGTACATGTTGCATGCATTATCATGTAAATCACTGGTACATGTTGCATGCACTACCATGTAAATCACTGGTACATGTTGCATGCAATACCATGTAAATCACTGGTACATGTTGCATGCAATACCATGTAAATCACTGGTACATGTTGTATGCATTACCATGTAAATCACTGGTACATGTTGCCTGCATTACCATGTAAATCACTGGTACATGTTGCATGCATTACCATGTAAATCACTGGTACATGTTGCATGCATTACCATGTAAATCACTGGTACATGTTGCAAGCATTACCATGTAAATCACTGGTACATGTTGCATGCATTATCATGTAAATCACTGGTACATGTTGTATGCATTACCATGTAAATCACTGGTACATGTTGCATGCAATACCATGTAAATCACTGGTACATGTTGTATGCATTACCATGTAAATCACTGGTACATGTTGCCTGCATTACCATGTAAATCACTGGTACATGTTGCATGCATTACCATGTAAATCACTGGTACATGTTGTATGAATTACCATGTAAATCACTGGTACATGTTGTATGCATTATCATGTAAATCACTGGTACATGTTGTATGCATTACCATGTAAATCACTGGTACATGTTGCATGCATTACCATGTAAATCACTGGTACATGTTGTATGCATTACCATGTAAATCACTGGTACATGTTGCATGTATTACCATGTAAATCACTGGTACATGTTGTATGCATTACCATGTAAATCACTGGTACATGTTGCATGCATTACCATGTAAATCACTGGTACATGTTGCATGCATTATCATGTAAATCACTGGTACATGTTGCATGCATTACCATGTAAAATCACTGGTACATGTTGCCTGCATTATCATGTAAATCACTGGTACATGTTGTATGCATTACCATGTAAATCACTGGTACATGTTGCATGCATTACCATGTAAATCACTGGTACATGTTGCATGCATTACCATGTAAATCAATGGTACATGTTGTATGCATTACCATGTAAATCACTGGTACATGTTGCATGTATTACCATGTAAATCACTGGTACATGTTGTATGCATTACCATGTAAATCACTGGTACATGTTGCATGCATTACCATGTAAATCACTGGTACATGTTGCCTGCATTACCATGTAAATCACTGGTACATGTTGCATGCATTACCATGTAAATCACTGGTACATGTTGCATGCATTACCATGTAAATCACTGGTACATGTTGCAAGCATTACCATGTAAATCACTGGTACATGTTGCATGCATTATCATGTAAATCACTGGTACATGTTGTATGCATTACCATGTAAATCACTGGTACATGTTGCATGCAATACCATGTAAATCACTGGTACATGTTGTATGCATTACCATGTAAATCACTGGTACATGTTGCCTGCATTACCATGTAAATCACTGGTACATGTTGCATGCATTACCATGTAAATCACTGGTACATGTTGTATGAATTACCATGTAAATCACTGGTACATGTTGTATGCATTATCATGTAAATCACTGGTACATGTTGTATGCATTACCATGTAAATCACTGGTACATGTTGCATGCATTACCATGTAAATCACTGGTACATGTTGTATGCATTACCATGTAAATCACTGGTACATGTTGCATGCATTACCATGTAAATCACTGGTACATGTTGCATGCATTACCATATAAATCACTGGTACATGTTGCATGCATTACCATGTAAATCACTGGTACATGTTGCCTGCATTACCATGTAAATCACTGGTACATGTTGCATGCATTACCATGTAAATCACTGGTACATGTTGCATGCATTACCATGTAAATCACTGGTACATGTTGCATCCATTACCATGAAAATCACTGGTACATGTTGCATGCATTACCATGTAAATCACTGGTACATGTTGCATGCATTACCATGTAAATCACTGGTACATGTTGCATGCATTATTATGTAAATCACTGGTACATGTTGCATGCATTACCATGTAAATGACTGGTACATGTTGCATGCATTATCATGTAAATCACTGGTACATGTTGCATTCATTACCATGTAAACCACTGGTACATGTTGCATGCATTACCATGTAAATCACCGGTACATGTTGCATGCATTATCATGTAAATCACTGGTACATGTTGTATGCATTACCATGTAAATCACTGGTACATGTTGCATGCAATACCATGTAAATCACTGGTACATGTTGTATGCATTATCATGTAAATCACTGGTACATGTTGCATGCAATACCATGTAAATCACTGGTACATGTTGTATGCATTACCATGTAAATCACTGGTACATGTTGCCTGCATTACCATGTAAATCACTGGTACATGTTGCATGCATTACCATGTAAATCACTGGTACATGTTGCATGCATTACCATGTAAATCACTGGTACATGTTGCAAGCATTACCATGTAAATCACTGGTACATGTTGCATGCATTATCATGTAAATCACTGGTACATGTTGTATGCATTACCATGTAAATCACTGGTACATGTTGCATGCAATACCATGTAAATCACTGGTACATGTTGTATGCATTACCATGTAAATCACTGGTACATGTTGCCTGCATTACCATGTAAATCACTGGTACATGTTGCATGCATTACCATGTAAATCACTGGTACATGTTGTATGAATTACCATGTAAATCACTGGTACATGTTGTATGCATTATCATGTAAATCACTGGTACATGTTGTATGCATTACCATGTAAATCACTGGTACATGTTGCATGCATTACCATGTAAATCACTGGTACATGTTGTATGCATTACCATGTAAATCACTGGTACATGTTGCATGTATTACCATGTAAATCACTGGTACATGTTGTATGCATTACCATGTAAATCACTGGTACATGTTGCATGCATTACCATGTAAATCACTGGTACATGTTGCATGCATTATCATGTAAATCACTGGTACATGTTGCATGCATTACCATGTAAAATCACTGGTACATGTTGCCTGCATTATCATGTAAATCACTGGTACATGTTGTATGCATTACCATGTAAATCACTGGTACATGTTGCATGCATTACCATGTAAATCACTGGTACATGTTGCATGCATTACCATGTAAATCAATGGTACATGTTGCATGCATTACCATGTAAATCACTGGTACATGTTGCATGCGTTACCATATAAATCACTGGTACATGTTGCATGCATTACAATGTAAATCACTGGTATATGTTGCCTGCATTACCATGTAAATCACTGGTACATGTTGCATGCATTACCATGTAAATCACTGGTACATGTTGCATGCATTACCATGTAAATCACTGGTACATGTTGCCTCCATTACCATGTAAATCACTGGTACATGTTGCATGCATTACCATGTAAATCACTGGTACATGTTGCATGCATTACCATGTAAATCACTGGTACATGTTGTATGAATTACCATGTAAATCACTGGTACATGTTGTATGCATTATAATGTAAATCACTGGTACATGTTGTATGCATTACCATGTAAATCACTGGTACATGTTGCATGCATTACCAGGTAAATCACTGGTACATGTTGTATGCATTACCATGTAAATCACTGGTACATGTTGCATGTATTACCATGTAAATCACTGGTACATGTTGTATGCATTACCATGTAAATCACTGGTACATGTTGCATGCATTACCATGTAAATCACTGGTACATGTTGCATGCATTATCATGTAAATCACTGGTACATGTTGCATGCATTACCATGTAAAATCACTGGTACATGTTGCCTGCATTATCATGTAAATCACTGGTACATGTTGTATGCATTACCATGTAAATCACTGGTATATGTTGCATGCATTACCATGTAAATCACTGGTACATGTTGCATGCATTACCATGTAAATCACTGGTACATGTTGCATGCATTACCATGTAAATCACTGGTACATGTTGCATGCATTACCATATAAATCACTGGTACATGTTGCATGCATTACCATGTAAATCACTGGTACATGTTGCCTGCATTACCATGTAAATCACTGGTACATGTTGCATGCATTACCATGTAAATCACTGGTACATGTTGCATGCATTACCATGTAAATCACTGGTACATGTTGCATCCATTACCATGAAAATCACTGGTACATGTTGCATGCATTACCATGTAAATCACTGGTACATGTTGCATGCATTACCATGTAAATCACTGGTACATGTTGCATGCATTATTATGTAAATCACTGGTACATGTTGCATGCATTACCATGTAAATCACTGGTACATGTTGCATGCATTATCATGTAAATCACTGGTACATGTTGCATGCATTACCATGTAAACCACTGGTACATGTTGCATGCATTACCATGAAAATCACCGGTACATGTTGCATGCATTATCATGTAAATCACTGGTACATGTTGTATGCATTACCATGTAAATCACTGGTACATGTTGCATGCAATACCATGTAAATCACTGGTACATGTTGTATGCATTATCATGTAAATCACTGGTACATGTTGCATGCAATACCATGTAAATCACTGGTACATGTTGTATGCATTACCATGTAAATCACTGGTACATGTTGCATGCATTACCATGTAAATCACTGGTACATGTTGCCTGCATTACCATGTAAATCACTGGTACATGTTGCCTGCATTACCATGTAAATCACTGGTACATGTTGCATGCATTATCATGTAAATCACTGGTACATGTTGTATGCATTAGCATGTAAATCACTGGTACATGTTGCATGCATTACCATGTAAATCACTGGTACATGTTGCATGCATTACCATGTAAATCACTGGTACATGTTGCATGCATTATCATGTAAATCACTGGTACATGTTGTATGCATTACCATGTAAATCACTGGTACATGTTGCATGCAATACCATGTAAATCACTGGTACATGTTGTATGCATTACCATGTAAATCACTGGTACATGTTGCATGCATTACCATGTAAATCACTGGTACATGTTGCATGCATTACCATGTAAATCACTGGTACATGTTGTATGAATGACCATGTAAATCACTGGTACATGTTGTATGCATTATCATGTAAATCACTGGTACATGTTGTATGCATTACCATGTAAATCACTGGTACATGTTGCTTGCAATACCATGTAAATCACTGGTACATGTTGTATGCATTACCATGTAAATCACTGGTACATGTTGCATGTATTACCATGTAAATCACTGGTACATGTTGTATGCATTACCATGTAAACCACTGGTACATGTTGCATGCATTACCATGTAAATCACTGGTACATGTTGCATGCAGTACCATGTCAATCACTGGTACATGTTGCCTGCATTATCATGTAAATCACTGGTACATGTTGTATGCATTACCATGTAAATCACTGGTACATGTTGCCTGCATTACCATGTAAATCACTGGTACATGTTGCCTGCATTACCATGTAAATCACTGGTACATGTTGTATGCATTAGCATGTAAATCACTGGTACATGTTGCATCGATTACCATGTAAATCACTGGTACATGTTGCATGCATTACCATGTAAATCACTGGTACATGTTGCATGCATTATCATGTAAATCACTGGTACATGTTGTATGCATTACCATGTAAATCACTGGTACATGTTGCATGCAATACCATGTAAATCACTGGTACATGTTGTATGCATTACCATGTAAATCACTGGTACATGTTGCATGCATTACCATGTAAATCACTGGTACATGTTGCATGCATTACCATGTAAATCACTGGTACATGTTGTATGAATGACCATGTAAATCACTGGTACATGTTGTATGCATTACCATGTAAATCACTGGTACATGTTGCATGCATTATCATGTAAATCACTGGTACATGTTGCATGCATTACCATGTAAAATCACTGGTACATGTTGCCTGCATTATCATGTAAATCACTGGTACATGTTGTATGCATTAGCATGTAAATCACTGGTACATGTTGCATGCATTACCATGTAAATCACTGGTACATGTTGCATGCATTACCATGTAAATCACTGGTACATGTTGCATGCATTATCATGTAAATCACTGGTACATGTTGTATGCATTACCATGTAAATCACTGGTACATGTTGCATGCAATACCATGTAAATCACTGGTACATGTTGTATGCATTACCATGTAAATCACTGGTACATGTTGCATGCATTACCATGTAAATCACTGGTACATGTTGCATGCATTACCATGTAAATCACTGGTACATGTTGTATGAATGACCATGTAAATCACTGGTACATGTTGTATGCATTATCATGTAAATCACTGGTACATGTTGTATGCCTTACCATGTAAATCACTGGTACATGTTGCATGCAATACCATGTAAATCACTGGTACATGTTGTATGCATTACCATGTAAATCACTGGTTCATGTTGCATGCATTACCATGTAAATCACTGGTACATGTTGCATGCATTACCATGTAAATCACTGGTACATGTTGTATGAATGACCATGTAAATCACTGGTACATGTTGTATGCATTATCATGTAAATCACTGGTACATGTTGTATGCATTACCATGTAAATCACTGGTACATGTTGCATGCATTACCATGTAAATCACTGGTACATGTTGCCTGCATTATCATGTAAATCACTGGTACATGTTGTATGCATTATCATGTAAATCAGTGCTACATGTTGCATGTAATACCATGTAAATCAATGGTACATGTTGTATGCATTACCATGTAAATCACTGGTACATGTTGTATGCATTACCATGTAAATCACTGGTACATGTTGCATGCATTACCATGTAAATCACTGGTACATGTTGTATGAAGTACCATGTAAATCACTGGTACATGTTGTATGCATTATCATGTAAATCACTGGTACATGTTGTATGCATTACCATGTAAATCACTGGTACATGTTGCATGCATTACCATGTAAATCACTGGTACATGTTGCATGCATTACCATGTAAATCACTGGTACATGTTGCATGTATTACCATGTAAATCACTGGTACATGTTGTATGCATTACCATGTAAACCACTGGTACATGTTGCATGCATTACCATGTAAATCACTGGTACATGTTGCATGCATTACCATGTAAATCACTGGTACATGTTGCCTGCAGTACCGTGTAAATCACTGGTACATGTTGTATGCATTACCATGTAAATCACTGGTACATGTTGCCTGCATTACCATGTAAATCACTGGTACATGTTGCCTGCATTACCATGTAAATCACTGGTACATGTTGCCTGCATTACCATGTAAATCACTGGTACATGTTGCATGCATTACCATGTAAAATCACTGGTACATGTTGCCTGCATTATCATGTAAATCACTGGTACATGTTGTATGCATTAGCATGTAAATCACTGGTACATGTTGCATGCATTACCATGTAAATCACTGGTACATGTTGCATGCATTACCATGTAAATCACTGGTACATGTTGCATGCATTATCATGTAAATCACTGGTACATGTTGCATGCACTACCATGTAAATCACTGGTACATGTTGCATGCAATACCATGTAAATCACTGGTACATGTTGCATGCAATACCATGTAAATCACTGGTACATGTTGTATGCATTACCATGTAAATCACTGGTACATGTTGCCTGCATTACCATGTAAATCACTGGTACATGTTGCATGCATTACCATGTAAATCACTGGTACATGTTGCATGCATTACCATGTAAATCACTGGTACATGTTGCAAGCATTACCATGTAAATCACTGGTACATGTTGCATGCATTATCATGTAAATCACTGGTACATGTTGTATGCATTACCATGTAAATCACTGGTACATGTTGCATGCAATACCATGTAAATCACTGGTACATGTTGTATGCATTACCATGTAAATCACTGGTACATGTTGCCTGCATTACCATGTAAATCACTGGTACATGTTGCATGCATTACCATGTAAATCACTGGTACATGTTGTATGAATTACCATGTAAATCACTGGTACATGTTGTATGCATTATCATGTAAATCACTGGTACATGTTGTATGCATTACCATGTAAATCACTGGTACATGTTGCATGCATTACCATGTAAATCACTGGTACATGTTGTATGCATTACCATGTAAATCACTGGTACATGTTGCATGTATTACCATGTAAATCACTGGTACATGTTGTATGCATTACCATGTAAATCACTGGTACATGTTGCATGCATTACCATGTAAATCACTGGTACATGTTGCATGCATTATCATGTAAATCACTGGTACATGTTGCATGCATTACCATGTAAAATCACTGGTACATGTTGCCTGCATTATCATGTAAATCACTGGTACATGTTGTATGCATTACCATGTAAATCACTGGTACATGTTGCATGCATTACCATGTAAATCACTGGTACATGTTGCATGCATTACCATGTAAATCAATGGTACATGTTGCATGCATTACCATGTAAATCACTGGTACATGTTGCATGCGTTACCATATAAATCACTGGTACATGTTGCATGCATTACCATGTAAATCACTGGTATATGTTGCCTGCATTACCATGTAAATCACTGGTACATGTTGCATGCATTACCATGTAAATCACTGGTACATGTTGCATGCATTACCATGTAAATCACTGGTACATGTTGCCTCCATTACCATGTAAATCACTGGTACATGTTGCATGCATTACCATGTAAATCACTGGTACATGTTGCATGCATTACCATGTAAATCACTGGTACATGTTGTATGAATTACCATGTAAATCACTGGTACATGTTGTATGCATTATAATGTAAATCACTGGTACATGTTGTATGCATTACCATGTAAATCACTGGTACATGTTGCATGCATTACCAGGTAAATCACTGGTACATGTTGTATGCATTACCATGTAAATCACTGGTACATGTTGCATGTATTACCATGTAAATCACTGGTACATGTTGTATGCATTACCATGTAAATCACTGGTACATGTTGCATGCATTACCATGTAAATCACTGGTACATGTTGCATGCATTATCATGTAAATCACTGGTACATGTTGCATGCATTACCATGTAAAATCACTGGTACATGTTGCCTGCATTATCATGTAAATCACTGGTACATGTTGTATGCATTACCATGTAAATCACTGGTATATGTTGCATGCATTACCATGTAAATCACTGGTACATGTTGCCTGCATTACCATGTAAATCACTGGTACATGTTGCATGCATTACCATGTAAATCACTGGTACATGTTGCATGCATTACCATATAAATCACTGGTACATGTTGCATGCATTACCATGTAAATCACTGGTACATGTTGCCTGCATTACCATGTAAATCACTGGTACATGTTGCATGCATTACCATGTAAATCACTGGTACATGTTGCATGCATTACCATGTAAATCACTGGTACATGTTGCATCCATTACCATGAAAATCACTGGTACATGTTGCATGCATTACCATGTAAATCACTGGTACATGTTGCATGCATTACCATGTAAATCACTGGTACATGTTGCATGCATTATTATGTAAATCACTGGTACATGTTGCATGCATTACCATGTAAATCACTGGTACATGTTGCATGCATTATCATGTAAATCACTGGTACATGTTGCATGCATTACCATGTAAACCACTGGTACATGTTGCATGCATTACCATGAAAATCACTGGTACATGTTGCATGCATTATCATGTAAATCACTGGTACATGTTGTATGCATTACCATGTAAATCACTGGTACATGTTGCATGCAATACCATGTAAATCACTGGTACATGTTGTATGCATTATCATGTAAATCACTGGTACATGTTGCATGCAATACCATGTAAATCACTGGTACATGTTGTATGCATTACCATGTAAATCACTGGTACATGTTGCATGCATTACCATGTAAATCACTGGTACATGTTGCCTGCATTACCATGTAAATCACTGGTACATGTTGCCTGCATTACCATGTAAATCACTGGTACATGTTGCATGCATTATCATGTAAATCACTGGTACATGTTGTATGCATTAGCATGTAAATCACTGGTACATGTTGCATGCATTACCATGTAAATCACTGGTACATGTTGCATGCATTACCATGTAAATCACTGGTACATGTTGCATGCATTATCATGTAAATCACTGGTACATGTTGTATGCATTACCATGTAAATCACTGGTACATGTTGCATGCAATACCATGTAAATCACTGGTACATGTTGTATGCATTACCATGTAAATCACTGGTACATGTTGCATGCATTACCATGTAAATCACTGGTACATGTTGCATGCATTACCATGTAAATCACTGGTACATGTTGTATGAATGACCATGTAAATCACTGGTACATGTTGTATGCATTATCATGTAAATCACTGGTACATGTTGTATGCATTACCATGTAAATCACTGGTACATGTTGCTTGCAATACCATGTAAATCACTGGTACATGTTGTATGCATTACCATGTAAATCACTGGTACATGTTGCATGTATTACCATGTAAATCACTGGTACATGTTGTATGCATTACCATGTAAACCACTGGTACATGTTGCATGCATTACCATGTAAATCACTGGTACATGTTGCATGCAGTACCATGTCAATCACTGGTACATGTTGCCTGCATTATCATGTAAATCACTGGTACATGTTGTATGCATTACCATGTAAATCACTGGTACATGTTGCCTGCATTACCATGTAAATCACTGGTACATGTTGCCTGCATTACCATGTAAATCACTGGTACATGTTGCATGCATTATCATGTAAATCACTGGTACATGTTGCAAGCATTACCATGTAAAATCACTGGTACATGTTGCCTGCATTATCATGTAAATCACTGGTACATGTTGTATGCATTAGCATGTAAATCACTGGTACATGTTGCATGCATTATCATGTAAATCACTGGTACATGTTGTATGCATTACCATGTAAATCACTGGTACATGTTGCATCCATTACCATGTAAATCACTGGTACATGTTGCATGCATTACCATGTAAATCACTGGTACATGTTGCATGCATTATCATGTAAATCACTGGTACATGTTGTATGCATTACCATGTAAATCACTGGTACATGTTGCATGCAATACCATGTAAATCACTGGTACATGTTGTATGCATTACCATGTAAATCACTGGTACATGTTGCATGCATTACCATGTAAATCACTGGTACATGTTGCATGCATTACCATGTAAATCACTGGTACATGTTGTATGAATGACCATGTAAATCACTGGTACATGTTGCATGCATTATCATGTAAATCACTGGTACATGTTGCATGCATTACCATGTAAAATCACTGGTACATGTTGCCTGCATTATCATGTAAATCACTGGTACATGTTGTATGCATTAGCATGTAAATCACTGGTACATGTTGCATGCATTACCATGTAAATCACTGGTACATGTTGCATGCATTACCATGTAAATCACTGGTACATGTTGCATGCATTATCATGTAAATCACTGGTACATGTTGTATGCATTACCATGTAAATCACTGGTACATGTTGCATGCAATACCATGTAAATCACTGGTACATGTTGTATGCATTACCATGTAAATCACTGGTACATGTTGCATGCATTACCATGTAAATCACTGGTACATGTTGCATGCATTACCATGTAAATCACTGGTACATGTTGTATGAATGACCATGTAAATCACTGGTACATGTTGTATGCATTATCATGTAAATCACTGGTACATGTTGTATGCATTACCATGTAAATCACTGGTACATGTTGCATGCAATACCATGTAAATCACTGGTACATGTTGTATGCATTACCATGTAAATCACTGGTTCATGTTGCATGCATTACCATGTAAATCACTGGTACATGTTGCATGCATTACCATGTAAATCACTGGTACATGTTGTATGAATGACCATGTAAATCACTGGTACATGTTGTATGCATTATCATGTAAATCACTGGTACATGTTGTATGCATTACCATGTAAATCACTGGTACATGTTGCATGCATTACCATGTAAATCACTGGTACATGTTGCCTGCATTATCATGTAAATCACTGGTACATGTTGTATGCATTATCATGTAAATCAGTGCTACATGTTGCATGTAATACCATGTAAATCAATGGTACATGTTGTATGCATTACCATGTAAATCACTGGTACATGTTGTATGCATTACCATGTAAATCACTGGTACATGTTGCATGCATTACCATGTAAATCACTGGTACATGTTGTATGAAGTACCATGTAAATCACTGGTACATGTTGTATGCATTATCATGTAAATCACTGGTACATGTTGTATGCATTACCATGTAAATCACTGGTACATGTTGCATGCATTACCATGTAAATCACTGGTACATGTTGCATGCATTACCATGTAAATCACTGGTACATGTTGCATGTATTACCATGTAAATCACTGGTACATGTTGTATGCATTACCATGTAAACCATTGGTACATGTTGCATGCATTACCATGTAAATCACTGGTACATGTTGCATGCATTACCATGTAAATCACTGGTACATGTTGCCTGCAGTACCGTGTAAATCACTGGTACATGTTGTATGCATTACCATGTAAATCACTGGTACATGTTGCCTGCATTACCATGTAAATCACTGGTACATGTTGCCTGCATTACCATGTAAATCACTGGTACATGTTGCCTGCATTACCATGTAAATCACTGGTACATGTTGCATGCATTACCATGTAAAATCACTGGTACATGTTGCCTGCATTATCATGTAAATCACTGGTACATGTTGTATGCATTAGCATGTAAATCACTGGTACATGTTGCATGCATTACCATGTAAATCACTGGTACATGTTGCATGCATTACCATGTAAATCACTGGTACATGTTGCATGCATTATCATGTAAATCACTGGTACATGTTGCATGCACTACCATGTAAATCACTGGTACATGTTGCATGCAATACCATGTAAATCACTGGTACATGTTGCATGCATTACCATGTAAATCACTGGTACATGTTGCATGCATTACCATGTAAATCACTGGTACATGTTGCATGCATTACCATGTAAATCACTGGTACATGTTGTATGAATGACCATGTAAATCACTGGTACATGTTGTATGAATGACCATGTAAATCACTGGTACATGTTGTATGCATTATCATGTAAATCACTGGTACATGTTGTATGCATTACCATGTAAATCACTGGTACATGTTGCATGCAATACCATGTAAATCACTGGTACATGTTGTATGCATTACCATGTAAATCACTGGTTCATGTTGCATGCATTACCATGTAAATCACTGGTACATGTTGCATGCATTACCATGTAAATCACTGGTACATGTTGTATGAATGACCATGTAAATCACTGGTACATGTTGTATGCATTATCATGTAAATCACTGGTACATGTTGTATGCATTACCATGTAAATCACTGGTACATGTTGCATGCATTACCATGTAAATCACTGGTACATGTTGCCTGCATTATCATGTAAATCACTGGTACATGTTGTATGCATTATCATGTAAATCAGTGCTACATGTTGCATGTAATACCATGTAAATCAATGGTACATGTTGCATGCATTACCATGTAAATCACTGGTACATGTTGCCTGCATTACCATGTAAATCACTGGTACATGTTGCATGCATTACCATGTATATCACTGGTACATGTTGTATGAAGTACCATGTAAATCACTGGTACATGTTGTATGCATTATCATGTAAATCACTGGTACATGTTGTATGAATTACCATGTAAATCACTGGTACATGTTGCATGCATTACCATGTAAATCACTGGTACATGTTGCATGCATTACCATGTAAATCACTGGTACATGTTGCATGTATTACCATGTAAATCACTGGTACATGTTGTATGAATTACCATGTAAACCACTGGTACATGTTGCATGCATTACCATGTAAATCACTGGTACATGTTGCATGCAGTACCATGTAAATCACTGGTACATGTTGCCTGCATTATCATGTAAATCACTGGTACATGTTGTATGCATTACCATGTAAATCACTGGTACATGTTGCCTGCATTACCATGTAAATCACTGGTACATGTTGCCTGCATTACCATGTAAATCACTGGTACATGTTGCATGCATTATCTTGTAAATCACTGGTACATGTTGCATGCATTACCATGTAAAATCACTGGTACATGTTGCCTGCATTATCATGTAAATCACTGGTACATGTTGTATGCATTAGCATGTAAATCACTGGTACATGTTGCATGCATTACCATGTAAATCATTGGTACATGTTGCATGCATTACCATGTAAATCACTGGTACATGTTGCATGCATTATCATGTAAATCACTGGTACATGTTGTATGCATTACCATGTAAATCACTGGTACATGTTGCATGCAATACCATGTAAATCACTGGTACATGTTGTATGCATTACCATGTAAATCACTGGTACATGTTGCATGCATTACCATGTAAATCACTGGTACATGTTGCATGCATTACCATGTAAATCACTGGTACATGTTGTATGAATGACCATGTAAATCACTGGTACATGTTGTATGCATTATCATGTAAATCACTGGTACATGTTGTATGCATTACCATGTAAATCACTGGTACATGTTGCATGCATTACCATGTAAATCACTGGTACATGTTGCCTGCATTATCATGTAAATCACTGGTACATGTTGTATGCATTATCATGTAAATCAGTGCTACATGTTGCATGCAATACCATGTAAATCACTGGTACATGTTTTATGCATTACCATGTAAATCACTGGTATATGTTGCATGCATTACCATGTAAATCACTGGTACATGTTGCATGCATTACCATGTAAATCACTGGTACATGTTGTATGAAGTACCATGTAAATCACTGGTACATGTTGTATGCATTATCATGTAAATCACTGGTACATGTTGTATGCATTACCATGTAAATCACTGGTACATGTTGCATGCATTACCATGTAAATCACTGGTACATGTTGCATGCATTACCATGTAAATCACTGGTACATGTTGCATGTATTACCATGTAAATCACTGGTACATGTTGTATGCATTACCATGTAAACCACTGGTACATGTTGCATGCATTACCATGTAAATCACTGGTACATGTTGCATGCAGTACCATGTAAATCACTGGTACATGTTGCCTGCATTATCATGTAAATCACTGGTACATGTTGTATGCATTACCATGTAAATCACTGGTACATGTTGCATGCATTACCATGTAAATCACTGGTACATGTTGCCTGCATTACCATGTAAATCACTGGTACATGTTGCATGCATTACCATGTAAATCACTGGTACATGTTGCCTCCATTACCATGTAAATCACTGGTACATGTTGCATGCATTACCATGTAAATCACTGGTACATGTTGCATGCATTACCATGTAAATCACTGGTACATGTTGCATGCATTATCATGTAAATCACTGGTACATGTTGCATGCATTACCATGTAAATCACTGGTACATGTTGCATGCATTACCATGTAAATCACTGGTACATGTTGTATGAATTACCATGTAAATCACTGGTACATGTTGTATGCATTATCATGTAAATCACTGGTACATGTTGTATGCATTACCATGTAAATCACTGGTACATGTTGCATGCATTACCATGTAAATCACTGGTACATGTTGTATGCATTACCATGTAAATCACTGGTACATGTTGCATGTATTACCATGTAAATCACTGGTACATGTTGTATGCATTACCATGTAAATCACTGGTACATGTTGCATGCATTACCATGTAAATCACTGGTACATGTTGCATGCATTATCATGTAAATCACTGGTACATGTTGCATGCATTACCATGTAAAATCACTGGTACATGTTGCCTGCATTATCATGTAAATCACTGGTACATGTTGTATGCATTAGCATGTAAATCACTGGTACATGTTGCATGCATTACCATGTAAATCACTGGTACATGTTGCATGCATTACCATGTAAATCACTGGTACATGTTGCATGCATTATCATGTAAATCACTGGTACATGTTGTATGCATTACCATGTAAATCACTGGTACATGTTGGATGCAATACCATGTAAATCACTGGTATATGTTGTATGCATTACCATGTAAATCACTGGTACATGTTGCATGCATTACCATGTAAATCACTGGTACATGTTGCATGCATTACCATGTAAATCACTGGTACATGTTGTATGAATGACCATGTAAATCACTGGTACATGTTGTATGCATTATGATGTAAATCACTGGTACATGTTGTATGCATTACCATGTAAATCACTGGTACATGTTGCATGCATTACCATGTAAATCACTGGTACATGTTGCCTGCATTATCATGTAAATCACTGGTACATGTTGTATGCATTATCATGTAAATCAGTGCTACATGTTGCATGCAATACCATGTAAATCACTGGTACATGTTGCATGTATTACCAGGTAAATCACTGGTACATGTTGTATGCATTACCATGTAAACCACTGGTACATGTTGCATGCATTACCATGTAAATCACTGGTACATGTTGCATGCAGTACCATGTAAATCACTGGTACATGTTGCCTGCATTATCATGTAAATCACTGGTACATGTTGTATGCATTACCATGTAAATCACTGGTACATGTTGCCTGCATTACCATGTAAATCACTGGTACATGTTGTATGCATTACCATGTAAATCACTGGTACATGTTGCATGCATTACCATGTAAATCACTGGTACATGTTGCCTCCATTACCATGTAAATCACTGGTACATGTTGCATGCATTACCATGTAAATCACTGGTACATGTTGCATGCATTACCATGTAAATCACTGGTACATGTTGCATGCATTATCATGTAAATCACTGGTACATGTTGCATGCATTACCATGTAAATCACTGGTACATGTTGCATGCATTACCATGTAAATCACTGGTACATGTTGTATGAATTACCATGTAAATCACTGGTACATGTTGTATGCATTATCATGTAAATCACTGGTACATGTTGTATGCATTACCATGTAAATCACTGGTACATGTTGTATGCATTACCATGTAAATCACTGGTACATGTTGTATGCATTACCATGTAAATCACTGGTACATGTTGCATGTATTACCATGTAAATCACTGGTACATGTTGTATGCATTACCATGTAAATCACTGGTACATGTTGCCTGCATTACCATGTAAATCACTGGTACATGTTGCATGCATTATCATGTAAATCACTGGTACATGTTGCATGCATTACCATGTAAAATCACTGGTACATGTTGCCTGCATTATCATGTAAATCACTGGTACATGTTGTATGCATTAGCATGTAAATCACTGGTACATGTTGCATGCATTACCATGTAAATCACTGGTACATGTTGCATGCATTACCATGTAAATCACTGGTACATGTTGCATGCATTATCATGTAAATCACTGGTACATGTTGTATGCATTACCATGTAAATCACTGGTACATGTTGCATGCAATACCATGTAAATCACTGGTACATGTTGTATGCATTACCATGTAAATCACTGGTACATGTTGCATGCATTACCATGTAAATCACTGGTACATGTTGCATGCATTACCATGTAAATCACTGGTACATGTTGTATGAATGACCATGTAAATCACTGGTACATGTTGTATGCATTATCATGTAAATCACTGGTACATGTTGTATGCATTACCATGTAAATCACTGGTACATGTTGCATGCATTACCATGTAAATCACTGGTACATGTTGCCTGCATTATCATGTAAATCACTGGTACATGTTGTATGCATTATCATGTAAATCACTGGTACATGTTGCATGCAATACCATGTAAATCACTGGTACATGTTGTATGCATTACCATGTAAATCACTGGTACATGTTGCCTGCATTACCATGTAAATCACTGGTACATGTTGCATGCATTACCATGTAAATCACTGGTACATGTTGTATGAAGTACCATGTAAATCACTGGTACATGTTGTATGCATTATCATGTAAATCACTGGTACATGTTGTATGCATTACCATGTAAATCACTGGTACATGTTGCATGCATTACCATGTAAATCACTGGTACATCTTGCATGCATTACCATGTAAATGACTGGTACATGTTGCATGTATTACCATGTAAATGACTGGTACATTTTGTATGCATTACCATGTAAACCACTGGTACATATTGCATGCATTACCATGTAAATCACTGGTACATGTTGCATGCAGTACCATGTAAATCACTGGTACATGTTGCATGCAGTACCATGTAAATCACTGGTACATGTTGCCTGCATTACCATGTAAATCACTGGTACATGTTGCCTGCATTACCATGTAAATCACTGGTACATGTTGCCTGCATTACCATGTAAATCACTGGTACATGTTGCTTGCATTACCATGTAAATCACTGGTACATGTTGCATGCATTACCATGTAAATCACTGGTACATGTTGCATGCATTACCATGTAAATCACTGGTACATGTTGCATGCATTACCATGTAAATCACTGGTACATGTTGCATGCATTACCATGTAAATCACTGGTACATGTTGCATGCATTACCATGTAAATCACTGGTACATGTTGCATGCATTACCATGTAAATCACTGGTACATGTTGCATGCATTACCATGTAAATCACTGGTACATGTTGCATGCATTATCATGTAAATCACTGGTACATGTTGCATGCATTACCATGTAAATCACTGGTACATGTTGCATGCAATACCATGTAAATCACTGGTACATGTTGCATGCATTACCATGTAAATCACTGGTACATGTTGCATGCATTACCATGTAAATCACTGGTACATGTTGCATGCATTACCATGTAAATCACTGGTACATGTTGTATGAATGACCATGTAAATCACTGGTACATGTTGTATGCATTATCATGTAAATCACTGGTACATGTTGTATGCATTACCATGTAAATCACTGGTACATGTTGCATGCATTACCATGTAAATCACTGGTACATGTTGCCTGCATTATCATGTAAATCACTGGTACATGTTGTATGCATTATCATGTAAATCAGTGCTACATGTTGCATGTAATACCATGTAAATCAATGGTACATGTTGTATGCATTACCATGTAAATCACTGGTACATGTTGTATGCATTACCATGTAAATCACTGGTACATGTTGCATGCATTACCATGTAAATCACTGGTACATGTTGCATGCATTACCATGTAAATCACTGGTACATGTTGCATGTATTACCATGTAAATCACTGGTACATGTTGTATGCATTACCATGTAAACCACTGGTACATGTTGCATGCATTACCATGTAAATCACTGGTACATGTTGCATGCATTACCATGTAAATCACTGGTACATGTTGCCTGCAGTACCGTGTAAATCACTGGTACATGTTGTATGCATTACCATGTAAATCACTGGTACATGTTGCCTGCATTACCATGTAAATCACTGGTACATGTTGCCTGCATTACCATGTAAATCACTGGTACATGTTGCCTGCATTACCATGTAAATCACTGGTACATGTTGCATGCATTACCATGTAAAATCACTGGTACATGTTGCCTGCATTATCATGTAAATCACTGGTACATGTTGTATGCATTAGCATGTAAATCACTGGTACATGTTGCATGCATTACCATGTAAATCACTGGTACATGTTGCATGCATTACCATGTAAATCACTGGTACATGTTGCATGCATTATCATGTAAATCACTGGTACATGTTGCATGCACTACCATGTAAATCACTGGTACATGTTGCATGCAATACCATGTAAATCACTGGTACATGTTGCATGCATTACCATGTAAATCACTGGTACATGTTGCATGCATTACCATGTAAATCACTGGTACATGTTGCATGCATTACCATGTAAATCACTGGTACATGTTGTATGAATGACCATGTAAATCACTGGTACATGTTGTATGAATGACCATGTAAATCACTGGTACATGTTGTATGCATTATCATGTAAATCACTGGTACATGTTGTATGCATTACCATGTAAATCACTGGTACATGTTGCATGCAATACCATGTAAATCACTGGTACATGTTGTATGCATTACCATGTAAATCACTGGTTCATGTTGCATGCATTACCATGTAAATCACTGGTACATGTTGCATGCATTACCATGTAAATCACTGGTACATGTTGTATGAATGACCATGTAAATCACTGGTACATGTTGTATGCATTATCATGTAAATCACTGGTACATGTTGTATGCATTACCATGTAAATCACTGGTACATGTTGCATGCATTACCATGTAAATCACTGGTACATGTTGCCTGCATTATCATGTAAATCACTGGTACATGTTGTATGCATTATCATGTAAATCAGTGCTACATGTTGCATGTAATACCATGTAAATCAATGGTACATGTTGCATGCATTACCATGTAAATCACTGGTACATGTTGCCTGCATTACCATGTAAATCACTGGTACATGTTGCATGCATTACCATGTATATCACTGGTACATGTTGTATGAAGTACCATGTAAATCACTGGTACATGTTGTATGCATTATCATGTAAATCACTGGTACATGTTGTATGAATTACCATGTAAATCACTGGTACATGTTGCATGCATTACCATGTAAATCACTGGTACATGTTGCATGCATTACCATGTAAATCACTGGTACATGTTGCATGTATTACCATGTAAATCACTGGTACATGTTGTATGCATTACCATGTAAACCACTGGTACATGTTGCATGCATTACCATGTAAATCACTGGTACATGTTGCATGCAGTACCATGTAAATCACTGGTACATGTTGCCTGCATTATCATGTAAATCACTGGTACATGTTGTATGCATTACCATGTAAATCACTGGTACATGTTGCCTGCATTACCATGTAAATCACTGGTACATGTTGCCTGCATTACCATGTAAATCACTGGTACATGTTGCATGCATTATCTTGTAAATCACTGGTACATGTTGCATGCATTACCATGTAAAATCACTGGTACATGTTGCCTGCATTATCATGTAAATCACTGGTACATGTTGTATGCATTAGCATGTAAATCACTGGTACATGTTGCATGCATTACCATGTAAATCATTGGTACATGTTGCATGCATTACCATGTAAATCACTGGTACATGTTGCATGCATTATCATGTAAATCACTGGTACATGTTGTATGCATTACCATGTAAATCACTGGTACATGTTGCATGCAATACCATGTAAATCACTGGTACATGTTGTATGCATTACCATGTAAATCACTGGTACATGTTGCATGCATTACCATGTAAATCACTGGTACATGTTGCATGCATTACCATGTAAATCACTGGTACATGTTGTATGAATGACCATGTAAATCACTGGTACATGTTGTATGCATTATCATGTAAATCACTGGTACATGTTGTATGCATTACCATGTAAATCACTGGTACATGTTGCATGCATTACCATGTAAATCACTGGTACATGTTGCCTGCATTATCATGTAAATCACTGGTACATGTTGTATGCATTATCATGTAAATCAGTGCTACATGTTGCATGCAATACCATGTAAATCACTGGTACATGTTTTATGCATTACCATGTAAATCACTGGTATATGTTGCATGCATTACCATGTAAATCACTGGTACATGTTGCATGCATTACCATGTAAATCACTGGTACATGTTGTATGAAGTACCATGTAAATCACTGGTACATGTTGTATGCATTATCATGTAAATCACTGGTACATGTTGTATGCATTACCATGTAAATCACTGGTACATGTTGCATGCATTACCATGTAAATCACTGGTACATGTTGCATGCATTACCATGTAAATCACTGGTACATGTTGCATGTATTACCATGTAAATCACTGGTACATGTTGTATGCATTACCATGTAAACCACTGGTACATGTTGCATGCATTACCATGTAAATCACTGGTACATGTTGCATGCAGTACCATGTAAATCACTGGTACATGTTGCCTGCATTATCATGTAAATCACTGGTACATGTTGTATGCATTACCATGTAAATCACTGGTACATGTTGCATGCATTACCATGTAAATCACTGGTACATGTTGCCTGCATTACCATGTAAATCACTGGTACATGTTGCATGCATTACCATGTAAATCACTGGTACATGTTGCCTCCATTACCATGTAAATCACTGGTACATGTTGCATGCATTACCATGTAAATCACTGGTACATGTTGCATGCATTACCATGTTAATCACTGGTACATGTTGCATGCATTATCATGTAAATCACTGGTACATGTTGCATGCATTACCATGTAAATCACTGGTACATGTTGCATGCATTACCATGTAAATCACTGGTACATGTTGTATGAATTACCATGTAAATCACTGGTACATGTTGTATGCATTATCATGTAAATCACTGGTACATGTTGTATGCATTACCATGTAAATCACTGGTACATGTTGCATGCATTACCATGTAAATCACTGGTACATGTTGTATGCATTACCATGTAAATCACTGGTACATGTTGCATGTATTACCATGTAAATCACTGGTACATGTTGTATGCATTACCATGTAAATCACTGGTACATGTTGCATGCATTACCATGTAAATCACTGGTACATGTTGCATGCATTATCATGTAAATCACTGGTACATGTTGCATGCATTACCATGTAAAATCACTGGTACATGTTGCCTGCATTATCATGTAAATCACTGGTACATGTTGTATGCATTAGCATGTAAATCACTGGTACATGTTGCATGCATTACCATGTAAATCACTGGTACATGTTGCATGCATTACCATGTAAATCACTGGTACATGTTGCATGCATTATCATGTAAATCACTGGTATATGTTGTATGAATGACCATGTAAATCACTGGTACATGTTGTATGCATTATGATGTAAATCACTGGTACATGTTGTATGCATTACCATGTAAATCACTGGTACATGTTGCATGCATTACCATGTAAATCACTGGTACATGTTGCCTGCATTATCATGTAAATCACTGGTACATGTTGTATGCATTATCATGTAAATCAGTGCTACATGTTGCATGCAATACCATGTAAATCACTGGTACATGTTGCATGTATTACCAGGTAAATCACTGGTACATGTTGTATGCATTACCATGTAAACCACTGGTACATGTTGCATGCATTACCATGTAAATCACTGGTACATGTTGCATGCAGTACCATGTAAATCACTGGTACATGTTGCCTGCATTATCATGTAAATCACTGGTACATGTTGTATGCATTACCATGTAAATCACTGGTACATGTTGCCTGCATTACCATGTAAATCACTGGTACATGTTGTATGCATTACCATGTAAATCACTGGTACATGTTGCATGCATTACCATGTAAATCACTGGTACATGTTGCCTCCATTACCATGTAAATCACTGGTACATGTTGCATGCATTACCATGTAAATCACTGGTACATGTTGCATGCATTACCATGTAAATCACTGGTACATGTTGCATGCATTATCATGTAAATCACTGGTACATGTTGCATGCATTACCATGTAAATCACTGGTACATGTTGCATGCATTACCATGTAAATCACTGGTACATGTTGTATGAATTACCATGTAAATCACTGGTACATGTTGTATGCATTATCATGTAAATCACTGGTACATGTTGTATGCATTACCATGTAAATCACTGGTACATGTTGTATGCATTACCATGTAAATCACTGGTACATGTTGTATGCATTACCATGTAAATCACTGGTACATGTTGCATGTATTACCATGTAAATCACTGGTACATGTTGTATGCATTACCATGTAAATCACTGGTACATGTTGCCTGCATTACCATGTAAATCACTGGTACATGTTGCATGCATTATCATGTAAATCACTGGTACATGTTGCATGCATTACCATGTAAAATCACTGGTACATGTTGCCTGCATTATCATGTAAATCACTGGTACATGTTGTATGCATTAGCATGTAAATCACTGGTACATGTTGCATGCATTACCATGTAAATCACTGGTACATGTTGCATGCATTACCATGTAAATCACTGGTACATGTTGCATGCATTATCATGTAAATCACTGGTACATGTTGTATGCATTACCATGTAAATCACTGGTACATGTTGCATGCAATACCATGTAAATCACTGGTACATGTTGTATGCATTACCATGTAAATCACTGGTACATGTTGCATGCATTACCATGTAAATCACTGGTACATGTTGCATGCATTACCATGTAAATCACTGGTACATGTTGTATGAATGACCATGTAAATCACTGGTACATGTTGTATGCATTATCATGTAAATCACTGGTACATGTTGTATGCATTACCATGTAAATCACTGGTACATGTTGCATGCATTACCATGTAAATCACTGGTACATGTTGCCTGCATTATCATGTAAATCACTGGTACATGTTGTATGCATTATCATGTAAATCACTGGTACATGTTGCATGCAATACCATGTAAATCACTGGTACATGTTGTATGCATTACCATGTAAATCACTGGTACATGTTGCCTGCATTACCATGTAAATCACTGGTACATGTTGCATGCATTACCATGTAAATCACTGGTACATGTTGTATGAAGTACCATGTAAATCACTGGTACATGTTGTATGCATTACCATGTAAATCACTGGTACATGTTGCATGCATTACCATGTAAATCACTGGTACATCTTGCATGCATTACCATGTAAATGACTGGTACATGTTGCATGTATTACCATGTAAATGACTGGTACATTTTGTATGCATTACCATGTAAACCACTGGTACATATTGCATGCATTACCATGTAAATCACTGGTACATGTTGCATGCAGTACCATGTAAATCACTGGTACATGTTGCATGCAGTACCATGTAAATCACTGGTACATGTTGCCTGCATTACCATGTAAATCACTGGTACATGTTGCCTGCATTACCATGTAAATCACTGGTACATGTTGCCTGCATTACCATGTAAATCACTGGTACATGTTGCTTGCATTACCATGTAAATCACTGGTACATGTTGCATGCATTACCATGTAAATCACTGGTACATGTTGCATGCATTACCATGTAAATCACTGGTACATGTTGCATGCATTACCATGTAAATCACTGGTACATGTTGCATGCATTACCATGTAAATCACTGGTACATGTTGCATGCATTACCATGTAAATCACTGGTACATGTTGCATGCATTACCATGTAAATCACTGGTACATGTTGCATGCATTACCATGTAAATCACTGGTACATGTTGCATGCATTATCATGTAAATCACTGGTACATGTTGTATGCATTACCATGTAAATCACTGGTACATGTTGCATGCAATACCATGTAAATCACTGGTACATGTTGCATGCATTACCATGTAAATCACTGGTACATGTTGCATGCAATACCATGTAAATCACTGGTACATGTTGCATGCATTACCATGTAAATCACTGGTACATGTTGCATGCATTACCATGTAAATCACTGGTACATGTTGCATGCATTACCATGTAAATCACTGGTACATGTATGAATTACCATGTAAATCACTGGTACATGTTGTATGCATTACCATGTAAATCACTGGTACATGTTGTATGCATTACCATGTAAATCACTGGTACATGTTGCATGCATTACCATGTAAATCACTGGTACATGTTGTATGCATTACCATGTAAATCACTGGTACATGTTGCATGTATTACCATGTAAATCACTGGTACATGTTGTATGCATTACCATGTAAATCACTGGTACATGTTGCATGCATTACCATGTAAATCACTGGTACATGTTGCATGCATTATCATGTAAATCACTGGTACATGTTGCATGCATTACCATGTAAAATCACTGGTACATGTTGCCTGCATTATCATGTAAATCACTGGTACATGTTGTATGCATTACCATGTAAATCACTGGTACATGTTGCATGCATTACCATGTAAATCACTGGTACATGTTGCATGCATTACCATGTAAATCACTGGTACATGTTGCATGCATTACCATGTAAATCACTGGTACATGTTGCATGCATTACCATATAAATCACTGGTACATGTTGCATGCATTACCATGTAAATCACTGGTACATGTTGCCTGCATTACCATGTAGCCTGCATTACCATGTAAATCACTGGTACATGTTGCATGCATTACCATGTAAATCACTGGTAGATGTTGCCTCCATTACCATGTAAATCACTGGTACATGTTGCATGCATTACCATGTAAATCACTGGTACATGTTGCATGCATTACCATGTAAATCACTGGTACATGTTGCATGCATTACCATGTAAATCACTGGTACATGTTGCATGCATTATCATGTAAATCACTGGTACATGTTGTATGCATTACCATGTAAATCACTGGTACATGTTGCATGCAATACCATGTAAATCACTGGTACATGTTGTATGCATTACCATGTAAATCACTGGTACATGTTGTATGCATTATCATGTAAATCACTGGTACATGTTGTATGCATTAGCATGTAAATCACTGGTACATGTTGTATGCATTAGCATGTAAATCACTGGTACATGTTGCCTGCATTACCATGTAAATCACTGGTACATGTTGCATGCATTACCATGTAAATCACTGGTACATGTTGTATGAAGTACCATGTAAATCACTGGTACATGTTGTATGCATTATCATGTAAATCACTGGTACATGTTGTATGCATTACCATGTAAATCACTGGTACATGTTGCATGCATTACCATGTAAATCATTGGTACATGTTGCATGCATTACCATGTAAATCACTGGTACATGTTGCATGTATTACCATGTAAATCACTGGTACATTTTGTATGCATTACCATGTAAACCACTGGTACATGTTGTATGCATTACCATGTAAATCACTGGTACAGGTTGCATGCAGTACCATGTAAATCACTGGTACATGATGCCTGCATTACCATGTAAATCACTGGTACATGTTGTATGCATTACCATGTAAATCACTGGTACATGTTGCATGCATTACCATGTAAATCACTGGTACATGTTGCATGCATTACCATGTAAATCACTGGTACATGTTGCCTCCATTACCATGTAAATCACTGGTACATGTTGCCTCCATTACCATGTAAATCACTGGTACATGTTGCATGCATTACCATGTAAATCACTGGTACATGTTGCATGCATTACCATGTAAATCACTGGTACATGTTGCATGCATTACGATGTAAATCACTGGTACATGTTGCATGCATTACCATGTAAATCACTGGTACATGTTGCATGCATTACCATGTAAATCACTGGTACATGTTGCATGCATTACCATGTAAATCACTGGTACATGTTGCATGCATTACCATGTAAATCACTGGTACAGGTTGCATGCATTACCATGTAAATCACTGGTACACGTTGCATGCATTACCATGTAAATCACTGGTACACGTTGCATGCATTACCATGTAAATCACTGGTACACGTTGCATGCATTACCATGTAAATCACTGGTACATGTTGCATGCATTACCATGTAAATCACTGGTACACGTTGCATGCATTACCATGTAAATCACTGGTACATGTTGTATGCATTACCATGTAAATCACTGGTACATGTTGTATGCATTACCATGTTAATCACTGGTACACGTTGCATGCATTACCATGTAAATCACTGGTACATGTTGCATGCATTACCATGTAAATCACTGGTACATGTTGCATGCATTATCATGTAAATCACTGGTACATGTTGCATGCATTACCATGTAAATCACTGGTACATGTTGCATGCATTACCATGTAAATCACTGGTACACGTTGCATGCATATCTAGGATCGAGTATTGAAATAGTATCTATTTTTTCTGCTACAGAGTACAACCACTCCGTAATGGATAAAATAACAAATCTCACTTTAAGGACAGGACATAAACGATCTCACTTTAAGGACAGGACATAAACGAGGTGATTTGTGTCATGTTGTCTACATACAAGGAAACGTACAGTACCTGCTAGCAAGCAACAGTTTGTTGGAAGTGGTCATCGTTGCTCCTGGCAATCCACAATTGTCTGAACCTAATTTATCCAATTTTATTCATTCTACCTGTGCTGTTGTGGCAATCAAATCTACCCATCCATCCATAGGATCTTTCCACTTCCACATTTTCAGGTACATCCTAATACAATGTATTTCCTTTATAAATTTGTCCATGTCATAAATATTTAATATAGCTGAAATACTGTCCATTTAACATTAAACAACAATCAATCAATCTACAATATATCAAGAAAATCTTTGTGTTTGCTTTTTTGGGATTGTTGTTTTTTTTTTGCTTTTTGGCTGATTTTTAGTTTTGTTTTTATGCTGTTATAGTGTACCACTGTTGACTGAAGGTCTATCACTATGTTACAATCTATGATATACACTCAAGGTCATACAATGCTTTGTAAAACTTACCTTAATTCTTTCAAAAACACTTTTGGGAAAAATTAAATCTTGACTTCGACAATTTTTTGCAAGTTCTGATTTCAAATTACATCTTTCTTTATTCTCTGCATCATAATTCTGTAATAAAACAAAATGATTTAATTTAATTCTTTATTCATTTTATGAGGATTACATACAGCCAGAGGCTACTAATAGATGATCTCCTCAACATCTGGGTAGACTGACACACAACATAATTTAACATATTGGAAAAATTCAAATGCGATTTAGGTGAGACTGATTTTATCTTGTTTTGCTTAATATATAACCTAATTCTTCACAGAAAAATATAAGTATAAGACCGGACAGGAAATAGGGGAGGAGGGCAAACTTCAGGAGAGGCACGCTTTCAAAACGGTCAAGAGAAAAAAAAGGTAAATTTGGGTTCAAAGCATACCTTTCTACCTCATTTTGTTGTTGCCATGGCATAAAATATAGCTTTTTCTAAATTGTTGCCAAAAAAACTATGTGTATAATTTTCCTATCGTTTTAACGTCTTGCTTTAATGATTTGTTTGTTGTTGGTACGGACCGGGGGATATGTACAGCGTAGCATTTTTATCCGAAATGCAAGGAGAAACATGAAATAAAGCATTCTCTTCATTGGAGATCTATACAAAAAGAAGACGCCTATATATATTGTGACGTAAATAATAAATAAATAAGCTTTATTTAGAGTCGGCATGGTTAAAACAACATACAACATAAGCTCTGTTGAGCTTTTAACCGACATAACGTCACGTTAAGTTAAGTTATTGCTACATGCGATACATGACACACGTCTGCAGAATCATAGAGAATAAATTGTACGTCGAAGACGAATCATTCTTCCGTAAATGGCCGTTTTCGGGTGAAGACGACCGAGGTAAGACGAGTCCACGTGCACTCGTCTTTACTCGTTGTGACATCCAATCAGAACGCCTCTAACAAGAAAAAAAATCGTTTATCCTAAGCTGGGAATGTCACATTAAATACCATGTCTGATAGCTAAATAACAGATATATTACGGAATTAACCATTTGTTTTTTTTTCAAATACAGACTCCAACCGTATTAAATATATTTGTGTCTTTTATTTTAATTTTTTCGTATTTCTAGATGTCCTTTTCCGTACCTTTGACGTCATTCTTCAATGACGTCAAAATATGTGTCACGTCATATTTCATGTATGGGGTTTCTCATGAAGGAAAATACTGTACTTTCAACAAAATATTAGTGAGAAAAGCTCAAATAGCAGTAGAAAGCTCTTTCTGTCAAGTCAAAATGTAACTTCAATGGACATAACGGATATTTCGAGTCTAACAGAAAAGAAAATGGAAAGCCAAAAAGAAGCAGTAAATTCAGAAGAATTATCCACTGCTTCGGCAGAAGAATTCAATGAATGAAACATGATCTATTTTGTTGTTTTTCGTCCCCTACGATTTCGAAGAGGGACAAAAGAATTGTACTCATCCGTTCGTTCTTCTGTATATCAGATGTATGCATGCTAATTGTAACTGGAAGATGACTTCAAATAATTTATATATTTTTGTAGTAAATTACTGCATAATGAAGAGTCGATACACGAATATATATTTTTTAATAATTTTTGACATTTTTGTTGATAAACAAAGTACAAAGTTTTAGTTTATCTTTTCTTTATTTTTTGTGTGTGAAATCCAAGATGGTCGAACTGTGGCTATTTGAATAACATTTTATCGACCTATTCATTTCGCCTGCCAAATATATATAACTTCTGTTTATATTGATGTTTAGCAAAAAAGTATTATATTGTTGAATATGATGTTTTAAGTTGTTTATCTAATTATAATTACTATGTATATTTTGTAGATATTAATATTTCTTGTCATATTGACGATGACACTGTTTTATACAAATATTTTGTACACTTACAAAATGCGTTATCCATCTTCTGTTAGTAAATAACAATATTATTTAAATTTTATTTTTGTATTTTATTTTTCTTGCCTTTGAGCTACGTGTAGTCACTTTGCATCCGTCGTTATTGGCGTCTGTTAACTTTAACAATTAAATATTTTGTAACGTCTGGCACGATTGTTCATTGGGTGACGCTCAACAAAACTTTATTTTGACTGGAAATCCAAATTGCACATCCTGCCACGTACGCATGTGGTTTAGGTGTGTGATTTACATGATTCCGGTTGTATACATAGTGTAAAGCCACATGCTACATTGAAGAAGAGTTTGAAGATACTAAAGGGGTAATCAGAATCCGTCTATTAAGAAGGATAGACAACACAATGGCCAAAGGTACAAACAACGATCTACAAAACATACTCATAAAACTAAAGATCAAGTAACAAGTAACCCACTAAAAAACGGTGAACTCAGGTGCTCCTGAAGGGTAAGCAGTTTCTGTTCCACTAGTGGCACCCGTTATGGAATTACCCTCCCCCTTTTTTAACTTTCTGGTGTAATATTTATTTTCAATAAAATGTCTTTATTATTTCATCACTTTTTCCTTTATTTATCCACACAACAGCTTGTATATTCTGGTTCTATACTCTGGATAATAAGAGTATAGGGTGGACGTGAGCTGTTGTTGCCATAAGATTGTATCATGTATGGATATATGTTTATAAATGTCTTCCCGCATTCGTTTTTGTTCGAATATTTTGTTTTTGTTTTATTATATTTTTATTAATCTATTTATTAAAATTATAAATTTAATTAACGATGATTGCATTAAATAAAATTTATATGTTTCATTAATTATTACAATAATTATATGCCTTTATTGGTGCCGATGGTCTTTGATGAGCTTAATTACCGGTAAGAAAGTAAAAACACACACAAGCCAAAGCATTGTGAAAAACAAATGTACAAAGCCAACAAATGAATTTTGAGAAGTTTAAGCTTTGATAACAATGGCTTGATGTGGCCGTATGGCTTAATATTTAGTGAATACTGCAAATTTTTTATATTTTGTTACGTAAATTAGGTCCTGTAAATTAGAATTCTTATATTTTTGGTTAACATAATAGGTGAATATGAAGTTAATTAAATTTTACTAAATATTTATGGGTTGAAAAGTACACCTTTGGACTTCTTGTGTGTTATTTTGCATCCTATGTAACAATGCAATACTACTTTAGACTTTAATATGCATGTAACTAAAAGTCCCGTTGATTATAAATGTATCGACATTTCGTACCCCCTTGTACACAAACGTGTCTAATTTCTATTCATGTAGTCA
The DNA here is from genome assembly GCA_963383655.1 of Bathymodiolus septemdierum. NCBI lineage: Eukaryota > Metazoa > Mollusca > Bivalvia > Mytilida > Modiolidae > Bathymodiolus > Bathymodiolus septemdierum. Next base: position 7,253,816 of record OY726522.1, on the reverse strand, counting down.
TTTCTGGTCTCTAGGAAAGTGGTATCCGTGAGAAAATTGTTATTCCATGCAGAATAAAGAAAAAGTAATCAATGGAGTAAACTAGTTGGTCGGCAGCAATTGTCGCGGTTCTGTGAGAATGAGTCTATATTTTATTGTCACCAAAACAAACAGAAATAAAGACAAATGGATAAGACACAATTACTGGAACGTATATATACAAGTTCGTTGTCGTCTGATGTAAAATAAACATGTATATACAATATATAAATTTACTGGACAAATCTTGAATTACAAGATATCACACATGATATCATCACGCCGGGTATTCGGCTGCACGGAACCGGAGTTAGCATCAAGAACGCGGGTGTCGATAAAAAATCAACAAACAGGGTAGGTATATGTAAACGTTCTTTTCTTAGACATAATAATATTTTGCAAAGAAATAATTTCGTACAATAACTGTATACAATAAAGTATTTACAGTCAAATTTTCATTGTGATAAAGTTAATAGTAAATCGGCAACACAATTGTTTTATCGACCTTTCCCAAATTTGCTTTGATTTTCGAAATTAGATTACTTATATTTTACTGTAGTGAATGCCATTTTAAACACAAATTGGTCCTTTCTCTTCCCAAACACCTCCTACAACTTCTGTTAAAAATTCACTTTAAAGCATGCACGCAAATTTCTCATAGCCAACGATTTATAGGCATAGGGTACATCAATTTGACCACTAAAAACCGCGGAAAGGGCGATCTAAATGGGCACTAAGAACAGGGAGTTCTGTATATATCCGTTCTAGTGTAAGAAGAGTTTGAAAATACCAAAGGGGTAATCAAAATCGTAAATCTGGGGACAGATAACATAATGGCCAAAAGCAAACGGAAAAAAGGACAAACAACGATCTACAAAATATACAAATAAAACTAAAGATCGAGTAACACGAACCCCATTAAGAACCGGGGGTGAACTCAGGTGATCCGAAAGGGTAAGTAGTTCCTGTTACACTAGTGACACCCGTTGTGTTAATCTAGTTACAAACCCGGTGAAAACTCATGAATGAGGAAAGGACCGGGAGGTGTTTACGACAAGTGGAACATATCAATGGTCATTTGTGACACAGATATTCCATAACGATGAACCAAGTCATGGTGGCGACCGTAAAACCTTCAAAGTAATGACTTCAACTTAACCAATAGGAACCCTTGGTTCAGTAGGTTCCTTGTTAGCAGCAACCCTCTATCAAGGAATTCATGATAGGAACCATAAGCTCTAAGAATATCGCATATACTCCATATGCAGATGTTGCAGGAATGTTGCTACATATAAATGGAATGTTTAATGGGAAAATTGAAATCATCTCCTTCGTCGTAAAGTTCCGTTCTTAACCGACATACACGGTCAATTGCGAGGTGTAGGTCAAGGTATGAGGCAGACGATCTGTATTTCAAGCTCAATGGGATAGATGCGATCAACGAAATCACCAAACCTAGAATTATTTAGTGAAAGGACAGAATCAACTATATAGCATGATGTGAAATTAAAGGATTAGGCTAGCTTCCTTTCGTTTTTCTTGAGAAGACCATGTACACAAATATTTCACTATCAGCACATGATCGATAAGTCATTCCACATCTAACAAGTCAAGGCCCTCAATCTATGAGCTTCAACAAAAATAAAACTTATCCACTCAAGCATATTTATCGACACAAGAAAAAAACATTGGACATTTGTCACGGAAGTCCTTCACAGGAGGTAGATACTATTTGGTATTTTGTGTACACTTGTTATATTGAATTCCGCCGATTGTCACCCAAACCCAGGTCCACAGGTCAACCTAGAATACCCCTGCTTTGTCTGTGGTAAAGAAGTTATAGATGATCATGCAGGATCCACTGTGATGATTATCACAGTGGGTACCACACAAGCTGCATCAACACGGTGAACAACACATACAACATATTGTCAAACATATCATAGATGGACATGTGCAAAATACTGCTCGCTAAATACAACACACAGTAATATGCATGACAACCCCATCAACGGGCAACAGTTCTATTGCTCAGCACTGTCTGATGATCAAATTGATCCACCTGATTCACCACAGTGTACATCAACTCCAGTTAAATCAGTTAGGAACAAAAGTGAGAAAATTGTATCAAAACCAGCAAATAAACTTACAACAATTATAGTCGACACTCAAAGTATCAAAAGCAAAAATGAGATGATATGGAAAGTCATTGATACCAGAAAACCAGAAATAGTTGTGGTGAGTGAAACATGAACTTTATTGGAAGAAGAAGAAGTCTGCTTCATACGAATAAAGGAACAAGTCGACGAGAAGAGGAGCACAGTTTGTACCCATTTGTTGAAAAACACGTCCACCAAACATAACAAATATGTTGTCAATCAAACCAAACATAAGCATGTTGATGATATCAGTTTCAGAGTAACTTTTTGGTAGAATCAGAGTGTTGTATTTTTTCAAAATAAGATCTGGTCTGTCCCTTCCTAACACAAGGTGTTTGTATCTACGTTGGTCATTTTTTTTTTATGAAACAAAGTTGGACCAACTCCCTTAATCTGTTTTTCAGCTTAGAGTGGGGAATACTTGTGTAGAGGGTAGAGAAGTCAAATCGTTTAATACTATTGCAGGAGGAGAGGGACCTAGATTGTATGTACTCTGACAGATTTTTAGAGGTCTTCAGAATCCACATCTGATTCACATCACATTTTGTAAACTTCACTATACTTCTATATAATTTACAGACAGTGAGCTGTCGTACGCTACAGGTAACTCCCCACCTGTTGGTCTCATTTAACATATTGAAAACTGCAAATGGAGGTCAAGATTAGCTACTTCACTAGCTGCACATACCCGGTATATATTCATAGATCAAATATAAGCATGCCCTTTTCCTCTTGTAATTGCTCAGATATGGTCCTTTAAGCCAATGTTATAAAGTGTCAATGCAGAAAATGTAGGTTCACCTCTTTACTAATCAAGATGATTGATAATCACTATATCACTTGTAGCAGCTTGTATATGGACTTAAACGCAAAATCTCAACCAGATTCAATTATAGGTTAAATTAAGCCAAATGTGATAATTTTTAGTACGGATCATCGCCTACGTTGTATCCTTAGTCCAGATGTCATCACTCTATGATTTGTAGTTGTCTGGATATGGAACATAATCAAAGGTTAACAAGGACGGACGAACGAACGGCCGAAACGTATTATCACCTCTCCCAACTTTAGATAATGCAACGTACTTCTATTTCCCTTCAACAGTACAATACTTTCTCATTTACAAAAACATGTATATAATAATTATCACATTTAAAGTATTTCCAATAACCTATTCAGAGGTCCCTCGTTTTCTCCATAAAATGAAGGACAAGAATAAATTATAAAAACTATTAGCAATAATTATAAATATATAGTCTTTAACTTACTATATATATAGAAAAAGGCCAAAATTAACCTACACCAAAATTTCCCGATTTATGGTATATCGTATTGGGAATGATACTCTGTTTGTTCCTAGCGGCCAAAGCCGGGGAATTTTTCCGGGGGGAATTCTACTATATAGCCATCCCCCCCCCCCTCCTGATAAGGAAGGGGGAAAGATGGCTATATAGCCATTTTTCCGGGGGGAAATGGCTCTAGAACACCGGCGTTCCTAGTGTCATTCTTTCAAGTTGATCCGCGGTTCTTAGTTGCCAAATTGACGTACCGTATGCCTATAAATCGTTGGCTATGGGAAATTTGCGTGCATGTTTTAAAGTGAATTTTTAACAGATGTTGTAGGAGACATTTGGGAGGAGAAAGGACCAATTTGTTTTTAAAATGGCATTCACTGCAGTAAAATATAAGTAATCTAATTTCGAAAATCAAAACAAATTTGAGAAAGGTCGATAAAACAATCGTGTTGCCGATTTACTATTAACTTTATCACAATGAAAATTTGACTGTGAATACTTTATTGTATGCACAGTTATTATACCAAATTATTTCATTGCAAAATATTATTATGTCTAAGAAAAGAACGTTTACATATACCTACCCTGTTTGTTGATTTTTTATCGACGCCCGCGTTCTTAGTGCCAACTCCAGTTCCGTGCAGCCGAATACCCGGCGTGATCATCGTTTGAGTAGAAAAAAAATATTAAACGTGCCGTTTTGGCAATAAAAAAGTGGGGGCGTTTTGGTAAAAATAATTTGTATTTTGAAAAAATAGTGGGGGCGTTTTGGCAAAAAAACGGGTGCGTTTTGATAAAAAGTGGGGGCGTTTTGGTAGTGGGGGCGTTTTGACATGTATTCTACACGAACACCATAAGAGTTCTATTGAAAAGTCACAAATTCTTTCCATTGTGATTATTACGACCCATGTCCACAGCCAAAATGTTTCAATGAACTCGTTATGTGACGTAGTCTTGCGATCAGAGGTCAAAATCCCGTCTTTTGGTCATTGTTCAACTGAAATCTTGATTTTAATAGCCTTTTGTAATTGATTTTCAAAGGGGGAAAGTGGGTTGTACGAACCCCAAATCTCCCTACAGGTCTACGGGTGTGCGGACTCGTCATCGAGGAAGAAAATCTCAAAATATTTACTGCAAAATGAGTAAAATGAATGTAATTACCTGTGCTTTACACCATGCACAGTCGTTACCAACAGCTATACAATCACCACACATCTTCTGTCCTATACATGGATTGTTTTTGGTGGGAGACAATGATTCTTTTCCTTTAGAAATAACATTTATAATATTATAGGATGTCCTCTATTATATTGCTGTTATAGCTGATTTTGGCTATACCCTGCTTATGCCCCTTGGTTACTTGCTCACAAAAGTTTTTTTTAGATTATTTAGTTTTTCATTCTTATGACTATGAGCGTACCTGATGAAGGTTATTCCAGAAACGCGCGGTGTGCACTAAATTAGATCTACGTTTTTTTTTTTTTTTTACCCAATGCAATATTTGTATATATTTCTTGTAATCAAAAAGGGACCGTTGCACATCAATGGTCGTGGTCGTGATCGTATGGTAGTTGAATTTACTACTTCCTATGTAATCAGTGCCTATATCACCACTAAAGTTGTGAGTTCGAATCCCGCTGATGACAAGTGAACTCGATACAACATTATGTGATAAAGTTTGTCATTTACTTGCAGCAGGTCGATGGTTTTCTCCGGGTATTCCGGTTTCCCCACCATTATAACTGACCGCCATGATATAACTGCAAAATACTGAAAGTGGCGTAAAACACCATAACCCTAATCCGTTCTAATCAAAAATTAATTTTATAAAATGTATACTTTATGGTAGTCATAAATAGAATGTCGTATAGTAAGACATAATTTATTCCTTTAAAGATTCAACTTTAATCTTGAAATGGCAAGACAACTTCATAGAAAATGGTGTATTAAATGTGATATTGGTAATGAAAGAACACACGCCCGTTCCAATTCAGAACTATAAAGCGTCTGTGGAGCAGGATAAAGCCACATCAGATTAGTATGTAAATAATACAATTAAATGTGGACACAATAATATGTTGGTGACTAAATCTAAATGTACAAAATATAATTTGCATAATATAAATTTAAAAATTATTCTAATTTGTTCATTTCAAAATCTTAAGTTAGTCACCGTTTCCTTCTACATCACATTCCAATATTCCAGGGGCCGTCATGGTCGTGATCGTATGGTGGTTTGATTTACAACTACCTGTGCAATAAGTGTCTATCACCACTAATGTTGTGAGATCGAATCATGTTCATGGTAAGGTGTACTCGATACAACATTATGTGATACAGTTTGTCAGTGACTTGCGATAGGTCGATGTTTTTTTTCCGAGTGCTGCCAGTTTCATCCACCAATAAAACTGACCGTCACGATATAGCTGAAATATTGTTGAAAGTGGCGTTAAACACCATAAACCTAACTTAACCTAATCAATATTACACGTATGCGAGTGAAACCTGTCTATTCCGAACCCCCCTGGGTATCAACCTTTGTGTTCGGAATAGACCGGTGTTCGGTTTATACAGGTTAGTTTGACATTATTGGGACTTTATTTAATGGTCGGTTTAAATAGGATTCCATTTTTTTAAATAGTTTTAACGGTTCTATGATTAGAGCCTTGTAATACATATTGTCAATATATGGATTTTTTTAAGAACTAGATAATTCTTAAGAACAATATGTATGTTGATACGAGTTTCATGATATATTACAACTTAAAAAAACCTAAAACACATCACTGTATTTGAAGTGTTAAGTCAATTAAAAAAAAATATGACTCTATTAAATCCGTTTAAAAACGAACCAGGAGTTAGAAAACGCAAAACTAATATTTTTTTGTGGGTGTAAGCATAGCATTGTGTACAAATATTGAAAGTCAATCTATTCAAACACGAATGCAGTACATTCACATGCAATTTGTATTTTTTTAAAAACCTATTAACACCGTGTTCAAATATTATGAAATTTAGATTAGCTAAAATAAACATTTTTTTAAAATAAATTGGAGGACAACTACATTGCAATACCATTATACAACAACGATATTTATATTGTGATTTTTTTTTCTTCAAATCGATATGAACGTGCGGCTTTTCTCATAAGTTTACATTTACATAATAAAATAATAAATATTTAAATATCACCATGGCTATGTATAAAAATAAAATATGTTAAAGTGCAGTGTCAAGATGTTTTATACGTTTTTGTAGCTCAGTTTTAAAATACCGTACACATATATATTATTAAAACGTTTACCTGGTGTACCTGTTTTTCTTTAAAAATAAAATATAATATAATTTCTTCATGACGATATAAAGCTGAAACACAGTATATCTGTCGCAATGCTTCGATCAGTCTTTATCCCCCTCCCTCAAAAAAAGTATAATTTACAATATCAAAATTTACACCTCCCACGAGAAAATATCAATATATTATACGTTAAACAAGTCTTTATTATATGAATCTAAAATCAGGGGCGTAGCTTACTATGTTATTCTACCGAGGCAGGGGGTCTGGGGGCTGCCTGAAGCCCCCAGTGGGGTACGGGGGCAAAGCCCAGTTTGGGGGTCTGGGGGCAAAGCCCCCCATAAGCGATTTTGAGCAATTTAGAGTATATTTGGGACCAGTTTTGCTTCAAAATAGTCATAAAAATATGCCACAGCTATACACAATTGTACATTCATAATGGTCATCTAACATGTACAAGTTAGTCCAAGAAATTTTGTTTATTGCCGATTCAAAAATATTATGGATTGCATTAGATTAGACAAAATCACACATATAAACTTGAACATACTATGTTCGTGATTGCTATACAGGAACAGCACCTTATAATTGCTGTTCTTCATCTTGAAGTTGCAATGAGGCCTAAACCCTTCAACTAGGTGCCATTTCCGTCAGTAACTGAGTCTTAGTCTGTTAACTTATTTATTGTCCCTTTATTGAGAACATGGAAATAAAATTTAATTGTCTTTATATTTTTTTTTTGCATATATTTTTTACCGAGGCAACTGCCTCGGTTAGTTGCATTGGTTGCCTCAACGTAAGCTACGCCATTGAAAATTAATGTATTAATTTTAGCATATTCTTGTTTAAAACAAGACAATTTTTACAATTTGAAAATAGTGCAATAAGAAATTAGAAACCACGTCGAGACACAACATTTACTTATCATTAAGTTAATGTCAATTCCCCGGGGCATATGTAACCATTTTGGGCCCTCTGGTTTCCTTGCTACTAAATACTTTTAAATAATTTGGCTGTCAATTTTTAACTATGAGCTTACTTGATGAAGTTATTCCAGAAACGCACCATCTGCACTGAATTAGATATCTATGTTTTTATTAAGGGGGCCCCTCTAAGGTATTTAATAACCTATTGCTTTCTTAGGAGATACAAAGTTGGACAGCTAAAATAAGTAATAGCAAAATGACACGTGATACAGGATATAAAAAAAACTTCACTAATCCATGGTTAAAGGCTCTCATATTTCTACCCTTTTTAAGTCTTATTTGTGTATTGAAACACTATATTGCTGTATATTTGTATCTCATACACACAATTACACAAAATGTTGAATAAAACATCAATTGATATTACAAATGCTAGTTGAAAAAAGATATATATAAATATCTTACACGATTATCTTGATAGAAGATCATGATTGATGTAGTTTATATAAATATCTTACACGATTATCTTGATAGAAGATCATGATTGATGTAGTTTATATAAATATCTTACACGATTATCTTGATAGAAGATCATGATTGATGTAGTTTCCACACAGTGATTTTATCATTATGATGGTTTGCTTTATGGTGTTTAACGCCACTTTCAACAATATTTCAGTTATATATAGTAGCGGTCAGTTTTATTGGTGGAGGAAACCGGAGTAAATCACCGACCTGTCACAAGTCACTGACAAACTGTATCACATAATGTTGTATCGAGTACACCTCGCCCGAGCTGGATTCGAACTCACAACGTTAGTGGTGATAGGCACTGATTGCATATGTACCGTAGTTATAAATCAAACTACCATACGTTCACGACCACGACATCCCCTTTATCATTATGAAAGGGAACCTTAAACAGTCATGGTCAAAGCCATCAACAAAGTGAAGAACTACCTCGCAGCTATTATTGAACACATAAAAAAGATCGCAACATATAAATAACGAGCAAATCCATTTCCTGGCTTAGGACAGACAGGCACCCAAATGTGGCGGGTTAGCGTACCTAATGATATACATGACATAATTCCTGCAAGAACAACTTGTCACATGATTGTATAACGTATCTAAATGACACACAGGAAAATGACAATCAAAAGAATATATTTCTATTAATTTATACATACTTTGAGATAAACTTAAACAAATGCACAATGACAATACTATAATAACCGGTTTCCAATCCATCTTCATTTTGAAATATATCTGAAAAAAACCCCAAGAGAAATAAAAAGTTAAAACCTGAAATGTTGCTACTGATAAATATGGCATACGGGTAAGAACTAAAGTTTACGACAAAAGAGATGAATTCAATTTCCCCATTGTGAAGTTCCCATTTATACAATGTATGTAGCAACATTCCAGCAGCACCTGCATAGGTTGATCCCTTATTCCAGAGCTTGTAGTTACTATCATTATTTCCTGGATAGAGGATTGCTGCTTCAAGTTGAAGTAATCACTTCGAAAGTTTTACGGTCGCCACAATGACCTAGTTAACAATTACGTCTGTGTCACAAATGACCATACGTATGTTCTGTTTGTCGTAATCACAATTCAATTCTTTCCTCATTCATAGATGATCACCGGGTTTGTAATTAGAGTAACACGACGAATGACATGTGTGGATCAGCAACTACTTACCCTTCCAAAGCACACGTGTTCGCCCCCGGTGGGGTTCATGTTGCTCAATATTTAGTCTTCAATGTAATGTTTGTAGATCGTTGTTTGTCCTTTTTCATTTGGCCATTGTATTGTTTGTCCTTCTTCGATTTACGAATTCTGATTATCCTTTCGGCATCTTCAAACTCTTCTCTTATAATCATAATGTATCATACAACTTCCAGTGTAGTTGTGGCTTTCCAATAACCGATAGGAATCGAAAAATAGAAAAGTAATAGGGCAGAGTTGGAAAATAAGAAACACCTATGGATGTGTCTTCTGGAGCTCTAGAACATCCATTCAACCCATTTCGAAGAAAAGATGCTTGTAATTTTACAGGCGTTTTAGAGAGATCTATGTCGACTAAACACTAAATTAATTTATACCATTAAACTGTACAATAATATTCCCTTTCATGATTGTGGTTGTATATTGAAACACAACTACTAACACACTCCTCACTAGGCCACCAACATACCTTAGTACTAACATACCTTCACCAAGCCACCATCAAACGTAGCAACACACTCCTCACCAGACCACCAACATACCTTAGTACTAACATACCTTTACCAAGCCACCATCAAACCTAGCAACAAACTCCTCACCAGGCCACCAACATAACTTAGTACTAACATACCTTCACCAAGCCACCATCAAACCTAGCAACACACTCCTCACCAGGCCACCAACATACCTTAGTACTAACATACCTTCACCAAGCCACCATCAAACCTAGCAACAAACTCCTCATCAGGCCACCAACATACCTTAGTACTAACATACCTTCACCAAGCCACCATCAAACCTAGCAACACACTGCTCACCAGGCCACCAACATACCTTAGTACTAACATACCTTCACCAAGCCACCATCAAACTCCTCACCAGGCCACCAACATACCTTAGTACTAACATACCTTCACCAAGCCACCATCAAACCTAGCAACAAACTCCTCACCAGGCCACCAACATACCTTAGTACTAACATACCTTCACCAAGCCACCATCAAACCTAGCAACAAACTCCTCACCAGGCCACCAACATACCTTAGTACTAACATACCTTCACCAAGCCACCATCAAACCTGGCAACAAACTCCTCACCAGGCCACCAACATACCTTAGTACTAACATACCTTCACCAAGCCACCATCAAACCTAGCAACAAACTCCTCACCAGGCCACCAACTTACCTTAGTACTAACATATCTTCACCAAGCCACCATCAAACCTAGCAACAAACTCCTCACCAGGTCACCAACATACCTTAGTACTAACATACCTTCACCAAGCCACCATCAAACCTAGCAACAAACTCCTCACCAGGCCACCAACATACCTTAGTACTAACATACCTTCACCAAGCCACCATCAAACCTAGCAACAAACTCCTCACCAGGCCACCAACATACCTTAGTATTAATATACCTTCACCAAGCCACCATCAAACCTAGCAACAAACTCCTCACCAGGCCACCAACATACCTTAGTACTAACATACCTTCACCAAGCCACCATCAAACCTAGCAACAAACTCCTCACCAGGCCACCAACATACCTTAGTACTAACATACCTTTACCAAGCCACCATCAAACCTAGCAACAAACTCCTCACCAGGCCACCAACATACCTTAGTACTAACATACTTTCACCAAGCCACCATCAAACCTAGCAACACACTCCTCACCAGGCCACCAACATACCTTAGTACTAACATACCTTCACCAAGCCACCATCAAACCTAGCAACAAACTCCTCACCAGGCCACCAACATACCTTAGTACTAACATACCTTCACCAAGCCACCATCAAACCTAGCAACAAACTCCTCACCAGGCCACCAACATACCTTAGTACTAACATACCTTTACCAAGCCACCATCAAACCTAGCAACAAACTCCTCACCAGGCCACCAACATACCTTAGTACTAACATACTTTCACCAAGCCACCATCAAACCTAGCAACACACTCCTCACCAGGCCACCAACATACCTTAGTACTAACATACCTTCACCAAGCCACCATCAAACCTAGCAACAAACTCCTCACTAGGCCACCAACATACCTTAGTACTAACATACCTTCACCAAGCCACCATCAAACCTAGCAACACACTCCTCACCAGGCCACCAACATACCTTAGTATTAATATACCTTCACCAAGCCACCATCAAACCTAGCAACAAACTCCTCACCAGGCCACCAACATACCTTAGTATTAACATACCTTCACCAAGCCACCATCAAACCTAGCAACAAACTCCTCACCAGGCCACCAACATACCTTAGTACTAACATACCTTCACCAAGCCACCATCAAACCTAGCAACACACTCCTCACCAGGCCACCAACATACCTTAGTACTAACATACCTTCACCAAGCCACCATCAAACCTAGCAACAAACTCCTCACCAGGCCACCAACATACCTTAGTACTAACATACCTTCACCAAGCCACCATCAAACCTAGCAACAAACTCCTCACCAGGCCACCAACATACCTTAGTATTAACATACCTTCAACAAGCCACCATCAAACCTAGCAACAAACTCCTCACCAGGCCACCAACATACCTTAGTACTAACATACCTTCACCAAGCCACCATCAAACCTAGCAACACAGTCCTCACCAGGCCACCAACAATACCTTAGTACTAACATACCTTCACCAAGCCACCATCAAACCTAGCAACAAACTCCTCACCAGGCCACCAACATACCTTCACCAAGCCACCATCAAACCTAGCAACACACTCCTCACCAGACCACCAACATACCTTAGTACTAACATACCTTCACCAAGCCACCATCAAACCTAGCAACAAACTCCTCACCAGGCTACCAACATACCTTAGTACTAACATACCTTCACCAAGCCACCATCAAACCTAGCAACACACTCCTCACCAGGCCACCAACATACCTTAGTACTAACATACCTTCACCAAGCCACCATCAAACCTAGCAACAAACTCCTCACTAGGCCACCAACATACCTTAGTACTAACATACCTTCACCAAGCCACCATCAAACCTAGCAACACACTCCTCACCAGGCCACCAACATACCTTAGTATTAATATACCTTCACCAAGCCACCATCAAACCTAGCAACAAACTCCTCACCAGGCCACCAACATACCTTAGTATTAACATACCTTCACCAAGCCACCATCAAACCTTGCAACACACTCCTCACCAGGCCACCAACATACCTTAGTAATAACATACCTTCACCAAGCCACCATCAAACCTAGCAACACACTCCTCACCAGGCCACCAACATACCTTAGTACTATCATACCTTCACCAAGCCACCATCAAACCTAGCAACAAACTCCTCACCAGGCCACCAACATACCTTAGTATTAACATACCTTCACCAAGCCACCATCAAACCTAGCAACAAACTCCTCACCAGGCCACCAACATACCTTAGTACTAACATACCTTCACCAAGCCACCATCAAACCTAGCAACAAACTCCTCACCAGGCCACCAACATACCTTAGTACTAACATACCTTCACCAAGCCACCATCAAACCTAGCAACAAACTCCTCACCAGGCCACCAACATACCTTAGTATTAACATACCTTCAACAAGCCACCATCAAACCTAGCAAGAAACTCCTCACCAGGCCACCAACATACCTTAGTACTAACATACCTTCACCAAGCCACCATCAAACCTAGCAACACAGTCCTCACCAGGCCACCAACATACCTTAGTACTAACATACCTTCACCAAGCCACCATCAAACCTAGCAACAAACTCCTCACCAGGCCACCAACATACCTTAGTACTAACATACCTTCACCAAGGCACCATCAAACCTAGCAACAAACTCCTCACCAGGCCACCAACATACCTTAGTACTAATATACCTTCACCAAGCCACCATCAAACCTAGCAACAAACTCCTCACCAGGCTACCAACATACCTTAGTACTAACATACCTTCACCAAGCCACCATCAAACCTAGCAACAAACTCCTCACCAGGCCACCAACATACCTTAGTACTAACATACCTTCACCAAGCCACCATCAAACTCCTCACCAGGCCACCAACATACCTTAGTACTAACATACCTTCAAGCCATCAAACTCCTCACCAGGCCACCAACATACCTTAGTACTAACATACCTTCAAGCCATCAAACTCCTCACCAGGCCACCAACATACCTTAGTACTAACATACCTTCAAGCCATCAAACTCCTCACCAGGCCACCAACATACCTTAGTACTAACATACCTTCACCAAGCCACCATCAAACGCCTCACCAGGCCACCAACATACCTTAGTACTAACATACCTTCACCAAGCCACCATCAAACCTAGCAACAAACTCCTCACCAGGCCACCAACATACCTTAGTACTAACATACCTTCACCAAGCCACCATCAAACCTAGCAACAAACTCCTCACCAGGCCACCAACATACCTTAGTACTAACATACCTTCACCAAGCCACCATCAAACCTAGCAACAAACTCCTCACCAGGCCACCAACATACCTTAGTATTAACATACCTTCACCAAGCCACCATCAAACCTAGCAACAATCTCCTCACCAGGCCACCAACATACCTTAGTACTAACATACCTTCACCAAGCCACCATCAAACCTAGCAACACACTCCTCACCAGGCCACCAACATACCTTCACCAAGCCACCATCAAACCTAGCAACAAACTCCTCACCAGGCCACCAACATACCTTAGTACTAACATACCTTCACCAAGCCACCATCAAACCTAGCAACACACTCCTCACCAGGCCACCAACATATCTTAGTACTAACATACCTTCACCAAGCCACCATCAAACCTAGCAACACACTCCTCACCAGGCCACCAACATACCTTAGTACTAACATACCTTCACCAAGCCACCATCAAACCTAGCAACAAACTCCTCACCAGGCCACCAACATACCTTAGTACTAACATACCTTCACCAAGCCACCATCAAACCTGGCAACAAACTCCTCACCAGGCCACCAACATACCTTAGTACTAACATACCTTCACCAAGCCACCATCAAACCTAGCAACACACTCCTCACCAGGCCACCAACATACCTTCACCAAGCCACCATCAAACCTAGCAACACACTCCTCACCAGGCCACCAACATACCTTAGTACTAACATACCTTCACCAAGCCACCATCAAACCTAGCAACACACTCCTCACCAGGCCACCAACATACCTTCACCAAGCCACCATCAAACCTAGCAACAAACTCCTCACCAGGCCACCAACATACCTTAGTACTAACATACCTTCACCAAGCCACCATCAAACCTGGCAACAAACTCCTCATCAGGCCACCAACATACCTTAGTACTAACATACCTTCACCAAGCCACCATCAAACCTAGCAACACACTCCTTACCAGGCCACCAACATACCTTAGTACTAACATACCTTCACCAAGCCACCATCAAACCTAGCAACAAACTCCTCACCAGGCCACCAACATACCTTAGTACTAACATACCTTCACCAAGCCACCATCAAACCTAGCAACAAACTCCTCACCAGGCCACCAACATACCTTAGTACTAACATACCTTCACCAAGCCACCATCAAACCTAGCAACACACTCCTCACCAGGCCAACAACATACCTTAGTACTAACATACCTTCACCAAGCCACCATCAAACCTAGCAACAAACTCCTCACCAGGCCACCAACATACCTTAGTACTAACATACCTTCACCAAGCCACCATCAAACCTAGCAACAAACTCCTCACCAGGCCACCAACATACCTTAGTACTAACATACCTTCACGAAGCCACCATCAAACCTAGCAACAAACTCCTCACCAGGCCACCAACATACCTTAGTACTAACATACCTTCACCAAGCCACCATCAAACCTAGCAACAAACTCCTCACCAGGCCACCAACATACCTTAGTACTAACATACCTTCACCAAGCCACCATCAAACATAGCAACAAACTCCTCACCAGGCTACCAACATACCTTAGTACTAACATACCTTCACCAAGCCACCATCAAACCTAGCAACAAACGCCTCACCAGGCCACCAACATACCTTAGTACTAACATACCTTCACCAAGCCACCATCAAACCTAGCAACACACTCCTCACCAGGCGACCAACATACCTTCACCAAGCCACCATCAAACCTAGCAACAAACTCCTCACCAGGCCACCAACATACCTTAGTACTAACATACCTTCACCAAGCCACCATCAAACCTGGCAACAAACTCATCACCAGGCCACCAACATAACTTAGTACTAACATACCTTCATCAAGCCACCATCAAACCTAGCAACAAACTCCTCACCAGGCCACCAACATACCCAGTACCTTAGTACTAACTTACATTCACCAAGCCACCATCAAACCTAGCAACACCAACATACCTTAGTACTAACATACCTTCACCAAGCCACCATCAAACCTAGCAAAAAACTCCTCACCAGGCCATCAACATACCTTAGTACTAACATACCTTCACCAAGCCACCATCAAACCTAGCAACACACTCCTCACCAGGCCACCAACATACCTTAGTACTAACATACCTTCACTAAGCCACCATCAAACCTAGCAACAAACTCCTCACCAGGCCACCAACATACCTTAGTACTAACATACCTTCACCAAGCCACCATCAAACCTAGCAACAAACTCCTCACCAGGCCACCAACATACCTTAGTACTAACATACCTTCACCAAGCCACCATCAAACCTAGCAACAAACTCCTCACCAGGCCACCAACATACCTTAGTACTAATATACCTTCACCAAGCCACCATCAAACCTAGCAACACACTCCTCACCAGGCCACCAACATACCTTAGTACTAACATACCTTCACCAAGCCACCATCAAACCTAGCAACAAACTCCTCACCAGACCACCAACATACCTTAGTACTAACATACCTTCACCAAGCCACCATCAAACCTAGCAACAAACTCCTCACCAGGCCACCAACATACCTTAGTACTAACATACCTTCACCAAGCCACCATCAAACCTAGCAACACACTCCTCACCAGGCCACCAACATACCTTAGTACTAACATACCTTCACCAAGCCACCATCAAACCTAGCAACAAACTCCTCACCAGGCCACCAACATACCTTAGTACTAACATACCTTCACCAAGCCACCATCAAACCTAGCAACAAACTCCTCACCAGGCTACCAACATACCTTAGTACTAACATACCTTCACCAAGCCACCATCAAACCTAGCAACAAATTCCTCACCAGGCCACCAACATACCTTAGTACTAACATACCTTCACCAAGCCACCATCAAACCTAGCAACAAACTCCTCACCAGGCCACCAACATACCTTAGTACTAACATACCTTCACCAAGCCACCATCAAACCTAGCAACAAACTCCTCACCAGGCCACCAACATACCTTAGTACTAATATACCTTCACCAAGCCACCATCAAACCTAGCAACACACTCCTCACCAGGCCACCAACATACCTTAGTACTAACATACCTTCACCAAGCCACCATCAAACCTAGCAACAAACTCCTCACCAGACCACCAACATACCTTAGTACTAACATACCTTCACCAAGCCACCATCAAACCTAGCAACAAACTCCTCACCAGGCCACCAACATACCTTAGTACTAACATACCTTCACCAAGCCACCATCAAACCTAGCAACACACTCCTCACCAGGCCACCAACATACCTTAGTACTAACATACCTTCACCAAGCCACCATCAAACCTAGCAACAAACTCCTCACCAGGCCACCAACATACCTTAGTACTAACATACCTTCACCAAGCCACCATCAAACCTAGCAACAAACTCCTCACCAGGCTACCAACATACCTTAGTACTAACATACCTTCACCAAGCCACCATCAAACCTAGCAACAAATTCCTCACCAGGCCACCAACATACCTTAGTACTAACATACCTTCACCAAGCCACCATCAAACCTAGCAACAAACTCCTCACCAGGCCACCAACATACCTTAGTACTAACATACCTTCACCAAGCCACCATCAAACCTAGCAACAAACTCCTCACCAGGCCACCAACATACCTTAGTACTAATATACCTTCACCAAGCCACCATCAAACCTAGCAACACACTCCTCACCAGGCCACCAACATACCTTAGTACTAACATACCTTCACCAAGCCACCATCAAACCTAGCAACAAACTCCTCACCAGACCACCAACATACCTTAGTACTAACATACCTTCACCAAGCCACCATCAAACCTAGCAACAAACTCCTCACCAGGCCACCAACATACCTTAGTACTAACATACCTTCACCAAGCCACCATCAAACCTAGCAACACACTCCTCACCAGGCCACCAACATACCTTAGTACTAACATACCTTCACTAAGCCACCATCAAACCTAGCAACAAACTCCTCACCAGGCCACCAACATACCTTAGTACTAACATACCTTCACCAAGCCACCATCAAACCTAGCAACAAACTCCTCACCAGGCCACCAACATACCTTAGTACTAACATACCTTCACCAAGCCACCATCAAACCTAGCAACAAACTCCTCACCAGGCCACCAACATACCTTAGTACTAATATACCTTCACCAAGCCACCATCAAACCTAGCAACACACTCCTCACCAGGCCACCAACATACCTTAGTACTAACATACCTTCACCAAGCCACCATCAAACCTAGCAACAAACTCCTCACCAGACCACCAACATACCTTAGTACTAACATACCTTCACCAAGCCACCATCAAACCTAGCAACAAACTCCTCACCAGGCCACCAACATACCTTAGTACTAACATACCTTCACCAAGCCACCATCAAACCTAGCAACACACTCCTCACCAGGCCACCAACATACCTTAGTACTAACATACCTTCACCAAGCCACCATCAAACCTAGCAACAAACTCCTCACCAGGCCACCAACATACCTTAGTACTAACATACCTTCACCAAGCCACCATCAAACCTAGCAACAAACTCCTCACCAGGCTACCAACATACCTTAGTACTAACATACCTTAGTACTAACATACCTTCACCAAGCCACCATCTAACCTAGCAACAAATTCCTCACCAGGCCACCAACATACCTTAGTACTAACATACCTTCACCAAGCCACCATCAAACCTAGCAACAAACTCCTCACCAGGCCACCAACATACCTTAGTACTAACATACCTTCACCAAGCCACCATCAAACCTAGCAACAAACTCCTCACCAGGCCACCAACATACCTTAGTACTAATATACCTTCACCAAGCCACCATCAAACCTAGCAACACACTCCTCACCAGGCCACCAACATACCTTAGTACTAACATACCTTCACCAAGCCACCATCAAACCTAGCAACAAACTCCTCACCAGACCACCAACATACCTTAGTACTAACATACCTTCACCAAGCCACCATCAAACCTAGCAACAAACTCCTCACCAGGCCACCAACATACCTTAGTACTAACATACCTTCACCAAGCCACCATCAAACCTAGCAACAAACTCCTCACCAGGCCACCAACATACCTTAGTATTAACATACCTTCACCAAGCCACCATCAAACCTAGCAACAATCTCCTCACCAGGCCACCAACATACCTTAGTACTAACATACCTTCACCAAGCCACCATCAAACCTAGCAACACACTCCTCACCAGGCCACCAACATACCTTCACCAAGCCACCATCAAACCTAGCAACAAACTCCTCACCAGGCCACCAACATACCTTAGTACTAACATACCTTCACCAAGCCACCATCAAACCTAGCAACACACTCCTCACCAGGCCACCAACATACCTTAGTACTAACATACCTTCACCAAGCCACCATCAAACCTAGCAACACACTCCTCACCAGGCCACCAACATACCTTAGTACTAACATACCTTCACCAAGCCACCATCAAACCTAGCAACAAACTCCTCACCAGGCCACCAACATACCTTAGTACTAACATACCTTCACCAAGCCACCATCAAACCTGGCAACAAACTCCTCACCAGGCCACCAACATACCTTAGTACTAACATACCTTCACCAAGCCACCATCAAACCTAGCAACAAACTCCTCACCAGGCCACCAACATACCTTAGTACTAACATACCTTCACCAAGCCACCATCAAACCTAGCAACAAACTCCTCACCAGGCCACCAACATACCTTAGTACTAACATACCTTCACCAAGCCACCATCAAACATAGCAACAAACTCCTCACCAGGCTACCAACATACCTTAGTACTAACATACCTTCACCAAGCCACCATCAAACCTAGCAACAAACGCCTCACCAGGCCACCAACATACCTTAGTACTAACATACCTTCACCAAGCCACCATCAAACCTAGCAACACACTCCTCACCAGGCAAACAACATACCTTAGTACTAACATACCTTCACCAAGCCACCATCAAACCTAGCAACAAACTCCTCACCAGGCCACCAACATACCTTAGTACTAACATACCTTCACCAAGCCACCATCAAACCTAGCAACAAACTCCTCACCAGGCCACCAACATACCTTAGTACTAACATACCTTCACGAAGCCACCAACATACCTTAGTACTAACATACCTTCACCAAGCCACCATCAAACCTAGCAACAAACTCCTCACCAGGCCACCAACATACCTTAGTACTAACATACCTTCACCAAGCCACCATCAAACATAGCAACAAACTCCTCACCAGGCTACCAACATACCTTAGTACTAACATACCTTCACCAAGCCACCATCAAACCTAGCAACAAACGCCTCACCAGGCCACCAACATACCTTAGTACTAACATACCTTCACCAAGCCACCATCAAACCTAGCAACACACTCCTCACCAGGCGACCAACATACCTTCACCAAGCCACCATCAAACCTAGCAACAAACTCCTCACCAGGCCACCAACATACCTTAGTACTAACATACCTTCACCAAGCCACCATCAAACCTGGCAACAAACTCATCACCAGGCCACCAACATAACTTAGTACTAACATACCTTCATCAAGCCACCATCAAACCTAGCAACAAACTCCTCACCAGGCCACCAACATACCCAGTACCTTAGTACTAACTTACATTCACCAAGCCACCATCAAACCTAGCAACACCAACATACCTTAGTACTAACATACCTTCACCAAGCCACCATCAAACCTAGCAACAAACTCCTCACCAGGCCATCAACATACCTTAGTACTAACATACCTTCACCAAGCCACCATCAAACCTAGCAACACACTCCTCACCAGGCCACCAACATACCTTAGTACTAACATACCTTCACTAAGCCACCATCAAACCTAGCAACAAACTCCTCACCAGGCCACCAACATACCTTAGTACTAACATACCTTCACCAAGCCACCATCAAACCTAGCAACAAACTCCTCACCAGGCCACCAACATACCTTAGTACTAACATACCTTCACCAAGCCACCATCAAACCTAGCAACAAACTCCTCACCAGGCCACCAACATACCTTAGTACTAATATACCTTCACCAAGCCACCATCAAACCTAGCAACACACTCCTCACCAGGCCACCAACATACCTTAGTACTAACATACCTTCACCAAGCCACCATCAAACCTAGCAACAAACTCCTCACCAGACCACCAACATAACTTAGTACTAACATACCTTCACCAAGCCACCATCAAACCTAGCAACAAACTCCTCACCAGGCCACCAACATACCTTAGTACTAACATACCTTCACCAAGCCACCATCAAACCTAGCAACACACTCCTCACCAGGCCACCAACATACCTTAGTACTAACATACCTTCACCAAGCCACCATCAAACCTAGCAACAAACTCCTCACCAGGCCACCAACATACCTTAGTACTAACATACCTTCACCAAGCCACCATCAAACCTAGCAACAAACTCCTCACCAGGCTACCAACATACCTTAGTACTAACATACCTTCACCAAGCCACCATCAAACCTAGCAACAAATTCCTCACCAGGCCACCAACATACCTTAGTACTAACATACCTTGACCAAGCCACCATCAAACCTAGCAACAAACTCCTCACCAGGCCACCAACATACCTTAGTACTAACATACCTTCACCAAGCCACCATCAAACCTAGCAACAAACTCCTCACCAAGCCACTATCAAACCTAGCAACAAACTCCTCACCAGGCGACCAACATACCTTCACCAAGCCACCATCAAACCTAGAAACAAACTCCTCACCAGGCCACCAACATACCTTAGTACTAACAAACCTTCACCAAGCCACCATCAAACCTAGCAACAAACTCCTCACCAGGCCACCAACATACCTTAGTACTAACATACCTTCACGAAGCCACCATCAAACCTAGCAACACACTCCTCACCAGGCCACCAACATACCTTAGTACTAACATACCTTCACCAAGCCACCATCAAACCTAGCAACAAACTCCTCACCAGGCCACCAACATACCTTAGTACTAACATACCTTCACCAAGCCACCATCAAACATAGCAACAAACTCCTCACCAGGCTACCAACATACCTTAGTACTAACATACCTTCACAAAGCCACCATCAAACCTAGCAACAAATGCCTCACCAGGCCACCAACATACCTTAGTACTAACATACCTTCACCAAGCCACCATCAAACCTAGCAACACACTCCTCACCAGGCGACCAACATACCTTCACCAAGCCACCATCAAACCTAGCAACAAACTCCTCACCAGGCCACCAACATACCTTAGTACTAACATACCTTCACCAAGCCACCATCAAACCTGGCAACAAACTCATCACCAGGCCACCAACATACCCAGTACCTTAGTACTAACTTACATTCACCAAGCCACCATCAAACCTAGCAACACCAACATACCTTAGTACTAACATACCTTCACCAAGCCACCATCAAACCTAGCAACAAACTCCTCACCAGGCCATCAACATACCTTAGTACTAACATACCTTCACCAAGCCACCATCAAACCTAGCAACACACTCCTCACCAGGCCACCAACATACCTTAGTACTAACATACCTTCACTAAGCCACCATCAAACCTAGCAACAAACTCCTCACCAGGCCACCAACATACCTTAGTACTAACATACCTTCACCAAGCCACCATCAAACCTAGCAACAAACTCCTCACCAGGCCACCAACATACCTTAGTACTAACATACCTTCACCAAGCCACCATCAAACCTAGCAACAAACTCCTCACCAGGCCACCAACATACCTTAGTACTAATATACCTTCACCAAGCCACCATCAAACCTAGCAACACACTCCTCACCAGGCCACCAACATACCTTAGTACTAACATACCTTCACCAAGCCACCATCAAACCTAGCAACAAACTCCTCACCAGACCACCAACATACCTTAGTACTAACATACCTTCACCAAGCCACCATCAAACCTAGCAACAAACTCCTCACCATGCCACCAACATACCTTAGTACTAACATACCTTCACCAAGCCACCATCAAACCTAGCAACACACTCCTCACCAGGCCACCAACATACCTTAGTACTAACATACCTTCACCAAGCCACCATCAAACCTAGCAACAAACTCCTCACCAGGCCACCAACATACCTTAGTACTAACATACCTTCACCAAGCCACCATCAAACCTAGCAACAAACTCCTCACCAGGCTACCAACATACCTTAGTACTAACATACCTTCACCAAGCCACCATCAAACCTAGCAACAAATTCCTCACCAGGCCACCAACATACCTTAGTACTAACATACCTTCACCAAGCCACCATCAAACCTAGCAACAAACTCCTCACCAGGCCACCAACATACCTTAGTACTAACATACCTTCACCAAGCCACCATCAAACCTAGCAACAAACTCCTCACCAAGCCACTATCAAACCTAGCAACAAACTCCTCACCAGGCGACCAACATACCTTCACCAAGCCACCATCAAACCTAGAAACAAACTCCTCACCAGGCCACCAACATACCTTAGTACTAACATACCTTCACCAAGACACCATCAAACCTAGCAACAAACTCCTCACCAGGCCACCAACATACCTTAGTACTAACATACCTTCACGAAGCCACCATCAAACCTAGCAACACACTCCTCACCAGGCCACCAACATACCTTAGTACTAACATACCTTCACCAAGCCACCATCAAACCTAGCAACAAACTCCTCACCAGGCCACCAACATACCTTAGTACTAACATACCTTCACCAAGCCACCATCAAACATAGCAACAAACTCCTCACCAGGCTACCAACATACCTTAGTACTAACATACCTTCACCAAGCCACCATCAAACCTAGCAACAAACGCCTCACCAGGCCACCAACATACCTTAGTACTAACATACCTTCACCAAGCCACCATCAAACCTAGCAACACACTCCTCACCAGGCGACCAACATACCTTCACCAAGCCACCATCAAATCTAGCAACAAACTCCTCACCAGGCCACCAACATACCTTAGTACTAACATACCTTCACCAAGCCACCATCAAACCTGGCAACAAACTCCTCACCAGGCCACCAACATAACTTAGTACTAACATACCTTCATCAAGCCACCATCAAACCTAGCAACAAACTCCTCACCAGGCCACCAACATACCCAGTACCTTAGTACTAACTTACATTCACCAAGCCACCATCAAACCTAGCAACACACTCCTCACTAGGCCACCAACATACCTTAGTACTAACATACCTTCACCAAGCCACCATCAAACCTAGCAACAAACTCCTCACCAGGCCATCAACATACCTTAGTACTAACATACCTTCACCAAGCCACCATCAAACCTAGCAACACTCCTCACCAGGCCATCAACATACCTTAGTACTAACATACCTTCACTAAGCCACCATCAAACCTAGCAACAAACTCCTCACCAGGCCACCAACATACCTTAGTACTAACATACCTTCACCAAGCCACCATCAAACTCCTCACCAGGCCACCAACATACCTTAGTACTAACATACCTTCACCAAGCCACCATCAAACCTAGCAACAAACTCCTCACCAGGTCACCAACATACCTTAGTACTAATATACCTTCACCAAGCCACCATCAAACCTAGCAACACACTCCTCACCAGGCCACCAACATACCTTAGTACTAACATACCTTCACCAAGCCACCATCAAACCTAGCAACAAACTCCTCACCAGACCACCAACATACCTTAGTACTAACATACCTTCACCAAGCCACCATCAAACCTAGCAACAAACTCCTCACCAGGCCACCAACATACCTTAGTACTAACATACCTTCACCAAGCCACCATCAAACCTAGCAACACACTCCTCACCAGGCCACCAACATACCTTAGTACTAACATACCTTCACCAAGCCACCATCAAACCTAGCAACAAATTCCTCACCAGGCCACCAACATACCTTAGTACTAACATACCTTCACCAAGCCACCATCAAACCTAGCAACAAACTCCTCACCAGGCTACCAACATACCTTAGTACTAACATACCTTCACCAAGCCACCATCAAACCTAGCAACAAATTCCTCACCAGGCCACCAACATACCTTAGTACTAACATACCTTCACCAAGCCACCATCAAACCTAGCAACAAACTCCTCACCAGGCCACCAACATACCTTAGTACTAACATACCTTCACCAAGCCACCATCAAACCTAGCAACAAACTCCTCACCAAGCCACTATCAAACCTAGCAACAAACTCCTCACCAGGCGACCAACATACCTTCACCAAGCCACCATCAAACCTAGAAACAAACTCCTCACCAGGCCACCAACATACCTTAGTACTAACATACCTTCACCAAGCCACCATCAAACCTAGCAACAAACTCCTCACCAGGCCACCAACATACCTTAGTACTAACATACCTTCACCAAGCCACCATCAAACCTAGCAACAAACTCCTCACCAGGCCAACAACATACCTTAGTACTAACATACCTTCACCAAGCCACCATCAAACCTGGCAACAAACTCCTCACCAGGCCACCAACATACCTTAGTACTAACATACCTTCACCAAGCCACCATCAAACCTAGCAACACACTCCTCACCAGGCCACCAACATACCTTCACCAAGCCACCATCAAACCTAGCAACACACTCCTCACCAGGCCACCAACATACCTTAGTACTAACATACCTTCACCAAGCCACCATCAAACATGGCAACAAACTCCTCACCAGGCCACCAACATAACTTAGTACTAACATACCTTCACCAAGCCACCATCAAACCTAGCAACACACTCCTCACCAGGCCACCAACATACCTTAGTACTAACATACCTTCACCAAGCCACCATGAAACCTAGCAACAAACTCCTCACCAGGCCACCAACATACCTTAGTACTAACATACCTTCACTAAGCCACCATCAAACCTAGCAACAAACTCCTCACGAGGCCACCAACATACCTTAGTACTAACATACCTTCACCAAGCCACCATCAAACCTAGCAACACACTCCTCACCAGGCCACCAACATACCTTAGTACTAACATACCTTCACCAAGCCACCATCAAACCTAGCAACAAACTCCTCACCAGGCCACCAACATACCTTAGTACTAACATACCTTCACCAAGCCACCAACATACCTTAGTACTAACATACCTTCACCAAGCCACCATCAAACCTAGTAACAAACTCCTCACCAGGCCACCAACATACCTTAGTACTAACATACCTTCACCAAGCCACCATCAAACCTGGCAACAAACTCATCACCAGGCCACCAACATAACTTAGTACTAACATACCTTCACCAAGCCACCATCAAACCTAGCAACAAACTCCTCACCAGGCCACCAACATACCCGTACGTTAGTACTAACTTACATTCACCAAGCCACCATCAAACCTAGCAACACACTCCTCACCAGGCCACCAACATATCTTAGTACTAACATACCTTCACCAAGCCACCATCAAACCTAGCAACACACTCCTCACCAGGCCACCAACATACCTTAGTACTAACATACCTAATTGTGTAAGAAGATGACCGTTTAGTTAAACCGTTCTGCAGAGACGATAATAAACGATGGATTTTCATATAGTACTGCGTTGACTACTATTATACCTAATTTGTCCCAGAATTGTTAAAAATGCTGTTATAGTGACAACCGGAACCTTTAAACCGTAATGGAAGCGGGAGGTTTGGCGCCATAAAATCTGATTCAACCCATCATTTCTTTGGAAATGCCTGTACCAAGTCAGGGCCATTGCGGTTTTCCTAGTTTTCCAGTTGTTGACTGATTTTGTCTGTTTGTTGACTTATGAGTTTTGTCTTTCCCTTTGGAAGATTGCTCGGTGTTCGGTTAATACACTATAATATAATGACTCACAAGTTCAATTATAATCAGGACCACTGAGGGATGAACTTTACTGAAAGAAGAAGAAGAAGAATTAATTCACATCAGAAATACTTTGTTAATAAAGAAGTAACAAAGTCATTATAAAATATATAATATTATTTACCTCGAGCTGTTTTTTGCTCAACTTCCAACATTAATACAGCAATAGTATGGCGGATATTATTATCACTGGAAAAAACCGAAGAACATTATCCATTACATAAATAACACAGTTGTGAGGGTGGTAGAGCAGATTCTTACCCCTAGAACTTTCATTGTCAACCTCGGCGAACCTCTCAGCTATGTGTTATTTGTTTTATTATACTGAATGTTCTTTTCTCCTGGTTTCATTCTTTTTTATGATTTTGATTCCCTGAATTTCAATTGCTGTTGTCTTTAAATGTGTTAAACTGTGATATCCATGATGTGTAATAAATAAGATTACATACATTTTTTGTATTTGTTAATATTTTTCTGCCATTTTGGTGTATGTTTTATACAGATGGGTGTTCTTAAATGAAAAGCGAGCAATTTTGTCAGCTACATTTGTATGCCATGTGATAGACTAAATTATCACCCTCTGCCATGTGATAAGACTAAATTGGCACACGCTCCTTAACCAATCAGAAGATAGGAAATTTACATGAAATATAATAAAATAAATTGGCAAACATTATCACATAATTGCCAACAAGATGTGGTATTTTTGTGTCAGTTTTTGAAGTGAGAGGTGGTTGCTCGTTTTGTTAATTATGGTGGAATTGTTGATGGTCAACTTTCTTCTCATAAAAAATCATCACATAAGGTTGTATTTCGTAAGTTTGAGTCGATTCCTGGTGTTAGTAATGGTCGGCGTTGACTTGGAAGCCAATTAAAAACGTATTACCGGGGGTAGATTACCTTATATTTAATTGTTCCATTCAGTATAGCTGATGTAGAACCTTTATAATGAAACATGTCTTAATTTGTGACCAGCAAATTAATAACAAATTACACGAGAAGTATTCCGTACGTGGCCAGACTCCTTGTCTAACTTAAAAATCACCAGAAACACGTTGAAGCTTGAATATACCAAAGGGGTAATAAGAAGCCGTTAAACGAAGAACAATTGATCAATACATTGATCAAACAAAAGGAACAAAAAGACAAAACTTAATATTGAGGAACACCAATCCCACTTTCCTCATTCATGACTTATCAGCGAGTTTCTAACAAGAGTAACACGACAGGTGACATATGTGGAGCAGGAACTGCTTACCTTTCAGGAGCACCTGAAATCACCTCCGTTTTTTTGTGTGTTTGGTGTGGATCGATCTTTGTTTTTCTATCTAGTGTTTTGTAGATCATTGTTTGTCTTTTTGTCCATAGGTGTTTCCTTCCAAATTTCAATTAATTTGGCCAAATGGTTTTAGAGAGGATTTTTTAAATTGGCCAGCCAGAAACAAGAACTACATATGGCGGCCATATTAGTAGTATTATCGACACGAAATATGGAAATTTAACAATTCATTATGCCTTCTAGTTTCAGAGGAGAATATTTTTTAAATGTCAGCCAATCGGAAACAAGAATTGCCTATGACGGCCTGTGGAAAGGTGAGCTAATAATGACCAAATGACAAACTATCAATATTTAATTGTGTCCGTCATGAATTTGTCTGTGACACTGTCATTGGGTTATTTTCGTTACAATTTCAGGCCAAGAACAATCATAGGGAACTCCCCACCCCCTCCCCCCCACACACACACATTGTCGGAACAATTCCAAAATCCAACATCAAAATCGTATGCTATCTAATCTTTAGATAACGGTTGAGGACATCGGCTTTCTGTAATAGAAATAATAAAGATATGATAACTTAAGTGTATAGAAATAGAATAGATATACTTTATTAAACAAATTAAGGACCCTTGTGGGTTTATAATTTCATACAACGATTACATTGAGAAGGCGGCCAAGGAGCAAGTTAGAGAAGCATGTTTTGTTGCTCTTTAGGTGTCAAACCAGTAATTCAACCAATCAGAGCTAAGAACATATACAAAAGTAGTCCCTTTTAAAAAAAAAGTTCCTTTCACTTTGTTGTATCGTGACAAATACTGAATGGAATGGAATAATTAAATTGATAATTGAAGTTAAATGTATAAGGAATATTTTGAGCCCAAATTTGATTGATTTAATTGTATTTTAATATGGATATGGAGGATTTGATGCATGACCTATAAATAGGGAATTTCTGGGGGATGACAGAGCTATTTTTAGAGTAGGTATTTTCCATAGCCTGGCATTTCACTGCAAGACTTTAAACATGGCCTGATATTTTGACAGAACGTAGAGGAATCATGGACGTTTCAGAAAATGTATGGTCTTCGAAAGGTTAAACTTGAGATAAAATGGCCAGGTAGGCTCGAAAAAACACAAATTTAGTAGAAAACCTTAAAGAAATTAATTATAGGTTTCACACCTACAGTGCAGAATATTTATTCCGGATTTGTTCTAAAATTAGTGTAGACAATGTTGTCATTCCTTAATCCCAACAACTACTGAACAATTTACACTTTACATCACTTTCATTTGACACAATGTTATTACATATATGTTTTCTCTAATGTACACCAACAGAATAACTATAACCATTGATTTATATACAGTATACACATATTAAATCAACATAAATCGTACCGGACTCTGTTGTCTGCCATTTTGAATACCGGACTCTATTTACATATCATCTTGTATATATGAATATTTCCACGTTACTTGCTATTTTATTCAATCTTTGATAAAATGCCTATAGATAAACACGAATACAATAATAATCAATCATTAAATGTACAGAATACATGCTGTAAATCGACGATATTGCTACCGGACTCTATATCTGCCATTTTGAATATATGAACGATTGCTGACCACCTTGTATATTTCTATAAAAACCTATTATTTAGTATTTATTTTGTTGGAAATTATAAGAAATATATAAAAAACAACCAATACCACAGGAATACATCATTTAATATACATATAAACTAATATTAAGCCTCCGGACTCTACCGGACTCTGTTTAGTTGTACCGGCACATCACAGGTATATATATCATGTAAAGGGAGAGTAATATGTAAGTCTAGTTACTGATGGAAAGATGACCTGAATCCCTAGTTATAAATATGTGTTATTGTGAAACAACAGTCCACGGATAGACATGTTATTCTGATTCCGAGTCAACCAGACTTTGCTCTTTCTCCTTAATGCTACGTGCTTAGCGGAGAAGCAACACATACCAATTTAATAGTATTTTGTTTGAACCGACCGGGGCTCAAATCCATGATCTACCACACTCGAGGCAAGCACGCTAACCATTACGCCAAAGATGGGGTTGGTTGCATTTAAACTATATTCAAAACGTGAAGAAGCTTACAAAGAAAACATCAAGTGGAACCTGAATGAGCTGATGACTGGATGTTTGCGCGAAAATACATAATTGATATATTATGATCGATTTATGAACCATTCTTAGAAATTACGCCCAGACCACATGCGTTCACCCCATTTTTGTAAGGGTTCGTGTTGGTCTATTGTAGTTTTCTTTCTTCCGTATTTATAAATTGGGTTTGTTGATGCCTCTACAATATGTCCTCATCTCTTGCTAACTTGTTCCTTTATCCGTACGAGGAAGACTTCATACAGGTGCTTCTCATGAAAAACGAAAAGAAGCTAGCCAGGTCTTTTAATTTCACGATCCGCTATAGAGATGATGTCCTTTCACTGAATAATTCTAAGCTTGGCGATTTTGGTGATCGCATCTATCCCACTTAGCTTGGAATAAAGGATACCACACCTACACCTCGGAATTGACAGCAAGATCTTTCCATTTATATGTAGCAACATCTCAGCAGCAGCTGAATTTGGAGTATATGTCCCCAAGTTGATCCGATATTCCAGAGCTTGTGGTTCCTATCATCATTTCCTTGATAGACGGTTGCTACTGAACCATGGGTTAACCGCTACGAAATATCTGTCACAAATAACCGCGATTTATCATTATGTTCCGTTTGTCTAAATCACAATTTAGTCCTTTCCTCATTCATGACATATAACCAGGTTTGTAAGAAGAGTAACACAAGGAATACCATTAGTGAAGCGGGGACTGTCTACCCTTCCGGAGCACCTGAGTTAACCTCCTGTTTCTAGTGCGGTTCGTGTTGCTCGATCTTTAGTTTTCTGTGTAGTGTTTTGTTTATCATTGTTTCTCTTTTTTTACTTTTGGCCCTTGTATTGTCTATCCTTCGATTTACGCTTTCCCCCTTTTAGTATCTTCAAACTTTTCTGGATGCAAGTATATATTTTATGAATAGAAACGCATTTCCTTTTGAATGGAGTTGTACCCCATCATGGCCATGGCGAGGGAAGTAAGTCCTACTTATTATAAATAGGTTGCTTCGTGAAAGGGTGGAGGAGGGGTAAGAATATACAATGTATGCAATGTTATTTATTTTTCATATACAATCGTACAAAGACAAAAAGTATTAATAATTGTTATTTTACATCGCGATCGTCATTAACATTTAATCTAAAAAAAAAAAAGAGTGGAATTGTTGAGGAACTTATCATAACCTCTCCATCTTAGTAAGACGTGTGTTCTACATATTTTTATTTAGTAGATGCCAGCTGATAACACGAATAAAACGTGACCTCATTTTCATAAATAAATTAATAAAGTTTTATTTAGAGTCGATACATATCACAACATACATAAAACACAAGCTCTACAGAGCTTTTCAAATCGACTATACATATAACAAAAACAACATACATGCATACATACAAGGTACATAAAAATACTAGCAAAAATTAAAACATCTATATTAAAAATAATTTAAACTAATTAATTTAAAATTTCAAGCACTAAGTAAATAAATTAAAATAAGCAGCCTAAAAAGTAACTATAATTAAAGACAAAGCACAGATTTCAAAAGCATCACAGATAAGCAAAACAAATAAATAAATAAAATTATGCTTTAAAGCTATCTACAAGCATTACAGTGGCATGAGCTACCATTCCATGAATTAATCAAGTTTTTGAATTGTTTAAAAGAATTGTCCAGTCTAAAGTGGTTTGGTAGCTCATTCCATGTTTTGGCAGCAAAATATTTAAAAGTTTTAATACCATACCTAGTTGTTCTGGTCGATGGTATACTAGCAGTATTTTGGTATCTGAAAGAATATTTACTTTGTTTAATTGTAATTAAATCATGTAAGTACAAAGGACTGGTTTTATTGACAATTTTGAATGTTTCAATGGCTATAGTTCTAATTCGCCTGATTTTTAAAGTGGGTAATTTGGATTTTGTTAAAAGTTCTTCATATGTGCTGTCAGTATCATCATAGATAAATTTCAGAGCTCTAAATTGTATTTTTTCCATTTTATTTGTATTTTGTTCACTGCAAAAGTGCCATGTTACAGGGCAATAATTAAAGTTAGAAAAAATAAAAGAGTAGTATATTGTAAGTCTACCAAGTTTTGTTAAGTATTTACCAATTCTTTTTAAAATGTTCAGTTGTCTTGAGGCTTTTTTACAGATATTTGCTATACGAGTATTAAAATTTAGTTCAAAATCTTTTGTGACTCCCAAAAGTTTTACCTCATCTTCGCATTTTATTATATTACTATTAAGATTAAAAGAGATATTTTCATTTTTAGTTTTTTTTCCCTATTGCTATCACTTGAAATTTGTCTGGATTTGCTTTCATTTGGTTTTCAGTAAACCAGTCTATTAAAGTTAGGCTGTCTCTTTCAAGTACTGTGATTAATTGATCCAGATTGTGGCCTTCATATGACAAAGTGTTATCATCTGCATAATTATAGGGGGAACTTTCTTGTATAAAATAAAATATATCATTTATAAATATTTTAAAAAGTACAGGGCCTAAAATAGAACCTTGGGGTACACCTTTATATATGTCTTCCCATTCGCTCATTATATTGCCGATTTTTTAACACACTGTTTTCTCTTAGAGAGATAATTTTTTATCAGTTTCAATGCAGATTCACTTACTCCGTATGCATCTAGTTTATTTATTAACAGTTTATGGGGAAGGCAGTCAAAAGCTTTTGACAAATTCATGAGGATGGCCGCTACAAATTTATTCTCATCCAGGGCCTTTTTCCAATCTTCTATTATTTTTAGAAGAGCTGTTTGGCAACCATAACCCGATCGAAATGCTGACAGAGAAGGATGAAACACCTTGTCAAAGAAGGTCACAGTCTGCTCATATATTGCTCTTTCATAAAATTTTGAAATAGTAGGCTAGATACTTACAGGTCTATAATTGCATTTATCTAAAGAGTTATTTTTCTTGAATAGTGGTACAACTTGGGCTTGTTTTAATTTTTCTGGAAAAATGGAATTATTTATTGATTTATTTATTAAATTTGTAATTGGTTTAACAATAGCTGGTTTTGCAAATTTTAGAAGTTTTGCCGAAATGCCATCACGTCCGGTTGCTTTTTTTGAATTTGCTTTATTTATTTGCTTTGATACAAAATCATTTTCAATTTCATGAAATATTAATTTAGGAATTTCTTTCTTATTTTCTTTTATAATTTTAATACTTGGATGTTCTTCGGCAGATAAATTATTATCATTACCAATATCCTTTGCCACATTTATGAAAAAATTAATAAAATTATTTGCTACTTGAAGTTGGTCATTTATGATCTTATTATTGTCTTCTAAGATAATATCTTTAGTTATATTACTACCCTTATTAGTTAAAAATGGTTTAATTGTTGGATAAAAGTCAGTAGATTTTGGTGTGCCAACACATCTTTCATAGAAATATGTTCTAATTGATTGCTTTTTTAATTTTGTTACTAAATTTCTTTGCTTTCGATATGCCTCCCAATTTTTGTTACTTTTATCTTTTAAAAATTTATTATGTGTCATCCGTTTTTTATAAACATCACTTCTCAGGGTTTTATTCATAAAAGGGGCTGGCTGTGATATTGATTTTCTTTTTTTCATAGGAGCATGTTCATCAATAGTATTGACCATAACTTCTTCAAATTTATTATAAGCTTCGTCTACATCTTCAATTTCAGTAATTTTATTCAAATCAGATTTTATTAGATCATTTACAAAATTTTCTTCATCGCTACTAAATATTATTCTCTTGAATTATTTGAAAATGATAATATTCCACGTAATACACCCGAAATCTATCTTGTATTGCAATTTTCAAACCAACATGAACAAACAAAAAGTACAATATTTATAATATTCATAAGTTTTATCGATTTATGTCAATTACTTTTTTGATCAATGACTCATCTTTTTAAAACAAAATAAGATAAATAAATAAAATAACTAAGAGTGTTGGAAGAAATACATTTGTTGCATGTAAGTAACACATACCATATCACGCATATGAATTTTGAGTGTGTTTGGGTACATTGTATTTGTTGGAAGCAGCCATGTTGGTGTATCGATGTTTATAATAGTTATAAAATTGATCATTTTGATTACTCTTTTGACAAATTTATGAAATTTGAATTTTTTAATGAAAAATAATTCATATAGAACCTTTAACTAATGCAATAAATACGTTGTTATGGTGTTTTTGGGTAAACAGTCACACATATATTGTTATTGGTGTGTAAAACATAAAACTGTAATGTTACACAGTCCATTTTCGTCACGGTATGTGTTTTCGTGCGTCATCTGTTTTCGTTTTAGGTGTCAAACCAGTAATTCAACCAATCAGCGCTAAGAACATATACAAATGTAGTC
The DNA here is from genome assembly GCA_963383655.1 of Bathymodiolus septemdierum. Classification (NCBI taxonomy): domain Eukaryota; kingdom Metazoa; phylum Mollusca; class Bivalvia; order Mytilida; family Modiolidae; genus Bathymodiolus; species Bathymodiolus septemdierum. The sequence continues at coordinate 7,219,164 of OY726522.1, read as the reverse complement.
CCTTTTAAAAAAAAAGTTCCTTTCACTTTGTTGTATTGTGAAAAATACTGAATGGAATGGAATAATTAAAATTGATAATTGAAGTTAAATGTATAAGGATTATTTTGAGCCCAAATTTGATTGATTTAGTTGTATTTTAATATGGATAATGAGGATTTGATGCATGACCTATAAATAGGGAATTTCTGGGGGATGACGGAGCTATTTTTAGAGTGGATATTTTCCATAGTCTGGCATTTCACTGCAAGACTTTAAACATGGCCTGATATTTTGACAGAACGTAGAGGAATCATGGACGTTTCAGAAAATGTATGGTCTTCAAAAGGTTAAACTTAAGATAAAATGGCCAGGTAGGCTCAAAAAAACACAAATTTAGTAGAAAGTGTTAAAGAAATGAATTATAGGTTTCACACCTTAAGAAAATTCTGCACGTGCAGCCTTGACCCCGAAAATATACTATGTTGTAATTGTTGACTCTTTTTTAGCTTAAAATGAATATGGATGATTGGATAGAAGCCCAAAAACAGAGACTTTTACAAAATTCAGAGGCCAATGGGGAATTTGGTTGTTTGTTATGCAAATTGGGGGGAGGGCAGACGCCCTATTCAACATTGACCGTCACTTTTCCTTGGAATAAAAAGAAAAAGACAGTTTCATATCATCGCTTTGCTTACATGCTTGACATGCAATGCTTGACCTTTCCAGTGACATGCAGGTATTGCACCGGTGTCACAACAGGCGGTGCATAAACACAGATCACCTGTCATATGAACCGGCAAGTGTCAACAAAGACAGGCAAATTTGCCGTGGTATATTTCCCACTAGATGTAAATCGCATGCACCTTACAGACTGTTTGCTATGATTTAGGTAACAATAAAAAGAAAATATTAAACATTCCATATACAAATTATTCAAATATGTACAATATTTACATTCATGTCAAAGGGAGATAACCCCCATAGTAAAAAAAAAACCACTCTTGTGTTTATTTTAATACATAACCATGACCCATAAGTTAGGAACTTTTTGGATCTGCTATACCTTTGCGATAATGTACCGGTAATTTATAACATATCGCAGCATGCATTTCATACTTTCGCTGTCGAGTCATAGACCGTATTTGCTTTGACTCTTTTAACTGTTTACGTTTGCTCCTATACACTTCTAAGTACTGATCTTGTTTTAGGTGCCTGATGACAGATGACCCTGGTGTCAAAGCAGCACCCAAGACTTTAGTTCGCAGTAAAGTAGAGTTACCAAACCAATGATTTCGCAAGTGTATAGCTGTATGAGCACAACCAGGGAAGTTTCTTGAGTGTGTGACATTCTTGGGATTACACCGCTGAGGTGTACGATTGAATGCTTCACACTTTTGGGTGGAGGTAAGAAACCTTACAAGTTCTAAACTTTTTGAACCTAACAGTACACCAATACACTTCTCAACTGACATTTCATCATCAGGTGTCATTTTCAAAGATGTATTACCTGGAATAAATTCTTTATGCCAGTGATTTGAGGTTAACCCTGCACACACATAGGAGTTAATTTGGCAGTGTATACCACAAAAACCTTTGTAGCACATAACAATTGATTTAATCACATTTGGCATGTGCTTTTTAACTTCAATTAATTGACCTTTGTGTGCTTTAAAAGTTTGATGGAGCTCTGCCACACACCGTGCTTTTCATATTATTTTTATCTTTACCTGCAAACATTGAAAAACTAAATGTACAATTGTGAACAGCCCTTTTCATGCTATTGGACAGATGACGTATGTTTCGTAGCTGTGTAGCACCTTTACCCTGAGCATTATTTACACCGTTGAAGGATTTACTGTCTCCATCGGTGGTTATATTGGCTATTTTAAGAGTATCGTTTAATTCAGTAGTGCATTGCCGACTGTACTCTGTCTCATTCCCTATTACAGCATCCTCTGCTAAATTTGCAGTGCAATGTCCATTATGGTTGGGACATTTCACCGCAATACCTTTATTTCACAGTCTTGATGCAACATTGCAGAGTTTATGACCAAGGAATACTGAGACTATTTTTTTAATTTTAGTATTATTTTCACACATTGTTTGAACAACTTGGGTTCCAGCTTGAAATGGGGTTACACCACTACTATATATTGGATTGTTATATCTCGCGTCCGACTCAACATTTACAAGGTTTGGATTTTCAAAGCCACACATTTCATTTTCTTCAACAATGGTTTCTCTTATTTCTTTCATATCATCACGGTTATGTTTTACAATGACAGAACCAACCTTGTTTGCAAGATGCTGCATGCTGGACAAACTTGCGGGAATAATATTACAGTTTATTGTGATATCCCGAAAACTCTTGTTAGAGATAGGGGTAGTCATTAAGCCTGCCTGTAAGCCAATATTAATGGTGGCAGCCTTTCTACCTGGACCAGAGGTGTCTGCCTCATAGTACAATGTGTGATATTGACCAACAAAGTCACACTTTGTACATTTTAGCCTCTCTTTCCAAGCAAATCCCCACTTTTTGGATGCAATGGAGTCAAACTCTAGTTCTCCATCACAACCATTTCTCTCAATTGCATGTTCTTTTATTGTAGAATTCCAAAGAACACTCACAAGAGAAGGAACATAATGTTTGTATGTGTGATTGTCAGGATCCGAGACTGTTGATTCAAGATAATCATCGAGAACTCCAGGACTCTTGGGGCGAGGACATAATAACATTGGAGGACAAGGAGATTGGTCAACATCCAGAATTGTCAGGACTCCGTCACTCTCTTGTGTGACTCTATACTCAAAAACAGCACCTTTCAACCTCATAAAAGGTTCATAACTAGAATTTTGTTCATATTCTAATTTCTTACCCTTATGACTGGGTGCGTTCCCTTCCTTAAATCCAAATATTTTTGAAAGTTATCTCCTTTTTCTTCCCATTTTTGCCTTCAAATATGCTTATAAAACTGTGGATATGATGTTTATTTCTTCCAAAATGTGAGGGAATGTTTAGTTTTTATTGAAGACCAAACTTTTATAGAAAATTTATCATACAATGTGTATCTAATTAATAACAGCCATTTATTGGACCCTCCTCTGAAAATTATATGAATTGCAGGTATTATACCTGCTGAGCCAGAAGTGCCCTGGAGGAAGATACTAATCAGATTTGGAGACAATATGTGAACAAAATACTTGGATAATGTTTATTTTACAGGTTTCCATATTTTCTATCCAAAAATATAAAAGATAATTGATCAAAAATAATGAAACTCTTCAAATTTAATCTCTTAAAAATTTAAATTTAAATTTTAAATTTCAATTAACTCAAAATTAAATTTGATTTCTACTGCATATTTATGTTTTGATCTTGTTTAATATGTATTTAATGCATTTCACTAAGAAAATTATAAACTGATATTGTTTGAAGACTTAAAATTTCCATTTTCCAAAAGAAGCGTTATGACACATATTTAAAAAAAAAATCTCCCAACAGTTCATTTTAAGGCTTTACATTTTTGTAATTTTTAGGAAAGCCCTTGCACGGAGAATGCCAAAATTCTAGAATTTTACTCGAAATTTACATCACTAAGTTTGCAGTAAGCTTTAGCAAATTTGAAGCCCAAAAAGTTGCTCTTTAGGTGTCAAACCAGTAATTCAACCAATCAGTGCTAAGAACATATACAAAGTAGTCCCTTTTAAAATTAAAGTTCCTTTCACTTTGTTGTATTGTGAAAAATACTGAATGGAATGGAATAATTAAAATTGATAATTGAAGTTAAATGTATAAGGATTATTTTGAGCCCAAATTTGATTGATTTAGTTGTATTTTAATATGGATATGGAGAATTTGATGCATGACCTATAAATAGGGAATTTCTGGGAGATGATGGAGCTATTTTTAGAGTGGGTATTTTCCATAGTCTGGCATTTCACTGCAAGACTTTAAACATGGCCTGATATTTTGACAGAACGTAGAGGAATCATGGACGTTTCAGAAAATGTATGGTCTTCGAAAGGTTAAACTTAAGATAAAATGGCCAGGTAGGCTAAAAAAAACACAAATTTAGTAGAAAGTGTTAAAGAAATGAATTATAGGTTTCACACCTTTATCCATTTTATTTTGATTTCCACAGCGCACACATTATTTTTGACGTGTCTTCCAGTTTCTATTTATGGAACATAAACAAGACTACAGCGTGACATCTGTAAAAGATGTTAAAGTTTGCTTTTAAAGACGTAAGTACCAAGAACAGTGAACCTACCTACTGAACCATACTTTTTGTAATGCTAAAAATTTACTTCATTTATAAAGTAGCTGGAAAAAAATCCAGAAGGGCTATATAAAATTGAACTATGTCATCTGCCTCTCAGACACCGGCTCTTCCTGTCATGTAACTGTCATGGGGTCACTGATCGTACTTGTAAACAAAAGAGCTGACTGAAATGTGCCTGTTTCTTATATAAAATACATGTCACTTTGCAGTGCATTGTGGTTTCAGCACTAAAAAAACCATCAAAAGTACACAATTTTGAAAGTGGTAATTTTCAAACATTCTGTTATTTTATTTAGATGTAGTATGATTTGGTAGATGGCCAGAACCATGAAATTTTAAAACCAGCCATTTCCGGATTATATATTCGTTTCCATCCCGTATATCGGCCTTGTTTTTACTTTACACGAAAACAGATGACGCCATTTTATGACAACAAAAGTTGCCAGATAATCGAGAGTATATTAAAATACAAGAATGGCTTTAAAAACAATCTAATGTACAAAGAAATGTTTAACTAGCCATTCTTTGAAAATTCCAATCGTCATATGAATGAAGGGTTAACACTGTTAATCGCTATATCTGAAAATCGATAATAGCACGAAAACCGATAACACGATGCTAAGTATTATTGTTTGGATGTTTCATTTAATAACTGTATTTTTAATCCCATAAAAACTCCATATTTTGGACAACGAGACAACCTTCGGGAGAAAAGGGGGGTGGTGGTTGATTAGCTGCAATAATGTAGCTCCTGTGACAAACTTGTGTCTCGGCAGAGCTACAACGCGGTCCCATTCGTCACAATGGAGCAAAAAAAAAGTTGCAGTTGAAACATAAAAACTCACTATTTACGCTTCAAACATTTCATTATAACAATTACTGATGATCCCAGTCCTTGTTAAATCGGTTTGGCTGAGAAATATATGCTTTTCAAAGTTAGCAACAACCTTGTTCAAATTTATCGATCGTTTTCCATAACCGGAAACTACGGAAGGCGGAGCTTTTCTAAATATGGTATTTCTTATTACAACCTCATGTAAACATTCCAATCGTAACTACTCGGCCATTCTCGCTACCCTGTTATTTGCAGGGTAGCGAGAATGGCCGAGTAATTACGATTGGTAAACATTCATGCCTAAATCGCCAAATATGGTATCGACATCCAAATAGTGAGGCCGGAAATGACGAAATTCAAAATTTTCAAAGAGAAGATTTTATTTTGTGGGAATTACATTCTAAAATACTGGTAGGTGATAAAAACTTGTTATAATAATGGACAAAAGGAAAGGTTATGTCTTATTATTGATAAATGCAGGCATCAGAAGCTCTGTAAGCGAGTGCAAAAAATCTCGGCGGCTGCTCCATTACGTGTAATGGCATCCCGTTATAACCCTTGTGAGTAAGCGAGCATTTAGGGTTTTATTATTAGAACTAGTGGTTGATGTACATATACTGTAGTGGCCCAGTGGGTTCAAAATTTACATACACGTAGTTGTATAAAATAAATGTGCACACAACAGATGATTAAACAAAAAATGACATTGAGGTAGGCCTCCTTAATGACCTTATTCATTTAAGATCATGTTACAGTCGGAGAGCAGACTCGATAATGGCGTCGTTTCAATTAATTTGTCACGTACATTTTTTACCGGAATCGGACACGTTTTAGAATACATCGACCAAGTGTTGAAAATTCACTCGTTTTAATCGTTGCGAGCGTGAAATATAACCGAAGAAGCAAGAAAAACATAGAAAATTGTTTCTTTCATATAAATTTGAGGCCTGGTGCTTGAACTTCTTGTAACAAAGGAGTAATGCAGAAATTAAAACGACACGGAAATGGCGGAAGTTGTTTCAAAAAACACGAAAAATTAAAAATTAAAATATTTGCCGAAAGGGTGATGGAAAATCATATATATAGTTCCATAGATTTCTATATTAGTATTTCAAAGAAACATTTTCTGTAATTAAACATACAATAGAACTTTTTTCTGTCAGATGGATCGTGTCACATTTTGGTTGGATTCAAGGGAGGTAACTAGAATCATCACATACTCCGTAATTTTCAACGTTCTATTTATAGAACGAGTGTAAGTAAATGCATGTTTTCTCAATAAAACAAATATTATTTTGTATTAAAAATGTTGAAATTAGTCAGAATAATTGTCTATTATATCTACAGCTATTAATTGATCAAATATAATTTAACAGATGAGTCCAAATTTGAGATTTTATGGAACCACAACAGTATTAAGTAAGGAGCAATTATATTACTGTAAAAGTAATCCTGCTAAGCTGACTTTTCGGTCGAAATACATGTAAAGTTGTTCCATGAAGGTATAACAAAACAAGAATCAACTGTAATGGTCTACTAAATTTATCGAATGAACTTGAGAAAAAAAAACAGTCATATTTTCATATGCAATGGTAAATCATGGAATATTAAAAATTACTTTCAACTGTATTTTAACATATAAGGCTATTCAAACACGTCCACCGGTTTTATTGGTGGATTCACCATACAAATCATGCATAGCGCCCCCTAGCGACCCACCACGAGCATGTTAATGTCAATGTACTTGATACAAGTGATACTTTTTTCAATGTAAATGACCTTATAAAAAACAAATGAAAGAAAATGATGATAATGAAAAAACTATAAAATTTTATCACATGCATAGTACATCCTCGTAATGACTCTTGAGCAGAACTCGTGTTAGCCAATATTTACTATTTTATAGATGTTTCTTTAAAAAAAAGGGGCAAGGGGTGTAATGTTTTTAACCTTTTTTTTTTAAACAAAAGCAGATCATACTGTACTAAGATCCATTATTTAATAACTTTTTACAAAATAAAATTCACAAAAACTATAAAAATAATAAAACATTTGAATAATAGGAGAAAACCGGATGGGGCTCTAATTTAAAATTCTAATTGAATATGCTGATGCCATTACCATAGAAAATTTGCATACACAAATGTATCAGAATTTAAAATTAACTTTATTCTTTCTAGAAGATCCTTTCCCTTAAATTAAATGGTCTTTCTTTGACTGTATATACTTTTGTCACAAAAGCAACATTCTAGTTGGGGTTTGAAATTTCTATATTTCTTGTAGTGATCAATACTGAGGAAAAAATTGATTAGATGTACATGCTTTGTTGTTATTCTGATCTAGCTAAATCTGAAAGCACGACTGGAATAAGTCAACATTAACTGATGTCGAATGGTCACCATTTTTTTCACACATGTTCATGTGTTGCAAAAAGCATACAAGTTTTTTACTACAGTCATTATTTTCTGCATTAGCCACAGCATGGAGTGTAAATTCACATGGGTCAAATGACACATTACCATAGCTGTCAAAGTTTCCTGTTGTTAAATTTAAATCATTTGTTTCAAATGCACAGCTTGTATCTATGGCTGAACCATATTTTCTCAATTTTCTTTTGCTTGATGTTGCTTCTGTATCGTGGGACATTTTGAGTGATTTTCTAAATCAAGCCCCACACATTCTACAAATAAAACAGTGGTTGATTTCGCCCCTGTGAGAGATGCCAGTAGCGCTTAGTCACATACTCTCGTTTACAGTTTACGCAAGGGCTTGGTGGTCTGGCTTCATGCATCCCGCAGGGCTTTCAAAATTTTCAAATGTACCAGTACTTCACTATTTACAGGCAGTACTTTTTCTTAAAAATTGAACATTTTTCATGAATATCTTATACAGTATGTGGCCAAAAGTGTTGCCACATGTAAAAAAAATCCCTATATAATCAACCAAAACCATATTTTTTCAATAAATTATTGTGAAGTCATTTCTGGATAGATGTTAACAAATTTTACACCAAAACATTCAGAATTGTCTATATTTTGACTGTTTATTTGCTCATTATGTTAATACGAGTGGATTTTATTTGTACATAATTTAAATATAACAAATAAAAATTGACTGATTTTCCTATATATTTCAACTAAAAATAAATCCTAAAAATTAACAATCCTGTTTAAATTATCTACAAATAAAAACCACTGTCATATAAACACAATGAGCAAATAAACATGCTGTACAACATTCTTTGAAATTAGGAGGTACCAATTACTATTTTAAGTGGGTACCTGGTACCGTCCCTTACTAAAACTAAAAGGCCTGCACCCGTTGACAGTTTGACTTTGGTGACATATTTCAGAAAAGGGGGGTTCATATAACCAAGTTCGGGTTGTAGTTGTGAACCCACGCGATTGACAGAATGGGATAAATGCTTCGAATTTCTAGACAATTTACCTCACATGCCTACCGTTATTCCATTGTTTACATGTGTAAATATTGATTGTACGAGCAAAATGAGAGGAGCAAATTGTTCACCCTTGAATCGGTTTGGGTGACGTTGGAATATGGACTATTTTTCTTAAACTGTTACGAGTGATGTAAATTCCCTTTTACCAAATGAAGTGTAGATATTATTCTGTCCAAGGAACCAGTTATTTATTTTTTTCATACACGGGAACTTTATTCTGTCAGATGCAAAAAGTGTAAATATACACGACAAAAAAAAATTACGATTTTCCGAGGTAAAGAAAAAAACCGTTATTTTTACATTCATCGCAGACCGATTTTATACCAGACTGAAAATCATGACCATTAATAAATATAAATGTGATTTTTAATCATATTTCAATCATTTTCATTGGTTTAATAGAAGAAAAACGTAGTTTTCCAAGTACGTACAATTGTTTGGGTTTGTGAAGCGCCATCTAGCGGAAAATATTTACGATTATCTCCCTTGGATTTTTAAATATTCCACGGACCGGAAAATTAGAATTTTTACGAGTCTGCTCTTCAACTGTTGCATAGTAATAAATATGGTAACACTATACCTAGTATCAGTCTTCATTGTATGTTAATATTATCAAAAGTCGATATGATCAATACACTACGCCGGTTTAAAGTTATATTACACACCTACCTTTGGTAAGAGGATGATTCCCGTCAACAATGTAAACTTTGGCAGTTTGGGGTAATTTAAATTTCACTTATCTTGTCACGTGATTAAAATGCATTTGACCCACTTTATGTGATGATTTTCGGAAAATGCAAATATCGCATACAGTAAAGAACTTCATTTGTAATGTGCGGGAATGTGGCGTATAGAAAACACGGTTTTTAAGAAAGCGAACAAATGTAGATATTGCTATGTGTAAAATCTGGGCGGCATGACTTTTCCACAATATTGTTTTCATTATTTTATGCATTTATTAAATATAGGGGCCTATAGTAAATAAAGGTAATAACAAAATTACCGAACTCCGAACAATCTTACAAAGCGAAAGTCAAAACTCATAATTATATAAACAGACAAAATCAGTCAACAACCGGAAAACTGTGAAAACCGTAATGACCCTGACTTGGTACAGGCATTTCTAAAGAAATGGTGGGTTGAATCAGATTTTAAGGCGCCAAACCTCCCGCTCTCATTACGGTTCAAAGGTTCCGGCTGTCACTGTAACAGTATTTAAATACAGGAACAAAATAGGTAAAATAGTAGTCAAAGCAGTACCATATTCGGTGACGTAAATGTCAAAAATATTTTTACGTCACACATTGACAAAAAAAATTCTTGACATTTTTGACTTCTTTATCTTTATACATTTTCACTATATGAAAATGCATCGCTTATAATTTTTTCTGCAGAGACGGAATATATTTCGACAAGATATTGGTATCGGAATATAAACTTTTTAAGAGATCGAATAAGGCGAATCTTTTTATAGCCCTGGTCCAGTAGCCTGTTTCTCAGATGAAGATGACGTTTCAGGAAATCAGAATAATTGCTACTGGCCCTTGCATAGCGAATCAATTGCGAGATGTAAACACCATATGCAGGAGAAGCTGGTATATTGCTGCACATGTTTGGAAAATTTATGATTTTAAAATTGAAGTCGTCCCGCTTATCATAAATTTTAGTACTGAGTTGACCACTGTCGTCAAATTCGAGGTATAAGTCCAAAAATGATGCGGACGAAGCTGTATCGGTGGTCTCTTTAACTTCCAGCTCTGGAGGGTATATCAATGGAAGAAATTCTGCAAATCTAGAATTATTGATAGATAAAACGTCATCAATATACCTGTATGTGAAATTAAAGGCTCTAGCCTCATGAATCTTCTTATCTTTTACAAGCTTTTGAAGAAACTCCGACTCATATGAGTATAAAAATAAATCGGCTAGAAGAGGGGCACAATTCGTACCCATTGGTATGCCGACGACCTGCTGAAACAGTGTCCCTCCAAAGGAGACAAATATGTTATCGATGAGGAACTCCAGCATACTGATCACTTGTTCCTCGGAGTAGCATGTTTTACCTTTATGAATTTTGTTTGAAAAATATGTGGAATTGTAGCCTAACAGAGGGGATTATCTAGTATTTTGTAACTATATTTATTCGGAAAATGCAAATATCCCATGTAACCAAGCATATTATGAGTAGGCACGGCCTATAGAGAGGACTTTGGTATTTGAAATTAATTGATACTAAGAATACATTTATATCCCCTATCAGTGCAGTGTATGTAGGGTGTTCAATGACTTTTTATACATAAATAAAACTCACTGGATTTTACTGTATTCAGTTAGTACTCTCTCTCCTGAGAATTTTGAGCCATAGTTTGTTATTCTATGACATTCGGCTGCAGAGATATGGCAAATTGAAGGTCCTAAAAAGTATAGGTTTGGGGGAAATTCTGTAATATGATAATACTGTTATATATATATTACTCTATATAATGATGAAAATAAAAATGGCACCATTAAATTTATATAGAAAAAATGCCATTTTCAAACTTCCATTATGTTGAGAGTGTAACTCCAATTTTCTTGTTTTTTTTTGCATATGCAAGTTTTATCTGTATATTTTATTAATGTATAATTGTACGCAAGGTAAAAAAGTTACCTGTCTGTTAAAACCAGGTATGAAAACAGGTAAAAATCATAGTTTAAATGATGTAAATTTGATATAGATACTGTGTTTTTCTTTAAGTAAACATGAATATCTGTGTATTACCACTTTCCACATATTAGTACTACTAACTGCAAGCATATTAATAGGAAAATTATGTTCACTTAACAGAAGGGTAAAATGCATAATATTTCACTTTGATACACATCATCATTGTACATTAATGTAAAAAGAATAAAACTCTGAATTTTTATGTTCCGCGCATTCACAAAATATAGAAACAGTGGAAGGGGGAGGGGGCACATTTAGACAAAAATTCACGAAATAATTACTTTCAGTGAACATATTAAATATACTATATCTTCTATTAACAACAAAATTTATTTTGATTTTCTCTTGTTTCTTGTTTTCATGCGTTTTTATCACATATAATCATCATTACATTTGAGCAATGTGCCGAGTTAACGGTCGCCATTACTATTACGCACCGAAATGTCACTGACACCGCATGCCGAAAATGTAAATTCCGCTGCTCCCTTCAATTAACCTGTATGAAGCAAATTATGAAATGGTTGCTTGAAACATTGATCTTCATTAAAATAAGTCCCCAAAGCGTCTACGGTAAATATTTTATAATAAAAAAGTTCTTTTTTGCAAACATTACCTTCGTAGATCCGGTAAACGACAACATAGAAATTTCGGGGTTTCACTGGCTTGTAGCTTGGGATTTCAATTTTTAAAATATCTATTTTCAATTAACCAGCGAATTTCCCTTTGAAAATAGGCTATGACGCGCCAAATACTATAAAAATACGTGCCAATCAACTGCAATCGATCACGCAGTGCAATGCAAACACCGACCTGAATTTTCGATTGAAATTCTCCAAAACTACGTGGCCGACAGAAACGATTTATATATCATTTAAAAGCTTATTTAAAGACAAATTTATTGATATATAATACATATATAAACATTTATTAACAAACGTGAAATCAGAGATAATCATGCACTCGATAAAGAAATTGCCGGTCAGCCGAGGTTTTCCCAACTGTAACGTCACGGGACTAAACACCCTATGACATCCACTGGAAAGTTAAAAGTAGAATAGAAAATTACGAGAAAAAAGTATGGAATCTTTTATTGCAGGACTAGGGACAGTGCAAACATTGAAGGCTAACTAGTACTGAGGGGGTGGACAGGAGATAGACAGTTCCCATTTCCCCTCCCCCTTAGCTCCCACTTCCCTCCCCCTAGCTCCCACTTCCCTCCCCTCATCCATTTTTTCCCTCCCAAGTTTCGCAAATAATATCTATTGATCTATAATCTTTTATTGTACAAACCTAAAAGTAGTAAAAATTTTGAAACCTTCTCGGTGCTGTTATTTTTCTGCCCTTCCTTTTCTCTGGGTCTATACTGACCATGTTAACCTCCTCTTCTAACTCCTCCATCCTCTCTGAAAGTGTCACTTGTTCTTGACTATTACTGTGAATTACATCTTCATCAAGAAGATAACGGTCTACATCCACTCTTTTGTACGATTCACTGGCCAATTCTTCAACAATACAATCTTTTGAAACAACTTCCTTCCCAAAATATATAAACATGGAGCCTCCGTCTTCTTCAAACAATTCCATACTACAATTTTCTGTCAACTCGGTGCCATTTTCTGTTATTACAATTTACAGCAATATCAATTATGGACTTTATAACTACAACCAACACATCTCTGATCTCATGTACTATCTTACTGATTTCGTTGTCATGTTCGACTGTATTTTGTTCCAAGTGTTCCTCATGTGCGTCTTGAAAAGTAATAGGTGACCCATTGACCTTTTTCATTTTGGTACAGGTTAAGAGGCAATGTCCCTGCATTGTATTTTGTGGTATCAGACCTGACACTTCTTTGCCGTACACCCTTACCGAATGACTCTCTGTATTTAAGAAGCTCTTTAACTTGGTTTTGTGGAAGTTTAGCTACTTTTTCTTGTTTAATGTTCCGGATAGTTCTTCAAATTTCAGAAATCGTTGTTGCTCGTAGAAATTCTGTTTAATAGTGAAATCCACAAAGGGTCTGTTTCTTGATAGTTTCAATGACACCTTTCATGAAATCCCTAGAACAGTCAAGTACTGTCGGTGTCTCAGTTTTTAACTGGAGGATACCGTGTAAATTCTCGTTCACGAGAGTTAATTGAGATTTCAGGTTTACTTTGTTTTTCAATGTGGTGTGACATTTGACAATATCTTGAAGGTGATGGAGCAGTTGTATCAAAATTGTCACAGGAACTATTGTTTTTGTTGCGAGAACACCTTGGGGATCTTGAAGACAATTCGTGTTCAGTTTAAGTAGAGACTTTGCCTGTAAATTCATTGCATTCAAGAACAAGTTGATTTCACTGAGATATTCGATTCCTTTTTGCAAATCATCACTTGATCCTCGACTAATAATTTCTGGATGGATCGAAAAAGTCTTATACATCTTCTGTATAACTGAAAGATATTTAATCAATGGTTGCAGTGACGTTACTAAACAAACTGATTTGTTTCCAGAATCAATTGCAATGAGGATATTTCCTTCACTGCAAATTCCAGTTGGCTGCAGAAAGGATGCAGCTACTCCACACCTACTCCATCGACATTTCCACTTTCACCACATTCAACTAAAGCAGTAACGTGCAACATGAGCTGTTGATACTTTGCATGCGTTCTCAATGCAGAATATTTTCTTTTGCTGCAAGTCGGTAAATATACAATGTCATCATCAACTACTGTAATACCGTGTGGTTTGCACAAAACATCACCATCTGATGACAATAACACATCAACCCGTCTGGATGATGATATAAAATAGTGATACATCCGGAGATAACACGTAGTTTTACAATATTATTTAACGGACTGATCTCAAATGGTCGACTACTGCTGATTTTGACGACTTTAGAACTTTTTGTTTCGTATTCCTTAAAAGATATCCCGCCCTATATATACATGTTCCCGCTTCATAACATTCCGGTTCCCGACCCCTTTCCTCCCGGTTTCCGCACCCCCAACTCCCGTTTCCCTCCCTCTTACTCCCGGGTTTCAACCCCCCTGTTTACACCCTCAGTACTAATATGCGGGTGGTATCAACCATTAGAAAGGGGTATTAGACGCCGGTGTATGTAAAATGAAAGTATGGTCTTTTAAGTCATCAGAAAAGAGTTTTATTACGAAATTATCAGTTAGTACAACCAACATACATAAGTAATATTGGCCTATACCATGATATGTACAGCCAATACATGTTTATGAAGGGTAAATGATGAATGACGTAGGTCAGGGTCGTCTTATCAGTAATATAGGCCCCGGTCAAAGCAATGCACTGAGGCCGCTATCTATACAAACACTCACGGAAATAAAACTGTAAATGGTCGATAAAATTAAACATATATTTTTTTGTATTGGTACTTCCAACAAAGTCAGTGCTTAAACATTAAAAATCATGCCGTATACAACATACATAGATTAGTATGGGGTTCATTTGCTCGTGGAACCACCGGGCAACTGCCCATTGTGCCCCTACATAAGACCGCACTGCGTACGGTTACTGTAATACTGATAATCTTCATTTCGACATTTTAAAGTATGTGTATTTCGGCCAATATTATGCTAGCTCCAAGTGAACAAAATAGTTTTTAATTTTAAAAGAATGATATAGGCACCTCTTCCATCAGACATGTCTCTGCTTGCATACAAAATATTTATATATATCAAGGCAATATTCAGTATCTAAATCATACTCTGAAATTATCTGTGACAAAATTACACAGAGAATGTATTCCTTCTTGTGTAATGCAGGCGCGGATCCAGGATTATACGTTAGGGGGGAATTAGCAAATATAGGACCTCTTTTCTGAACCGAAATTGATTAAAATTGTACCATGTGCGGCATGATGCTTCACGTCGAAGGTACGTACAATGAAGTGATAGTTTCCTCATGACGTAAGGCCTTGTTACGACTTCAATATGAAGAACAGCAATCAAAGGCTTTTGCTTGTTCCAGGAAAATTAATTTGATTTTAGAATATAATTATGTAACTATACTAATTCGTCAAACTGACGATGCCAATAATGTGGGTTCCTGTGCATATCAATACTGCAATACTAGACAGACACAGTGTCTCAAATTAGCCTATAGCTCCAAGTCAAAATATAAAAATATCAGTGAAATGTTTTCAGTAAAAATGTTCGGCTTCCATGTTGGTGACGTCACAAGTACAATTGCCTACGGGCATTAACTTATGAAATTGAGCTTCATGACAAAATTATACTTTCTTATCAATGTCAAAATTCTAAATGTCTGTTGTTAGTGTTTTGTTTTGCTGTCATTAATTCATGTGTATATTTTGTAAGGAGAGGACTTCACATAAGTTGGTATAACTTGCTGTCCAATCCTATTGTTCATGTACAATAACATATTATTAAGCTAAAAATAAACATCGGGGTTAATGTAGCGTATAAAACACACGTTTTTTTTAGAAAACGAACAAATGTAGATATATGTAAGTCTGGGTGTCATGACTTCTCTAAAATATGTTTTTATTATTATTTTATGAATTTAATAAATAGTAAGGGGAATTTTTTACATATTGCACATATACATAAAGCACACGGTTTTTGAGAAAGCGAACAAATGTAGATATTATTATGCAAGTCTGGGCACAATGACTTCTCTCAAATATTTTTATTATTATTTGATGAATTTGATAAATAGTATTTTGTAACTAACATTACAATTCCCACTCTGAACAAGCTCCAATATCGGAATACATAAAACACATATAAATTATTGGGAAATTTCCTGACTTAAAGTACAGGCACTTCAATATACATGGCGGGGTTAAATTTGACTTAGTACAGGCACTTCAATATACATGACGGTGGTTAAACTAATTCAAACTTGTAGAATGTGTCAGAGATATCAGCCACACCACGCAGTTGATTAAATCATAATTTAGTGAATAATTACAATGATGTGAAGACATTGCTGTCGTTATTAAATAAACAACTTCTGTGTAATAAAAACATACATATCAAATATTTAGTATGTAATTCTACCATGACCGATCAAGACCACGTGTCCCTGTCAAAACTTACGGGTACCTGTTTATTTTAATGGTGTTCATGTTTGTTCAATCTGCAGTTGTTTATGTAGTCTTTTTATCCTTTTTCATTTTACCATTGTATTGTCAGTCCTTCACATTACGAATGTTCTGACATATTCCTGTTAAAGACGACAATCTCCTAGAATCCATGTAAAATGACATGTTTATAGACAGCAATAAGAATTTTGTCAATTTTAGCAATCTTTAAAATTAAAGAGTTTGAAGGGTATACAACTCAACTACGCATAGTCAAGACAGAGAAACTTAACATGATCAAAAACACTGATGGCTTAAATATAAGCCACATGTCATCAACCTGAAATAAGAGCATCACAATCTCTTGAAAAAAATGTAATCTTTGAGGTATTCCCCACATAGAAAAAAAAGAAATTATTTAAATTATCATGTGACTTTCATGTATACTATCAACATCAGTAGATGGTATTCAGAAAACGCAAATATCACATGTAAAACCAGGGTAACCTCAAATCAGTTTATTTTAATCTTGTTAATCATAAATACAGATTTTAAGAAAATCGGGAGATATAGGACGTTTTCAACAAGAGATAAAGATTTCAATGTCTGATGTGAAAGATCATTTCTTAAAATTTAACGCCTCAATAATTTAGGTCGGTAAAAAACAAATAAGGTATATTTAAAAGAAAGATCAAAGAAATAATTTAACAATTTTCCATGTATATTAAAACAAAAAACCAAAGTAATAAATACGATACTGTCAGAATAGGTCCAAAATCTAATCGAAATATCGTAGAACGAGGCAAAATCAATATACATGTACATGTACATAAAACACATATTGATGATTGCTCAATTTCCTGACTTAGTACAGGCACTTCAATAGAAATGGGGGGGGGGGACTCATTTTACGGTCCCAATTATCCCCCCTTAGTGAAATGATGTGGTCATGGAGCTGATTTCCACGTGTGATCAACATAGAACACGCACTTTAATAGAAATGGGGGGGGGGGGGGGGGGAATTCATTTTATGGCTCCAAATCTCCCCTGTGTGAAATGAAGTGGTCATGGAACTGTTTTCCACATGTGAGTAACTTAGTACAGGCACTTCAATAGAAATGGGAGGGGGGGGGGGGGGGGTAAATAAATTTTATGGTCCCAAATCTCCCTTTCTTAGTGAAATGATGTGGTCATGGAACTGCTTTCCACGTGCGAGTAACTTAGTACAAGCACTTCAATAGAAATGGGGGTAAATTAACTTTATGTACCCAAATCGGCGAACAGTTTTATATAAAGAACGCTATAATCTTGAACATTATACATAATATACATTAATATAGTTGCTAGGTCTACATTCCTAGGAGGGAATCAGCCACACCCATTTCATTAAGTTGTCTAATATTGGACAAAGGGGAATAATCCATATACTATATAACGGTTGATTTTTGTTTATCTCCCTTGGCCGCCTTCTCATTGTAATCGTTGTATGAAATTATAAACCCGCAAGGGTCCTTTATTGGTTTAATAAAGTATATCTATTCTATTTCTATACACTTAAGTTGTCATATCTTTATTATTTCTATTACAGAAAGCCGATGTCCTCAACCGTTATCCAAAGATTAGATAGTATACGATTTTGATGTTGGATTTTGGAATTGTTCCGACAGTGTGTGTGTGTGTGTGTGTGTGGGGGGGGGGGGGGGGGGGGGGGGGGGGGGGGGGGGGGGAAGGGTCCCTATGATTGTTCTTGGCCTGAAATTGTAACGAAAATAACCCAATGACAGTGTCACAGACAAATTCATGACGGACACAATTAAATATTGATAGTTTGTCATTTGGTCATTATTAGCTCACCTTTCCACAGGCCGTCATAGGCAATTCTTGTTTCCGATTGGCTGACATTTAAAAAATATTCTCCTCTGAAACTAGAAGGCATAATGAATTGTTAAATTTCCATATTTCGTGTCGATCATGCTACTAATATGGCCGCCATATGTAGTTCTTGTTTCTGGCTGGCCAATTTAAAAAATCCTCTCTAAAACCATTTGGCCAAATTAATTGAAATTTGGAAGGAAACACCTATGGACAAAAAGACAAACAATGATCTACAAAACACTAGATAGAAAAACAAAGATCGATCAACACCAAACACACAAAAAAACGGAGGTGATTTCAGGTGCTCCTGAAAGGTAAGCAGTTCCTGCTCCACATATGTCACCTGTCGTGTTACTCTTGTTAGAAACTCGCTGATAAGTCATGAATGAGGAAAGTGGGATTGGTGTTCCTCAATATTAAGTTTTGTCTTTTTGTTCCTTTTGTTTGATCAATGTATTGATCAATTGTTCTTCGTTTAACGGCTTCTTATTACCCCTTTGGTATATTCAAGCTTCAACGTGTTTCTGGTGATTTTTAAGTTAGACAAGGAGTCTGGGCACGTACGGAATACTTCTCGTGTAATTTGTTATTAATTTGCTGGTCACAAATTAAGACATGTTTCATTATAAAGGTTCTACATCAGCTATACTGAATGGAACAATTAAATATAAGGTAATCTACACCCGGTAATACGTTTTTAATTGGCTTCCAAGTCAACGCCGACCATTACTAACACCAGGAATCGACTCAAACTTACGAAATACAATCTTATGTGATGATTTTTTATGAGAAGAAAGTTGACCATCAACAATTCCACCATAATTAACAAAACGAGCAACCACCTCTCACTTCAAAAACTGACACAAAAATACCACATCTTGTTGGCAATTATGTGATAATGTTTGCCAATTTATTTTATTATATTTCATGTAAATTTCCTATCTTCTGATTGGTTAAGGAGCGTGTGCCAATTTAGTCTATCACATGGCAGAGGGTGATAATTTAGTCTATCACATGGCATACAAATGTAGCTGACAAAATTGCTCGCTTTTCATTTAAGAACACCCATCTGTATAAAACATACACCAAAATGGCAGAAAAATATTAACAAATACAAAAAATGTATGTAATCTTATTTATTACACATCATGGATATCACAGTTTAACACATTTAAAGACAACAGCAATTGAAATTCAGGGAATCAAAATCATAAAAAAGAATGAAACCAGGAGAAAAGAACATTCAGTATAATAAAACAAATAACACATAGCTGAGAGGTTCGCCGAGGTTGACAATGAAAGTTCTAGGGGTAAGAATCTGCTCTACCACCCTCTCAACTATGTGTTATTTATGTAATGGATAATGTTCTTCGTTTTTTTCCAGTGATAATAATATCCGCCATACTATTGCTGTATTAATGTTGGAAGTTGAGCAAAAAACAACTCGAGGTAAATAATATTATATATTTTATAATGACTTTGTTACTTCTTTATTAACAAAGTATTTCTGATGTGAATTAATTCTTCTTCTTCTTCTTTCAGTAAAGTTCATCCCTCAGTGGTCCTGATTATAATCGAACTTGTGAGTCATTATACTATAGTGTATTAACCATGTTTACAACATTAATACCGATTGTATGTCACCGACATGATCATGTTATTGCATACAATAATTGGTCATGAATGCAGTTGACACATATAACAATCTATTATAAAAATGCACGTTTCATTTACAAAAAGTTTTGTTTTCTTTCATAGACAATAATATATAAAATTACAGAAATATTAAAAGTTTATGTTCTCTAGAGACGTGGAAGTTTGGAAAGAGGGCACCCTAGTTGAAGACATTGTACCGCCTTTGTATGGAAATCATTCAGTTCACATTCATAACCAGACTTTGTAGCTGATACAAATATATTCGGATATTCACAAAGAATACATTCCAAAGAATCTAACACTTCTTTGGCTTTAGCTGAAAACGTCTTTGCAGATCGAGTATTATAAGGAGTAACCTTATTGTTAATGATAAGGTGGATCTCTGGTATTGCGATGCCGTACTTGGGAGCTACGTATGAGAACTCCATTGTTTTGAAAACATCATATCGTTCGTTTCGTCTGTCGCCTCTTACAATCCCATATAAAAGATACAACATGGAAGTAACAGCCGCTCTAGAACAATCATCAGCATTTATAGGCACAATAACCCGTGTGGCGCCACCGATGGCCATCTCAGTATAGACGGAAAAACTTGGATTGGTATCAATGAAAACTATGCACTCCTTTTCCATGTTTTCAGATAATTTGTCGATAAAATCTTTGATGAAAAGTGTAACCCTCTTCCATGGAATGTCACCCATTCTTGTTGCCATCAGCTGCCTTTCTTGTTCAAGACGTTTAGCTATTACTTCCAGATATGGATCTCCACATAGAAGATAGATATTATCAGTGATAAATTTGTTATAAATGGATGGCTGAACCAGAAACGATTCACATGGGATGTCACTTCTCAATGTCGTGTCTATTTTTGTGAGCAAATACCCACAGACGGTTTTGTCAAAGCCTTGAACTTTTTCTCCAATAGTAATTTTTGGCAAAATTGCATCCCCAGCTATTCCTTTCATACTTTTGTCTAAATTCGACAGCAACGCTGCGGAAATGTTTCCTTGTGGGCACATATCAATGACGATAATGTTCTTGTCAGGATTTTGGATGGCATATTCTGTAGAGAAGTGGAAAGTAAGCGTCGTTTTTCCTGCTCTACCTTTATTATTCCAAACTGCAATGTATAGAATGATGATCTAATATATATGCATTATATATATGTTGATATGTGTTATTATTTTTTCATTACGGATTAATCATGTGATGTCCGGATTTGTTTTTGTGTTTTAGTTTGTTTTTTGATAGATGAATAAAATGTCTTATCGCATGTAGACATCTGTATAGGTGTGAAACCTATAATTAATTTCTTTAAGGTTTTCTACTAAATTTGTGTTTTTTCGAGCCTACCTGGCCATTTTATCTTAAGTTTAACCTTTCGAAGACCATACATTTTCTGAAACGTTCATGATTCCTCTACGTTCTGTCAAAATATCAGGCCATGTTTAAAGTCTTGCAGTGAAATGCCAGGCTATGGAAAATACCTACTCTAAAAATAGCTCTGTCATCCCCCAGAAATTCCCTATTTATAGGTCATGCATCAAATCCTCCATATCCATATTAAAATACAATTAAATCAATCAAATTTGGGCTCAAAATAATCCTTATACATTTAACTTCAATTATCAATTTAATTATTCCATTCCATTCAGTATTTGTCACGATACAACAAAGTGAAAGGAACTTTTTTTTTAAAAGGGACTACTTTTGTATATGTTCTTAGCTCTGATTGGTTGAATTACTGGTTTGACACCTAAAGAGCAACAAAACATGCTTCTCTAACTTGCTCCTTGGCCGCCTTCTCAATGTAATCGTTGTATGAAATTATAAACCCGCAAGGGTCCTTAATTTGTTTAATAAAGTATATCTATTCTATTTCTATACACTTAAGTTATCATATCTTTATTATTTCTATTACAGAAAGCCGATGTCCTCAACCGTTATCTAAAGATTAGATAGCATACGATTTTGATGTTGGATTTTGGAATTGTTCCGACAATGTGTGTGTGTGGGGGGGGGGGGGGGGGGGGGAGGGGGGGGGGGAGTTCCCTATGATTGTTCTTGGCCTGAAATTGTAACGAAAATAACCCAATGACAGTGTCACAGACAAATTCATGACGGACACAATTAAATATTGATAGTTTGTCATTTGGTCATTATTAGCTCACCTTTCCACAGGCCGTCATAGGCAATTCTTGTTTCCGATTGGCTGACATTTAAAAAATATTCTCCTCTGAAACTAGAAGGCATAATGAATTGTTAAATTTCCATATTTCGTGTCGATAATACTACTAATATGGCCGCCATATGTAGTTCTTGTTTCTGGCTGGCCAATTTAAAAAATCCTCTCTAAAACCATTTGGCCAAATTAATTGAAATTTGGAAGGAAACACCTATGGACAAAAAGACAAACAATGATCTACAAAACACTAGATAGAAAAACAAAGATCGATCAACACCAAACACACAAAAAACGGAGGTGATTTCAGGTGCTCCGGAAAGGTAAGCAGTTCCTGCTCCACATATGTCACCTGTCGTGTTACTCTTGTTAGAAACTCGCTGATAAGTCATGAATGAGGAAAGTGGGATTGGTGTTCCTCAATATTAAGTTTTGTCTTTTTGTTCCTTTTGTTTGATCAATGTATTGATCAATTGTTCTTCGTTTAACGGCTTCTTATTACCCCTTTGGTATATTCAAGCTTCAACGTGTTTCTGGTGATTTTTAAGTTAGACAAGGAGTCTGGGCACGTACGGAATACTTCTCGTGTAATTTGTTATTAATTTGCTGGTCACAAATTAAGACATGTTTCATTATAAAGGTTCTACATCAGCTATACTGAATGGAACAATTAAATATAAGGTAATCTACCCCCGGTAATACGTTTTTAATTGGCTTCCAAGTCAACGCCGACCATTACTAACACCAGGAATCGACTCAAACTTACGAAATACAACCTTATGTGATGATTTTTTATGAGAAGAAAGTTGACCATCAACAATTCCACCATAATTAACAAAACGAGCAACCACCTCTCACTTCAAAAACTGACACAAAAATACCACATCTTGTTGGCAATTATGTGATAATGTTTGCCAATTTATTTTATTATATTTCATGTAAATTTCCTATCTTCTGATTGGTTAAGGAGCGTGTGCCAATTTAGTCTATCACATGGCAGAGGGTGATAATTTAGTCTATCACATGGCATACAAATGTAGCTGACAAAATTGCTCGCTTTTCATTTAAGAACACCCATCTGTATAAAACATACACCAAAATGGCAGAAAAATATTAACAAATACAAAAAATGTATGTAATCTTATTTATTACACATCATGGATATCACAGTTTAACACATTTAAAGACAACAGCAATTGAAATTCAGGGAATCAAAATCATAAAAAAGAATGAAACCAGGAGAAAAGAACATTCAGTATAATAAAACAAATAACACATAGCTGAGAGGTTCGCCGAGGTTGACAATGAAAGTTCTAGGGGTAAGAATCTGCTCTACCACCCTCTCAACTATGTGTTATTTATGTAATGGATAATGTTCTTCGTTTTTTTCCAGTGATAATAATATCCGCCATACTATTGCTGTATTAATGTTGGAAGTTGAGCAAAAAACAACTCGAGGTAAATAATATTATATATTTTATAATGACTTTGTTACTTCTTTATTAACAAAGTATTTCTGATGTGAATTTATTCTTCTTCTTCTTCTTTCAGTAAAGTTCATCCCTCAGTGGTCCTGATTATAATCGAACTTGTGAGTCATTATACTATAGTGTATTAACCATGTTTACAACATTAATACCGATTGTATGTCACCGACATGATCATGTTATTGCATACAATAATTGGTCATGAATGCAGTTGACACATATAACAATCTATTATAAAAATGCACGTTTCATTTACAAAAAGTTTTGTTTTCTTTCATAGACAATAATATATAAAATTACAGAAATATTAAAAGTTTATGTTCTCTAGAGACGTGGAAGTTTGGAAAGAGGGCACCCTAGTTGAAGACATTGTACCGCCTTTGTATGGAAATCATTCAGTTCACATTCATAACCAGACTTTGTAGCTGATACAAATATATTCGGATATTCACAAAGAATACATTCCAAAGAATCTAACACTTCTTTGGCTTTAGCTGAAAACGTCTTTGCAGATCGAGTATTATAAGGAGTAACCTTATTGTTAATGATAAGGTGGATCTCTGGTATTGCGATGCCGTACTTGGGAGCTACGTATGAGAACTCCATTGTTTTGAAAACATCATATCGTTCGTTTCGTCTGTCGCCTCTTACAATCCCATATAAAAGATACAACATGGAAGTAACAGCCGCTCTAGAACAATCATCAGCATTTATAGGCACAATAACCCGTGTGGCGCCACCGATGGCCATCTCAGTATAGACGGAAAAACTTGGATTGGTATCAATGAAAACTATGCACTCCTTTTCCATGTTTTCAGATAATTTGTCGATAAAATCTTTGATGAAAAGTGTAACCCTCTTCCATGGAATGTCACCCATTCTTGTTGCCATCAGCTGCCTTTCTTGTTCAAGACGTTTAGCTATTACTTCCAGATATGGATCTCCACATAGAAGATAGATATTATCAGTGATAAATTTGTTATAAATGGATGGCTGAACCAGAAACGATTCACATGGGATGTCACTTCTCAATGTCGTGTCTATTTTTGTGAGCAAATACCCACAGACGGTTTTGTCAAAGCCTTGAACTTTTTCTCCAATAGTAATTTTTGGCAAAATTGCATCCCCAGCTATTCCTTTCATACTTTTGTCTAAATTCGACAGCAACGCTGCGGAAATGTTTCCTTGTGGGCACATATCAATGACGATAATGTTCTTGTCAGGATTTTGGATGGCATATTCTGTAGAGAAGTGGAAAGTAAGCGTCGTTTTTCCTGCTCTACCTTTATTATTCCAAACTGCAATGTATAGAATGATGATCTAATATATATGCATTATATATATGTTGATATGTGTTATTATTTTTTCATTACGGATTAATCATGTGATGTCCGGATTTGTTTTTGTGTTTTAGTTTGTTTTTTGATAGATGAATAAAATGTCTTATCGCATGTAGACATCTGTATAGGTGTGAAACCTATAATTAATTTCTTTAAGGTTTTCTACTAAATTTGTGTTTTTTCGAGCCTACCTGGCCATTTTATCTTAAGTTTAACCTTTCGAAGACCATACATTTTCTGAAACGTTCATGATTCCTCTACGTTCTGTCAAAATATCAGGCCATGTTTAAAGTCTTGCAGTGAAATGCCAGGCTATGGAAAATACCTACTCTAAAAATAGCTCTGTCATCCCCCAGAAATTCCCTATTTATAGGTCATGCATCAAATCCTCCATATCCATATTAAAATACAATTAAATCAATCAAATTTGGGCTCAAAATAATCCTTATACATTTAACTTCAATTATCAATTTAATTATTCCATTCCATTCAGTATTTGTCACGATACAACAAAGTGAAAGGAACTTTTTTTTTAAAAGGGACTACTTTTGTATATGTTCTTAGCTCTGATTGGTTGAATTACTGGTTTGACACCTAAAGAGCAACAAAACATGCTTCTCTAACTTGCTCCTTGGCCGCCTTCTCAATGTAATCGTTGTATGAAATTATAAACCCGCAAGGGTCCTTAATTTGTTTAATAAAGTATATCTATTCTATTTCTATACACTTAAGTTATCATATCTTTATTATTTCTATTACAGAAAGCCGATGTCCTCAACCGTTATCTAAAGATTAGATAGCATACGATTTTGATGTTGGATTTTGGAATTGTTCCGACAATGTGTGTGTGTGGGGGGGGGGGGGGGGGGGAGGGGGGGGGAGTTCCCTATGATTGTTCTTGGCCTGAAATTGTAACGAAAATAACCCAATGACAGTGTCACAGACAAATTCATGACGGACACAATTAAATATTGATAGTTTGTCATTTGGTCATTATTAGCTCACCTTTCCACAGGCCGTCATAGGCAATTCTTGTTTCCGATTGGCTGACATTTAAAAAATATTCTCCTCTGAAACTAGAAGGCATAATGAATTGTTAAATTTCCATATTTCGTGTCGATAATACTACTAATATGGCCGCCATATGTAGTTCTTGTTTCTGGCTGGCCAATTTAAAAAATCCTCTCTAAAACCATTTGGCCAAATTAATTGAAATTTGGAAGGAAACACCTATGGACAAAAAGACAAACAATGATCTACAAAACACTAGATAGAAAAACAAAGATCGATCAACACCAAACACACAAAAAACGGAGGTGATTTCAGGTGCTCCGGAAAGGTAAGCAGTTCCTGCTCCACATATGTCACCTGTCGTGTTACTCTTGTTAGAAACTCGCTGATAAGTCATGAATGAGGAAAGTGGGATTGGTGTTCCTCAATATTAAGTTTTGTCTTTTTGTTCCTTTTGTTTGATCAATGTATTGATCAATTGTTCTTCGTTTAACGGCTTCTTATTACCCCTTTGGTATATTCAAGCTTCAACGTGTTTCTGGTGATTTTTAAGTTAGACAAGGAGTCTGGGCACGTACGGAATACTTCTCGTGTAATTTGTTATTAATTTGCTGGTCACAAATTAAGACATGTTTCATTATAAAGGTTCTACATCAGCTATACTGAATGGAACAATTAAATATAAGGTAATCTACCCCCGGTAATACGTTTTTAATTGGCTTCCAAGTCAACGCCGACCATTACTAACACCAGGAATCGACTCAAACTTACGAAATACAACCTTATGTGATGATTTTTTATGAGAAGAAAGTTGACCATCAACAATTCCACCATAATTAACAAAACGAGCAACCACCTCTCACTTCAAAAACTGACACAAAAATACCACATCTTGTTGGCAATTATGTGATAATGTTTGCCAATTTATTTTATTATATTTCATGTAAATTTCCTATCTTCTGATTGGTTAAGGAGCGTGTGCCAATTTAGTCTATCACATGGCAGAGGGTGATAATTTAGTCTATCACATGGCATACAAATGTAGCTGACAAAATTGCTCGCTTTTCATTTAAGAACACCCATCTGTATAAAACATACACCAAAATGGCAGAAAAATATTAACAAATACAAAAAATGTATGTAATCTTATTTATTACACATCATGGATATCACAGTTTAACACATTTAAAGACAACAGCAATTGAAATTCAGGGAATCAAAATCATAAAAAAGAATGAAACCAGGAGAAAAGAACATTCAGTATAATAAAACAAATAACACATAGCTGAGAGGTTCGCCGAGGTTGACAATGAAAGTTCTAGGGGTAAGAATCTGCTCTACCACCCTCTCAACTATGTGTTATTTATGTAATGGATAATGTTCTTCGTTTTTTTCCAGTGATAATAATATCCGCCATACTATTGCTGTATTAATGTTGGAAGTTGAGCAAAAAACAACTCGAGGTAAATAATATTATATATTTTATAATGACTTTGTTACTTCTTTATTAACAAAGTATTTCTGATGTGAATTTATTCTTCTTCTTCTTCTTTCAGTAAAGTTCATCCCTCAGTGGTCCTGATTATAATCGAACTTGTGAGTCATTATACTATAGTGTATTAACCATGTTTACAACATTAATACCGATTGTATGTCACCGACATGATCATGTTATTGCATACAATAATTGGTCATGAATGCAGTTGACACATATAACAATCTATTATAAAAATGCACGTTTCATTTACAAAAAGTTTTGTTTTCTTTCATAGACAATAATATATAAAATTACAGAAATATTAAAAGTTTATGTTCTCTAGAGACGTGGAAGTTTGGAAAGAGGGCACCCTAGTTGAAGACATTGTACCGCCTTTGTATGGAAATCATTCAGTTCACATTCATAACCAGACTTTGTAGCTGATACAAATATATTCGGATATTCACAAAGAATACATTCCAAAGAATCTAACACTTCTTTGGCTTTAGCTGAAAACGTCTTTGCAGATCGAGTATTATAAGGAGTAACCTTATTGTTAATGATAAGGTGGATCTCTGGTATTGCGATGCCGTACTTGGGAGCTACGTATGAGAACTCCATTGTTTTGAAAACATCATATCGTTCGTTTCGTCTGTCGCCTCTTACAATCCCATATAAAAGATACAACATGGAAGTAACAGCCGCTCTAGAACAATCATCAGCATTTATAGGCACAATAACCCGTGTGGCGCCACCGATGGCCATCTCAGTATAGACGGAAAAACTTGGATTGGTATCAATGAAAACTATGCACTCCTTTTCCATGTTTTCAGATAATTTGTCGATAAAATCTTTGATGAAAAGTGTAACCCTCTTCCATGGAATGTCACCCATTCTTGTTGCCATCAGCTGCCTTTCTTGTTCAAGACGTTTAGCTATTACTTCCAGATATGGATCTCCACATAGAAGATAGATATTATCAGTGATAAATTTGTTATAAATGGATGGCTGAACCAGAAACGATTCACATGGGATGTCACTTCTCAATGTCGTGTCTATTTTTGTGAGCAAATACCCACAGACGGTTTTGTCAAAGCCTTGAACTTTTTCTCCAATAGTAATTTTTGGCAAAATTGCATCCCCAGCTATTCCTTTCATACTTTTGTCTAAATTCGACAGCAACGCTGCGGAAATGTTTCCTTGTGGGCACATATCAATGACGATAATGTTCTTGTCAGGATTTTGGATGGCATATTCTGTAGAGAAGTGGAAAGTAAGCGTCGTTTTTCCTGCTCTACCTTTATTATTCCAAACTGCAATGTATAGAATGATGATCTAATATATATGCATTATATATATGTTGATATGTGTTATTATTTTTTCATTACGGATTAATCATGTGATGTCCGGATTTGTTTTTGTGTTTTAGTTTGTTTTTTGATAGATGAATAAAATGTCTTATCGCATGTAGACATCTGTATAGGTGTGAAACCTATAATTAATTTCTTTAAGGTTTTCTACTAAATTTGTGTTTTTTCGAGCCTACCTGGCCATTTTATCTTAAGTTTAACCTTTCGAAGACCATACATTTTCTGAAACGTTCATGATTCCTCTACGTTCTGTCAAAATATCAGGCCATGTTTAAAGTCTTGCAGTGAAATGCCAGGCTATGGAAAATACCTACTCTAAAAATAGCTCTGTCATCCCCCAGAAATTCCCTATTTATAGGTCATGCATCAAATCCTCCATATCCATATTAAAATACAATTAAATCAATCAAATTTGGGCTCAAAATAATCCTTATACATTTAACTTCAATTATCAATTTAATTATTCCATTCCATTCAGTATTTGTCACGATACAACAAAGTGAAAGGAACTTTTTTTTTAAAAGGGACTACTTTTGTATATGTTCTTAGCTCTGATTGGTTGAATTACTGGTTTGACACCTAAAGAGCAACAAAACATGCTTCTCTAACTTGCTCCTTGGCCGCCTTCTCAATGTAATCGTTGTATGAAATTATAAACCCGCAAGGGTCCTTAATTTGTTTAATAAAGTATATCTATTCTATTTCTATACACTTAAGTTATCATATCTTTATTATTTCTATTACAGAAAGCCGATGTCCTCAACCGTTATCTAAAGATTATATAGCATACGATTTTGATGTTGGATTTTGGAATTGTTCCGACAATGTGTGTGTGTGGGGGGGGGGGAGGGGGGGGAGGAGTTCCCTATGATTGTTCTTGGCCTGAAATTGTAACGAAAATAACCCAATGACAGTGTCACAGACAAATTCATGACGGACACAATTAAATATTGATAGTTTGTCATTTGGTCATTATTAGCTCACCTTTCCACAGGCCGTCATAGGCAATTCTTGTTTCCGATTGGCTGACATTTAAAAAATATTCTCCTCTGAAACTAGAAGGCATAATGAATTGTTAAATTTCCATATTTCGTGTCGATAATACTACTAATATGGCCGCCATATGTAGTTCTTGTTTCTGGCTGGCCAATTTAAAAAATCCTCTCTAAAACCATTTGGCCAAATTAATTGAAATTTGGAAGGAAACACCTATGGACAAAAAGACAAACAATGATCTACAAAACACTAGATAGAAAAACAAAGATCGATCAACACCAAACACACAAAAAACGGAGGTGATTTCAGGTGCTCCGGAAAGGTAAGCAGTTCCTGCTCCACATATGTCACCTGTCGTGTTACTCTTGTTAGAAACTCGCTGATAAGTCATGAATGAGGAAAGTGGGATTGGTGTTCCTCAATATTAAGTTTTGTCTTTTTGTTCCTTTTGTTTGATCAATGTATTGATCAATTGTTCTTCGTTTAACGGCTTCTTATTACCCCTTTGGTATATTCAAGCTTCAACGTGTTTCTGGTGATTTTTAAGTTAGACAAGGAGTCTGGGCACGTACGGAATACTTCTCGTGTAATTTGTTATTAATTTGCTGGTCACAAATTAAGACATGTTTCATTATAAAGGTTCTACATCAGCTATACTGAATGGAACAATTAAATATAAGGTAATCTACCCCCGGTAATACGTTTTTAATTGGCTTCCAAGTCAACGCCGACCATTACTAACACCAGGAATCGACTCAAACTTACGAAATACAACCTTATGTGATGATTTTTTATGAGAAGAAAGTTGACCATCAACAATTCCACCATAATTAACAAAACGAGCAACCACCTCTCACTTCAAAAACTGACACAAAAATACCACATCTTGTTGGCAATTATGTGATAATGTTTGCCAATTTATTTTATTATATTTCATGTAAATTTCCTATCTTCTGATTGGTTAAGGAGCGTGTGCCAATTTAGTCTATCACATGGCAGAGGGTGATAATTTAGTCTATCACATGGCATACAAATGTAGCTGACAAAATTGCTCGCTTTTCATTTAAGAACACCCATCTGTATAAAACATACACCAAAATGGCAGAAAAATATTAACAAATACAAAAAATGTATGTAATCTTATTTATTACACATCATGGATATCACAGTTTAACACATTTAAAGACAACAGCAATTGAAATTCAGGGAATCAAAATCATAAAAAAGAATGAAACCAGGAGAAAAGAACATTCAGTATAATAAAACAAATAACACATAGCTGAGAGGTTCGCCGAGGTTGACAATGAAAGTTCTAGGGGTAAGAATCTGCTCTACCACCCTCTCAACTATGTGTTATTTATGTAATGGATAATGTTCTTCGTTTTTTTCCAGTGATAATAATATCCGCCATACTATTGCTGTATTAATGTTGGAAGTTGAGCAAAAAACAACTCGAGGTAAATAATATTATATATTTTATAATGACTTTGTTACTTCTTTATTAACAAAGTATTTCTGATGTGAATTAATTCTTCTTCTTCTTCTTTCAGTAAAGTTCATCCCTCAGTGGTCCTGATTATAATCGAACTTGTGAGTCATTATACTATAGTGTATTAACCATGTTTACAACATTAATACCGATTGTATGTCACCGACATGATCATGTTATTGCATACAATAATTGGTCATGAATGCAGTTGACACATATAACAATCTATTATAAAAATGCACGTTTCATTTACAAAAAGTTTTGTTTTCTTTCATAGACAATAATATATAAAATTACAGAAATATTAAAAGTTTATGTTCTCTAGAGACGTGGAAGTTTGGAAAGAGGGCACCCTAGTTGAAGACATTGTACCGCCTTTGTATGGAAATCATTCAGTTCACATTCATAACCAGACTTTGTAGCTGATACAAATATATTCGGATATTCACAAAGAATACATTCCAAAGAATCTAACACTTCTTTGGCTTTAGCTGAAAACGTCTTTGCAGATCGAGTATTATAAGGAGTAACCTTATTGTTAATGATAAGGTGGATCTCTGGTATTGCGATGCCGTACTTGGGAGCTACGTATGAGAACTCCATTGTTTTGAAAACATCATATCGTTCGTTTCGTCTGTCGCCTCTTACAATCCCATATAAAAGATACAACATGGAAGTAACAGCCGCTCTAGAAAAATCATCAGCATTTATAGGCACAATAACCCGTGTGGCGCCACCGATGGCCATCTCAGTATAGACGGAAAAACTTGGATTGGTATCAATGAAAACTATGCACTCCTTTTCCATGTTTTCAGATAATTTGTCGATAAAATCTTTGATGAAAAGTGTAACCCTCTTCCATGGAATGTCACCCATTCTTGTTGCCATCAGCTGCCTTTCTTGTTCAAGACGTTTAGCTATTACTTCCAGATATGGATCTCCACATAGAAGATAGATATTATCAGTGATAAATTTGTTATAAATGGATGGCTGAACCAGAAACGATTCACATGGGATGTCACTTCTCAATGTCGTGTCTATTTTTGTGAGCAAATACCCACAGACGGTTTTGTCAAAGCCTTGAACTTTTTCTCCAATAGTAATTTTTGGCAAAATTGCATCCCCAGCTATTCCTTTCATACTTTTGTCTAAATTCGACAGCAACGCTGCGGAAATGTTTCCTTGTGGGCACATATCAATGACGATAATGTTCTTGTCAGGATTTTGGATGGCATATTCTGTAGAGAAGTGGAAAGTAAGCGTCGTTTTTCCTGCTCTACCTTTATTATTCCAAACTGCAATGTATAGAATGATGATCTAATATATATGCATTATATATATGTTGATATGTGTTATTATTTTTTCATTACGGATTAATCATGTGATGTCCGGATTTGTTTTTGTGTTTTAGTTTGTTTTTTGATAGATGAATAAAATGTCTTATCGCATGTAGACATCTGTATAGGTGTGAAACCTATAATTAATTTCTTTAAGGTTTTCTACTAAATTTGTGTTTTTTCGAGCCTACCTGGCCATTTTATCTTAAGTTTAACCTTTCGAAGACCATACATTTTCTGAAACGTTCATGATTCCTCTACGTTCTGTCAAAATATCAGGCCATGTTTAAAGTCTTGCAGTGAAATGCCAGGCTATGGAAAATACCTACTCTAAAAATAGCTCTGTCATCCCCCAGAAATTCCCTATTTATAGGTCATGCATCAAATCCTCCATATCCATATTAAAATACAATTAAATCAATCAAATTTGGGCTCAAAATAATCCTTATACATTTAACTTCAATTATCAATTTAATTATTCCATTCCATTCAGTATTTGTCACGATACAACAAAGTGAAAGGAACTTTTTTTTTAAAAGGGACTACTTTTGTATATGTTCTTAGCTCTGATTGGTTGAATTACTGGTTTGACACCTAAAGAGCAACAAAACATGCTTCTCTAACTTGCTCCTTGGCCGCCTTCTCAATGTAATCGTTGTATGAAATTATAAACCCGCAAGGGTCCTTAATTTGTTTAATAAAGTATATCTATTCTATTTCTATACACTTAAGTTATCATATCTTTATTATTTCTATTACAGAAAGCCGATGTCCTCAACCGTTATCTAAAGATTAGATAGCATACGATTTTGATGTTGGATTTTGGAATTGTTCCGACAATGTGTGTGTGTGGGGGGGAGGGGGGGGGGGAGTTCCCTATGATTGTTCTTGGCCTGAAATTGTAACGAAAATAACCCAATGACAGTGTCACAGACAAATTCATGACGGACACAATTAAATATTGATAGTTTGTCATTTGGTCATTATTAGCTCACCTTTCCACAGGCCGTCATAGGCAATTCTTGTTTCCGATTGGCTGACATTTAAAAAATATTCTCCTCTGAAACTAGAAGGCATAATGAATTGTTAAATTTCCATATTTCGTGTCGATAATACTACTAATATGGCCGCCATATGTAGTTCTTGTTTCTGGCTGGCCAATTTAAAAAATCCTCTCTAAAACCATTTGGCCAAATTAATTGAAATTTGGAAGGAAACACCTATGGACAAAAAGACAAACAATGATCTACAAAACACTAGATAGAAAAACAAAGATCGATCAACACCAAACACACAAAAAACGGAGGTGATTTCAGGTGCTCCGGAAAGGTAAGCAGTTCCTGCTCCACATATGTCACCTGTCGTGTTACTCTTGTTAGAAACTCGCTGATAAGTCATGAATGAGGAAAGTGGGATTGGTGTTCCTCAATATTAAGTTTTGTCTTTTTGTTCCTTTTGTTTGATCAATGTATTGATCAATTGTTCTTCGTTTAACGGCTTCTTATTACCCCTTTGGTATATTCAAGCTTCAACGTGTTTCTGGTGATTTTTAAGTTAGACAAGGAGTCTGGGCACGTACGGAATACTTCTCGTGTAATTTGTTATTAATTTGCTGGTCACAAATTA
This sequence comes from Bathymodiolus septemdierum, assembly GCA_963383655.1. Lineage (NCBI taxonomy): Eukaryota > Metazoa > Mollusca > Bivalvia > Mytilida > Modiolidae > Bathymodiolus > Bathymodiolus septemdierum. The sequence continues at coordinate 7,184,987 of OY726522.1, read as the reverse complement.
AGACATGTTTCATTATAAAGGTTCTACATCAGCTATACTGAATGGAACAATTAAATATAAGGTAATCTACCCCCGGTAATACGTTTTTAATTGGCTTCCAAGTCAACGCCGACCATTACTAACACCAGGAATCGACTCAAACTTACGAAATACAACCTTATGTGATGATTTTTTATGAGAAGAAAGTTGACCATCAACAATTCCACCATAATTAACAAAACGAGCAACCACCTCTCACTTCAAAAACTGACACAAAAATACCACATCTTGTTGGCAATTATGTGATAATGTTTGCCAATTTATTTTATTATATTTCATGTAAATTTCCTATCTTCTGATTGGTTAAGGAGCGTGTGCCAATTTAGTCTATCACATGGCAGAGGGTGATAATTTAGTCTATCACATGGCATACAAATGTAGCTGACAAAATTGCTCGCTTTTCATTTAAGAACACCCATCTGTATAAAACATACACCAAAATGGCAGAAAAATATTAACAAATACAAAAAATGTATGTAATCTTATTTATTACACATCATGGATATCACAGTTTAACACATTTAAAGACAACAGCAATTGAAATTCAGGGAATCAAAATCATAAAAAAGAATGAAACCAGGAGAAAAGAACATTCAGTATAATAAAACAAATAACACATAGCTGAGAGGTTCGCCGAGGTTGACAATGAAAGTTCTAGGGGTAAGAATCTGCTCTACCACCCTCTCAACTATGTGTTATTTATGTAATGGATAATGTTCTTCGTTTTTTTCCAGTGATAATAATATCCGCCATACTATTGCTGTATTAATGTTGGAAGTTGAGCAAAAAACAACTCGAGGTAAATAATATTATATATTTTATAATGACTTTGTTACTTCTTTATTAACAAAGTATTTCTGATGTGAATTTATTCTTCTTCTTCTTCTTTCAGTAAAGTTCATCCCTCAGTGGTCCTGATTATAATCGAACTTGTGAGTCATTATACTATAGTGTATTAACCATGTTTACAACATTAATACCGATTGTATGTCACCGACATGATCATGTTATTGCATACAATAATTGGTCATGAATGCAGTTGACACATATAACAATCTATTATAAAAATGCACGTTTCATTTACAAAAAGTTTTGTTTTCTTTCATAGACAATAATATATAAAATTACAGAAATATTAAAAGTTTATGTTCTCTAGAGACGTGGAAGTTTGGAAAGAGGGCACCCTAGTTGAAGACATTGTACCGCCTTTGTATGGAAATCATTCAGTTCACATTCATAACCAGACTTTGTAGCTGATACAAATATATTCGGATATTCACAAAGAATACATTCCAAAGAATCTAACACTTCTTTGGCTTTAGCTGAAAACGTCTTTGCAGATCGAGTATTATAAGGAGTAACCTTATTGTTAATGATAAGGTGGATCTCTGGTATTGCGATGCCGTACTTGGGAGCTACGTATGAGAACTCCATTGTTTTGAAAACATCATATCGTTCGTTTCGTCTGTCGCCTCTTACAATCCCATATAAAAGATACAACATGGAAGTAACAGCCGCTCTAGAAAAATCATCAGCATTTATAGGCACAATAACCCGTGTGGCGCCACCGATGGCCATCTCAGTATAGACGGAAAAACTTGGATTGGTATCAATGAAAACTATGCACTCCTTTTCCATGTTTTCAGATAATTTGTCGATAAAATCTTTGATGAAAAGTGTAACCCTCTTCCATGGAATGTCACCCATTCTTGTTGCCATCAGCTGCCTTTCTTGTTCAAGACGTTTAGCTATTACTTCCAGATATGGATCTCCACATAGAAGATAGATATTATCAGTGATAAATTTGTTATAAATGGATGGCTGAACCAGAAACGATTCACATGGGATGTCACTTCTCAATGTCGTGTCTATTTTTGTGAGCAAATACCCACAGACGGTTTTGTCAAAGCCTTGAACTTTTTCTCCAATAGTAATTTTTGGCAAAATTGCATCCCCAGCTATTCCTTTCATACTTTTGTCTAAATTCGACAGCAACGCTGCGGAAATGTTTCCTTGTGGGCACATATCAATGACGATAATGTTCTTGTCAGGATTTTGGATGGCATATTCTGTAGAGAAGTGGAAAGTAAGCGTCGTTTTTCCTGCTCTACCTTTATTATTCCAAACTGCAATGTATAGAATGATGATCTAATATATATGCATTATATATATGTTGATATGTGTTATTATTTTTTCATTACGGATTAATCATGTGATGTCCGGATTTGTTTTTGTGTTTTAGTTTGTTTTTTGATAGATGAATAAAATGTCTTATCGCATGTAGACATCTGTATAGGTGTGAAACCTATAATTAATTTCTTTAAGGTTTTCTACTAAATTTGTGTTTTTTCGAGCCTACCTGGCCATTTTATCTTAAGTTTAACCTTTCGAAGACCATACATTTTCTGAAACGTTCATGATTCCTCTACGTTCTGTCAAAATATCAGGCCATGTTTAAAGTCTTGCAGTGAAATGCCAGGCTATGGAAAATACCTACTCTAAAAATAGCTCTGTCATCCCCCAGAAATTCCCTATTTATAGGTCATGCATCAAATCCTCCATATCCATATTAAAATACAATTAAATCAATCAAATTTGGGCTCAAAATAATCCTTATACATTTAACTTCAATTATCAATTTAATTATTCCATTCCATTCAGTATTTGTCACGATACAACAAAGTGAAAGGAACTTTTTTTTTAAAAGGGACTACTTTTGTATATGTTCTTAGCTCTGATTGGTTGAATTACTGGTTTGACACCTAAAGAGCAACAAAACATGCTTCTCTAACTTGCTCCTTGGCCGCCTTCTCAATGTAATCGTTGTATGAAATTATAAACCCGCAAGGGTCCTTAATTTGTTTAATAAAGTATATCTATTCTATTTCTATACACTTAAGTTATCATATCTTTATTATTTCTATTACAGAAAGCCGATGTCCTCAACCGTTATCTAAAGATTAGATAGCATACGATTTTGATGTTGGATTTTGGAATTGTTCCGACAATGTGTGTGTGTGGGGGGGAGGGGGGGGGGGAGTTCCCTATGATTGTTCTTGGCCTGAAATTGTAACGAAAATAACCCAATGACAGTGTCACAGACAAATTCATGACGGACACAATTAAATATTGATAGTTTGTCATTTGGTCATTATTAGCTCACCTTTCCACAGGCCGTCATAGGCAATTCTTGTTTCCGATTGGCTGACATTTAAAAAATATTCTCCTCTGAAACTAGAAGGCATAATGAATTGTTAAATTTCCATATTTCGTGTCGATAATACTACTAATATGGCCGCCATATGTAGTTCTTGTTTCTGGCTGGCCAATTTAAAAAATCCTCTCTAAAACCATTTGGCCAAATTAATTGAAATTTGGAAGGAAACACCTATGGACAAAAAGACAAACAATGATCTACAAAACACTAGATAGAAAAACAAAGATCGATCAACACCAAACACACAAAAAACGGAGGTGATTTCAGGTGCTCCGGAAAGGTAAGCAGTTCCTGCTCCACATATGTCACCTGTCGTGTTACTCTTGTTAGAAATTCGCTGATAAGTCATGAATGAGGAAAGTGGGATTGGTGTTCCTCAATATTAAGTTTTGTCTTTTTGTTCCTTTTGTTTGATCAATGTATTGATCAATTGTTCTTCGTTTAACGGCTTCTTATTACCCCTTTGGTATATTCAAGCTTCAACGTGTTTCTGGTGATTTTTAAGTTAGACAAGGAGTCTGGGCACGTACGGAATACTTCTCGTGTAATTTGTTATTAATTTGCTGGTCACAAATTAAGACATGTTTCATTATAAAGGTTCTACATCAGCTATACTGAATGGAACAATTAAATATAAGGTAATCTACCCCCGGTAATACGTTTTTAATTGGCTTCCAAGTCAACGCCGACCATTACTAACACCAGGAATCGACTCAAACTTACGAAATACAACCTTATGTGATGATTTTTTATGAGAAGAAAGTTGACCATCAACAATTCCACCATAATTAACAAAACGAGCAACCACCTCTCACTTCAAAAACTGACACAAAAATACCACATCTTGTTGGCAATTATGTGATAATGTTTGCCAATTTATTTTATTATATTTCATGTAAATTTCCTATCTTCTGATTGGTTAAGGAGCGTGTGCCAATTTAGTCTATCACATGGCAGAGGGTGATAATTTAGTCTATCACATGGCATACAAATGTAGCTGACAAAATTGCTCGCTTTTCATTTAAGAACACCCATCTGTATAAAACATACACCAAAATGGCAGAAAAATATTAACAAATACAAAAAATGTATGTAATCTTATTTATTACACATCATGGATATCACAGTTTAACACATTTAAAGACAACAGCAATTGAAATTCAGGGAATCAAAATCATAAAAAAGAATGAAACCAGGAGAAAAGAACATTCAGTATAATAAAACAAATAACACATAGCTGAGAGGTTCGCCGAGGTTGACAATGAAAGTTCTAGGGGTAAGAATCTGCTCTACCACCCTCTCAACTATGTGTTATTTATGTAATGGATAATGTTCTTCGTTTTTTTCCAGTGATAATAATATCCGCCATACTATTGCTGTATTAATGTTGGAAGTTGAGCAAAAAACAACTCGAGGTAAATAATATTATATATTTTATAATGACTTTGTTACTTCTTTATTAACAAAGTATTTCTGATGTGAATTAATTCTTCTTCTTCTTCTTTCAGTAAAGTTCATCCCTCAGTGGTCCTGATTATAATCGAACTTGTGAGTCATTATACTATAGTGTATTAACCATGTTTACAACATTAATACCGATTGTATGTCACCGACATGATCATGTTATTGCATACAATAATTGGTCATGAATGCAGTTGACACATATAACAATCTATTATAAAAATGCACGTTTCATTTACAAAAAGTTTTGTTTTCTTTCATAGACAATAATATATAAAATTACAGAAATATTAAAAGTTTATGTTCTCTAGAGACGTGGAAGTTTGGAAAGAGGGCACCCTAGTTGAAGACATTGTACCGCCTTTGTATGGAAATCATTCAGTTCACATTCATAACCAGACTTTGTAGCTGATACAAATATATTCGGATATTCACAAAGAATACATTCCAAAGAATCTAACACTTCTTTGGCTTTAGCTGAAAACGTCTTTGCAGATCGAGTATTATAAGGAGTAACCTTATTGTTAATGATAAGGTGGATCTCTGGTATTGCGATGCCGTACTTGGGAGCTACGTATGAGAACTCCATTGTTTTGAAAACATCATATCGTTCGTTTCGTCTGTCGCCTCTTACAATCCCATATAAAAGATACAACATGGAAGTAACAGCCGCTCTAGAAAAATCATCAGCATTTATAGGCACAATAACCCGTGTGGCGCCACCGATGGCCATCTCAGTATAGACGGAAAAACTTGGATTGGTATCAATGAAAACTATGCACTCCTTTTCCATGTTTTCAGATAATTTGTCGATAAAATCTTTGATGAAAAGTGTAACCCTCTTCCATGGAATGTCACCCATTCTTGTTGCCATCAGCTGCCTTTCTTGTTCAAGACGTTTAGCTATTACTTCCAGATATGGATCTCCACATAGAAGATAGATATTGTCAGTGATAAATTTGTTATAAATGGATGGCTGAACCAGAAACGATTCACATGGGATGTCACTTCTCAATGTCGTGTCTATTTTTGTGAGCAAATACCCACAGACGGTTTTGTCAAAGCCTTGAACTTTTTCTCCAATAGTAATTTTTGGCAAAATTGCATCCCCAGCTATTCCTTTCATACTTTTGTCTAAATTCGACAGCAACTCTGCGGAAATGTTTCCTTGTGGGCACATATCAATGACGATAATGTTCTTGTCAGGATTTTGGATGGCATATTCTGTAGAGAAGTGGAAAGTAAGCGTCGTTTTTCCTGCTCTACCTTTATTATTCCAAACTGCAATGTATAGAATGATGATCTAATATATATGCATTATATATATGTTGATATGTGTTATTATTTTTTCATTACGGATTAATCATGTGATGTCCGGATTTGTTTTTGTGTTTTAGTTTGTTTTTTGATAGATGAATAAAATGTCTTATCGCATGTAGACATCTGTATAGGTGTGAAACCTATAATTAATTTCTTTAAGGTTTTCTACTAAATTTGTGTTTTTTCGAGCCTACCTGGCCATTTTATCTTAAGTTTAACCTTTCGAAGACCATACATTTTCTGAAACGTTCATGATTCCTCTACGTTCTGTCAAAATATCAGGCCATGTTTAAAGTCTTGCAGTGAAATGCCAGGCTATGGAAAATACCTACTCTAAAAATAGCTCTGTCATCCCCCAGAAATTCCCTATTTATAGGTCATGCATCAAATCCTCCATATCCATATTAAAATACAATTAAATCAATCAAATTTGGGCTCAAAATAATCCTTATACATTTAACTTCAATTATCAATTTAATTATTCCATTCCATTCAGTATTTGTCACGATACAACAAAGTGAAAGGAACTTTTTTTTTAAAAGGGACTACTTTTGTATATGTTCTTAGCTCTGATTGGTTGAATTACTGGTTTGACACCTAAAGAGCAACAAAACATGCTTCTCTAACTTGCTCCTTGGCCGCCTTCTCAATGTAATCGTTGTATGAAATTATAAACCCGCAAGGGTCCTTAATTTGTTTAATAAAGTATATCTATTCTATTTCTATACACTTAAGTTATCATATCTTTATTATTTCTATTACAGAAAGCCGATGTCCTCAACCGTTATCTAAAGATTAGATAGCATACGATTTTGATGTTGGATTTTGGAATTGTTCCGACAATGTGTGTGTGTGGGGGGGGGGGGGGGGGGGGAGGGGGGGGGGAGTTCCCTATGATTGTTCTTGGCCTGAAATTGTAACGAAAATAACCCAATGACAGTGTCACAGACAAATTCATGACGGACACAATTAAATATTGATAGTTTGTCATTTGGTCATTATTAGCTCACCTTTCCACAGGCCGTCATAGGCAATTCTTGTTTCCGATTGGCTGACATTTAAAAAATATTCTCCTCTGAAACTAGAAGGCATAATGAATTGTTAAATTTCCATATTTCGTGTCGATAATACTACTAATATGGCCGCCATATGTAGTTCTTGTTTCTGGCTGGCCAATTTAAAAAATCCTCTCTAAAACCATTTGGCCAAATTAATTGAAATTTGGAAGGAAACACCTATGGACAAAAAGACAAACAATGATCTACAAAACACTAGATAGAAAAACAAAGATCGATCAACACCAAACACACAAAAAACGGAGGTGATTTCAGGTGCTCCGGAAAGGTAAGCAGTTCCTGCTCCACATATGTCACCTGTCGTGTTACTCTTGTTAGAAACTCGCTGATAAGTCATGAATGAGGAAAGTGGGATTGGTGTTCCTCAATATTAAGTTTTGTCTTTTTGTTCCTTTTGTTTGATCAATGTATTGATCAATTGTTCTTCGTTTAACGGCTTCTTATTACCCCTTTGGTATATTCAAGCTTCAACGTGTTTCTGGTGATTTTTAAGTTAGACAAGGAGTCTGGGCACGTACGGAATACTTCTCGTGTAATTTGTTATTAATTTGCTGGTCACAAATTAAGACATGTTTCATTATAAAGGTTCTACATCAGCTATACTGAATGGAACAATTAAATATAAGGTAATCTACCCCCGGTAATACGTTTTTAATTGGCTTCCAAGTCAACGCCGACCATTACTAACACCAGGAATCGACTCAAACTTACGAAATACAACCTTATGTGATGATTTTTTATGAGAAGAAAGTTGACCATCAACAATTCCACCATAATTAACAAAACGAGCAACCACCTCTCACTTCAAAAACTGACACAAAAATACCACATCTTGTTGGCAATTATGTGATAATGTTTGCCAATTTATTTTATTATATTTCATGTAAATTTCCTATCTTCTGATTGGTTAAGGAGCGTGTGCCAATTTAGTCTATCACATGGCAGAGGGTGATAATTTAGTCTATCACATGGCATACAAATGTAGCTGACAAAATTGCTCGCTTTTCATTTAAGAACACCCATCTGTATAAAACATACACCAAAATGGCAGAAAAATATTAACAAATACAAAAAATGTATGTAATCTTATTTATTACACATCATGGATATCACAGTTTAACACATTTAAAGACAACAGCAATTGAAATTCAGGGAATCAAAATCATAAAAAAGAATGAAACCAGGAGAAAAGAACATTCAGTATAATAAAACAAATAACACATAGCTGAGAGGTTCGCCGAGGTTGACAATGAAAGTTCTAGGGGTAAGAATCTGCTCTACCACCCTCTCAACTATGTGTTATTTATGTAATGGATAATGTTCTTCGTTTTTTTCCAGTGATAATAATATCCGCCATACTATTGCTGTATTAATGTTGGAAGTTGAGCAAAAAACAACTCGAGGTAAATAATATTATATATTTTATAATGACTTTGTTACTTCTTTATTAACAAAGTATTTCTGATGTGAATTTATTCTTCTTCTTCTTCTTTCAGTAAAGTTCATCCCTCAGTGGTCCTGATTATAATCGAACTTGTGAGTCATTATACTATAGTGTATTAACCATGTTTACAACATTAATACCGATTGTATGTCACCGACATGATCATGTTATTGCATACAATAATTGGTCATGAATGCAGTTGACACATATAACAATCTATTATAAAAATGCACGTTTCATTTACAAAAAGTTTTGTTTTCTTTCATAGACAATAATATATAAAATTACAGAAATATTAAAAGTTTATGTTCTCTAGAGACGTGGAAGTTTGGAAAGAGGGCACCCTAGTTGAAGACATTGTACCGCCTTTGTATGGAAATCATTCAGTTCACATTCATAACCAGACTTTGTAGCTGATACAAATATATTCGGATATTCACAAAGAATACATTCCAAAGAATCTAACACTTCTTTGGCTTTAGCTGAAAACGTCTTTGCAGATCGAGTATTATAAGGAGTAACCTTATTGTTAATGATAAGGTGGATCTCTGGTATTGCGATGCCGTACTTGGGAGCTACGTATGAGAACTCCATTGTTTTGAAAACATCATATCGTTCGTTTCGTCTGTCGCCTCTTACAATCCCATATAAAAGATACAACATGGAAGTAACAGCCGCTCTAGAAAAATCATCAGCATTTATAGGCACAATAACCCGTGTGGCGCCACCGATGGCCATCTCAGTATAGACGGAAAAACTTGGATTGGTATCAATGAAAACTATGCACTCCTTTTCCATGTTTTCAGATAATTTGTCGATAAAATCTTTGATGAAAAGTGTAACCCTCTTCCATGGAATGTCACCCATTCTTGTTGCCATCAGCTGCCTTTCTTGTTCAAGACGTTTAGCTATTACTTCCAGATATGGATCTCCACATAGAAGATAGATATTATCAGTGATAAATTTGTTATAAATGGATGGCTGAACCAGAAACGATTCACATGGGATGTCACTTCTCAATGTCGTGTCTATTTTTGTGAGCAAATACCCACAGACGGTTTTGTCAAAGCCTTGAACTTTTTCTCCAATAGTAATTTTTGGCAAAATTGCATCCCCAGCTATTCCTTTCATACTTTTGTCTAAATTCGACAGCAACGCTGCGGAAATGTTTCCTTGTGGGCACATATCAATGACGATAATGTTCTTGTCAGGATTTTGGATGGCATATTCTGTAGAGAAGTGGAAAGTAAGCGTCGTTTTTCCTGCTCTACCTTTATTATTCCAAACTGCAATGTATAGAATGATGATCTAATATATATGCATTATATATATGTTGATATGTGTTATTATTTTTTCATTACGGATTAATCATGTGATGTCCGGATTTGTTTTTGTGTTTTAGTTTGTTTTTTGATAGATGAATAAAATGTCTTATCGCATGTAGACATCTGTATAGGTGTGAAACCTATAATTAATTTCTTTAAGGTTTTCTACTAAATTTGTGTTTTTTCGAGCCTACCTGGCCATTTTATCTTAAGTTTAACCTTTCGAAGACCATACATTTTCTGAAACGTTCATGATTCCTCTACGTTCTGTCAAAATATCAGGCCATGTTTAAAGTCTTGCAGTGAAATGCCAGGCTATGGAAAATACCTACTCTAAAAATAGCTCTGTCATCCCCCAGAAATTCCCTATTTATAGGTCATGCATCAAATCCTCCATATCCATATTAAAATACAATTAAATCAATCAAATTTGGGCTCAAAATAATCCTTATACATTTAACTTCAATTATCAATTTAATTATTCCATTCCATTCAGTATTTGTCACGATACAACAAAGTGAAAGGAACTTTTTTTTTAAAAGGGACTACTTTTGTATATGTTCTTAGCTCTGATTGGTTGAATTACTGGTTTGACACCTAAAGAGCAACAAAACATGCTTCTCTAACTTGCTCCTTGGCCGCCTTCTCAATGTAATCGTTGTATGAAATTATAAACCCGCAAGGGTCCTTAATTTGTTTAATAAAGTATATCTATTCTATTTCTATACACTTAAGTTATCATATCTTTATTATTTCTATTACAGAAAGCCGATGTCCTCAACCGTTATCTAAAGATTAGATAGCATACGATTTTGATGTTGGATTTTGGAATTGTTCCGACAATGTGTGTGTGTGGAGGGGGGGGGGGGGAGGGGGGGGGGAGTTCCCTATGATTGTTCTTGGCCTGAAATTGTAACGAAAATAACCCAATGACAGTGTCACAGACAAATTCATGACGGACACAATTAAATATTGATAGTTTGTCATTTGGTCATTATTAGCTCACCTTTCCACAGGCCGTCATAGGCAATTCTTGTTTCCGATTGGCTGACATTTAAAAAATATTCTCCTCTGAAACTAGAAGGCATAATGAATTGTTAAATTTCCATATTTCGTGTCGATAATACTACTAATATGGCCGCCATATGTAGTTCTTGTTTCTGGCTGGCCAATTTAAAAAATCCTCTCTAAAACCATTTGGCCAAATTAATTGAAATTTGGAAGGAAACACCTATGGACAAAAAGACAAACAATGATCTACAAAACACTAGATAGAAAAACAAAGATCGATCCACACCAAACACACAAAAAAACGGAGGTGATTTCAGGTGCTCCTGAAAGGTAAGCAGTTCCTGCTCCACATATGTCACCTGTCGTGTTACTCTTGTTAGAAACTCGCTGATAAGTCATGAATGAGGAAAGTGGGATTGGTGTTCCTCAATATTAAGTTTTGTCTTTTTGTTCCTTTTGTTTGATCAATGTATTGATCAATTGTTCTTCGTTTAACGGCTTCTTATTACCCCTTTGGTATATTCAAGCTTCAACGTGTTTCTGGTGATTTTTAAGTTAGACAAGGAGTCTGGGCACGTACGGAATACTTCTCGTGTAATTTGTTATTAATTTGCTGGTCACAAATTAAGACATGTTTCATTATAAAGGTTCTACATCAGCTATACTGAATGGAACAATTAAATATAAGGTAATCTACCCCCGGTAATACGTTTTTAATTGGCTTCCAAGTCAACGCCGACCATTACTAACACCAGGAATCGACTCAAACTTACGAAATACAACCTTATGTGATGATTTTTTATGAGAAGAAAGTTGACCATCAACAATTCCACCATAATTAACAAAACGAGCAACCACCTCTCACTTCAAAAACTGACACAAAAATACCACATCTTGTTGGCAATTATGTGATAATGTTTGCCAATTTATTTTATTATATTTCATGTAAATTTCCTATCTTCTGATTGGTTAAGGAGCGTGTGCCAATTTAGTCTATCACATGGCAGAGGGTGATAATTTAGTCTATCACATGGCATACAAATGTAGCTGACAAATTGCTCGCTTTTCATTTAAGAACACCCATCTGTATAAAACATACACCAAAATGGCAGAAAAATATTAACAAATACAAAAAATGTATGTAATCTTATTTATTACACATCATGGATATCACAGTTTAACACATTTAAAGACAACAGCAATTGAAATTCAGGGAATCAAAATCATAAAAAAGAATGAAACCAGGAGAAAAGAACATTCAGTATAATAAAACAAATAACACATAGCTGAGAGGTTCGCCAAGGTTGACAATGAAAGTTCTAGGGGTAAGAATCTGCTCTACCACCCTCTCAACTATGTGTTATTTATGTAATGGATAATGTTCTTCGTTTTTTTCCAGTGATAATAATATCCGCCATACTATTGCTGTATTAATGTTGGAAGTTGAGCAAAAAACAACTCGAGGTAAATAATATTATATATTTTATAATGACTTTGTTACTTCTTTATTAACAAAGTATTTCTGATGTGAATTTATTCTTCTTCTTCTTCTTTCAGTAAAGTTCATCCCTCAGTGGTCCTGATTATAATCGAACTTGTGAGTCATTATACTATAGTGTATTAACCATGTTTACAACATTAATACCGATTGTATGTCACCGACATGATCATGTTATTGCATACAATAATTGGTCATGAATGCAGTTGACACATATAACAATCTATTATAAAAATGCACGTTTCATTTACAAAAAGTTTTGTTTTCTTTCATAGACAATAATATATAAAATTACAGAAATATTAAAAGTTTATGTTCTCTAGAGACGTGGAAGTTTGGAAAGAGGGCACCCTAGTTGAAGACATTGTACCGCCTTTGTATGGAAATCATTCAGTTCACATTCATAACCAGACTTTGTAGCTGATACAAATATATTCGGATATTCACAAAGAATACATTCCAAAGAATCTAACACTTCTTTGGCTTTAGCTGAAAACGTCTTTGCAGATCGAGTATTATAAGGAGTAACCTTATTGTTAATGATAAGGTGGATCTCTGGTATTGCGATGCCGTACTTGGGAGCTACGTATGAGAACTCCATTGTTTTGAAAACATCATATCGTTCGTTTCGTCTGTCGCCTCTTACAATCCCATATAAAAGATACAACATGGAAGTAACAGCCGCTCTAGAAAAATCATCAGCATTTATAGGCACAATAACCCGTGTGGCGCCACCGATGGCCATCTCAGTATAGACGGAAAAACTTGGATTGGTATCAATGAAAACTATGCACTCCTTTTCCATGTTTTCAGATAATTTGTCGATAAAATCTTTGATGAAAAGTGTAACCCTCTTCCATGGAATGTCACCCATTCTTGTTGCCATCAGCTGCCTTTCTTGTTCAAGACGTTTAGCTATTACTTCCAGATATGGATCTCCACATAGAAGATAGATATTATCAGTGATAAATTTGTTATAAATGGATGGCTGAACCAGAAACGATTCACATGGGATGTCACTTCTCAATGTCGTGTCTATTTTTGTGAGCAAATACCCACAGACGGTTTTGTCAAAGCCTTGAACTTTTTCTCCAATAGTAATTTTTGGCAAAATTGCATCCCCAGCTATTCCTTTCATACTTTTGTCTAAATTCGACAGCAACGCTGCGGAAATGTTTCCTTGTGGGCACATATCAATGACGATAATGTTCTTGTCAGGATTTTGGATGGCATATTCTGTAGAGAAGTGGAAAGTAAGCGTCGTTTTTCCTGCTCTACCTTTATTATTCCAAACTGCAATGTATAGAATGATGATCTAATATATATGCATTATATATATGTTGATATGTGTTATTATTTTTTCATTACGGATTAATCATGTGATGTCCGGATTTGTTTTTGTGTTTTAGTTTGTTTTTTGATAGATGAATAAAATGTCTTATCGCATGTAGACATCTGTATAGGTGTGAAACCTATAATTAATTTCTTTAAGGTTTTCTACTAAATTTGTGTTTTTCGAGCCTACCTGGCCATTTTATCTTAAGTTTAACCTTTCGAAGACCATACATTTTCTGAAACGTTCATGATTCCTCTACGTTCTGTCAAAATATCAGGCCATGTTTAAAGTCTTGCAGTGAAATGCCAGGCTATGGAAAATACCTACTCTAAAAATAGCTCTGTCATCCCCCAGAAATTCCCTATTTATAGGTCATGCATCAAATCCTCCATATCCATATTAAAATACAATTAAATCAATCAAATTTGGGCTCAAAATAATCCTTATACATTTAACTTCAATTATCAATTTAATTATTCCATTCCATTCAGTATTTGTCACGATACAACAAAGTGAAAGGAACTTTTTTTTTAAAAGGGACTACTTTTGTATATGTTCTTAGCTCTGATTGGTTGAATTACTGGTTTGACACCTAAAGAGCAACAAAACATGCTTCTCTAACTTGCTCCTTGGCCGCCTTCTCAATGTAATCGTTGTATGAAATTATAAACCCGCAAGGGTCCTTAATTTGTTTAATAAAGTATATCTATTCTATTTCTATACACTTAAGTTATCATATCTTTATTATTTCTATTACAGAAAGCCGATGTCCTCAACCGTTATCTAAAGATTAGATAGCATACGATTTTGATGTTGGATTTTGGAATTGTTCCGACAATGTGTGTGTGTGGAGGGGGGGGGGAGGGGGGGGGGGAGTTCCCTATGATTGTTCTTGGCCTGAAATTGTAACGAAAATAACCCAATGACAGTGTCACAGACAAATTCATGACGGACACAATTAAATATTGATAGTTTGTCATTTGGTCATTATTAGCTCACCTTTCCACAGGCCGTCATAGGCAATTCTTGTTTCCGATTGGCTGACATTTAAAAAATATTCTCCTCTGAAACTAGAAGGCATAATGAATTGTTAAATTTCCATATTTCGTGTCGATAATACTACTAATATGGCCGCCATATGTAGTTCTTGTTTCTGGCTGGCCAATTTAAAAAATCCTCTCTAAAACCATTTGGCCAAATTAATTGAAATTTGGAAGGAAACACCTATGGACAAAAAGACAAACAATGATCTACAAAACACTAGATAGAAAAACAAAGATCGATCAACACCAAACACACAAAAAAACGGAGGTGATTTCAGGTGCTCCGGAAAGGTAAGCAGTTCCTGCTCCACATATGTCACCTGTCGTGTTACTCTTGTTAGAAACTCGCTGATAAGTCATGAAAGAGGAAAGTGGGATTGGTGTTCCTCAATATTAAGTTTTGTCTTTTTGTTCCTTTTGTTTGATCAATGTATTGATCAATTGTTCTTCGTTTAACGGCTTCTTATTACCCCTTTGGTATATTCAAGCTTCAACGTGTTTCTGGTGATTTTTAAGTTAGACAAGGAGTCTGGGCACGTACGGAATACTTCTCGTGTAATTTGTTATTAATTTGCTGGTCACAAATTAAGACATGTTTCATTATAAAGGTTCTACATCAGCTATACTGAATGGAACAATTAAATATAAGGTAATCTACCCCCGGTAATACGTTTTTAATTGGCTTCCAAGTCAACGCCGACCATTACTAACACCAGGAATCGACTCAAACTTACGAAATACAACCTTATGTGATGATTTTTTATGAGAAGAAAGTTGACCATCAACAATTCCACCATAATTAACAAAACGAGCAACCACCTCTCACTTCAAAAACTGACACAAAAATACCACATCTTGTTGGCAATTATGTGATAATGTTTGCCAATTTATTTTATTATATTTCATGTAAATTTCCTATCTTCTGATTGGTTAAGGAGCGTGTGCCAATTTAGTCTATCACATGGCAGAGGGTGATAATTTAGTCTATCACATGGCATACAAATGTAGCTGACAAAATTGCTCGCTTTTCATTTAAGAACACCCATCTGTATAAAACATACACCAAAATGGCAGAAAAATATTAACAAATACAAAAAATGTATGTAATCTTATTTATTACACATCATGGATATCACAGTTTAACACATTTAAAGACAACAGCAATTGAAATTCAGGGAATCAAAATCATAAAAAAGAATGAAACCAGGAGAGAAGAACATTCAGTATAATAAAACAAATAACACATAGCTGAGAGGTTCGCCGAGGTTGACAATGAAAGTTCTAGGGGTAAGAATCTGCTCTACCACCCTCTCAACTATGTGTTATTTATGTAATGGATAATGTTCTTCGTTTTTTTCCAGTGATAATAATATCCGCCATACTATTGCTGTATTAATGTTGGAAGTTGAGCAAAAAACAACTCGAGGTAAATAATATTATATATTTTATAATGACTTTGTTACTTCTTTATTAACAAAGTATTTCTGATGTGAATTTATTCTTCTTCTTCTTCTTTCAGTAAAGTTCATCCCTCAGTGGTCCTGATTATAATCGAACTTGTGAGTCATTATACTATAGTGTATTAACCATGTTTACAACATTAATACCGATTGTATGTCACCGACATGATCATGTTATTGCATACAATAATTGGTCATGAATGCAGTTGACACATATAACAATCTATTATAAAAATGCACGTTTCATTTACAAAAAGTTTTGTTTTCTTTCATAGACAATAATATATAAAATTACAGAAATATTAAAAGTTTATGTTCTCTAGAGACGTGGAAGTTTGGAAAGAGGGCACCCTAGTTGAAGACATTGTACCGCCTTTGTATGGAAATCATTCAGTTCACATTCATAACCAGACTTTGTAGCTGATACAAATATATTCGGATATTCACAAAGAATACATTCCAAAGAATCTAACACTTCTTTGGCTTTAGCTGAAAACGTCTTTGCAGATCGAGTATTATAAGGAGTAACCTTATTGTTAATGATAAGGTGGATCTCTGGTATTGCGATGCCGTACTTGGGAGCTACGTATGAAAACTCCATTGTTTTGAAAACATCATATCGTTCGTTTCGTCTGTCGCCTCTTACAATCCCATATAAAAGATACAACATGGAAGTAACAGCCGCTCTAGAAAAATCATCAGCATTTATAGGCACAATAACCCGTGTGGCGCCACCGATGGCCATCTCAGTATAGACGGAAAAACTTGGATTGGTATCAATGAAAACTATGCACTCCTTTTCCATGTTTTCAGATAATTTGTCGATAAAATCTTTGATGAAAAGTGTAACCCTCTTCCATGGAATGTCACCCATTCTTGTTGCCATCAGCTGCCTTTCTTGTTCAAGACGTTTAGCTATTACTTCCAGATATGGATCTCCACATAGAAGATAGATATTATCAGTGATAAATTTGTTATAAATGGATGGCTGAACCAGAAACGATTCACATGGGATGTCACTTCTCAATGTCGTGTCTATTTTTGTGAGCAAATACCCACAGACGGTTTTGTCAAAGCCTTGAACTTTTTCTCCAATAGTAATTTTTGGCAAAATTGCATCCCCAGCTATTCCTTTCATACTTTTGTCTAAATTCGACAGCAACGCTGCGGAAATGTTTCCTTGTGGGCACATATCAATGACGATAATGTTCTTGTCAGGATTTTGGATGGCATATTCTGTAGAGAAGTGGAAAGTAAGCGTCGTTTTTCCTGCTCTACCTTTATTATTCCAAACTGCAATGTATAGAATGATGATCTAATATATATGCATTATATATATGTTGATATGTGTTATTATTTTTTCATTACGGATTAATCATGTGATGTCCGGATTTGTTTTTGTGTTTTAGTTTGTTTTTTGATAGATGAATAAAATGTCTTATCGCATGTAGACATCTGTATAGGTGTGAAACCTATAATTAATTTCTTTAAGGTTTTCTACTAAATTTGTGTTTTTTCGAGCCTACCTGGCCATTTTATCTTAAGTTTAACCTTTCGAAGACCATACATTTTCTGAAACGTTCATGATTCCTCTACGTTCTGTCAAAATATCAGGCCATGTTTAAAGTCTTGCAGTGAAATGCCAGGCTATGGAAAATACCTACTCTAAAAATAGCTCTGTCATCCCCCAGAAATTCCCTATTTATAGGTCATGCATCAAATCCTCCATATCCATATTAAAATACAATTAAATCAATCAAATTTGAGCTCAAAATAATCCTTATACATTTAACTTCAATTATCAATTTAATTATTCCATTCCATTCAGTATTTGTCACGATACAACAAAGTGAAAGGAACTTTTTTTTTAAAAGGGACTACTTTTGTATATGTTCTTAGCTCTGATTGGTTGAATTACTGGTTTGACACCTAAAGAGCAACAAAACATGCTTCTCTAACTTGCTCCTTGGCCGCCTTCTCAATGTAATCGTTGTATGAAATTATAAACCCGCAAGGGTCCTTAATTTGTTTAATAAAGTATATCTATTCTATTTCTATACACTTAAGTTATCATATCTTTATTATTTCTATTACAGAAAGCCGATGTCCTCAACCGTTATCTAAAGATTAGATAGCATACGATTTTGATGTTGGATTTTGGAATTGTTCCGACAATGTGTGTGTGTGGAGGGGGGGGGAGTTCCCTATGATTGTTCTTGGCCTGAAATTGTAACGAAAATAACCCAATGACAGTGTCACAGACAAATTCATGACGGACACAATTAAATATTGATAGTTTGTCATTTGGTCATTATTAGCTCACCTTTCCACAGGCCGTCATAGGCAATTCTTGTTTCCGATTGGCTGACATTTAAAAAATATTCTCCTCTGAAACTAGAAGGCATAATGAATTGTTAAATTTCCATATTTCGTGTCGATAATACTACTAATATGGCCGCCATATGTAGTTCTTGTTTCTGGCTGGCCAATTTAAAAAATCCTCTCTAAAACCATTTGGCCAAATTAATTGAAATTTGGAAGGAAACACCTATGGACAAAAAGACAAACAATGATCTACAAAACACTAGATAGAAAAACAAAGATCGATCAACACCAAACACACAAAAAAACGGAGGTGATTTCAGGTACTCCGGAAAGGTAAGCAGTTCCTGCTCCACATATGTCACCTGTCGTGTTACTCTTGTTAGAAACTCGCTGATAAGTCATGAATGAGGAAAGTGGGATTGGTGTTCCTCAATATTAAGTTTTGTCTTTTTGTTCCTTTTGTTTGATCAATGTATTGATCAATTGTTCTTCGTTTAACGGCTTCTTATTACCCCTTTGGTATATTCAAGCTTCAACGTGTTTCTGGTGATTTTTAAGTTAGACAAGGAGTCTGGGCACGTACGGAATACTTCTCGTGTAATTTGTTATTAATTTGCTGGTCACAAATTAAGACATGTTTCATTATAAAGGTTCTACATCAGCTATACTGAATGGAACAATTAAATATAAGGTAATCTACCCCCGGTAATACGTTTTTAATTGGCTTCCAAGTCAACGCCGACCATTACTAACACCAGGAATCGACTCAAACTTACGAAATACAACCTTATGTGATGATTTTTTATGAGAAGAAAGTTGACCATCAACAATTCCACCATAATTAACAAAACGAGCAACCACCTCTCACTTCAAAAACTGACACAAAAATACCACATCTTGTTGGCAATTATGTGATAATGTTTGCCAATTTATTTTATTATATTTCATGTAAATTTCCTATCTTCTGATTGGTTAAGGAGCGTGTGCCAATTTAGTCTATCACATGGCAGAGGGTGATAATTTAGTCTATCACATGGCATACAAATGTAGCTGACAAAATTGCTCGCTTTTCATTTAAGAACACCCATCTGTATAAAACATACACCAAAATGGCAGAAAAATATTAACAAATACAAAAAATGTATGTAATCTTATTTATTACACATCATGGATATCACAGTTTAACACATTTAAAGACAACAGCAATTGAAATTCAGGGAATCAAAATCATAAAAAAGAATGAAACCAGGAGAAAAGAACATTCAGTATAATAAAACAAATAACACATAGCTGAGAGGTTCGCCGAGGTTGACAATGAAAGTTCTAGGGGTAAGAATCTGCTCTACCACCCTCTCAACTATGTGTTATTTATGTAATGGATAATGTTCTTCGTTTTTTTCCAGTGATAATAATATCCGCCATACTATTGCTGTATTAATGTTGGAAGTTGAGCAAAAAACAACTCGAGGTAAATAATATTATATATTTTATAATGACTTTGTTACTTCTTTATTAACAAAGTATTTCTGATGTGAATTTATTCTTCTTCTTCTTCTTTCAGTAAAGTTCATCCCTCAGTGGTCCTGATTATAATCGAACTTGTGAGTCATTATACTATAGTGTATTAACCATGTTTACAACATTAATACCGATTGTATGTCACCGACATGATCATGTTATTGCATACAATAATTGGTCATGAATGCAGTTGACACATATAACAATCTATTATAAAAATGCACGTTTCATTTACAAAAAGTTTTGTTTTCTTTCATAGACAATAATATATAAAATTACAGAAATATTAAAAGTTTATGTTCTCTAGAGACGTGGAAGTTTGGAAAGAGGGCACCCTAGTTGAAGACATTGTACCGCCTTTGTATGGAAATCATTCAGTTCACATTCATAACCAGACTTTGTAGCTGATACAAATATATTCGGATATTCACAAAGAATACATTCCAAAGAATCTAACACTTCTTTGGCTTTAGCTGAAAACGTCTTTGCAGATCGAGTATTATAAGGAGTAACCTTATTGTTAATGATAAGGTGGATCTCTGGTATTGCGATGCCGTACTTGGGAGCTACGTATGAAAACTCCATTGTTTTGAAAACATCATATCGTTCGTTTCGTCTGTCGCCTCTTACAATCCCATATAAAAGATACAACATGGAAGTAACAGCCGCTCTAGAAAAATCATCAGCATTTATAGGCACAATAACCCGTGTGGCGCCACCGATGGCCATCTCAGTATAGACGGAAAAACTTGGATTGGTATCAATGAAAACTATGCACTCCTTTTCCATGTTTTCAGATAATTTGTCGATAAAATCTTTGATGAAAAGTGTAACCCTCTTCCATGGAATGTCACCCATTCTTGTTGCCATCAGCTGCCTTTCTTGTTCAAGACGTTTAGCTATTACTTCCAGATATGGATCTCCACATAGAAGATAGATATTATCAGTGATAAATTTGTTATAAATGGATGGCTGAACCAGAAACGATTCACATGGGATGTCACTTCTCAATGTCGTGTCTATTTTTGTGAGCAAATACCCACAGACGGTTTTGTCAAAGCCTTGAACTTTTTCTCCAATAGTAATTTTTGGCAAAATTGCATCCCCAGCTATTCCTTTCATACTTTTGTCTAAATTCGACAGCAACGCTGCGGAAATGTTTCCTTGTGGGCACATATCAATGACGATAATGTTCTTGTCAGGATTTTGGATGGCATATTCTGTAGAGAAGTGGAAAGTAAGCGTCGTTTTTCCTGCTCTACCTTTATTATTCCAAACTGCAATGTATAGAATGATGATCTAATATATATGCATTATATATATGTTGATATGTGTTATTATTTTTTCATTACGGATTAATCATGTGATGTCCGGATTTGTTTTTGTGTTTTAGTTTGTTTTTTGATAGATGAATAAAATGTCTTATCGCATGTAGACATCTGTATAGGTGTGAAACCTATAATTAATTTCTTTAAGGTTTTCTACTAAATTTGTGTTTTTTCGAGCCTACCTGGCCATTTTATCTTAAGTTTAACCTTTCGAAGACCATACATTTTCTGAAACGTTCATGATTCCTCTACGTTCTGTCAAAATATCAGGCCATGTTTAAAGTCTTGCAGTGAAATGCCAGGCTATGGAAAATACCTACTCTAAAAATAGCTCTGTCATCCCCCAGAAATTCCCTATTTATAGGTCATGCATCAAATCCTCCATATCCATATTAAAATACAATTAAATCAATCAAATTTGGGCTCAAAATAATCCTTATACATTTAACTTCAATTATCAATTTAATTATTCCATTCCATTCAGTATTTGTCACGATACAACAAAGTGAAAGGAACTTTTTTTTTAAAAGGGACTACTTTTGTATATGTTCTTAGCTCTGATTGGTTGAATTACTGGTTTGACACCTAAAGAGCAACAAAACATGCTTCTCTAACTTGCTCCTTGGCGCCTTCTCAATGTAATCGTTGTATGAAATTATAAACCCGCAAGGGTCCTTAATTTGCTTAATAAAGTATATCTATTCTATTTCTATACACTTAAGTTATCATATCTTTATTATTTCTATTACAGAAAGCCGATGTCCTCAACCGTTATCTAAAGATTAGATAGTATACGATTTTGATGTTGGATTTTGGAATTGTTCCGACAATGTGTGTGTGTGGGGGGGGGGGGGGGGGGGGGAGGGGGGTGGGGGAGTTCCCTATGATTGTTCTTGGCCTGAAATTGTAACGAAAATAACCCAATGACAGTGTCACAGACAAATTCATGACGGACACAATTAAATATTGATAGTTTGTCATTTGGTCATTATTAGCTCACCTTTCCACAGGCCGTCATAGGCAATTCTTGTTTCCGATTGGCTGACATTTAAAAAATA
Source organism: Bathymodiolus septemdierum (assembly GCA_963383655.1). Lineage (NCBI taxonomy): Eukaryota > Metazoa > Mollusca > Bivalvia > Mytilida > Modiolidae > Bathymodiolus > Bathymodiolus septemdierum. The sequence goes on along the minus strand of OY726522.1, from coordinate 7,162,528 downwards.
TTCTCCTCTGAAACTAGAAGGCATAATGAATTGTTAAATTTCCATATTTCGTGTCGATAATACTACTAATATGGCCGCCATATGTAGTTCTTGTTTCTGGCTGGCCAATTTAAAAAATCCTCTCTAAAACCATTTGGCCAAATTAATTGAAATTTGGAAGGAAACACCTATGGACAAAAAGACAAACAATGATCTACAAAACACTAGATAGAAAAACAAAGATCGATCAACACCAAACACACAAAAAAACGGAGGTGATTTCAGGTACTCCGGAAAGGTAAGCAGTTCCTGCTCCACATATGTCACCTGTCGTGTTACTCTTGTTAGAAACTCGCTGATAAGTCATGAATGAGGAAAGTGGGATTGGTGTTCCTCAATATTAAGTTTTGTCTTTTTGTTCCTTTTGTTTGATCAATGTATTGATCAATTGTTCTTCGTTTAACGGCTTCTTATTACCCCTTTGGTATATTCAAGCTTCAACGTGTTTCTGGTGATTTTTAAGTTAGACAAGGAGTCTGGGCACGTACGGAATACTTCTCGTGTAATTTGTTATTAATTTGCTGGTCACAAATTAAGACATGTTTCATTATAAAGGTTCTACATCAGCTATACTGAATGGAACAATTAAATATAAGGTAATCTACCCCCGGTAATACGTTTTTAATAGGCTTCCAAGTCAACGCCGACCATTACTAACACCAGGAATCGACTCAAACTTACGAAATACAACCTTATGTGATGATTTTTTATGAGAAGAAAGTTGACCATCAACAATTCCACCATAATTAACAAAACGAGCAACCACCTCTCACTTCAAAAACTGACACAAAAATACCACATCTTGTTGGCAATTATGTGATAATGTTTGCCAATTTATTTTATTATATTTCATGTAAATTTCCTATCTTCTGATTGGTTAAGGAGCGTGTGCCAATTTAGTCTATCACATGGCAGAGGGTGATAATTTAGTCTATCACATGGCATACAAATGTAGCTGACAAAATTGCTCGCTTTTCATTTAAGAACACCCATCTGTATAAAACATACACCAAAATGGCAGAAAAATATTAACAAATACAAAAAATGTATGTAATCTTATTTATTACACATCATGGATATCACAGTTTAACACATTTAAAGACAACAGCAATTGAAATTCAGGGAATCAAAATCATAAAAAAGAATGAAACCAGGAGAAAAGAACATTCAGTATAATAAAACAAATAACACATAGCTGAGAGGTTCGCCGAGGTTGACAATGAAAGTTCTAGGGGTAAGAATCTGCTCTACCACCCTCTCAACTATGTGTTATTTATGTAATGGATAATGTTCTTCGTTTTTTTCCAGTGATAATAATATCCGCCATACTATTGCTGTATTAATGTTGGAAGTTGAGCAAAAAACAACTCGAGGTAAATAATATTATATATTTTATAATGACTTTGTTACTTCTTTATTAACAAAGTATTTCTGATGTGAATTTATTCTTCTTCTTCTTCTTTCAGTAAAGTTCATCCCTCAGTGGTCCTGATTATAATCGAACTTGTGAGTCATTATACTATAGTGTATTAACCATGTTTACAACATTAATACCGATTGTATGTCACCGACATGATCATGTTATTGCATACAATAATTGGTCATGAATGCAGTTGACACATATAACAATCTATTATAAAAATGCACGTTTCATTTACAAAAAGTTTTGTTTTCTTTCATAGACAATAATATATAAAATTACAGAAATATTAAAAGTTTATGTTCTCTAGAGACGTGGAAGTTTGGAAAGAGGGCACCCTAGTTGAAGACATTGTACCGCCTTTGTATGGAAATCATTCAGTTCACATTCATAACCAGACTTTGTAGCTGATACAAATATATTCGGATATTCACAAAGAATACATTCCAAAGAATCTAACACTTCTTTGGCTTTAGCTGAAAACGTCTTTGCAGATCGAGTATTATAAGGAGTAACCTTATTGTTAATGATAAGGTGGATCTCTGGTATTGCGATGCCGTACTTGGGAGCTACGTATGAAAACTCCATTGTTTTGAAAACATCATATCGTTCGTTTCGTCTGTCGCCTCTTACAATCCCATATAAAAGATACAACATGGAAGTAACAGCCGCTCTAGAAAAATCATCAGCATTTATAGGCACAATAACCCGTGTGGCGCCACCGATGGCCATCTCAGTATAGACGGAAAAACTTGGATTGGTATCAATGAAAACTATGCACTCCTTTTCCATGTTTTCAGATAATTTGTCGATAAAATCTTTGATGAAAAGTGTAACCCTCTTCCATGGAATGTCACCCATTCTTGTTGCCATCAGCTGCCTTTCTTGTTCAAGACGTTTAGCTATTACTTCCAGATATGGATCTCCACATAGAAGATAGATATTATCAGTGATAAATTTGTTATAAATGGATGGCTGAACCAGAAACGATTCACATGGGATGTCACTTCTCAATGTCGTGTCTATTTTTGTGAGCAAATACCCACAGACCGTTTTGTCAAAGCCTTGAACTTTTTCTCCAATAGTAATTTTTGGCAAAATTGCATCCCCAGCTATTCCTTTCATACTTTTGTCTAAATTCGACAGCAACGCTGCGGAAATGTTTCCTTGTGGGCACATATCAATGACGATAATGTTCTTGTCAGGATTTTGGATGGCATATTCTGTAGAGAAGTGGAAAGTAAGCGTCGTTTTTCCTGCTCTACCTTTATTATTCCAAACTGCAATGTATAGAATGATGATCTAATATATATGCATTATATATATGTTGATATGTGTTATTATTTTTTCATTACGGATTAATCATGTGATGTCCGGATTTGTTTTTGTGTTTTAGTTTGTTTATTGATAGATGAATAAAATGTCTTATCGCATGTAGACATCTGTATAGGTGTGAAACCTATAATTAATTTCTTTAAGGTTTTCTACTAAATTTGTGTTTTTTCGAGCCTACCTGGCCATTTTATCTTAAGTTTAACCTTTCGAAGACCATACATTTTCTGAAACGTTCATGATTCCTCTACGTTCTGTCAAAATATCAGGCCATGTTTAAAGTCTTGCAGTGAAATGCCAGGCTATGGAAAATACCTACTCTAAAAATAGCTCTGTCATCCCCCAGAAATTCCCTATTTATAGGTCATGCATCAAATCCTCCATATCCATATTAAAATACAATTAAATCAATCAAATTTGAGCTCAAAATAATCCTTATACATTTAACTTCAATTATCAATTTAATTATTCCATTCCATTCAGTATTTGTCACGATACAACAAAGTGAAAGGAACTTTTTTTTTAAAAGGGACTACTTTTGTATATGTTCTTAGCTCTGATTGGTTGAATTACTGGTTTGACACCTAAAGAGCAACAAAACATGCTTCTCTAACTTGCTCCTTGGCCGCCTTCTCAATGTAATCGTTGTATGAAATTATAAACCCGCAAGGGTCCTTAATTTGTTTAATAAAGTATATCTATTCTATTTCTATACACTTAAGTTATCATATCTTTATTATTTCTATTACAGAAAGCCGATGTCCTCAACCGTTATCTAAAGATTAGATAGCATACGATTTTGATGTTGGATTTTGGAATTGTTCCGACAATGTGTGTGTGTGGAGGGGGGGGGGGAGGGGGGGGGGAGTTCCCTATGATTGTTCTTGGCCTGAAATTGTAACGAAAATAACCCAATGACAGTGTCACAGACAAATTCATGACGGACACAATTAAATATTGATAGTTTGTCATTTGGTCATTATTAGCTCACCTTTCCACAGGCCGTCATAGGCAATTCTTGTTTCCGATTGGCTGACATTTAAAAAATATTCTCCTCTGAAACTAGAAGGCATAATGAATTGTTAAATTTCCATATTTCGTGTCGATAATACTACTAATATGGCCGCCATATGTAGTTCTTGTTTCTGGCTGGCCAATTTAAAAAATCCTCTCTAAAACCATTTGGCCAAATTAATTGAAATTTGGAAGGAAACACCTATGGACAAAAAGACAAACAATGATCTACAAAACACTAGATAGAAAAACAAAGATCGATCAACACCAAACACACAAAAAAACGGAGGTGATTTCAGGTACTCCGGAAAGGTAAGCAGTTCCTGCTCCACATATGTCACCTGTCGTGTTACTCTTGTTAGAAACTCGCTGATAAGTCATGAATGAGGAAAGTGGGATTGGTGTTCCTCAATATTAAGTTTTGTCTTTTTGTTCCTTTTGTTTGATCAATGTATTGATCAATTGTTCTTCGTTTAACGGCTTCTTATTACCCCTTTGGTATATTCAAGCTTCAACGTGTTTCTGGTGATTTTTAAGTTAGACAAGGAGTCTGGGCACGTACGGAATACTTCTCGTGTAATTTGCTATTAATTTGCTGGTCACAAATTAAGACATGTTTCATTATAAAGGTTCTACATCAGCTATACTGAATGGAACAATTAAATATAAGGTAATCTACCCCCGGTAATACGTTTTTAATTGGCTTCCAAGTCAACGCCGACCATTACTAACACCAGGAATCGACTCAAACTTACGAAATACAACCTTATGTGATGATTTTTTATGAGAAGAAAGTTGACCATCAACAATTCCACCATAATTAACAAAACGAGCAACCACCTCTCACTTCAAAAACTGACACAAAAATACCACATCTTGTTGGCAATTATGTGATAATGTTTGCCAATTTATTTTATTATATTTCATGTAAATTTCCTATCTTCTGATTGGTTAAGGAGCGTGTGCCAATTTAGTCTATCACATGGCAGAGGGTGATAATTTAGTCTATCACATGGCATACAAATGTAGCTGACAAAATTGCTCGCTTTTCATTTAAGAACACCCATCTGTATAAAACATACACCAAAATGGCAGAAAAATATTAACAAATACAAAAAATGTATGTAATCTTATTTATTACACATCATGGATATCACAGTTTAACACATTTAAAGACAACAGCAATTGAAATTCAGGGAATCAAAATCATAAAAAAGAATGAAACCAGGAGAAAAGAACATTCAGTATAATAAAACAAATAACACATAGCTGAGAGGTTCGCCGAGGTTGACAATGAAAGTTCTAGGGGTAAGAATCTGCTCTACCACCCTCTCAACTATGTGTTATTTATGTAATGGATAATGTTCTTCGTTTTTTTCCAGTGATAATAATATCCGCCATACTATTGCTGTATTAATGTTGGAAGTTGAGCAAAAAACAACTCGAGGTAAATAATATTATATATTTTATAATGACTTTGTTACTTCTTTATTAACAAAGTATTTCTGATGTGAATTAATTCTTCTTCTTCTTCTTTCAGTAAAGTTCATCCCTCAGTGGTCCTGATTATAATCGAACTTGTGAGTCATTATACTATAGTGTATTAACCATGTTTACAACATTAATACCGATTGTATGTCACCGACATGATCATGTTATTGCATACAACAATTGGTCATGAATGCAGTTGACACATATAACAATCTATTATAAAAATGCACGTTTCATTTACAAAAAGTTTTGTTTTCTTTCATAGACAATAATATATAAAATTACAGAAATATTAAAAGTTTATGTTCTCTAGAGACGTGGAAGTTTGGAAAGAGGGCACCCTAGTTGAAGACATTGTACCGCCTTTGTATGGAAATCATTCAGTTCACATTCATAACCAGACTTTGTAGCTGATACAAATATATTCGGATATTCACAAAGAATACATTCCAAAGAATCTAACACTTCGTTGGCTTTAGCTGAAAACGTCTTTGCAGATCGAGTATTATAAGGAGTAACCTTATTGTTAATGATAAGGTGGATCTCTGGTATTGCGATGCCGTACTTGGGAGCTACGTATGAGAACTCCATTGTTTTGAAAACATCATATCGTTCGTTTCGTCTGTCGCCTCTTACAATCCCATATAAAAGATACAACATGGAAGTAACAGCCGCTCTAGAAAAATCATCAGCATTTATAGGCACAATAACCCGTGTGGCGCCACCGATGGCCATCTCAGTATAGACGGAAAAACTTGGATTGGTATCAATGAAAACTATGCACTCCTTTTCCATGTTTTCAGATAATTTGTCGATAAAATCTTTGATGAAAAGTGTAACCCTCTTCCATGGAATGTCACCCATTCTTGTTGCCATCAGCTGCCTTTCTTGTTCAAGACGTTTAGCTATTACTTCCAGATATGGATCTCCACATAGAAGATAGATATTATCAGTGATAAATTTGTTATAAATGGATGGCTGAACCAGAAACGATTCACATGGGATGTCACTTCTCAATGTCGTGTCTATTTTTGTGAGCAAATACCCACAGACGGTTTTGTCAAAGCCTTGAACTTTTTCTCCAATAGTAATTTTTGGCAAAATTGCATCCCCAGCTATTCCTTTCATACTTTTGTCTAAATTCGACAGCAACGCTGCGGAAATGTTTCCTTGTGGGCACATATCAATGACGATAATGTTCTTGTCAGGATTTTGGATGGCATATTCTGTAGAGAAGTGGAAAGTAAGCGTCGTTTTTCCTGCTCTACCTTTATTATTCCAAACTGCAATGTATAGAATGATGATCTAATATATATGCATTATATATATGTTGATATGTGTTATTATTTTTTCATTACGGATTAATCATGTGATGTCCGGATTTGTTTTTGTGTTTTAGTTTGTTTTTTGATAGATGAATAAAATGTCTTATCGCATGTAGACATCTGTATAGGTGTGAAACCTATAATTAATTTCTTTAAGGTTTTCTACTAAATTTGTGTTTTTTCGAGCCTACCTGGCCATTTTATCTTAAGTTTAACCTTTCGAAGACCATACATTTTCTGAAACGTTCATGATTCCTCTACGTTCTGTCAAAATATTAGGCCATGTTTAAAGTCTTGCAGTGAAATGCCAGGCTATGGAAAATACCTACTCTAAAAATAGCTCTGTCATCCCCCAGAAATTCCCTATTTATAGGTCATGCATCAAATCCTCCATATCCATATTAAAATACAATTAAATCAATCAAATTTGGGCTCAAAATAATCCTTATACATTTAACTTCAATTATCAATTTAATTATTCCATTCCATTCAGTATTTGTCACGATACAACAAAGTGAAAGGAACTTTTTTTTTAAAAGGGACTACTTTTGTATATGTTCTTAGCTCTGATTGGTTGAATTACTGGTTTGACACCTAAAGAGCAACAAAACATGCTTCTCTAACTTGCTCCTTGGCCGCCTTCTCAATGTAATCGTTGTATGAAATTATAAACCCGCAAGGATCCTTAATTTGTTTAATAAAGTATATCTATTCTATTTCTATACACTTAAGTTATCATATCTTTATTATTTCTATTACAGAAAGCCTATGTCCTCAACCGTTATCTAAAGATTAGATAGCATACGATTTTGATGTTGGATTTTGGAATTGTTCCGACAATGTGTGTGTGTGGAGGGGGGGGGGGGGAGGGGGGGGGGAGTTCCCTATGATTGTTCTTGGCCTGAAATTGTAACGAAAATAACCCAATGACAGTGTCACAGACAAATTCATGACGGACACAATTAAATATTGATAGTTTGTCATTTGGTCATTATTAGCTCACCTTTCCACAGGCCGTCATAGGCAATTCTTGTTTCCGATTGGCTGACATTTAAAAAATATTCTCCTCTGAAACTAGAAGGCATAATGAATTGTTAAATTTCCATATTTCGTGTCGATAATACTACTAATATGGCCGCCATATGTAGTTCTTGTTTCTGGCTGGCCAATTTAAAAAATCCTCTCTAAAACCATTTGGCCAAATTAATTGAAATTTGGAAGGAAACACCTATGGACAAAAAGACAAACAATGATCTACAAAACTCTAGATAGAAAAACAAAGATCGATCAACACCAAACACACAAAAAAACGGAGGTGATTTCAGGTGCTCCGGAAAGGTAAGCAGTTCCTGCTCCACATATGTCACCTGTCGTGTTACTCTTGTTAGAAACTCGCTGATAAGTCATGAATGAGGAAAGTGGGATTGGTGTTCCTCAATATTAAGTTTTGTCTTTTTGTTCCTTTTGTTTGATCAATGTATTGATCAATTGTTCTTCGTTTAACGGCTTCTTATTACCCCTTTGGTATATTCAAGCTTCAACGTGTTTCTGGTGATTTTTAAGTTAGACAAGGAGTCTGGGCACGTACGGAATACTTCTCGTGTAATTTGTTATTAATTTGCTGGTCACAAATTAAGACATGTTTCATTATAAAGGTTCTACATCAGCTATACTGAATGGAACAATTAAATATAAGGTAATCTACCCCCGGTAATACGTTTTTAATTGGCTTCCAAGTCAACGCCGACCATTACTAACACCAGGAATCGACTCAAACTTACGAAATACAACCTTATGTGATGATTTTTTATGAGAAGAAAGTTGACCATCAACAATTCCACCATAATTAACAAAACGAGCAACCACCTCTCACTTCAAAAACTGACACAAAAATACCACATCTTGTTGGCAATTATGTGATAATGTTTGCCAATTTATTTTATTATATTTCATGTAAATTTCCTATCTTCTGATTGGTTAAGGAGCGTGTGCCAATTTAGTCTATCACATGGCAGAGGGTGATAATTTAGTCTATCACATGGCATACAAATGTAGCTGACAAAATTGCTCGCTTTTCATTTAAGAACACCCATCTGTATAAAACATACACCAAAATGGCAGAAAAATATTAACAAATACAAAAAATGTATGTAATCTTATTTATTACACATCATGGATATCACAGTTTAACACATTTAAAGACAACAGCAATTGAAATTCAGGGAATCAAAATCATAAAAAAGAATGAAACCAGGAGAAAAGAACATTCAGTATAATAAAACAAATAACACATAGCTGAGGTTGACAATGAAAGTTCTAGGGGTAAAAATCTGCTCTAACACCCTCTCAACTATGTGTTATTTATGTAATGGATAATGTTCTTCGTTTTTTTCCAGTGATAATAATATCCGCCATACTATTGCTGTATTAATGTTGGAAGTTGAGCAAAAAACAACTCGAGGTAAATAATATTATATATTTTATAATGACTTTGTTACTTCTTTATTAACAAAGTATTTCTGATGTGAATTAATTCTTCTTCTTCTTCTTTCAGTAAAGTTCATCCCTCAGTGGTCCTGATTATAATCGAACTTGTGAGTCATTATACTATAGTGTATTAACCATGTTTACAACATTAATACCGATTGTATGTCACCGACATGATCATGTTATTGCATACAATAATTGGTCATGAATGCAGTTGACACATATAACAATCTATTATAAAAATGCACGTTTCATTTACAAAAAGTTTTGTTTTCTTTCATAGACAATAATATATAAAATTACAGAAATATTAAAAGTTTATGTTCTCTAGAGACGTGGAAGTTTGGAAAGAGGGCACCCTAGTTGAAGACATTGTACCGCCTTTGTATGGAAATCATTCAGTTCACATTCATAACCAGACTTTGTAGCTGATACAAATATATTCGGATATTCACAAAGAATACATTCCAAAGAATCTAACACTTCTTTGGCTTTAGCTGAAAACGTCTTTGCAGATCGAGTATTATAAGGAGTAACCTTATTGTTAATGATAAGGTGGATCTCTGGTATTGCGATGCCGTACTTGGGAGCTACGTATGAGAACTCCATTGTTTTGAAAACATCATATCGTTCGTTTCGTCTGTCGCCTCTTACAATCCCATATAAAAGATACAACATGGAAGTAACAGCCGCTCTAGAAAAATCATCAGCATTTATAGGCACAATAACCCGTGTGGCGCCACCGATGGCCATCTCAGTATAGACGGAAAAACTTGGATTGGTATCAATGAAAACTATGCACTCCTTTTCCATGTTTTCAGATAATTTGTCGATAAAATCTTTGATGAAAAGTGTAACCCTCTTCCATGGAATGTCACCCATTCTTGTTGCCATCAGCTGCCTTTCTTGTTCAAGACGTTTAGCTATTACTTCCAGATATGGATCTCCACATAGAAGATAGATATTATCAGTGATAAATTTGTTATAAATGGATGGCTGAACCAGAAACGATTCACATGGGATGTCACTTCTCAATGTCGTGTCTATTTTTGTGAGCAAATACCCACAGACGGTTTTGTCAAAGCCTTGAACTTTTTCTCCAATAGTAATTTTTGGCAAAATTGCATCCCCAGCTATTCCTTTCATACTTTTGTCTAAATTCGACAGCAACGCTGCGGAAATGTTTCCTTGTGGGCACATATCAATGACGATAATGTTCTTGTCAGGATTTTGGATGGCATATTCTGTAGAGAAGTGGAAAGTAAGCGTCGTTTTTCCTGCTCTACCTTTATTATTCCAAACTGCAATGTATAGAATGATGATCTAATATATATGCATTATATATATGTTGATATGTGTTATTATTTTTTCATTACGGATTAATCATGTGATGTCCGGATTTGTTTTTGTGTTTTAGTTTGTTTTTTGATAGATGAATAAAATGTCTTATCGCATGTAGACATCTGTATAGGTGTGAAACCTATAATTAATTTCTTTAAGGTTTTCTACTAAATTTGTGTTTTTTCCAGCCTACCTGGCCATTTTATCTTAAGTTTAACCTTTCGAAGACCATACATTTTCTGAAACGTTCATGATTCCTCTACGTTCTGTCAAAATATCAGGCCATGTTTAAAGTCTTGCAGTGAAATGCCAGGCTATGGAAAATACCTACTCTAAAAATAGCTCTGTCATCCCCCAGAAATTCCCTATTTATAGGTCATGCATCAAATCCTCCATATCCATATTAAAATACAATTAAATCAATCAAATTTGGGCTCAAAATAATCCTTATACATTTAACTTCAATTATCAATTTAATTATTCCATTCCATTCAGTATTTGTCACGATACAACAAAGTGAAAGGAACTTTTTTTTTAAAAGGGACTACTTTTGTATATGTTCTTAGCTCTGATTGGTTGAATTACTGGTTTGACACCTAAAGAGCAACAAAACATGCTTCTCTAACTTGCTCCTTGGCCGCCTTCTCAATGTAATCGTTGTATGAAATTATAAACCCGCAAGGGTCCTTAATTTGTTTAATAAAGTATATCTATTCTATTTCTATACACTTAAGTTATCATATCTTTATTATTTCTATTACAGAAAGCCGATGTCCTCAACCGTTATCTAAAGATTAGATAGCATACGATTTTGATGTTGGATTTTGGAATTGTTCCGACAATGTGTGTGTGTGGAGGGGGGGGGGGGGGGAAGGGGGGGGAGTTCCCTATGATTGTTCTTGGCCTGAAATTGTAACGAAAATAACCCAATGACAGTGTCACAGACAAATTCATGACGGACACAATTAAATATTGATAGTTTGTCATTTGGTCATTATTAGCTCACCTTTCCACAGGCCGTCATAGGCAATTCTTGTTTCCGATTGGCTGACATTTAAAAAATATTCTCCTCTGAAACTAGAAGGCATAATGAATTGTTAAATTTCCATATTTCGTGTCGATAATACTACTAATATGGCCGCCATATGTAGTTCTTGTTTCTGGCTGGCCAATTTAAAAAATCCTCTCTAAAACCATTTGGCCAAATTAATTGAAATTTGGAAGGAAACACCTATGGACAAAAAGACAAACAATGATCTACAAAACACTAGATAGAAAAACAAAGATCGATCAACACCAAACACACAAAAAAACGGAGGTGATTTCAGGTGCTCCGGAAAGGTAAGCAGTTCCTGCTCCACATATGTCACCTGTCGTGTTACTCTTGTTAGAAACTCGCTGATAAGTCATGAATGAGGAAAGTGGGATTGGTGTTCCTCAATATTAAGTTTTGTCTTTTTGTTCCTTTTGTTTGATCAATGTATTGATCAATTGTTCTTCGTTTAACGGCTTCTTATTACCCCTTTGGTATATTCAAGCTTCAACGTGTTTCTGGTGATTTTTAAGTTAGACAAGGAGTCTGGCCACGTACGGAATACTTCTCGTGTAATTTGTTATTAATTTGCTGGTCACAAATTAAGACATGTTTCATTATAAAGGTTCTACATCAGCTATACTGAATGGAACAATTAAATATAAGGTAATCTACCCCCGGTAATACGTTTTTAATTGGCTTCCAAGTCAACGCCGACCATTACTAACACCAGGAATCGACTCAAACTTACGAAATACAACCTTATGTGATGATTTTTTATGAGAAGAAAGTTGACCATCAACAATTCCACCATAATTAACAAAACGAGCAACCACCTCTCACTTCAAAAACTGACACAAAAATACCACATCTTGTTGGCAATTATGTGATAATGTTTGCCAATTTATTTTATTATATTTCATGTAAATTTCCTATCTTCTGATTGGTTAAGGAGCGTGTGCCAATTTAGTCTATCACATGGCAGAGGGTGATAATTTAGTCTATCACATGGCATACAAATGTAGCTGACAAAATTGCTCGCTTTTCATTTAAGAACACCCATCTGTATAAAACATACACCAAAATGGCAGAAAAATATTAACAAATACAAAAAATGTATGTAATCTTATTTATTACACATCATGGATATCACAGTTTAACACATTTAAAGACAACAGCAATTGAAATTCAGGGAATCAAAATCATAAAAAAGAATGAAACCAGGAGAAAAGAACATTCAGTATAATAAAACAAATAACACATAGCTGAGGTTGACAATGAAAGTTCTAGGGGTAAAAATCTGCTCTACCACCCTCTCAACTATGTGTTATTTATGTAATGGATAATGTTCTTCGTTTTTTTCCAGTGATAATAATATCCGCCATACTATTGCTGTATTAATGTTGGAAGTTGAGCAAAAAACAACTCGAGGTAAATAATATTATATATTTTATAATGACTTTGTTACTTCTTTATTAACAAAGTATTTCTGATGTGAATTAATTCTTCTTCTTCTTCTTTCAGTAAAGTTCATCCCTCAGTGGTCCTGATTATAATCGAACTTGTGAGTCATTATACTATAGTGTATTAACCATGTTTACAACATTAATACCGATTGTATGTCACCGACATGATCATGTTATTGCATACAATAATTGGTCATGAATGCAGTTGACACATATAACAATCTATTATAAAAATGCACGTTTCATTTACAAAAAGTTTTGTTTTCTTTCATAGACAATAATATATAAAATTACAGAAATATTAAAAGTTTATGTTCTCTAGAGACGTGGAAGTTTGGAAAGAGGGCACCCTAGTTGAAGACATTGTACCGCCTTTGTATGGAAATCATTCAGTTCACATTCATAACCAGACTTTGTAGCTGATACAAATATATTCGGATATTCACAAAGAATACATTCCAAAGAATCTAACACTTCTTTGGCTTTAGCTGAAAACGTCTTTGCAGATCGAGTATTATAAGGAGTAACCTTATTGTTAATGATAAGGTGGATCTCTGGTATTGCGATGCCGTACTTGGGAGCTACGTATGAGAACTCCATTGTTTTGAAAACATCATATCGTTCGTTTCGTCTGTCGCCTCTTACAATCCCATATAAAAGATACAACATGGAAGTAACAGCCGCTCTAGAAAAATCATCAGCATTTATAGGCACAATAACCCGTGTGGCGCCACCGATGGCCATCTCAGTATAGACGGAAAAACTTGGATTGGTATCAATGAAAACTATGCACTCCTTTTCCATGTTTTCAGATAATTTGTCGATAAAATCTTTGATGAAAAGTGTAACCCTCTTCCATGGAATGTCACCCATTCTTGTTGCCATCAGCTGCCTTTCTTGTTCAAGACGTTTAGCTATTACTTCCAGATATGGATCTCCACATAGAAGATAGATATTATCAGTGATAAATTTGTTATAAATGGATGGCTGAACCAGAAACGATTCACATGGGATGTCACTTCTCAATGTCGTGTCTATTTTTGTGAGCAGACGGTTTTGTCAAAGCCTTGAACTTTTTCTCCAATAGTAATTTTTGGCAAAATTGCATCCCCAGCTATTCCTTTCATACTTTTGTCTAAATTCGACAGCAACGCTGCGGAAATGTTTCCTTGTGGGCACATATCAATGACGATAATGTTCTTGTCAGGATTTTGGATGGCATATTCTGTAGAGAAGTGGAAAGTAAGCGTCGTTTTTCCTGCTCTACCTTTATTATTCCAAACTGCAATGTATAGAATGATGATCTAATATATATGCATTATATATATGTTGATATGTGTTATTATTTTTTCATTACGGATTAATCATGTGATGTCCGGATTTGTTTTTGTGTTTTAGTTTGTTTTTTGATAGATGAATAAAATGTCTTATCGCATGTAGACATCTGTATAGGTGTGAAACCTATAATTAATTTCTTTAAGGTTTTCTACTAAATTTGTGTTTTTTCCAGCCTACCTGGCCATTTTATCTTAAGTTTAACCTTTCGAAGACCATACATTTTCTGAAACGTTCATGATTCCTCTACGTTCTGTCAAAATATCAGGCCATGTTTAAAGTCTTGCAGTGAAATGCCAGGCTATGGAAAATACCTACTCTAAAAATAGCTCTGTCATCCCCCAGAAATTCCCTATTTATAGGTCATGCATCAAATCCTCCATATCCATATTAAAATACAATTAAATCAATCAAATTTGGGCTCAAAATAATCCTTATACATTTAACTTCAATTATCAATTTAATTATTCCATTCCATTCAGTATTTGTCACGATACAACAAAGTGAAAGGAACTTTTTTTTTAAAAGGGACTACTTTTGTATATGTTCTTAGCTCTGATTGGTTGAATTACTGGTTTGACACCTAAAGAGCAACAAAACATGCTTCTCTAACTTGCTCCTTGGCCGCCTTCTCAATGTAATCGTTGTATGAAATTATAAACCCGCAAGGGTCCTTAATTTGTTTAATAAAGTATATCTATTCTATTTCTATACACTTAAGTTATCATATCTTTATTATTTCTATTACAGAAAGCCGATGTCCTCAACCGTTATCTAAAGATTAGATAGCATACGATTTTGATGTTGGATTTTGGAATTGTTCCGACAATGTGTGTGTGTGGAGGGGGGGGGAGGGGGGGGGGAGTTCCCTATGATTGTTCTTGGCCTGAAATTGTAACGAAAATAACCCAATGACAGTGTCACAGACAAATTCATGACGGACACAATTAAATATTGATAGTTTGTCATTTGGTCATTATTAGCTCACCTTTCCACAGGCCGTCATAGGCAATTCTTGTTTCCGATTGGCTGACATTTAAAAAATATTCTCCTCTGAAACTAGAAGGCATAATGAATTGTTAAATTTCCATATTTCGTGTCGATAATACTACTAATATGGCCGCCATATGTAGTTCTTGTTTCTGGCTGGCCAATTTAAAAAATCCTCTCTAAAACCATTTGGCCAAATTAATTGAAATTTGGAAGGAAACACCTATGGACAAAAAGACAAACAATGATCTACAAAACACTAGATAGAAAAACAAAGATCGATCAACACCAAACACACAAAAAAACGGAGGTGATTTCAGGTGCTCCGGAAAGGTAAGCAGTTCCTGCTCCACATATGTCACCTGTCGTGTTACTCTTGTTAGAAACTCGCTGATAAGTCATGAATGAGGAAAGTGGGATTGGTGTTCCTCAATATTAAGTTTTGTCTTTTTGTTCCTTTTGTTTGATCAATGTATTGATCAATTGTTCTTCGTTTAACGGCTTCTTATTACCCCTTTGGTATATTCAAGCTTCAACGTGTTTCTGGTGATTTTTAAGTTAGACAAGGAGTCTGGGCACGTACGGAATACTTCTCGTGTAATTTGTTATTAATTTGCTGGTCACAAATTAAGACATGTTTCATTATAAAGGTTCTACATCAGCTATACTGAATGGAACAATTAAATATAAGGTAATCTACCCCCGGTAATACGTTTTTAATTGGCTTCCAAGTCAACGCCGACCATTACTAACACCAGGAATCGACTCAAACTTACGAAATACAACCTTATGTGATGATTTTTTATGAGAAGAAAGTTGACCATCAACAATTCCACCATAATTAACAAAACGAGCAACCACCTCTCACTTCAAAAACTGACACAAAAATACCACATCTTGTTGGCAATTATGTGATAATGTTTGCCAATTTATTTTATTATATTTCATGTAAATTTCCTATCTTCTGATTGGTTAAGGAGCGTGTGCCAATTTAGTCTATCACATGGCAGAGGGTGATAATTTAGTCTATCACATGGCATACAAATGTAGCTGACAAAATTGCTCGCTTTTCATTTAAGAACACCCATCTGTATAAAACATACACCAAAATGGCAGAAAAATATTAACAAATACAAAAAATGTATGTAATCTTATTTATTACACATCATGGATATCACAGTTTAACACATTTAAAGACAACAGCAATTGAAATTCAGGGAATCAAAATCATAAAAAAGAATGAAACCAGGAGAAAAGAACATTCAGTATAATAAAACAAATAACACATAGCTGAGAGGTTCGCCGAGGTTGACAATGAAAGTTCTAGGGGTAAGAATCTGCTCTACCACCCTCTCAACTATGTGTTATTTATGTAATGGATAATGTTCTTCGTTTTTTTCCAGTGATAATAATATCCGCCATACTATTGCTGTATTAATGTTGGAAGTTGAGCAAAAAACAACTCGAGGTAAATAATATTATATATTTTATAATGACTTTGTTACTTCTTTATTAACAAAGTATTTCTGATGTGAATTAATTCTTCTTCTTCTTCTTTCAGTAAAGTTCATCCCTCAGTGGTCCTGATTATAATCGAACTTGTGAGTCATTATACTATAGTGTATTAACCATGTTTACAACATTAATACCGATTGTATGTCACCGACATGATCATGTTATTGCATACAACAATTGGTCATGAATGCAGTTGACACATATAACAATCTATTATAAAAATGCACGTTTCATTTACAAAAAGTTTTGTTTTCTTTCATAGACAATAATATATAAAATTACAGAAATATTAAAAGTTTATGTTCTCTAGAGACGTGGAAGTTTGGAAAGAGGGCACCCTAGTTGAAGACATTGTACCGCCTTTGTATGGAAATCATTCAGTTCACATTCATAACCAGACTTTGTAGCTGATACAAATATATTCGGATATTCACAAAGAATACATTCCAAAGAATCTAACACTTCTTTGGCTTTAGCTGAAAACGTCTTTGCAGATCGAGTATTATAAGGAGTAACCTTATTGTTAATGATAAGGTGGATCTCTGGTATTGCGATGCCGTACTTGGGAGCTACGTATGAGAACTCCATTGTTTTGAAAACATCATATCGTTCGTTTCGTCTGTCGCCTCTTACAATCCCATATAAAAGATACAACATGGAAGTAACAGCCGCTCTAGAAAAATCATCAGCATTTATAGGCACAATAACCCGTGTGGCGCCACCGATGGCCATCTCAGTATAGACGGAAAAACTTGGATTGGTATCAATGAAAACTATGCACTCCTTTTCCATGTTTTCAGATAATTTGTCGATAAAATCTTTGATGAAAAGTGTAACCCTCTTCCATGGAATGTCACCCATTCTTGTTGCCATCAGCTGCCTTTCTTGTTCAAGACGTTTAGCTATTACTTCCAGATATGGATCTCCACATAGAAGATAGATATTATCAGTGATAAATTTGTTATAAATGGATGGCTGAACCAGAAACGATTCACATGGGATGTCACTTCTCAATGTCGTGTCTATTTTTGTGAGCAAATACCCACAGACGGTTTTGTCAAAGCCTTGAACTTTTTCTCCAATAGTAATTTTTGGCAAAATTGCATCCCCAGCTATTCCTTTCATACTTTTGTCTAAATTCGACAGCAACGCTGCGGAAATGTTTCCTTGTGGGCACATATCAATGACGATAATGTTCTTGTCAGGATTTTGGATGGCATATTCTGTAGAGAAGTGGAAAGTAAGCGTCGTTTTTCCTGCTCTACCTTTATTATTCCAAACTGCAATGTATAGAATGATGATCTAATATATATGCATTATATATATGTTGATATGTGTTATTATTTTTTCATTACGGATTAATCATGTGATGTCCGGATTTGTTTTTGTGTTTTAGTTTGTTTTTTGATAGATGAATAAAATGTCTTATCGCATGTAGACATCTGTATAGGTGTGAAACCTATAATTAATTTCTTTAAGGTTTTCTACTAAATTTGTGTTTTTTCCAGCCTACCTGGCCATTTTATCTTAAGTTTAACCTTTCGAAGACCATACATTTTCTGAAACGTTCATGATTCCTCTACGTTCTGTCAAAATATCAGGCCATGTTTAAAGTCTTGCAGTGAAATGCCAGGCTATGGAAAATACCTACTCTAAAAATAGCTCTGTCATCCCCCAGAAATTCCCTATTTATAGGTCATGCATCAAATCCTCCATATCCATATTAAAATACAATTAAATCAATCAAATTTGGGCTCAAAATAATCCTTATACATTTAACTTCAATTATCAATTTAATTATTCCATTCCATTCAGTATTTGTCACGATACAACAAAGTGAAAGGAACTTTTTTTTAAAAGGGACTACTTTTGTATATGTTCTTAGCTCTGATTGGTTGAATTACTGGTTTGACACCTAAAGAGCAACAAAACATGCTTCTCTAACTTGCTCCTTGGCCGCCTTCTCAATGTAATCGTTGTATGAAATTATAAACCCGCAAGGGTCCTTAATTTGTTTAATAAAGTATATCTATTCTATTTCTATACACTTAAGTTATCATATCTTTATTATTTCTATTACAGAAAGCCGATGTCCTCAACCGTTATCTAAAGATTAGATAGCATACGATTTTGATGTTGGATTTTGGAATTGTTCCGACAATGTGTGTGTGGGGGGGGGGGGGGAGGGGGGGGGGAGTTCCCTATGATTGTTCTTGGCCTGAAATTGTAACGAAAATAACCCAATGACAGTGTCACAGACAAATTCATGACGGACACAATTAAATATTGATAGTTTGTCATTTGGTCATTATTAGCTCACCTTTCCACAGGCCGTCATAGGCAATTCTTGTTTCCGATTGGCTGACATTTAAAAAATATTCTCCTCTGAAACTAGAAGGCATAATGAATTGTTAAATTTCCATATTTCGTGTCGATAATACTACTAATATGGCCGCCATATGTAGTTCTTGTTTCTGGCTGGCCAATTTAAAAAATCCTCTCTAAAACCATTTGGCCAAATTAATTGAAATTTGGAAGGAAACACCTATGGACAAAAAGACAAACAATGATCTACAAAACACTAGATAGAAAAACAAAGATCGATCAACACCAAACACACAAAAAAACGGAGGTGATTTCAGGTGCTCCGGAAAGGTAAGCAGTTCCTGCTCCACATATGTCACCTGTCGTGTTACTCTTGTTAGAAACTCGCTGATAAGTCATGAATGAGGAAAGTGGGATTGGTGTTCCTCAATATTAAGTTTTGTCTTTTTGTTCCTTTTGTTTGATCAATGTATTGATCAATTGTTCTTCGTTTAACGGCTTCTTATTACCCCTTTGGTATATTCAAGCTTCAACGTGTTTCTGGTGATTTTTAAGTTAGACAAGGAGTCTGGGCACGTACGGAATACTTCTCGTGTAATTTGTTATTAATTTGCTGGTCACAAATTAAGACATGTTTCATTATAAAGGTTCTACATCAGCTATACTGAATGGAACAATTAAATATAAGGTAATCTACCCCCGGTAATACGTTTTTAATTGGCTTCCAAGTCAACGCCGACCATTACTAACACCAGGAATCGACTCAAACTTACGAAATACAACCTTATGTGATGATTTTTTATGAGAAGAAAGTTGACCATCAACAATTCCACCATAATTAACAAAACGAGCAACCACCTCTCACTTCAAAAACTGACACAAAAATACCACATCTTGTTGGCAATTATGTGATAATGTTTGCCAATTTATTTTATTATATTTCATGTAAATTTCCTATCTTCTGATTGGTTAAGGAGCGTGTGCCAATTTAGTCTATCACATGGCAGAGGGTGATAATTTAGTCTATCACATGGCATACAAATGTAGCTGACAAAATTGCTCGCTTTTCATTTAAGAACACCCATCTGTATAAAACATACACCAAAATGGCAGAAAAATATTAACAAATACAAAAAATGTATGTAATCTTATTTATTACACATCATGGATATCACAGTTTAACACATTTAAAGACAACAGCAATTGAAATTCAGGGAATCAAAATCATAAAAAAGAATGAAACCAGGAGAAAAGAACATTCAGTATAATAAAACAAATAACACATAGCTGAGAGGTTCGCCGAGGTTGACAATGAAAGTTCTAGGGGTAAGAATCTGCTCTACCACCCTCTCAACTATGTGTTATTTATGTAATGGATAATGTTCTTCGTTTTTTTCCAGTGATAATAATATCCGCCATACTATTGCTGTATTAATGTTGGAAGTTGAGCAAAAAACAACTCGAGGTAAATAATATTATATATTTTATAATGACTTTGTTACTTCTTTATTAACAAAGTATTTCTGATGTGAATTAATTCTTCTTCTTCTTCTTTCAGTAAAGTTCATCCCTCAGTGGTCCTGATTATAATCGAACTTGTGAGTCATTATACTATAGTGTATTAACCATGTTTACAACATTAATACCGATTGTATGTCACCGACATGATCATGTTATTGCATACAACAATTGGTCATGAATGCAGTTGACACATATAACAATCTATTATAAAAATGCACGTTTCATTTACAAAAAGTTTTGTTTTCTTTCATAGACAATAATATATAAAATTACAGAAATATTAAAAGTTTATGTTCTCTAGAGACGTGGAAGTTTGGAAAGAGGGCACCCTAGTTGAAGACATTGTACCGCCTTTGTATGGAAATCATTCAGTTCACATTCATAACCAGACTTTGTAGCTGATACAAATATATTCGGATATTCACAAAGAATACATTCCAAAGAATCTAACACTTCTTTGGCTTTAGCTGAAAACGTCTTTGCAGATCGAGTATTATAAGGAGTAACCTTATTGTTAATGATAAGGTGGATCTCTGGTATTGCGATGCCGTACTTGGGAGCTACGTATGAGAACTCCATTGTTTTGAAAACATCATATCGTTCGTTTCGTCTGTCGCCTCTTACAATCCCATATAAAAGATACAACATGGAAGTAACAGCCGCTCTAGAAAAATCATCAGCATTTATAGGCACAATAACCCGTGTGGCGCCACCGATGGCCATCTCAGTATAGACGGAAAAACTTGGATTGGTATCAATGAAAACTATGCACTCCTTTTCCATGTTTTCAGATAATTTGTCGATAAAATCTTTGATGAAAAGTGTAACCCTCTTCCATGGAATGTCACCCATTCTTGTTGCCATCAGCTGCCTTTCTTGTTCAAGACGTTTAGCTATTACTTCCAGATATGGATCTCCACATAGAAGATAGATATTATCAGTGATAAATTTGTTATAAATGGATGGCTGAACCAGAAACGATTCACATGGGATGTCACTTCTCAATGTCGTGTCTATTTTTGTGAGCAAATACCCACAGACGGTTTTGTCAAAGCCTTGAACTTTTTCTCCAATAGTAATTTTTGGCAAAATTGCATCCCCAGCTATTCCTTTCATACTTTTGTCTAAATTCGACAGCAACGCTGCGGAAATGTTTCCTTGTGGGCACATATCAATGACGATAATGTTCTTGTCAGGATTTTGGATGGCATATTCTGTAGAGAAGTGGAAAGTAAGCGTCGTTTTTCCTGCTCTACCTTTATTATTCCAAACTGCAATGTATAGAATGATGATCTAATATATATGCATTATATATATGTTGATATGTGTTATTATTTTTTCATTACGGATTAATCATGTGATGTCCGGATTTGTTTTTGTGTTTTAGTTTGTTTTTTGATAGATGAATAAAATGTCTTATCGCATGTAGACATCTGTATAGGTGTGAAACCTATAATTAATTTCTTTAAGGTTTTCTACTAAATTTGTGTTTTTTCCAGCCTACCTGGCCATTTTATCTTAAGTTTAACCTTTCGAAGACCATACATTTTCTGAAACGTTCATGATTCCTCTACGTTCTGTCAAAATATCAGGCCATGTTTAAAGTCTTGCAGTGAAATGCCAGGCTATGGAAAATACCTACTCTAAAAATAGCTCTGTCATCCCCCAGAAATTCCCTATTTATAGGTCATGCATCAAATCCTCCATATCCATATTAAAATACAATTAAATCAATCAAATTTGGGCTCAAAATAATCCTTATACATTTAACTTCAATTATCAATTTAATTATTCCATTCCATTCAGTATTTGTCACGATACAACAAAGTGAAAGGAACTTTTTTTTTAAAAGGGACTACTTTTGTATATGTTCTTAGCTCTGATTGGTTGAATTACTGGTTTGACACCTAAAGAGCAACAAAACATGCTTCTCTAACTTGCTCCTTGGCCGCCTTCTCAATGTAATCGTTGTATGAAATTATAAACCCGCAAGGCTCCTTAATTTGTTTAATAAAGTATATCTATTCTATTTCTATACACTTAAGTTATCATATCTTTATTATTTCTATTACAGAAAGCCGATGTCCTCAACCGTTATCTAAAGATTAGATAGCATACGATTTTGATGTTGGATTTTGGAATTGTTCCGACAATGTGTGTGTGTGGGGGGGGGGGGGGAGGGGGGGGGGAGTTCCCTATGATTGTTCTTGGCCTGAAATTGTAACGAAAATAACCCAATGACAGTGTCACAGACAAATTCATGACGGACACAATTAAATATTGATAGTTTGTCATTTGGTCATTATTAGCTCACCTTTCCACAGGCCGTCATAGGCAATTCTTGTTTCCGATTGGCTGACATTTAAAAAATATTCTCCTCTGAAACTAGAAGGCATAATGAATTGTTAAATTTCCATATTTCGTGTCGATAATACTACTAATATGGCCGCCATATGTAGTTCTTGTTTCTGGCTGGCCAATTTAAAAAATCCTCTCTAAAACCATTTGGCCAAATTAATTGAAATTTGGAAGGAAACACCTATGGACAAAAAGACAAACAATGATCTACAAAACACTAGATAGAAAAACAAAGATCGATCAACACCAAACACACAAAAAAACGGAGGTGATTTCAGGTGCTCCGGAAAGGTAAGCAGTTCCTGCTCCACATATGTCACCTGTCGTGTTACTCTTGTTAGAAACTCGCTGATAAGTCATGAATGAGGAAAGTGGGATTGGTGTTCCTCAATATTAAGTTTTGTCTTTTTGTTCCTTTTGTTTGATCAATGTATTGATCAATTGTTCTTCGTTTAACGGCTTCTTATTACCCCTTTGGTATATTCAAGCTTCAACGTGTTTCTGGTGATTTTTAAGTTAGACAAGGAGTCTGGGCACGTACGGAATACTTCTCGTGTAATTTGTTATTAATTTGCTGGTCACAAATTAAGACATGTTTCATTATAAAGGTTCTACATCAGCTATACTGAATGGAACAATTAAATATAAGGTAATCTACCCCCGGTAATACGTTTTTAATTGGCTTCCAAGTCAACGCCGACCATTACTAACACCAGGAATCGACTCAAACTTACGAAATACAACCTTATGTGATGATTTTTTATGAGAAGAAAGTTGACCATCAACAATTCCACCATAATTAACAAAACGAGCAACCACCTCTCACTTCAAAAACTGACACAAAAATACCACATCTTGTTGGCAATTATGTGATAATGTTTGCCAATTTATTTTATTATATTTCATGTAAATTTCCTATCTTCTGATTGGTTAAGGAGCGTGTGCCAATTTAGTCTATCACATGGCAGAGGGTGATAATTTAGTCTATCACATGGCATACAAATGTAGCTGACAAAATTGCTCGCTTTTCATTTAAGAACACCCATCTGTATAAAACATACACCAAAATGGCAGAAAAATATTAACAAATACAAAAAATGTATGTAATCTTATTTATTACACATCATGGATATCACAGTTTAACACATTTAAAGACAACAGCAATTGAAATTCAGGGAATCAAAATCATAAAAAAGAATGAAACCAGGAGAAAAGAACATTCAGTATAATAAAACAAATAACACATAGCTGAGAGGTTCGCCGAGGTTGACAATGAAAGTTCTAGGGGTAAGAATCTGCTCTACCACCCTCTCAACTATGTGTTATTTATGTAATGGATAATGTTCTTCGTTTTTTTCCAGTGATAATAATATCCGCCATACTATTGCTGTATTAATGTTGGAAGTTGAGCAAAAAACAACTCGAGGTAAATAATATTATATATTTTATAATGACTTTGTTACTTCTTTATTAACAAAGTATTTCTGATGTGAATTAATTCTTCTTCTTCTTCTTTCAGTAAAGTTCATCCCTCAGTGGTCCTGATTATAATCGAACTTGTGAGTCATTATACTATAGTGTATTAACCATGTTTACAACATTAATACCGATTGTATGTCACCGACATGATCATGTTATTGCATACAACAATTGGTCATGAATGCAGTTGACACATATAACAATCTATTATAAAAATGCACGTTTCATTTACAAAAAGTTTTGTTTTCTTTCATAGACAATAATATATAAAATTACAGAAATATTAAAAGTTTATGTTCTCTAGAGACGTGGAAGTTTGGAAAGAGGGCACCCTAGTTGAAGACATTGTACCGCCTTTGTATGGAAATCATTCAGTTCACATTCATAACCAGACTTTGTAGCTGATACAAATATATTCGGATATTCACAAAGAATACATTCCAAAGAATCTAACACTTCTTTGGCTTTAGCTGAAAACGTCTTTGCAGATCGAGTATTATAAGGAGTAACCTTATTGTTAATGATAAGGTGGATCTCTGGTATTGCGATGCCGTACTTGGGAGCTACGTATGAGAACTCCATTGTTTTGAAAACATCATATCGTTCGTTTCGTCTGTCGCCTCTTACAATCCCATATAAAAGATACAACATGGAAGTAACAGCCGCTCTAGAAAAATCATCAGCATTTATAGGCACAATAACCCGTGTGGCGCCACCGATGGCCATCTCAGTATAGACGGAAAAATTTGGATTGGTATCAATGAAAACTATGCACTCCTTTTCCATGTTTTCAGATAATTTGTCGATAAAATCTTTGATGAAAAGTGTAACCCTCTTCCATGGAATGTCACCCATTCTTGTTGCCATCAGCTGCCTTTCTTGTTCAAGACGTTTAGCTATTACTTCCAGATATGGATCTCCACATAGAAGATAGATATTATCAGTGATAAATTTGTTATAAATGGATGGCTGAACCAGAAACGATTCACATGGGATGTCACTTCTCAATGTCGTGTCTATTTTTGTGAGCAAATACCCACAGACGGTTTTGTCAAAGCCTTGAACTTTTTCTCCAATAGTAATTTTTGGCAAAATTGCATCCCCAGCTATTCCTTTCATACTTTTGTCTAAATTCGACAGCAACGCTGCGGAAATGTTTCCTTGTGGGCACATATCAATGACGATAATGTTCTTGTCAGGATTTTGGATGGCATATTCTGTAGAGAAGTGGAAAGTAAGCGTCGTTTTTCCTGCTCTACCTTTATTATTCCAAACTGCAATGTATAGAATGATGATCTAATATATATGCATTATATATATGTTGATATGTGTTATTATTTTTTCATTACGGATTAATCATGTGATGTCCGGATTTGTTTTTGTGTTTTAGTTTGTTTTTTGATAGATGAATAAAATGTCTTATCGCATGTAGACATCTGTATAGGTGTGAAACCTATAATTAATTTCTTTAAGGTTTTCTACTAAATTTGTGTTTTTTCCAGCCTACCTGGCCATTTTATCTTAAGTTTAACCTTTCGAAGACCATACATTTTCTGAAACGTTCATGATTCCTCTACGTTCTGTCAAAATATCAGGCCATGTTTAAAGTCTTGCAGTGAAATGCCAGGCTATGGAAAATACCTACTCTAAAAATAGCTCTGTCATCCCCCAGAAATTCCCTATTTATAGGTCATGCATCAAATCCTCCATATCCATATTAAAATACAATTAAATCAATCAAATTTGGGCTCAAAATAATCCTTATACATTTAACTTCAATTATCAATTTATTTATTCCATTCCATTCAGTATTTGTCACGATACAACAAAGTGAAAGGAACTTTTTTTTAAAAGGGACTACTTTTGTATATGTTCTTAGCTCTGATTGGTTGAATTACTGGTTTGACACCTAAAGAGCAACAAAACATGCTTCTCTAACTTGCTCCTTGGCCGCCTTCTCAATGTAATCGTTGTATGAAATTATAAACCCGCAAGGGTCCTTAATTTGTTTAATAAAGTATATCTATTCTATTTCTATACACTTAAGTTATCATATCTTTATTATTTCTATTACAGAAAGCCGATGTCCTCAACCGTTATCTAAAGATTAGATAGCATACGATTTTGATGTTGGATTTTGGAATTGTTCCGACAATGTGTGTGTGGGGGGGGGGGGGGGGGGAGGGGGGGGGAGTTCCCTATGATTGTTCTTGGCCTGAAATTGTAACGAAAATAACCCAATGACAGTGTCACAGACAAATTCATGACGGACACAATTAAATATTGATAGTTTGTCATTTGGTCATTATTAGCTCACCTTTCCACAGGCCGTCATAGGCAATTCTTGTTTCCGATTGGCTGACATTTAAAAAATATTCTCCTCTGAAACTAGAAGGCATAATGAATTGTTAAATTTCCATATTTCGTGTCGATAATACTACTAATATGGCCGCCATATGTAGTTCTTGTTTCTGGCTGGCCAATTTAAAAAATCCTCTCTAAAACCATTTGGCCAAATTAATTGAAATTTGGAAGGAAACACCTATGGACAAAAAGACAAACAATGATCTACAAAACACTAGATAGAAAAACAAAGATCGATCAACACCAAACACACAAAAAAACGGAGGTGATTTCAGGTGCTCCGGAAAGGTAAGCAGTTCCTGCTCCACATATGTCACCTGTCGTGTTACTCTTGTTAGAAACTCGCTGATAAGTCATGAATGAGGAAAGTGGGATTGGTGTTCCTCAATATTAAGTTTTGTCTTTTTGTTCCTTTTGTTTGATCAATGTATTGATCAATTGTTCTTCGTTTAACGGCTTCTTATTACCCCTTTGGTATATTCAAGCTTCAACGTGTTTCTGGTGATTTTTAAGTTAGACAAGGAGTCTGGCCACGTACGGAATACTTCTCGTGTAATTTGTTATTAATTTGCTGGTCACAAATTAAGACATGTTTCATTATAAAGGTTCTACATCAGCTATACTGAATGGAACAATTAAATATAAGGTAATCTACCCCCGGTAATACGTTTTTAATTGGCTTCCAAGTCAACGCCGACCATTACTAACACCAGGAATCGACTCAAACTTACGAAATACAACCTTATGTGATGATTTTTTATGAGAAGAAAGTTGACCATCAACAATTCCACCATAATTAACAAAACGAGCAACCACCTCTCACTTCAAAAACTGACACAAAAATACCACATCTTGTTGGCAATTATGTGATAATGTTTGCCAATTTATTTTATTATATTTCATGTAAATTTCCTATCTTCTGATTGGTTAAGGAGCGTGTGCCAATTTAGTCTATCACATGGCAGAGGATGATAATGTAGTCTATCACATGGCATACAAATGTAGCTGACAAAATTGCTCGCTTTTCATTTAAGAACACCCATCTGTATAAAACATACACCAAAATGGCAGAAAAATATTAACAAATACAAAAAATGTATGTAATCTTATTTATTACACATCATGGATATCACAGTTTAACACATTTAAAGACAACAGCAATTGAAATTCAGGGAATCAAAATCATAAAAAAGAATGAAACCAGGAGAAAAGAACATTCAGTATAATAAAACAAATAACACATAGCTGAGAGGTTCGCCGAGGTTGACAATGAAAGTTCTAGGGGCAAGAATCTGCTCTACCACCCTCTCAACTATGTGTTATTTATGTAATGGATAATGTTCTTCGTTTTTTTCCAGTGATAATAATATCCGCCATACTATTGCTGTATTAATGTTGGAAGTTGAGCAAAAAACAACTCGAGGTAAATAATATTATATATTTTATAATGACTTTGTTACTTCTTTATTAACAAAGTATTTCTGATGTGAATTAATTCTTCTTCTTCTTCTTTCAGTAAAGTTCATCCCTCAGTGGTCCTGATTATAATCGAACTTGTGAGTCATTATACTATAGTGTATTAACCATGTTTACAACATTAATACCGATTGTATGTCACCGACATGATCATGTTATTGCATACAATAATTGGTCATGAATGCAGTTGACACATATAACAATCTATTATAAAAATGCACGTTTCATTTACAAAAAGTTTTGTTTTCTTTCATAGACAATAATATATAAAATTACAGAAATATTAAAAGTTTATGTTCTCTAGAGACGTGGAAGTTTGGAAAGAGGGCACCCTAGTTGAAGACATTGTACCGCCTTTGTATGGAAATCATTCAGTTCACATTCATAACCAGACTTTGTAGCTGATACAAATATATTCGGATATTCACAAAGAATACATTCCAAAGAATCTAACACTTCTTTGGCTTTAGCTGAAAACGTCTTTGCAGATCGAGTATTATAAGGAGTAACCTTATTGTTAATGATAAGGTGGATCTCTGGAATTGCGATGCCGTACTTGGGAGCTACGTATGAGAACTCCATTGTTTTGAAAACATCATATCGTTCGTTTCGTCTGTCGCCTCTTACAATCCCATATAAAAGATACAACATGGAAGTAACAGCCGCTCTAGAAAAATCATCAGCATTTATAGGCACAATAACCCGTGTGGCGCCACCGATGGCCATCTCAGTATAGACGGAAAAACTTGGATTGGTATCAATGAAAACTATGCACTCCTTTTCCATGTTTTCAGATAATTTGTCGATAAAATCTTTGATGAAAAGTGTAACCCTCTTCCATGGAATGTCACCCATTCTTGTTGCCATCAGCTGCCTTTCTTGTTCAAGACGTTTAGCTATTACTTCCAGATATGGATCTCCACATAGAAGATAGATATTATCAGTGATAAATTTGTTATAAATGGATGGCTGAACCAGAAACGATTCACATGGGATGTCACTTCTCAATGTCGTGTCTATTTTTGTGAGCAAATACCCACAGACGGTTTTGTCAAAGCCTTGAACTTTTTCTCCAATAGTAATTTTTGGCAAAATTGCATCCCCAGCTATTCCTTTCATACTTTTGTCTAAATTCGACAGCAACGCTGCGGAAATGTTTCCTTGTGGGCACATATCAATGACGATAATGTTCTTGTCAGGATTTTGGATGGCATATTATGTAGAGAAGTGGAAAGTAAGCGTCGTTTTTCCTGCTCTACCTTTATTATTCCAAACTGCAATGTATAGAATGATGATCTAATATATATGTATTATATATATGTTGATATGTGTTATTATTTTTTCATTACGGATTAATCATGTGATGTCCGGATTTGTTTTTGTGTTTTAGTTTGTTTTTTGATAGATGAATAAAATGTCTTATCGCATGTAGACATCTGTATAGGTGTGAAACCTATAATTAATTTCTTTAAGGTTTTCTACTAAATTTGTGTTTTTTCGAGCCTACCTGGCCATTTTATCTTAAGTTTAACCTTTCGAAGACCATACATTTTCTGAAACGTCCATGATTCCTCTACGTTCTGTCAAAATATCAGGCCATGTTTAAAGTCTTGCAGTGAAATGCCAGGCTATGGAAAATACCTACTCTAAAAATAGCTCTGTCATCCCCCAGAAATTCCCTATTTATAGGTCATGCATCAAATCCTCCATATCCATATTAAAATGCAATTAAATCAATCAAATTTGGGCTCAAAATAATCCTTATACATTTAACTTCAATTATCAATTTAATTATTCCATTCCATTCAGTATTTGTCACGATACAACAAAGTGAAAGGAAGTTTTTTTTTTAAAAGGGACTACTTTTGTATATGTTCTTAGCTCTGATTGGTTGAATTACTGGTTTGACACCTAAAGAGCAACAAAACATGCTTCTCTAACTTGCTCCTTGGCCGCCTTCTCAATGTAATCGTTGTATGAAATTATAAACCCGCAAGGGTCCTTAATTTGTTTAATAAAGTATATCTATTCTATTTCTATACACTTAAGTTATCATATCTTTATTATTTCTATTACAGAAAGCCGATGTCCTCAACCGTTATCTAAAGATTAGATAGCATACGATTTTGATGTTGGATTTTGGAATTGTTCCGACAATGTGTGTGTGGGGGGGGGGGGGGAGGGGGGGGGAGTTCCCTATGATTGTTCTTGGCCTGAAATTGTAACGAAAATAACCCAATGACAGTGTCACAGACAAATTCATGACGGACACAATTAAATATTGATAGTTTGTCATTTGGTCATTATTAGCTCACCTTTCCACAGGCCGTCATAGGCAATTCTTGTTTCCGATTGGCTGACATTTAAAAAATATTCTCCTCTGAAACTAGAAGGCATAATGAATTGTTAAATTTCCATATTTCGTGTCGATAATACTACTAATATGGCCGCCATATGTAGTTCTTGTTTCTGGCTGGCCAATTTAAAAAATCCTCTCTAAAACCATTTGGCCAAATTAATTGAAATTTGGAAGGAAACACCTATGGACAAAAAGACAAACAATGATCTACAAAACACTAGATAGAAAAACAAAGATCGATCAACACCAAACACACAAAAAAACGGAGGTGATTTCAGGTGCTCCGGAAAGGTAAGCAGTTCCTGCTCCACATATGTCACCTGTCGTGTTACTCTTGTTAGAAACTCGCTGATAAGTCATGAATGAGGAAAGTGGGATTGGTGTTCCTCAATATTAAGTTTTGTCTTTTTGTTCCTTTTGTTTGATCAATGTATTGATCAATTGTTCTTCGTTTAACGGCTTCTTATTACCCCTTTGGTATATTCAAGCTTCAACGTGTTTCTGGTGATTTTTAAGTTAGACAAGGAGTCTGGCCACGTACGGAATACTTCTCGTGTAATTTGTTATTAATTTGCTGGTCACAAATTAAGACATGTTTCATTATAAAGGTTCTACATCAGCTATACTGAATGGAACAATTAAATATAAGGTAATCTACCCCCGGTAATACGTTTTTAATTGGCTTCCAAGTCAACGCCGACCATTACTAACACCAGGAATCGACTCAAACTTACGAAATACAACCTTATGTGATGATTTTTTATGAGAAGAAAGTTGACCATCAACAATTCCACCATAATTAACAAAACGAGCAACCACCTCTCACTTCAAAAACTGACACAAAAATACCACATCTTGTTGGCAATTATGTGATAATGTTTGCCAATTTATTTTATTATATTTCATGTAAATTTCCTATCTTCTGATTGGTTAAGGAGCGTGTGCCAATTTAGTCTATCACATGGCAGAGGGTGATAATTTAGTCTATCACATGGCATACAAATGTAGCTGACAAAATTGCTCGCTTTTCATTTAAGAACACCCATCTGTATAAAACATACACCAAAATGGCAGAAAAATATTAACAAATACAAAAAATGTATGTAATCTTATTTATTACACATCATGGATATCACAGTTTAACACATTTAAAGACAACAGCAATTGAAATTCAGGGAATCAAAATCATAAAAAAGAATGAAACCAGGAGAAAAGAACATTCAGTATAATAAAACAAATAACACATAGCTGAGAGGTTCGCCGAGGTTGACAATGAAAGTTCTAGGGGTAAGAATCTGCTCTACCACCCTCTCAACTATGTGTTATTTATGTAATGGATAATGTTCTTCGTTTTTTTCCAGTGATAATAATATCCGCCATACTATTGCTGTATTAATGTTGGAAGTTGAGCAAAAAACAACTCGAGGTAAATAATATTATATATTTTATAATGACTTTGTTACTTCTTTATTAACAAAGTATTTCTGATGTGAATTAATTCTTCTTCTTCTTCTTTCAGTAAAGTTCATCCCTCAGTGGTCCTGATTATAATCGAACTTGTGAGTCATTATACTATAGTGTATTAACCATGTTTACAACATTAATACCGATTGTATGTCACCGACATGATCATGTTATTGCATACAATAATTGGTCATGAATGCAGTTGACACATATAACAATCTATTATAAAAATGCACGTTTCATTTACAAAAAGTTTTGTTTTCTTTCATAGACAATAATATATAAAATTACAGAAATATTAAAAGTTTATGTTCTCTAGAGACGTGGAAGTTTGGAAAGAGGGCACCCTAGTTGAAGACATTGTACCGCCTTTGTATGGAAATCATTCAGTTCACATTCATAACCAGACTTTGTAGCTGATACAAATATATTCGGATATTCACAAAGAATACATTCCAAAGAATCTAACACTTCTTTGGCTTTAGCTGAAAACGTCTTTGCAGATCGAGTATTATAAGGAGTAACCTTATTGTTAATGATAAGGTGGATCTCTGGAATTGCGATGCCGTACTTGGGAGCTACGTATGAGAACTCCATTGTTTTGAAAACATCATATCGTTCGTTTCGTCTGTCGCCTCTTACAATCCCATATAAAAGATACAACATGGAAGTAACAGCCGCTCTAGAAAAATCATCAGCATTTATAGGCACAATAACCCGTGTGGCGCCACCGATGGCCATCTCAGTATAGACGGAAAAACTTGGATTGGTATCAATGAAAACTATGCACTCCTTTTCCATGTTTTCAGATAATTTGTCGATAAAATCTTTGATGAAAAGTGTAACCCTCTTCCATGGAATGTCACCCATTCTTGTTGCCATCAGCTGCCTTTCTTGTTCAAGACGTTTAGCTATTACTTCCAGATATGGATCTCCACATAGAAGATAGATATTATCAGTGATAAATTTGTTATAAATGGATGGCTGAACCAGAAACGATTCACATGGGATGTCACTTCTCAATGTCGTGTCTATTGTTGTGAGCAAATACCCACAGACGGTTTTGTCAAAGCCTTGAACTTTTTCTCCAATAGTAATTTTTGGCAAAATTGCATCCCCAGCTATTCCTTTCATACTTTTGTCTAAATTCGACAGCAACGCTGCGGAAATGTTTCCTTGTGGGCACATATCAATGACGATAATGTTCTTGTCAGGATTTTGGATGGCATATTATGTAGAGAAGTGGAAAGTAAGCGTCGTTTTTCCTGCTCTACCTTTATTATTCCAAACTGCAATGTATAGAATGATGATCTAATATATATGTATTATATATATGTTGATATGTGTTATTATTTTTTCATTACGGATTGATCATGTGATGTCCGGATTTGTTTTTGTGTTTTAGTTTGTTTTTTGATAGATGAATAAAATGTCTTATCGCATGTAGACATCTGTATAGGTGTGAAACCTATAATTAATTTCTTTAAGGTTTTCTACTAAATTTGTGTTTTTTCGAGCCTACCTGGCCATTTTATCTTAAGTTTAACCTTTCGAAGACCATACATTTTCTGAAACGTCCATGATTCCTCTACGTTCTGTCAAAATATCAGGCCATGTTTAAAGTCTTGCAGTGAAATGCCAGGCTATGGAAAATACCTACTCTAAAAATAGCTCTGTCATCCCCCAGAAATTCCCTATTTATAGGTCATGCATCAAATCCTCCATATCCATATTAAAATGCAATTAAATCAATCAAATTTGGGCTCAAAATAATCCTTATACATTTAACTTCAATTATCAATTTAATTATTCCATTCCATTCAGTATTTGTCACGATACAACAAAGTGAAAGGAAGTTTTTTTTTTAAAAGGGACTACTTTTGTATATGTTCTTAGCTCTGATTGGTTGAATTACTGGTTTGACACCTAAAGAGCAACAAAACATGCTTCTCTAACTTGCTCCTTGGCCGCCTTCTCAATGTAATCGTTGTATGAAATTATAAACCCGCAAGGGTCCTTAATTTGTTTAATAAAGTATATCTATTCTATTTCTATACACTTAAGTTATCATATCTTTATTATTTCTATTACAGAAAGCCGATGTCCTCAACCGTTATCTAAAGATTAGATAGCATACGATTTTGATGTTGGATTTTGGAATTGTTCCGACAATGTGTGTGTGTGGGGGGAGGGGGGGGGGGAGTTCCCTATGATTGTTCTTGGCCTGAAATTGTAACGAAAATAACCCAATGACAGTGTCACAGACAAATTCATGACGGACACAATTAAATATTGATAGTTTGTCATTTGGTCATTATTAGCTCACCTTTCCACAGGCCGTCATAGGCAATTCTTGTTTCCGATTGGCTGACATTTAAAAAATATTCTCCTCTGAAACTAGAAGGCATAATGAATTGTTAAATTTCCATATTTCGTGTCGATAATACTACTAATATGGCCGCCATATGTAGTTCTTGTTTCTGGCTGGCCAATTTAAAAAATCCTCTCTAAAACCATTTGGCCAAATTAATTGAAATTTGGAAGGAAACACCTATGGACAAAAAGACAAACAATGATCTACAAAACACTAGATAGAAAAACAAAGATCGATCAACACCAAACACACAAAAAAACGGAGGTGATTTCAGGTGCTCCGGAAAGGTAAGCAGTTCCTGCTCCACATATGTCACCTGTCGTGTTACTCTTGTTAGAAACTCGCTGATAAGTCATGAATGAGGAAAGTGGGATTGGTGTTCCTCAATATTAAGTTTTGTCTTTTTGTTCCTTTTGTTTGATCAATGTATTGATCAATTGTTCTTCGTTTAACGGCTTCTTATTACCCCTTTGGTATATTCAAGCTTCAACGTGTTTCTGGTGATTTTTAAGTTAGACAAGGAGTCTGGCCACGTACGGAATACTTCTCGTGTAATTTGTTATTAATTTGCTGGTCACAAATTAAGACATGTTTCATTATAAAGGTTCTACATCAGCTATACTGAATGGAACAATTAAATATAAGGTAATCTACCCCCGGTAATACGTTTTTAATTGGCTTCCAAGTCAACGCCGACCATTACTAACACCAGGAATCGACTCAAACTTACGAAATACAACCTTATGTGATGATTTTTTATGAGAAGAAAGTTGACCATCAACAATTCCACCATAATTAACAAAACGAGCAACCACCTCTCACTTCAAAAACTGACACAAAAATACCACATCTTGTTGGCAATTATGTGATAATGTTTGCCAATTTATTTTATTATATTTCATGTAAATTTCCTATCTTCTGATTGGTTAAGGAGCGTGTGCCAATTTAGTCTATCACATGGCAGAGGGTGATAATTTAGTCTATCACATGGCATACAAATGTAGCTGACAAAATTGCTCGCTTTTCATTTAAGAACACCCATCTGTATAAAACATACACCAAAATGGCAGAAAAATATTAACAAATACAAAAAATGTATGTAATCTTATTTATTACACATCATGGATATCACAGTTTAACACATTTAAAGACAACAGCAATTGAAATTCAGGGAATCAAAATCATAAAAAAGAATGAAACCAGGAGAAAAGAACATTCAGTATAATAAAACAAATAACACATAGCTGAGAGGTTCGCCGAGGTTGACAATGAAAGTTCTAGGGGTAAGAATCTGCTCTACCACCCTCTCAACTATGTGTTATTTATGTAATGGATAATGTTCTTCGTTTTTTTCCAGTGATAATAATATCCGCCATACTATTGCTGTATTAATGTTGGAAGTTGAGCAAAAAACAACTCGAGGTAAATAATATTATATATTTTATAATGACTTTGTTACTTCTTTATTAACAAAGTATTTCTGATGTGAATTAATTCTTCTTCTTCTTCTTTCAGTAAAGTTCATCCCTCAGTGGTCCTGATTATAATCGAACTTGTGAGTCATTATACTATAGTGTATTAACCATGTTTACAACATTAATACCGATTGTATGTCACCGACATGATCATGTTATTGCATACAATAATTGGTCATGAATGCAGTTGACACATATAACAATCTATTATAAAAATGCACGTTTCATTTACAAAAAGTTTTGTTTTCTTTCATAGACAATAATATATAAAATTGCAGAAATATTAAAAGTTATGTTCTCTAGAGACGTGGAAGTTTGGAAAGAGGGCACCCTAGTTGAAGACATTGTACCGCCTTTGTATGGAAATCATTCAGTTCACATTCATAACCAGACTTTGTAGCTGATACAAATATATTCGGATATTCACAAAGAATACATTCCAAAGAATCTAACACTTCTTTGGCTTTAGCTGAAAACGTCTTTGCAGATCGAGTATTATAAGGAGTAACCTTATTGTTAATGATAAGGTGGATCTCTGGTATTGCGATGCCGTACTTGGGAGCTACGTATGAGAACTCCATTGTTTTGAAAACATCATATCGTTCGTTTCGTCTGTCGCCTCTTACAATCCCATATAAAAGATACAACATGGAAGTAACAGCCGCTCTAGAAAAATCATCAGCATTTATAGGCACAATAACCCGTGTGGCGCCACCGATGGCCATCTCAGTATAGACGGAAAAACTTGGATTGGTATCAATGAAAACTATGCACTCCTTTTCCATGTTTTCAGATAATTTGTCGATAAAATCTTTGATGAAAAGTGTAACCCTCTTCCATGGAATGTCACCCATTCTTGTTGCCATCAGCTGCCTTTCTTGTTCAAGACGTTTAGCTATTACTTCCAGATATGGATCTCCACATAGAAGATAGATATTATCAGTGATAAATTTGTTATAAATGGATGGCTGAACCAGAAACGATTCACATGGGATGTCACTTCTCAATGTCGTGTCTATTTTTGTGAGCAAATACCCACAGACCGTTTTGTCAAAGCCTTGAACTTTTTCTCCAATAGTAATTTTTGGCAAAATTGCATCCCCAGCTATTCCTTTCATACTTTTGTCTAAATTCGACAGCAACGCTGCGGAAATGTTTCCTTGTGGGCACATATCAATGACGATAATGTTCTTGTCAGGATTTTGGATGGCATATTCTGTAGAGAAGTGGAAAGTAAGCGTCGTTTTTCCTGCTCTACCTTTATTATTCCAAACTGCAATGTA
The DNA here is from genome assembly GCA_963383655.1 of Bathymodiolus septemdierum. Taxonomy (NCBI): domain Eukaryota; kingdom Metazoa; phylum Mollusca; class Bivalvia; order Mytilida; family Modiolidae; genus Bathymodiolus; species Bathymodiolus septemdierum. Next base: position 7,125,262 of record OY726522.1, on the reverse strand, counting down.
TAGAATGATGATCTAATATATATGCATTATATATATGTTGATATGTGTTATTATTTTTTCATTACGGATTAATCATGTGATGTCCGGATTTGTTTTTGTGTTTTAGTTTGTTTTTTGATAGATGAATAAAATGTCTTATCGCATGTAGACATCTGTATAGGTGTGAAACCTATGATTAATTTCTTTAAGGTTTTCTACTAAATTTGTGTTTTTTCCAGCCTACCTGGCCATTTTATCTTAAGTTTAACCTTTCGAAGACCATACATTTTCTGAAACGTTCATGATTCCTCTACGTTCTGTCAAAATATCAGGCCATGTTTAAAGTCTTGCAGTGAAATGCCAGGCTATGGAAAATACCTACTCTAAAAATAGCTCTGTCATCCCCCAGAAATTCCCTATTTATAGGTCATGCATCAAATCCTCCATATCCATATTAAAATACAATTAAATCAATCAAATTTGGGCTCAAAATAATCCTTATACATTTAACTTCAATTATCAATTTAATTATTCCATTCCATTCAGTATTTGTCACGATACAACAAAGTGAAAGGAACTTTTTTTTTAAAAGGGACTACTTTTGTATATGTTCTTAGCTCTGATTGGTTGAATTACTGGTTTGACACCTAAAGAGCAACAAAACATGCTTCTCTAACTTGCTCCTTGGCCGCCTTCTCAATGTAATCGTTGTATGAAATTATAAACCCGCAAGGGTCCTTAATTTGTTTAATAAAGTATATCTATTCTATTTCTATACACTTAAGTTATCATATCTTTATTATTTCTATTACAGAAAGCCGATGTCCTCAACCGTTATCTAAAGATTAGATAGCATACGATTTTGATGTTGGATTTTGGAATTGTTCCGACAATGTGTGTGTGTGGGGGGGAGAGGGGGTGGGGAGTTCCCTATGATTGTTCTTGGCCTGAAATTGTAACGAAAATAACCCAATGACAGTGTCACAGACAAATTCATGACGGACACAATTAAATATTGATAGTTTGTCATTTGGTCATTATTAGCTCACCTTTCCACAGGCCGTCATAGGCAATTCTTGTTTCCGATTGGCTGAAATTTAAAAAATATTCTCCTCTGAAACTAGAAGGCATAATGAATTGTTAAATTTCCATATTTCGTGTCGATAATACTACTAATATGGCCGCCATATGTAGTTCTTGTTTCTGGCTGGCCAATTTAAAAAATCCTCTCTAAAACCATTTGGCCAAATTAATTGAAATTTGGAAGGAAACACCTATGGACAAAAAGACAAACAATGATCTACAAAACACTAGATAGAAAAACAAAGATCGATCAACACCAAACACACAAAAAAACGGAGGTGATTTCAGGTGCTCCGGAAAGGTAAGCAGTTCCTGCTCCACATATGTCACCTGTCGTGTTACTCTTGTTAGAAACTCGCTGATAAGTCATGAATGAGGAAAGTGGGATTGGTGTTCCTCAATATTAAGTTTTGTCTTTTTGTTCCTTTTGTTTGATCAATGTATTGATCAATTGTTCTTCGTTTAACGGCTTCTTATTACCCCTTTGGTATATTCAAGCTTCAACGTGTTTCTGGTGATTTTTAAGTTAGACAAGGAGTCTGGCCACGTACGGAATACTTCTCGTGTAATTTGTTATTAATTTGCTGGTCAAAAATTAAGACATGTTTCATTATAAAGGTTCTACATCAGCTATACTGAATGGAACAATTAAATATAAGGTAATCTACCCCCGGTAATACGTTTTTAATTGGCTTCCAAGTCAACGCCGACCATTACTAACACCAGGAATCGACTCAAACTTACGAAATACAACCTTATGTGATGATTTTTTATGAGAAGAAAGTTGACCATCAACAATTCCACCATAATTAACAAAACGAGCAACCACCTCTCACTTCAAAAACTGACACAAAAATACCACATCTTGTTGGCAATTATGTGATAATGTTTGCCAATTTATTTTATTATATTTCATGTAAATTTCCTATCTTCTGATTGGTTAAGGAGCGTGTGCCAATTTAGTCTATCACATGGCAGAGGGTGATAATTTAGTCTATCACATGGCATACAAATGTAGCTGACAAAATTGCTCGCTTTTCATTTAAGAACACCCATCTGTATAAAACATACACCAAAATGGCAGAAAAATATTAACAAATACAAAAAATGTATGTAATCTTATTTATTACACATCATGGATATCACAGTTTAACACATTTAAAGACAACAGCAATTGAAATTCAGGGAATCAAAATCATAAAAAAGAATGAAACCAGGAGAAAAGAACATTCAGTATAATAAAACAAATAACACATAGCTGAGAGGTTCGCCGAGGTTGACAATGAAAGTTCTAGGGGTAAGAATCTGCTCTACCACCCTCTCAACTATGTGTTATTTATGTAATGGATAATGTTCTTCGTTTTTTTCCAGTGATAATAATATCCGCCATACTATTGCTGTATTAATGTTGGAAGTTGAGCAAAAAACAACTCGAGGTAAATAATATTATATATTTTATAATGACTTTGTTACTTCTTTATTAACAAAGTATTTCTGATGTGAATTAATTCTTCTTCTTCTTCTTTCAGTAAAGTTCATCCCTCAGTGGTCCTGATTATAATCGAACTTGTGAGTCATTATACTATAGTGTATTAACCATGTTTACAACATTAATACCGATTGTATGTCACCGACATGATCATGTTATTGCATACAATAATTGGTCATGAATGCAGTTGACACATATAACAATCTATTATAAAAATGCACGTTTCATTTACAAAAAGTTTTGTTTTCTTTCATAGACAATAATATATAAAATTACAGAAATATTAAAAGTTTATGTTCTCTAGAGACGTGGAAGTTTGGAAAGAGGGCACCCTAGTTGAAGACATTGTACCGCCTTTGTATGGAAATCATTCAGTTCACATTCATAACCAGACTTTGTAGCTGATACAAATATATTCGGATATTCACAAAGAATACATTCCAAAGAATCTAACACTTCTTTGGCTTTAGCTGAAAACGTCTTTGCAAATCGAGTATTATAAGGAGTAACCTTATTGTTAATGATAAGGTGGATCTCTGGAATTGCGATGCCGTACTTGGGAGCTACGTATGAGAACTCCATTGTTTTGAAAACATCATATCGTTCGTTTCGTCTGTCGCCTCTTACAATCCCATATAAAAGATACAACATGGAAGTAACAGCCGCTCTAGAAAAATCATCAGCATTTATAGGCACAATAACCCGTGTGGCGCCACCGATGGCCATCTCAGTATAGACGGAAAAACTTGGATTGGTATCAATGAAAACTATGCACTCCTTTTCCATGTTTTCAGATAATTTGTCGATAAAATCTTTGATGAAAAGTGTAACCCTCTTCCATGGAATGTCACCCATTCTTGTTGCCATCAGCTGCCTTTCTTGTTCAAGACGTTTAGCTATTACTTCCAGATATGGATCTCCACATAGAAGATAGATATTATCAGTGATAAATTTGTTATAAATGGATGGCTGAACCAGAAACGATTCACATGGGATGTCACTTCTCAATGTCGTGTCTATTGTTGTGAGCAAATACCCACAGACGGTTTTGTCAAAGCCTTGAACTTTTTCTCCAATAGTAATTTTTGGCAAAATTGCATCCCCAGCTATTCCTTTCATACTTTTGTCTAAATTCGACAGCAACGCTGCGGAAATGTTTCCTTGTGGGCACATATCAATGACGATAATGTTCTTGTCAGGATTTTGGATGGCATATTCTGTAGAGAAGTGGAAAGTAAGCGTCGTTTTTCCTGCTCTACCTTTATTATTCCAAACTGCAATGTATAGAATGATGATCTAATATATATGCATTATATATATGTTGATATGTGTTATTATTTTTTCATTACGGATTAATCATGTGATGTCCGGATTTGTTTTTGTGTTTTAGTTTGTTTTTTGATAGATGAATAAAATGTCTTATCGCATGTAGACATCTGTATAGGTGTGAAACCTATAATTAATTTCTTTAAGGTTTTCTACTAAATTTGTGTTTTTTCGAGCCTACCTGGCCATTTTATCTTAAGTTTAACCTTTCGAAGACCATACATTTTCTGAAACGTCCATGATTCCTCTACGTTCTGTCAAAATATCAGGCCATGTTTAAAGTCTTGCAGTGAAATGCCAGGCTATGGAAAATACCTACTCTAAAAATAGCTCTGTCATCCCCCAGAAATTCCCTATTTATAGGTCATGCATCAAATTCTCCATATCCATATTAAAATGCAATTAAATCAATCAAATTTGGGCTCAAAATAATCCTTATACATTTAACTTCAATTATCAATTTAATTATTCCATTCCATTCAGTATTTGTCACGATACAACAAAGTGAAAGGAAGTTTTTTTTTAAAAGGGACTACTTTTGTATATGTTCTTAGCTCTGATTGGTTGAATTACTGGTTTGACACCTAAAGAGCAACAAAACATGCTTCTCTAACTTGCTCCTTGGCCGCCTTCTCAATGTAATCGTTGTATGAAATTATAAACCCGCAAGGGTCCTTAATTTGTTTAATAAAGTATATCTATTCTATTTCTATACACTTAAGTTATCATATCTTTATTATTTCTATTACAGAAAGCCGATGTCCTCAACCGTTATCTAAAGATTAGATAGCATACGATTTTGATGTTGGATTTTGGAATTGTTCCGACAATGTGTGTGTGTGGGGGGGAGGGGGGGGGGAGTTCCCTATGATTGTTCTTGGCCTGAAATTGTAACGAAAATAACCCAATGACAGTGTCACAGACAAATTCGTGACGGACACAATTAAATATTGATAGTTTGTCATTTGGTCATTATTAGCTCACCTTTCCACAGGCCGTCATAGGCAATTCTTGTTTCCGATTGGCTGACATTTAAAAAATATTCTCCTCTGAAACTAGAAGGCATAATGAATTGTTAAATTTCCATATTTCGTGTCGATAATACTACTAATATGGCCGCCATATGTAGTTCTTGTTTCTGGCTGGCCAATTTAAAAAATCCTCTCTAAAACCATTTGGCCAAATTAATTGAAATTTGGAAGGAAACACCTATGGACAAAAAGACAAACAATGATCTACAAAACACTAGATAGAAAAACAAAGATCGATCAACACCAAACACACAAAAAAACGGAGGTGATTTCAGGTGCTCCGGAAAGGTAAGCAGTTCCTGCTCCACATATGTCACCTGTCGTGTTACTCTTGTTAGAAACTCGCTGATAAGTCATGAATGAGGAAAGTGGGATTGGTGTTCCTCAATATTAAGTTTTGTCTTTTTGTTCCTTTTGTTTGATCAATGTATTGATCAATTGTTCTTCGTTTAACGGCTTCTTATTACCCCTTTGGTATATTCAAGCTTCAACGTGTTTCTGGTGATTTTTAAGTTAGACAAGGAGTCTGGCCACGTACGGAATACTTCTCGTGTAATTTGTTATTAATTTGCTGGTCACAAATTAAGACATGTTTCATTATAAAGGTTCTACATCAGCTATACTGAATGGAACAATTAAATATAAGGTAATCTACCCCCGGTAATACGTTTTTAATTGGCTTCCAAGTCAACGCCGACCATTACTAACACCAGGAATCGACTCAAACTTACGAAATACAACCTTATGTGATGATTTTTTATGAGAAGAAAGTTGACCATCAACAATTCCACCATAATTAACAAAACGAGCAACCACCTCTCACTTCAAAAACTGACACAAAAATACCACATCTTGTTGGCAATTATGTGATAATGTTTGCCAATTTATTTTATTATATTTCATGTAAATTTCCTATCTTCTGATTGGTTAAGGAGCGTGTGCCAATTTAGTCTATCACATGGCAGAGGGTGATAATTTAGTCTATCACATGGCATACAAATGTAGCTGACAAAATTGCTCGCTTTTCATTTAAGAACACCCATCTGTATAAAACATACACCAAAATGGCAGAAAAATATTAACAAATACAAAAAATGTATGTAATCTTATTTATTACACATCATGGATATCACAGTTTAACACATTTAAAGACAACAGCAATTGAAATTCAGGGAATCAAAATCATAAAAAAGAATGAAACCAGGAGAAAAGAACATTCAGTATAATAAAACAAATAACACATAGCTGAGAGGTTCGCCGAGGTTGACAATGAAAGTTCTAGGGGCAAGAATCTGCTCTACCACCCTCTCAACTATGTGTTATTTATGTAATGGATAATGTTCTTCGTTTTTTTCCAGTGATAATAATATCCGCCATACTATTGCTGTATTAATGTTGGAAGTTGAGCAAAAAACAACTCGAGGTAAATAATATTATATATTTTATAATGACTTTGTTACTTCTTTATTAACAAAGTATTTCTGATGTGAATTAATTCTTCTTCTTCTTCTTTCAGTAAAGTTCATCCCTCAGTGGTCCTGATTATAATCGAACTTGTGAGTCATTATACTATAGTGTATTAACCATGTTTACAACATTAATACCGATTGTATGTCACCGACATGATCATGTTATTGCATACAATAATTGGTCATGAATGCAGTTGACACATATAACAATCTATTATAAAAATGCACGTTTCATTTACAAAAAGTTTTGTTTTCTTTCATAGACAATAATATATAAAATTACAGAAATATTAAAAGTTTATGTTCTCTAGAGACGTGGAAGTTTGGAAAGAGGGCACCCTAGTTGAAGACATTGTACCGCCTTTGTATGGAAATCATTCAGTTCACATTCATAACCAGACTTTGTAGCTGATACAAATATATTCGGATATTCACAAAGAATACATTCCAAAGAATCTAACACTTCTTTGGCTTTAGCTGAAAACGTCTTTGCAGATCGAGTATTATAAGGAGTAACCTTATTGTTAATGATAAGGTGGATCTCTGGAATTGCGATGCCGTACTTGGGAGCTACGTATGAGAACTCCATTGTTTTGAAAACATCATATCGTTCGTTTCGTCTGTCGCCTCTTACAATCCCATATAAAAGATACAACATGGAAGTAACAGCCGCTCTAGAAAAATCATCAGCATTTATAGGCACAATAACCCGTGTGGCGCCACCGATGGCCATCTCAGTATAGACGGAAAAACTTGGATTGGTATCAATGAAAACTATGCACTCCTTTTCCATGTTTTCAGATAATTTGTCGATAAAATCTTTGATGAAAAGTGTAACCCTCTTCCATGGAATGTCACCCATTCTTGTTGCCATCAGCTGCCTTTCTTGTTCAAGACGTTTAGCTATTACTTCCAGATATGGATCTCCACATAGAAGATAGATATTATCAGTGATAAATTTGTTATAAATGGATGGCTGAACCAGAAACGATTCACATGGGATGTTACTTCTCAATGTCGTGTCTATTGTTGTGAGCAAATACCCACAGACGGTTTTGTCAAAGCCTTGAACTTTTTCTCCAATAGTAATTTTTGGCAAAATTGCATCCCCAGCTATTCCTTTCATACTTTTGTCTAAATTCGACAGCAACGCTGCGGAAATGTTTCCTTGTGGGCACATATCAATGACGATAATGTTCTTGTCAGGATTTTGGATGGCATATTCTGTAGAGAAGTGGAAAGTAAGCGTCGTTTTTCCTGCTCTACCTTTATTATTCCAAACTGCAATGTATAGAATGATGATCTAATATATATGCATTATATATATGTTGATATGTGTTATTATTTTTTCATTACGGATTAATCATGTGATGTCCGGATTTGTTTTTGTGTTTTAGTTTGTTTTTTGATAGATGAATAAAATGTCTTATCGCATGTAGACATCTGTATAGGTGTGAAACCTATAATTAATTTCTTTAAGGTTTTCTACTAAATTTGTGTTTTTTCGAGCCTACCTGGCCATTTTATCTTAAGTTTAACCTTTCGAAGACCATACATTTTCTGAAACGTCCATGATTCCTCTACGTTCTGTCAAAATATCAGGCCATGTTTAAAGTCTTGCAGTGAAATACCAGGCTATGGAAAATACCTACTCTAAAAATAGCTCTGTCATCCCCCAGAAATTCCCTATTTATAGGTCATGCATCAAATCCTCCATATCCATATTAAAATGCAATTAAATCAATCAAATTTGGGCTCAAAATAATCCTTATACATTTAACTTCAATTATCAATTTAATTATTCCATTCCATTCAGTATTTGTCACGATACAACAAAGTGAAAGGAAGTTTTTTTTTAAAAGGGACTACTTTTGTATATGTTCTTAGCTCTGATTGGTTGAATTACTGGTTTGACACCTAAAGAGCAACAAAACATGCTTCTCTAACTTGCTCTTTGGCCGCCTTCTCAATGTAATCGTTGTATGAAATTATAAACCCGCAAGGGTCCTTAATTTGTTTAATAAAGTATATCTATTCTATTTCTATACACTTAAGTTATCATATCTTTATTATTTCTATTACAGAAAGCCGATGTCCTCAACCGTTATCTAAAGATTAGATAGCATACGATTTTGATGTTGGATTTTGGAATTGTTCCGACAATGTGTGTGTGTGGGGGGGGAGGGGGGGGGGGAGTTCCCTATGATTGTTCTTGGCCTGAAATTGTAACGAAAATAACCCAATGACAGTGTCACAGACAAATTCATGACGGACACAATTAAATATTGATAGTTTGTCATTTGGTCATTATTAGCTCACCTTTCCACAGGCCGTCATAGGCAATTCTTGTTTCCGATTGGCTGACATTTAAAAAATATTCTCCTCTGAAACTAGAAGGCATAATGAATTGTTAAATTTCCATATTTCGTGTCGATAATACTACTAATATGGCCGCCATATGTAGTTCTTGTTTCTGGCTGGCCAATTTAAAAAATCCTCTCTAAAACCATTTGGCCAAATTAATTGAAATTTGGAAGGAAACACCTATGGACAAAAAGACAAACAATGATCTACAAAACACTAGATAGAAAAACAAAGATCGATCAACACCAAACACACAAAAAAACGGAGGTGATTTCAGGTGCTCCGGAAAGGTAAGCAGTTCCTGCTCCACATATGTCACTTGTCGTGTTACTCTTGTTAGAAACTCGCTGATAAGTCATGAATGAGGAAAGTGGGATTGGTGTTCCTCAATATTAAGTTTTGTCTTTTTGTTCCTTTTGTTTGATCAATGTATTGATCAATTGTTCTTCGTTTAACGGCTTCTTATTACCCCTTTGGTATATTCAAGCTTCAACGTGTTTTTGGTGATTTTTAAGTTAGACAAGGAGTCTGGCCACGTACGGAATACTTCTCGTGTAATTTGTTATTAATTTGCTGGTCACAAATTAAGACATGTTTCATTATAAAGGTTCTACATCAGCTATACTGAATGGAACAATTAAATATAAGGTAATCTACCCCCGGTAATACGTTTTTAATTGGCTTCCAAGTCAACGCCGACCATTACTAACACCAGGAATCGACTCAAACTTACGAAATACAACCTTATGTGATGATTTTTTATGAGAAGAAAGTTGACCATCAACAATTCCACCATAATTAACAAAACGAGCAACCACCTCTCACTTCAAAAACTGACACAAAAATACCACATCTTGTTGGCAATTATGTGATAATGTTTGCCAATTTATTTTATTATATTTCATGTAAATTTCCTATCTTCTGATTGGTTAAGGAGCGTGTGCCAATTTAGTCTATCACATGGCAGAGGGTGATAATTTAGTCTATCACATGGCATACAAATGAAGCTGACAAAATTGCTCGCTTTTCATTTAAGAACACCCATCTGTATAAAACATACACCAAAATGGCAGAAAAATATTAACAAATACAAAAAATGTATGTAATCTTATTTATTACACATCATGGATATCACAGTTTAACACATTTAAAGACAACAGCAATTGAAATTCAGGGAATCAAAATCATAAAAAAGAATGAAACCAGGAGAAAAGAACATTCAGTATAATAAAACAAATAACACATAGCTGAGAGGTTCGCCGAGGTTGACAATGAAAGTTCTAGGGGTAAGAATCTGCTCTACCACCCTCTCAACTATGTGTTATTTATGTAATGGATAATGTTCTTCGTTTTTTTCCAGTGATAATAATATCCGCCATACTATTGCTGTATTAATGTTGGAAGTTGAGCAAAAAACAACTCGAGGTAAATAATATTATATATTTTATAATGACTTTGTTACTTCTTTATTAACAAAGTATTTCTGATGTGAATTAATTCTTCTTCTTCTTCTTTCAGTAAAGTTCATCCCTCAGTGGTCCTGATTATAATCGAACTTGTGAGTCATTATACTATAGTGTATTAACCATGTTTACAACATTAATACCGATTGTATGTCACCGACATGATCATGTTATTGCATACAATAATTGGTCATGAATGCAGTTGACACATATAACAATCTATTATAAAAATGCACGTTTCATTTACAAAAAGTTTTGTTTTCTTTCATAGACAATAATATATAAAATTACAGAAATATTAAAAGTTTATGTTCTCTAGAGACGTGGAAGTTTGGAAAGAGGGCACCCTAGTTGAAGACATTGTACCGCCTTTGTATGGAAATCATTCAGTTCACATTCATAACCAGACTTTGTAGCTGATACAAATATATTCGGATATTCACAAAGAATACATTCCAAAGAATCTAACACTTCTTTGGCTTTAGCTGAAAACGTCTTTGCAGATCGAGTATTATAAGGAGTAACCTTATTGTTAATGATAAGGTGGATCTCTGGAATTGCGATGCCGTACTTGGGAGCTACGTATGAGAACTCCATTGTTTTGAAAACATCATATCGTTCGTTTCGTCTGTCGCCTCTTACAATCCCATATAAAAGATACAACATGGAAGTAACAGCCGCTCTAGAAAAATCATCAGCATTTATAGGCACAATAACCCGTGTGGCGCCACCGATGGCCATCTCAGTATAGACGGAAAAACTTGGATTGGTATCAATGAAAACTATGCACTCCTTTTCCATGTTTTCAGATAATTTGTCGATAAAATCTTTGATGAAAAGTGTAACCCTCTTCCATGGAATGTCACCCATTCTTGTTGCCATCAGCTGCCTTTCTTGTTCAAGACGTTTAGCTATTACTTCCAGATATGGATCTCCACATAGAAGATAGATATTATCAGTGATAAATTTGTTATAAATGGATGGCTGAACCAGAAACGATTCACATGGGATGTCACTTCTCAATGTCGTGTCTATTGTTGTGAGCAAATACCCACAGACGGTTTTGTCAAAGCCTTGAACTTTTTCTCCAATAGTAATTTTTGGCAAAATTGCATCCCCAGCTATTCCTTTCATACTTTTGTCTAAATTCGACAGCAACGCTGCGGAAATGTTTCCTTGTGGGCACATATCAATGACGATAATGTTCTTGTCAGGATTTTGGATGGCATATTCTGTAGAGAAGTGGAAAGTAAGCGTCGTTTTTCCTGCTCTACCTTTATTATTCCAAACTGCAATGTATAGAATGATGATCTAATATATATGCATTATATATATGTTGATATGTGTTATTATTTTTTCATTACGGATTAATCATGTGATGTCCGGATTTGTTTTTGTGTTTTAGTTTGTTTTTTGATAGATGAATAAAATGTCTTATCGCATGTAGACATCTGTATAGGTGTGAAACCTATAATTAATTTCTTTAAGGTTTTCTACTAAATTTGTGTTTTTTCGAGCCTACCTGGCCATTTTATCTTAAGTTTAACCTTTCGAAGACCATACATTTTCTGAAACGTCCATGATTCCTCTACGTTCTGTCAAAATATCAGGCCATGTTTAAAGTCTTGCAGTGAAATGCCAGGCTATGGAAAATACCTACTCTAAAAATAGCTCTGTCATCCCCCAGAAATTCCCTATTTATAGGTCATGCATCAAATCCTCCATATCCATATTAAAATGCAATTAAATCAATCAAATTTGGGCTCAAAATAATCCTTATACATTTAACTTCAATTATCAATTTAATTATTCCATTCCATTCAGTATTTGTCACGATACAACAAAGTGAAAGGAAGTTTTTTTTTAAAAGGGACTACTTTTGTATATGTTCTTAGCTCTGATTGGTTGAATTACTGGTTTGACACCTAAAGAGCAACAAAACATGCTTCTCTAACTTGCTCCTTGGCCGCCTTCTCAATGTAATCGTTGTATGAAATTATAAACCCGCAAGGGTCCTTAATTTGTTTAATAAAGTATATCTATTCTATTTCTATACACTTAAGTTATCATATCTTTATTATTTCTATTACAGAAAGCCGATGTCCTCAACCGTTATCTAAAGATTAGATAGCATACGATTTTGATGTTGGATTTTGGAATTGTTCCGACAATGTGTGTGTGTGGGGGGGAGGGGGGGGGGGGAGTTCCCTATGATTGTTCTTGGCCTGAAATTGTAACGAAAATAACCCAATGACAGTGTCACAGACAAATTCATGACGGACACAATTAAATATTGATAGTTTGTCATTTGGTCATTATTAGCTCACCTTTCCACAGGCCGTCATAGGCAATTCTTGTTTCCGATTGGCTGACATTTAAAAAATATTCTCCTCTGAAACTAGAAGGCATAATGAATTGTTAAATTTCCATATTTCGTGTCGATAATACTACTAATATGGCCGCCATATGTAGTTCTTGTTTCTGGCTGGCCAATTTAAAAAATCCTCTCTAAAACCATTTGGCCAAATTAATTGAAATTTGGAAGGAAACACCTATGGACAAAAAGACAAACAATGATCTACAAAACACTAGATAGAAAAACAAAGATCGATCAACACCAAACACACAAAAAAACGGAGGTGATTTCAGGTGCTCCGGAAAGGTAAGCAGTTCCTGCTCCACATATGTCACCTGTCGTGTTACTCTTGTTAGAAACTCGCTGATAAGTCATGAATGAGGAAAGTGGGATTGGTGTTCCTCAATATTAAGTTTTGTCTTTTTGTTCCTTTTGTTTGATCAATGTATTGATCAATTGTTCTTCGTTTAACGGCTTCTTATTACCCCTTTGGTATATTCAAGCTTCAACGTGTTTCTGGTGATTTTTAAGTTAGACAAGGAGTCTGGCCACGTACGGAATACTTCTCGTGTAATTTGTTATTAATTTGCTGGTCACAAATTAAGACATGTTTCATTATAAAGGTTCTACATCAGCTATACTGAATGGAACAATTAAATATAAGGTAATCTACCCCCGGTAATACGTTTTTAATTGGCTTCCAAGTCAACGCCGACCATTACTAACACCAGGAATCGACTCAAACTTACGAAATACAACCTTATGTGATGATTTTTTATGAGAAGAAAGTTGACCATCAACAATTCCACCATAATTAACAAAACGAGCAACCACCTCTCACTTCAAAAACTGACACAAAAATACCACATCTTGTTGGCAATTATGTGATAATGTTTGCCAATTTATTTTATTATATTTCATGTAAATTTCCTATCTTCTGATTGGTTAAGGAGCGTGTGCCAATTTAGTCTATCACATGGCAGAGGGTGATAATTTAGTCTATCACATGGCATACAAATGAAGCTGACAAAATTGCTCGCTTTTCATTTAAGAACACCCATCTGTATAAAACATACACCAAAATGGCAGAAAAATATTAACAAATACAAAAAATGTATGTAATCTTATTTATTACACATCATGGATATCACAGTTTAACACATTTAAAGACAACAGCAATTGAAATTCAGGGAATCAAAATCATAAAAAAGAATGAAACCAGGAGAAAAGAACATTCAGTATAATAAAACAAATAACACATAGCTGAGAGGTTCGCCGAGGTTGACAATGAAAGTTCTAGGGGTAAGAATCTGCTCTACCACCCTCTCAACTATGTGTTATTTATGTAATGGATAATGTTCTTCGTTTTTTTCCAGTGATAATAATATCCGCCATACTATTGCTGTATTAATGTTGGAAGTTGAGCAAAAAACAACTCGAGGTAAATAATATTATATATTTTATAATGACTTTGTTACTTCTTTATTAACAAAGTATTTCTGATGTGAATTAATTCTTCTTCTTCTTCTTTCAGTAAAGTTCATCCCTCAGTGGTCCTGATTATAATCGAACTTGTGAGTCATTATACTATAGTGTATTAACCATGTTTACAACATTAATACCGATTGTATGTCACCGACATGATCATGTTATTGCATACAATAATTGGTCATGAATGCAGTTGACACATATAACAATCTATTATAAAAATGCACGTTTCATTTACAAAAAGTTTTGTTTTCTTTCATAGACAATAATATATAAAATTACAGAAATATTAAAAGTTTATGTTCTCTAGAGACGTGGAAGTTTGGAAAGAGGGCACCCTAGTTGAAGACATTGTACCGCCTTTGTATGGAAATCATTCAGTTCACATTCATAACCAGACTTTGTAGCTGATACAAATATATTCGGATATTCACAAAGAATACATTCCAAAGAATCTAACACTTCTTTGGCTTTAGCTGAAAACGTCTTTGCAGATCGAGTATTATAAGGAGTAACCTTATTGTTAATGATAAGGTGGATCTCTGGAATTGCGATGCCGTACTTGGGAGCTACGTATGAGAACTCCATTGTTTTGAAAACATCATATCGTTCGTTTCGTCTGTCGCCTCTTACAATCCCATATAAAAGATACAACATGGAAGTAACAGCCGCTCTAGAAAAATCATCAGCATTTATAGGCACAATAACCCGTGTGGCGCCACCGATGGCCATCTCAGTATAGACGGAAAAACTTGGATTGGTATCAATGAAAACTATGCACTCCTTTTCCATGTTTTCAGATAATTTGTCGATAAAATCTTTGATGAAAAGTGTAACCCTCTTCCATGGAATGTCACCCATTCTTGTTGCCATCAGCTGCCTTTCTTGTTCAAGACGTTTAGCTATTACTTCCAGATATGGATCTCCACATAGAAGATAGATATTATCAGTGATAAATTTGTTATAAATGGATGGCTGAACCAGAAACGATTCACATGGGATGTCACTTCTCAATGTCGTGTCTATTGTTGTGAGCAAATACCCACAGACGGTTTTGTCAAAGCCTTGAACTTTTTCTCCAATAGTAATTTTTGGCAAAATTGCATCCCCAGCTATTCCTTTCATACTTTTGTCTAAATTCGACAGCAACGCTGCGGAAATGTTTCCTTGTGGGCACATATCAATGACGATAATGTTCTTGTCAGGATTTTGGATGGCATATTCTGTAGAGAAGTGGAAAGTAAGCGTCGTTTTTCCTGCTCTACCTTTATTATTCCAAACTGCAATGTATAGAATGATGATCTAATATATATGCATTATATATATGTTGATATGTGTTATTATTTTTTCATTACGGATTAATCATGTGATGTCCGGATTTGTTTTTGTGTTTTAGTTTGTTTTTTGATAGATGAATAAAATGTCTTATCGCATGTAGACATCTGTATAGGTGTGAAACCTATAATTAATTTCTTTAAGGTTTTCTACTAAATTTGTGTTTTTTCGAGCCTACCTGGCCATTTTATCTTAAGTTTAACCTTTCGAAGACCATACATTTTCTGAAACGTCCATGATTCCTCTACGTTCTGTCAAAATATCAGGCCATGTTTAAAGTCTTGCAGTGAAATGCCAGGCTATGGAAAATACCTACTCTAAAAATAGCTCTGTCATCCCCCAGAAATTCCCTATTTATAGGTCATGCATCAAATCCTCCATATCCATATTAAAATGCAATTAAATCAATCAAATTTGGGCTCAAAATAATCCTTATACATTTAACTTCAATTATCAATTTAATTATTCCATTCCATTCAGTATTTGTCACGATACAACAAAGTGAAAGGAAGTTTTTTTTTAAAAGGGACTACTTTTGTATATGTTCTTAGCTCTGATTGGTTGAATTACTGGTTTGACACCTAAAGAGCAACAAAACATGCTTCTCTAACTTGCTCCTTGGCCGCCTTCTCAATGTAATCGTTGTATGAAATTATAAACCCGCAAGGGTCCTTAATTTGTTTAATAAAGTATATCTATTCTATTTCTATACACTTAAGTTATCATATCTTTATTATTTCTATTACAGAAAGCCGATGTCCTCAACCGTTATCTAAAGATTAGATAGCATACGATTTTGATGTTGGATTTTGGAATTGTTCCGACAATGTGTGTGTGTGGGGGGGAGGGGGGGGGGAGTTCCCTATGATTGTTCTTGGCCTGAAATTGTAACGAAAATAACCCAATGACAGTGTCACAGACAAATTCATGACGGACACAATTAAATATTGATAGTTTGTCATTTGGTCATTATTAGCTCATCTTTCCACAGGCCGTCATAGGCAATTCTTGTTTCCGATTGGCTGACATTTAAAAAATATTCTCCTCTGAAACTAGAAGGCATAATGAATTGTTAAATTTCCATATTTCGTGTCGATAATACTACTAATATGGCCGCCATATGTAGTTCTTGTTTCTGGCTGGCCAATTTAAAAAATCCTCTCTAAAACCATTTGGCCAAATTAATTGAAATTTGGAAGGAAACACCTATGGACAAAAAGACAAACAATGATCTACAAAACACCAGATAGAAAAACAAAGATCGATCAACACCAAACACACAAAAAAACGGAGGTGATTTCAGGTGCTCCGGAAAGGTAAGCAGTTCCTGCTCCACATATGTCACCTGTCGTGTTACTCTTGTTAGAAACTCGCTGATAAGTCATGAATGAGGAAAGTGGGATTGGTGTTCCTCAATATTAAGTTTTGTCTTTTTGTTCCTTTTGTTTGATCAATGTATTGATCAATTGTTCTTCGTTTAACGGCTTCTTATTACCCCTTTGGTATATTCAAGCTTCAACGTGTTTCTGGTGATTTTTAAGTTAGACAAGGAGTCTGGCCACGTACGGAATACTTCTCGTGTAATTTGTTATTAATTTGCTGGTCACAAATTAAGACATGTTTCATTATAAAGGTTCTACATCAGCTATACTGAATGGAACAATTAAATATAAGGTAATCTACCCCCGGTAATACGTTTTTAATTGGCTTCCAAGTCAACGCCGACCATTACTAACACCAGGAATCGACTCAAACTTACGAAATACAACCTTATGTGATGATTTTTTATGAGAAGAAAGTTGACCATCAACAATTCCACCATAATTAACAAAACGAGCAACCACCTCTCACTTCAAAAACTGACACAAAAATACCACATCTTGTTGGCAATTATGTGATAATGTTTGCCAATTTATTTTATTATATTTCATGTAAATTTCCTATCTTCTGATTGGTTAAGGAGCGTGTGCCAATTTAGTCTATCACATGGCAGAGGGTGATAATTTAGTCTATCACATGGCATACAAATGTAGCTGACAAAATTGCTCGCTTTTCATTTAAGAACACCCATCTGTATAAAACATACACCAAAATGGCAGAAAAATATTAACAAATACAAAAAATGTATGTAATCTTATTTATTACACATCATGGATATCACAGTTTAACACATTTAAAGACAACAGCAATTGAAATTCAGGGAATCAAAATCATAAAAAAGAATGAAACCAGGAGAAAAGAACATTCAGTATAATAAAACAAATAACACATAGCTGAGAGGTTCGCCGAGGTTGACAATGAAAGTTCTAGGGGTAAGAATCTGCTCTACCACCCTCTCAACTATGTGTTATTTATGTAATGGATAATGTTCTTCGTTTTTTTCCAGTGATAATAATATCCGCCATACTATTGCTGTATTAATGTTGGAAGTTGAGCAAAAAACAACTCGAGGTAAATAATATTATATATTTTATAATGACTTTGTTACTTCTTTATTAACAAAGTATTTCTGATGTGAATTAATTCTTCTTCTTCTTCTTTCAGTAAAGTTCATCCCTCAGTGGTCCTGATTATAATCGAACTTGTGAGTCATTATACTATAGTGTATTAACCATGTTTACAACATTAATACCGATTGTATGTCACCGACATGATCATGTTATTGCATACAATAATTGGTCATGAATGCAGTTGACACATATAACAATCTATTATAAAAATGCACGTTTCATTTACAAAAAGTTTTGTTTTCTTTCATAGACAATAATATATAAAATTACAGAAATATTAAAAGTTTATGTTCTCTAGAGACGTGGAAGTTTGGAAAGAGGGCACCCTAGTTGAAGACATTGTACCGCCTTTGTATGGAAATCATTCAGTTCACATTCATAACCAGACTTTGTAGCTGATACAAATATATTCGGATATTCACAAAGAATACATTCCAAAGAATCTAACACTTCTTTGGCTTTAGCTGAAAACGTCTTTGCAGATCGAGTATTATAAGGAGTAACCTTATTGTTAATGATAAGGTGGATCTCTGGAATTGCGATGCCGTACTTGGGAGCTACGTATGAGAACTCCATTGTTTTGAAAACATCATATCGTTCGTTTCGTCTGTCGCCTCTTACAATCCCATATAAAAGATACAACATGGAAGTAACAGCCGCTCTAGAAAAATCATCAGCATTTATAGGCACAATAACCCGTGTGGCGCCACCGATGGCCATCTCAGTATAGACGGAAAAACTTGGATTGGTATCAATGAAAACTATGCACTCCTTTTCCATGTTTTCAGATAATTTGTCGATAAAATCTTTGATGAAAAGTGTAACCCTCTTCCATGGAATGTCACCCATTCTTGTTGCCATCAGCTGCCTTTCTTGTTCAAGACGTTTAGCTATTACTTCCAGATATGGATCTCCACATAGAAGATAGATATTATCAGTGATAAATTTGTTATAAATGGATGGCTGAACCAGAAACGATTCACATGGGATGTCACTTCTCAATGTCGTGTCTATTGTTGTGAGCAAATACCCACAGACGGTTTTGTCAAAGCCTTGAACTTTTTCTCCAATAGTAATTTTTGGCAAAATTGCATCCCCAGCTATTCCTTTCATACTTTTGTCTAAATTCGACAGCAACGCTGCGGAAATGTTTCCTTGTGGGCACATATCAATGACGATAATGTTCTTGTCAGGATTTTGGATGGCATATTCTGTAGAGAAGTGGAAAGTAAGCGTCGTTTTTCCTGCTCTACCTTTATTATTCCAAACTGCAATGTATAGAATGATGATCTAATATATATGCATTATATATATGTTGATATGTGTTATTATTTTTTCATTACGGATTAATCATGTGATGTCCGGATTTGTTTTTGTGTTTTAGTTTGTTTTTTGATAGATGAATAAAATGTCTTATCGCATGTAGACATCTGTATAGGTGTGAAACCTATAATTAATTTCTTTAAGGTTTTCTACTAAATTTGTGTTTTTTCCAGCCTACCTGGCCATTTTATCTTAAGTTTAACCTTTCGAAGACCATACATTTTCTGAAACGTCCATGATTCCTCTACGTTCTGTCAAAATATCAGGCCATGTTTAAAGTCTTGCAGTGAAATGCCAGGCTATGGAAAATACCTACTCTAAAAATAGCTCTGTCATCCCCCAGAAATTCCCTATTTATAGGTCATGCATCAAATCCTCCATATCCATATTAAAATGCAATTAAATCAATCAAATTTGGGCTCAAAATAATCCTTATACATTTAACTTCAATTATCAATTTAATTATTCCATTCCATTCAGTATTTGTCACGATACAACAAAGTGAAAGGAAGTTTTTTTTTAAAAGGGACTACTTTTGTATATGTTCTTAGCTCTGATTGGTTGAATTACTGGTTTGACACCTAAAGAGCAACAAAACATGCTTCTCTAACTTGCTCCTTGGCCGCCTTCTCAATGTAATCGTTGTATGAAATTATAAACCCGCAAGGGTCCTTAATTTGTTTAATAAAGTATATCTATTCTATTTCTATACACTTAAGTTATCATATCTTTATTATTTCTATTACAGAAAGCCGATGTCCTCAACCGTTATCTAAAGATTAGATAGCATACGATTTTGATGTTGGATTTTGGAATTGTTCCGACAATGTGTGTGTGTGGGGGGGGAGGGGGGGGGGGAGTTCCCTATGATTGTTCTTGGCCTGAAATTGTAACGAAAATAACCCAATGACAGTGTCACAGACAAATTCATGACGGACACAATTAAATATTGATAGTTTGTCATTTGGTCATTATTAGCTCACCTTTCCACAGGCCGTCATAGGCAATTCTTGTTTCCGATTGGCTGACATTTAAAAAATATTCTCCTCTGAAACTAGAAGGCATAATGAATTGTTAAATTTCCATATTTCGTGTCGATAATACTACTAATATGGCCGCCATATGTAGTTCTTGTTTCTGGCTGGCCAATTTAAAAAATCCTCTCTAAAACCATTTGGCCAAATTAATTGAAATTTGGAAGGAAACACCTATGGACAAAAAGACAAACAATGATCTACAAAACACTAGATAGAAAAACAAAGATCGATCAACACCAAACACACAAAAAAACGGAGGTGATTTCAGGTGCTCCGGAAAGGTAAGCAGTTCCTGCTCCACATATGTCACCTGTCGTGTTACTCTTGTTAGAAACTCGCTGATAAGTCATGAATGAGGAAAGTGGGATTGGTGTTCCTCAATATTAAGTTTTGTCTTTTTGTTCCTTTTGTTTGATCAATGTATTGATCAATTGTTCTTCGTTTAACGGCTTCTTATTACCCCTTTGGTATATTCAAGCTTCAACGTGTTTCTGGTGATTTTTAAGTTAGACAAGGAGTCTGGCCACGTACGGAATACTTCTCGTGTAATTTGTTATTAATTTGCTGGTCACAAATTAAGACATGTTTCATTATAAAGGTTCTACATCAGCTATACTGAATGGAACAATTAAATATAAGGTAATCTACCCCCGGTAATACGTTTTTAATTGGCTTCCAAGTCAACGCCGACCATTACTAACACCAGGAATCGACTCAAACTTACGAAATACAACCTTATGTGATGATTTTTTATGAGAAGAAAGTTGACCATCAACAATTCCACCATAATTAACAAAACGAGCAACCACCTCTCACTTCAAAAACTGACACAAAAATACCACATCTTGTTGGCAATTATGTGATAATGTTTGCCAATTTATTTTATTATATTTCATGTAAATTTCCTATCTTCTGATTGGTTAAGGAGCGTGTGCCAATTTAGTCTATCACATGGCAGAGGGTGATAATTTAGTCTATCACATGGCATACAAATGTAGCTGACAAAATTGCTCGCTTTTCATTTAAGAACACCCATCTGTATAAAACATACACCAAAATGGCAGAAAAATATTAACAAATACAAAAAATGTATGTAATCTTATTTATTACACATCATGGATATCACAGTTTAACACATTTAAAGACAACAGCAATTGAAATTCAGGGAATCAAAATCATAAAAAAGAATGAAACCAGGAGAAAAGAACATTCAGTATAATAAAACAAATAACACATAGCTGAGAGGTTCGCCGAGGTTGACAATGAAAGTTCTAGGGGTAAGAATCTGCTCTACCACCCTCTCAACTATGTGTTATTTATGTAATGGATAATGTTCTTCGTTTTTTTCCAGTGATAATAATATCCGCCATACTATTGCTGTATTAATGTTGGAAGTTGAGCAAAAAACAACTCGAGGTAAATAATATTATATATTTTATAATGACTTTGTTACTTCTTTATTAACAAAGTATTTCTGATGTGAATTAATTCTTCTTCTTCTTCTTTCAGTAAAGTTCATCCCTCAGTGGTCCTGATTATAATCGAACTTGTGAGTCATTATACTATAGTGTATTAACCATGTTTACAACATTAATACCGATTGTATGTCACCGACATGATCATGTTATTGCATACAATAATTGGTCATGAATGCAGTTGACACATATAACAATCTATTATAAAAATGCACGTTTCATTTACAAAAAGTTTTGTTTTCTTTCATAGACAATAATATATAAAATTACAGAAATATTAAAAGTTTATGTTCTCTAGAGACGTGGAAGTTTGGAAAGAGGGCACCCTAGTTGAAGACATTGTACCGCCTTTGTATGGAAATCATTCAGTTCACATTCATAACCAGACTTTGTAGCTGATACAAATATATTCGGATATTCACAAAGAATACATTCCAAAGAATCTAACACTTCTTTGGCTTTAGCTGAAAACGTCTTTGCAGATCGAGTATTATAAGGAGTAACCTTATTGTTAATGATAAGGTGGATCTCTGGAATTGCGATGCCGTACTTGGGAGCTACGTATGAGAACTCCATTGTTTTGAAAACATCATATCGTTCGTTTCGTCTGTCGCCTCTTACAATCCCATATAAAAGATACAACATGGAAGTAACAGCCGCTCTAGAAAAATCATCAGCATTTATAGGCACAATAACCCGTGTGGCGCCACCGATGGCCATCTCAGTATAGACGGAAAAACTTGGATTGGTATCAATGAAAACTATGCACTCCTTTTCCATGTTTTCAGATAATTTGTCGATAAAATCTTTGATGAAAAGTGTAACCCTCTTCCATGGAATGTCACCCATTCTTGTTGCCATCAGCTGCCTTTCTTGTTCAAGACGTTTAGCTATTACTTCCAGATATGGATCTCCACATAGAAGATAGATATTATCAGTGATAAATTTGTTATAAATGGATGGCTGAACCAGAAACGATTCACATGGGATGTCACTTCTCAATGTCGTGTCTATTGTTGTGAGCAAATACCCACAGACGGTTTTGTCAAAGCCTTGAACTTTTTCTCCAATAGTAATTTTTGGCAAAATTGCATCCCCAGCTATTCCTTTCATACTTTTGTCTAAATTCGACAGCAACGCTGCGGAAATGTTTCCTTGTGGGCACATATCAATGACGATAATGTTCTTGTCAGGATTTTGGATGGCATATTCTGTAGAGAAGTGGAAAGTAAGCGTCGTTTTTCCTGCTCTACCTTTATTATTCCAAACTGCAATGTATAGAATGATGATCTAATATATATGCATTATATATATGTTGATATGTGTTATTATTTTTTCATTACGGATTAATCATGTGATGTCCGGATTTGTTTTTGTGTTTTAGTTTGTTTTTTGATAGATGAATAAAATGTCTTATCGCATGTAGACATCTGTATAGGTGTGAAACCTATAATTAATTTCTTTAAGGTTTTCTACTAAATTTGTGTTTTTTCGAGCCTACCTTGCCATTTTATCTTAAGTTTAACCTTTCGAAGACCATACATTTTCTGAAACGTCCATGATTCCTCTACGTTCTGTCAAAATATCAGGCCATGTTTAAAGTCTTGCAGTGAAATGCCAGGCTATGGAAAATACCTACTCTAAAAATAGCTCTGTCATCCCCCAGAAATTCCCTATTTATAGGTCATGCATCAAATCCTCCATATCCATATTAAAATGCAATTAAATCAATCAAATTTGGGCTCAAAATAATCCTTATACATTTAACTTCAATTATCAATTTAATTATTCCATTCCATTCAGTATTTGTCACGATACAACAAAGTGAAAGGAAGTTTTTTTTTAAAAGGGACTACTTTTGTATATGTTCTTAGCTCTGATTGGTTGAATTACTGGTTTGACACCTAAAGAGCAACAAAACATGCTTCTCTAACTTGCTCCTTGGCCGCCTTCTCAATGTAATCGTTGTATGAAATTATAAACCCGCAAGGGTCCTTAATTTGTTTAATAAAGTATATCTATTCTATTTCTATACACTTAAGTTATCATATCTTTATTATTTCTATTACAGAAAGCCGATGTCCTCAACCGTTATCTAAAGATTAGATAGCATACGATTTTGATGTTGGATTTTGGAATTGTTCCGACAATGTGTGTGTGTGGGGGGGGGGGGAGGGGGGGGGGAGTTCCCTATGATTGTTCTTGGCCTGAAATTGTAACGAAAATAACCCAATGACAGTGTCACAGACAAATTCATGACGGACACAATTAAATATTGATAGTTTGTCATTTGGTCATTATTAGCTCACCTTTCCACAGGCCGTCATAGGCAATTCTTGTTTCCGATTGGCTGACATTTAAAAAATATTCTCCTCTGAAACTAGAAGGCATAATGAATTGTTAAATTTCCATATTTCGTGTCGATAATACTACTAATATGGCCGCCATATGTAGTTCTTGTTTCTGGCTGGCCAATTTAAAAAATCCTCTCTAAAACCATTTGGCCAAATTAATTGAAATTTGGAAGGAAACACCTATGGACAAAAAGACAAACAATGATCTACAAAACACTAGATAGAAAAACAAAGATCGATCAACACCAAACACACAAAAAAACGGAGGTGATTTCAGGTGCTCCGGAAAGGTAAGCAGTTCCTGCTCCACATATGTCACCTGTCGTGTTACTCTTGTTAGAAACTCGCTGATAAGTCATGAATGAGGAAAGTGGGATTGGTGTTCCTCAATATTAAGTTTTGTCTTTTTGTTCCTTTTGTTTGATCAATGTATTGATCAATTGTTCTTCGTTTAACGGCTTCTTATTACCCCTTTGGTATATTCAAGCTTCAACGTGTTTCTGGTGATTTTTAAGTTAGACAAGGAGTCTGGCCACGTACGGAATACTTCTCGTGTAATTTGTTATTAATTTGCTGGTCACAAATTAAGACATGTTTCATTATAAAGGTTCTACATCAGCTATACTGAATGGAACAATTAAATATAAGGTAATCTACCCCCGGTAATACGTTTTTAATTGGCTTCCAAGTCAACGCCGACCATTACTAACACCAGGAATCGACTCAAACTTACGAAATACAACCTTATGTGATGATTTTTTATGAGAAGAAAGTTGACCATCAACAATTCCACCATAATTAACAAAACGAGCAACCACCTCTCACTTCAAAAACTGACACAAAAATACCACATCTTGTTGGCAATTATGTGATAATGTTTGCCAATTTATTTTATTATATTTCATGTAAATTTCCTATCTTCTGATTGGTTAAGGAGCGTGTGCCAATTTAGTCTATCACATGGCAGAGGGTGATAATTTAGTCTATCACATGGCATACAAATGTAGCTGACAAAATTGCTCGCTTTTCATTTAAGAACACCCATCTGTATAAAACATACACCAAAATGGCAGAAAAATATTAACAAATACAAAAAATGTATGTAATCTTATTTATTACACATCATGGATATCACAGTTTAACACATTTAAAGACAACAGCAATTGAAATTCAGGGAATCAAAATCATAAAAAAGAATGAAACCAGGAGAAAAGAACATTCAGTATAATAAAACAAATAACACATAGCTTAGAGGTTCGCCGAGGTTGACAATGAAAGTTCTAGGGGTAAGAATCTGCTCTACCACCCTCTCAACTATGTGTTATTTATGTAATGGATAATGTTCTTCGTTTTTTTCCAGTGATAATAATATCCGCCATACTATTGCTGTATTAATGTTGGAAGTTGAGCAAAAAACAACTCGAGGTAAATAATATTATATATTTTATAATGACTTTGTTACTTCTTTATTAACAAAATATTTCTGATGTGAATTAATTCTTCTTCTTCTTCTTTCAGTAAAGTTCATCCCTCAGTGGTCCTGATTATAATCGAACTTGTGAGTCATTATACTATAGTGTATTAACCATGTTTACAACATTAATACCGATTGTATGTCACCGACATGATCATGTTATTGCATACAATAATTGGTCATGAATGCAGTTGACACATATAACAATCTATTATAAAAATGCACGTTTCATTTACAAAAAGTTTTGTTTTCTTTCATAGACAATAATATATAAAATTACAGAAATATTAAAAGTTTATGTTCTCTAGAGACGTGGAAGTTTGGAAAGAGGGCACCCTAGTTGAAGACATTGTACCGCCTTTGTATGGAAATCATTCAGTTCACATTCATAACCAGACTTTGTAGCTGATACAAATATATTCGGATATTCACAAAGAATACATTCCAAAGAATCTAACACTTCTTTGGCTTTAGCTGAAAACGTCTTTGCAGATCGAGTATTATAAGGAGTAACCTTATTGTTAATGATAAGGTGGATCTCTGGAATTGCGATGCCGTACTTGGGAGCTACGTATGAGAACTCCATTGTTTTGAAAACATCATATCGTTCGTTTCGTCTGTCGCCTCTTACAATCCCATATAAAAGATACAACATGGAAGTAACAGCCGCTCTAGAAAAATCATCAGCATTTATAGGCACAATAACCCGTGTGGCGCCACCGATGGCCATCTCAGTATAGACGGAAAAACTTGGATTGGTATCAATGAAAACTATGCACTCCTTTTCCATGTTTTCAGATAATTTGTCGATAAAATCTTTGATGAAAAGTGTAACCCTCTTCCATGGAATGTCACCCATTCTTGTTGCCATCAGCTGCCTTTCTTGTTCAAGACGTTTAGCTATTACTTCCAGATATGGATCTCCACATAGAAGATAGATATTATCAGTGATAAATTTGTTATAAATGGATGGCTGAACCAGAAACGATTCACATGGGATGTCACTTCTCAATGTCGTGTCTATTGTTGTGAGCAAATACCCACAGACGGTTTTGTCAAAGCCTTGAACTTTTTCTCCAATAGTAATTTTTGGCAAAATTGCATCCCCAGCTATTCCTTTCATACTTTTGTCTAAATTCGACAGCAACGCTGCGGAAATGTTTCCTTGTGGGCACATATCAATGACGATAATGTTCTTGTCAGGATTTTGGATGGCATATTCTGTAGAGAAGTGGAAAGTAAGCGTCGTTTTTCCTGCTCTACCTTTATTATTCCAAACTGCAATGTATAGAATGATGATCTAATATATATGCATTATATATATGTTGATATGTGTTATTATTTTTTCATTACGGATTAATCATGTGATGTCCGGATTTGTTTTTGTGTTTTAGTTTGTTTTTTGATAGATGAATAAAATGTCTTATCGCATGTAGACATCTGTATAGGTGTGAAACCTATAATTAATTTCTTTAAGGTTTTCTACTAAATTTGTGTTTTTTCGAGCCTACCTTGCCATTTTATCTTAAGTTTAACCTTTCGAAGACCATACATTTTCTGAAACGTCCATGATTCCTCTACGTTCTGTCAAAATATCAGGCCATGTTTAAAGTCTTGCAGTGAAATGCCAGGCTATGGAAAATACCTACTCTAAAAATAGCTCTGTCATCCCCCAGAAATTCCCTATTTATAGGTCATGCATCAAATCCTCCATATCCATATTAAAATGCAATTAAATCAATCAAATTTGGGCTCAAAATAATCCTTATACATTTAACTTCAATTATCAATTTAATTATTCCATTCCATTCAGTATTTGTCACGATACAACAAAGTGAAAGGAAGTTTTTTTTTAAAAGGGACTACTTTTGTATATGTTCTTAGCTCTGATTGGTTGAATTACTGGTTTGACACCTAAAGAGCAACAAAACATGCTTCTCTAACTTGCTCCTTGGCCGCCTTCTCAATGTAATCGTTGTATGAAATTATAAACCCGCAAGGGTCCTTAATTTGTTTAATAAAGTATATCTATTCTATTTCTATACACTTAAGTTATCATATCTTTATTATTTCTATTACAGAAAGCCGATGTCCTCAACCGTTATCTAAAGATTAGATAGCATACGATTTTGATGTTGGATTTTGGAATTGTTCCGACAATGTGTGTGTGTGGGGGGGGGGGGGGGGGGAGTTCCCTATGATTGTTCTTGGCCTGAAATTGTAACGAAAATAACCCAATGACAGTGTCACAGACAAATTCATGACGGACACAATTAAATATTGATAGTTTGTCATTTGGTCATTATTAGCTCACCTTTCCACAGGCCGTCATAGGCAATTCTTGTTTCCGATTGGCTGACATTTAAAAAATATTCTCCTCTGAAACTAGAAGGCATAATGAATTGTTAAATTTCCATATTTCGTGTCGATAATACTACTAATATGGCCGCCATATGTAGTTCTTGTTTCTGGCTGGCCAATTTAAAAAATCCTCTCTAAAACCATTTGGCCAAATTAATTGAAATTTGGAAGGAAACACCTATGGACAAAAAGACAAACAATGATCTACAAAACACTAGATAGAAAAACAAAGATCGATCAACACCAAACACACAAAAAAACGGAGGTGATTTCAGGTGCTCCGGAAAGGTAAGCAGTTCCTGCTCCACATATGTCACCTGTCGTGTTACTCTTGTTAGAAACTCGCTGATAAGTCATGAATGAGGAAAGTGGGATTGGTGTTCCTCAATATTAAGTTTTGTCTTTTTGTTCCTTTTGTTTGATCAATGTATTGATCAATTGTTCTTCGTTTAACGGCTTCTTATTACCCCTTTGGTATATTCAAGCTTCAACGTGTTTCTGGTGATTTTTAAGTTAGACAAGGAGTCTGGCCACGTACGGAATACTTCTCGTGTAATTTGTTATTAATTTGCTGGTCACAAATTAAGACATGTTTCATTATAAAGGTTCTACATCAGCTATACTGAATGGAACAATTAAATATAAGGTAATCTACCCCCGGTAATACGTTTTTAATTGGCTTCCAAGTCAACGCCGACCATTACTAACACCAGGAATCGACTCAAACTTACGAAATACAACCTTATGTGATGATTTTTTATGAGAAGAAAGTTGACCATCAACAATTCCACCATAATTAACAAAACGAGCAACCACCTCTCACTTCAAAAACTGACACAAAAATACCACATCTTGTTGGCAATTATGTGATAATGTTTGCCAATTTATTTTATTATATTTCATGTAAATTTCCTATCTTCTGATTGGTTAAGGAGCGTGTGCCAATTTAGTCTATCACATGGCAGAGGGTGATAATTTAGTCTATCACATGGCATACAAATGTAGCTGACAAAATTGCTCGCTTTTCATTTAAGAACACCCATCTGTATAAAACATACACCAAAATGGCAGAAAAATATTAACAAATACAAAAAATGTATGTAATCTTATTTATTACACATCATGGATATCACAGTTTAACACATTTAAAGACAACAGCAATTGAAATTCAGGGAATCAAAATCATAAAAAAGAATGAAACCAGGAGAAAAGAACATTCAGTATAATAAAACAAATAACACATAGCTGAGAGGTTCGCCGAGGTTGACAATGAAAGTTCTAGGGGTAAGAATCTGCTCTACCACCCTCTCAACTATGTGTTATTTATGTAATGGATAATGTTCTTCGTTTTTTTCCAGTGATAATAATATCCGCCATACTATTGCTGTATTAATGTTGGAAGTTGAGCAAAAAACAACTCGAGGTAAATAATATTATATATTTTATAATGACTTTGTTACTTCTTTATTAACAAAGTATTTCTGATGTGAATTAATTCTTCTTCTTCTTCTTTCAGTAAAGTTCATCCCTCAGTGGTCCTGATTATAATCGAACTTGTGAGTCATTATACTATAGTGTATTAACCATGTTTACAACATTAATACCGATTGTATGTCACCGACATGATCATGTTATTGCATACAATAATTGGTCATGAATGCAGTTGACACATATAACAATCTATTATAAAAATGCACGTTTCATTTACAAAAAGTTTTGTTTTCTTTCATAGACAATAATATATAAAATTACAGAAATATTAAAAGTTTATGTTCTCTAGAGACGTGGAAGTTTGGAAAGAGGGCACCCTAGTTGAAGACATTGTACCGCCTTTGTATGGAAATCATTCAGTTCACATTCATAACCAGACTTTGTAGCTGATACAAATATATTCGGATATTCACAAAGAATACATTCCAAAGAATCTAACACTTCTTTGGCTTTAGCTGAAAACGTCTTTGCAGATCGAGTATTATAAGGAGTAACCTTATTGTTAATGATAAGGTGGATCTCTGGAATTGCGATGCCGTACTTGGGAGCTACGTATGAGAACTCCATTGTTTTGAAAACATCATATCGTTCGTTTCGTCTGTCGCCTCTTACAATCCCATATAAAAGATACAACATGGAAGTAACAGCCGCTCTAGAAAAATCATCAGCATTTATAGGCACAATAACCCGTGTGGCGCCACCGATGGCCATCTCAGTATAGACGGAAAAACTTGGATTGGTATCAATGAAAACTATGCACTCCTTTTCCATGTTTTCAGATAATTTGTCGATAAAATCTTTGATGAAAAGTGTAACCCTCTTCCATGGAATGTCACCCATTCTTGTTGCCATCAGCTGCCTTTCTTGTTCAAGACGTTTAGCTATTACTTCCAGATATGGATCTCCACATAGAAGATAGATATTATCAGTGATAAATTTGTTATAAATGGATGGCTGAACCAGAAACGATTCACATGGGATGTCACTTCTCAATGTCGTGTCTATTGTTGTGAGCAAATACCCACAGACGGTTTTGTCAAAGCCTTGAACTTTTTCTCCAATAGTAATTTTTGGCAAAATTGCATCCCCAACTATTCCTTTCATACTTTTGTCTAAATTCGACAGCAACGCTGCGGAAATGTTTCCTTGTGGGCACATATCAATGACGATAATGTTCTTGTCAGGATTTTGGATGGCATATTCTGTAGAGAAGTGGAAAGTAAGCGTCGTTTTTCCTGCTCTACCTTTATTATTCCAAACTGCAATGTATAGAATGATGATCTAATATATATGCATTATATATATGTTGATATGTGTTATTATTTTTTCATTACGGATTAATCATGTGATGTCCGGATTTGTTTTTGTGTTTTAGTTTGTTTTTTGATAGATGAATAAAATGTCTTATCGCATGTAGACATCTGTATAGGTGTGAAACCTATAATTAATTTCTTTAAGGTTTTCTACTAAATTTGTGTTTTTTCGAGCCTACCTTGCCATTTTATCTTAAGTTTAACCTTTCGAAGACCATACATTTTCTGAAACGTCCATGATTCCTCTACGTTCTGTCAAAATATCAGGCCATGTTTAAAGTCTTGCAGTGAAATGCCAGGCTATGGAAAATACCTACTCTAAAAATAGCTCTGTCATCCCCCAGAAATTCCCTATTTATAGGTCATGCATCAAATCCTCCATATCCATATTAAAATGCAATTAAATCAATCAAATTTGGGCTCAAAATAATCCTTATACATTTAACTTCAATTATCAATTTAATTATTCCATTCCATTCAGTATTTGTCACGATACAACAAAGTGAAAGGAAGTTTTTTTTTAAAAGGGACTACTTTTGTATATGTTCTTAGCTCTGATTGGTTGAATTACTGGTTTGACACCTAAAGAGCAACAAAACATGCTTCTCTAACTTGCTCCTTGGCCGCCTTCTCAATGTAATCGTTGTATGAAATTATAAACCCGCAAGGGTCCTTAATTTGTTTAATAAAGTATATCTATTCTATTTCTATACACTTAAGTTATCATATCTTTATTATTTCTATTACAGAAAGCCGATGTCCTCAACCGTTATCTAAAGATTAGATAGCATACGATTTTGATGTTGGATTTTGGAATTGTTCCGACAATGTGTGTGTGTGGGGGGGGGAGGGGGGGGGGGGAGTTCCCTATGATTGTTCTTGGCCTGAAATTGTAACGAAAATAACCCAATGACAGTGTCACAGACAAATTCATGACGGACACAATTAAATATTGATAGTTTGTCATTTGGTCATTATTAGCTCACCTTTCCACAGGCCGTCATAGGCAATTCTTGTTTCCGATTGGCTGACATTTAAAAAATATTCTCCTCTGAAACTAGAAGGCATAATGAATTGTTAAATTTCCATATTTCGTGTCGATAATACTACTAATATGGCCGCCATATGTAGTTCTTGTTTCTGGCTGGCCAATTTAAAAAATCCTCTCTAAAACCATTTGGCCAAATTAATTGAAATTTGGAAGGAAACACCTATGGACAAAAAGACAAACAATGATCTACAAAACACTAGATAGAAAAACAAAGATCGATCAACACCAAACACACAAAAAAACGGAGGTGATTTCAGGTGCTCCGGAAAGGTAAGCAGTTCCTGCTCCACATATGTCACCTGTCGTGTTACTCTTGTTAGAAACTCGCTGATAAGTCATGAATGAGGAAAGTGGGATTGGTGTTCCTCAATATTAAGTTTTGTCTTTTTGTTCCTTTTGTTTGATCAATGTATTGATCAATTGTTCTTCGTTTAACGGCTTCTTATTACCCCTTTGGTATATTCAAGCTTCAACGTGTTTCTGGTGATTTTTAAGTTAGACAAGGAGTCTGGCCACGTACGGAATACTTCTCGTGTAATTTGTTATTAATTTGCTGGTCACAAATTAAGACATGTTTCATTATAAAGGTTCTACATCAGCTATACTGAATGGAACAATTAAATATAAGGTAATCTACCCCCGGTAATACGTTTTTAATTGGCTTCCAAGTCAACGCCGACCATTACTAACACCAGGAATCGACTCAAACTTACGAAATACAACCTTATGTGATGATTTTTTATGAGAAGAAAGTTGACCATCAACAATTCCACCATAATTAACAAAACGAGCAACCACCTCTCACTTCAAAAACTGACACAAAAATACCACATCTTGTTGGCAATTATGTGATAATGTTTGCCAATTTATTTTATTATATTTCATGTAAATTTCCTATCTTCTGATTGGTTAAGGAGCGTGTGCCAATTTAGTCTATCACATGGCAGAGGGTGATAATTTAGTCTATCACATGGCATACAAATGTAGCTGACAAAATTGCTCGCTTTTCATTTAAGAACACCCATCTGTATAAAACATACACCAAAATGGCAGAAAAATATTAACAAATACAAAAAATGTATGTAATCTTATTTATTACACATCATGGATATCACAGTTTAACACATTTAAAGACAACAGCAATTGAAATTCAGGGAATCAAAATCATAAAAAAGAATGAAACCAGGAGAAAAGAACATTCAGTATAATAAAACAAATAACACATAGCTGAGAGGTTCGCCGAGGTTGACAATGAAAGTTCTAGGGGTAAGAATCTGCTCTACCACCCTCTCAACTATGTGTTATTTATGTAATGGATAATGTTCTTCGTTTTTTTCCAGTGATAATAATATCCGCCATACTATTGCTGTATTAATGTTGGAAGTTGAGCAAAAAACAACTCGAGGTAAATAATATTATATATTTTATAATGACTTTGTTACTTCTTTATTAACAAAATATTTCTGATGTGAATTAATTCTTCTTCTTCTTCTTTCAGTAAAGTTCATCCCTCAGTGGTCCTGATTATAATCGAACTTGTGAGTCATTATACTATAGTGTATTAACCATGTTTACAACATTAATACCGATTGTATGTCACCGACATGATCATGTTATTGCATACAATAATTGGTCATGAATGCAGTTGACACATATAACAATCTATTATAAAAATGCACGTTTCATTTACAAAAAGTTTTGTTTTCTTTCATAGACAATAATATATAAAATTACAGAAATATTAAAAGTTTATGTTCTCTAGAGACGTGGAAGTTTGGAAAGAGGGCACCCTAGTTGAAGACATTGTACCGCCTTTGTATGGAAATCATTCAGTTCACATTCATAACCAGACTTTGTAGCTGATACAAATATATTCGGATATTCACAAAGAATACATTCCAAAGAATCTAACACTTCTTTGGCTTTAGCTGAAAACGTCTTTGCAGATCGAGTATTATAAGGAGTAACCTTATTGTTAATGATAAGGTGGATCTCTGGAATTGCGATGCCGTACTTGGGAGCTACGTATGAGAACTCCATTGTTTTGAAAACATCATATCGTTCGTTTCGTCTGTCGCCTCTTACAATCCCATATAAAAGATACAACATGGAAGTAACAGCCGCTCTAGAAAAATCATCAGCATTTATAGGCACAATAACCCGTGTGGCGCCACCGATGGCCATCTCAGTATAGACGGAAAAACTTGGATTGGTATCAATGAAAACTATGCACTCCTTTTCCATGTTTTCAGATAATTTGTCGATAAAATCTTTGATGAAAAGTGTAACCCTCTTCCATGGAATGTCACCCATTCTTGTTGCCATCAGCTGCCTTTCTTGTTCAAGACGTTTAGCTATTACTTCCAGATATGGATCTCCACATAGAAGATAGATATTATCAGTGATAAATTTGTTATAAATGGATGGCTGAACCAGAAACGATTCACATGGGATGTCACTTCTCAATGTCGTGTCTATTGTTGTGAGCAAATACCCACAGACGGTTTTGTCAAAGCCTTGAACTTTTTCTCCAATAGTAATTTTTGGCAAAATTGCATCCCCAGCTATTCCTTTCATACTTTTGTCTAAATTCGACAGCAACGCTGCGGAAATGTTTCCTTGTGGGCACATATCAATGACGATAATGTTCTTGTCAGGATTTTGGATGGCATATTCTGTAGAGAAGTGGAAAGTAAGCGTCGTTTTTCCTGCTCTACCTTTATTATTCCAAACTGCAATGTATAGAATGATGATCTAATATATATGCATTATATATATGTTGATATGTGTTATTATTTTTTCATTACGGATTAATCATGTGATGTCCGGATTTGTTTTTGTGTTTTAGTTTGTTTTTTGATAGATGAATAAAATGTCTTATCGCATGTAGACATCTGTATAGGTGTGAAACCTATAATTAATTTCTTTAAGGTTTTCTACTAAATTTGTGTTTTTTCGAGCCTACCTGGCCATTTTATCTTAAGTTTAACCTTTCGAAGACCACACATTTTCTGAAACGTCCATGATTCCTCTACGTTCTGTCAAAATATCAGGCCATGTTTAAAGTCTTGCAGTGAAATGCCAGGCTATGGAAAATACCTACTCTAAAAATAGCTCTGTCATCCCCCAGAAATTCCCTATTTATAGGTCATGCATCAAATCCTCCATATCCATATTAAAATGCAATTAAATCAATCAAATTTGGGCTCAAAATAATCCTTATACATTTAACTTCAATTATCAATTTAATTATTCCATTCCATTCAGTATTTGTCACGATACAACAAAGTGAAAGGAACTTTTTTTTTTAAAAGGGACTACTTTTGTATATGTTCTTAGCTCTGATTGGTTGAATTACTGGTTTGACACCTAAAGAGCAACAAAACATGCTTCTCTAACCCTTTATTGGCCTTATTTCTATTCCTTAGGCAATATCAACCACAAAAAACCTCATAAGGTATGTGGCTGTCTAATATTTGTGAGTATAAGTGTTCAAATGCAAAGGTACCCCCTTGAAGATTTTTAATGAAAACATCTCCATTTACAGCTGTTGAGTTCAGACTGTGTAATATACCAAAACTTACCTATTCTCTTATATATTACAGTTATTAAGTTAATTTCTAACATAATAAGCAATTTTTACACATATATATGCCTCAGTTGTATATTTAATAGCTAAATACTATAAAATGTTTGCATTTAGCCCCCCCTTTTTTCGTCCCATAAAATGAGTTCACATCATTCTTAATTTTGTTAATTCATGCTTTAACCCCATGAATTATGTAGTTTAAGGCATGAAATAAGTTTTTGTATATAGATCTACAGTTGAAATTCCTTCTAATTCCATCAAATATGCAAAAATATGATTTATTAATATTCAAGTTTTGGAATTTCTTATGGTACAAAACTATAATTTCCCCCAAAACTCAATAATAATATGCTTCCACATCATTTTTTCCCACTGTTTAAGTAAGCTGGATGTTCAAATGTACTGTTACAGCCAAATAATACTCTAAAACATGAAATCCAAATTGACAATTTGAAAAATTTACAGAAAATGCTAAGCAGTCAAAATATTTTTCCTGAGATCACTTAAATTACCAGGTTTTTACTACATAATTTTCAACTAAAACTGCTTTCTATAGCCTTATATTATTTTATAAGTACATTATACATGTATTCTAACTGAAACTATCAAAATTTACCAGGAAAAAGTTGTAGGATTGAAAAAAATCCAATCATGATATCACCATATTCTATATTTGAAGTCAACAAACTGCTGCATGATGAAATTTTTTAAATTCTTAATATCAACCATATTTTCAATATTATATGCCCTTCTACTGCAAAAACACATTCAATAACATATTCCAAATAATTATAAAGTCATAAATAAAAATAAAATGAGTTGCAATACCCTCTGTCCATGTATATCCAGTGTTTGGGAGCAATATTCCAAAATATTACATAACATGCATTTCGACCATGTAATCTGACACCACAATGGATGTTGTAACATTTTTGTATGAAAAATGTCACTCTGTGTCTGTTGTGACATTTTTTGGCTAATTTGAACATGATAGCAACAAAACTTCAATTTGATTTTTTTTATCTTAAGGTGTGAAACCTATAATTAATTTCTTTACGGTTTTCTACTAAATTTGTGTTTTTTCGAGCCTACCTGGCCATTTTATCTTAAGTTTAACCTTTCGAAGACCATACATTTTCTGAGCATAAAAGGGAGATAAACAAAAATCAACCGTTATATAGTATATGGATTATTCCCCTTTGTCCAATATTAGACAACTTAATGAAATGGGTGTGGCTGATTCCCTCCTAGGAATGTAGACCTAGCAACTATATTAATGTATATTATGTATAATGTTCAAGATTATAGCGTTCTTTATATAAAACTGTTCGCCGATTTGGGTACATAAAGTTAATTTACCCCCCACCCCCATTTCTATTGAAGTGCTTGTACTAAGTTACTCGCACGTGGAAAGCAGTTCCATGACCACTTCATTTCACTAAGAAAGGGAGATTTGGGACCATCAAATTTATTTACCCCCCCCCCCCCTCCCATTTCTCTTGAAGTGCCTGTACTAAGTTACTCACATGTGGAAAGCAGTTCCATGACCACTTCATTTCACACAGGGGAGATTTGGAGCCATAAAATGAATCCCCCCCCCCCCCATTTCTATTAAAGTGCGTGTTCTATGTTGATCACACGTGGAAATCAGTTCCATGACCACATCATTTCACTAAGGGGGGATAATTGGGACCGTAAAATGAGTTCCCCCCTCCCCCCCATTTCTATTGAAGTGCCTGTACTAAGTCAGGAAATTGAGTAATCATCAATATGTGTTTTATGTACATGTACATGTATATTGATTTTGCCTCGTTCTATGATATTTCGATTAGATTTTGGACCTATTCTGACAGTATGGTATTTATTACTTTGGTTTTTTGTTTTAATATACATGGAAAATTGTTAAATTATTTCTTTGATCTTTCTTTTAAATATACCTTATTTGTTTTTTACCGACCTAAATTATTGAGGCGTTAAATTTTAAGAAATGATCTTTCACATCAGACATTGAAATCTTTATCTCTTGTTGAAAACGTCCTATATCTCCCGATTTTCTTAAAATCTGTATTTATGATTAACAAGATTAAAATAAACTGATTTGAGGTTACCCTGGTTTTACATGTGATATTTGCGTTTTCTGAATACCATCTACTGATGTTGATAGTATACATGAAAGTCACATGATAATTTAAATAATTTCTTTTTTTTCTATGTGGGGAATACCTCAAAGATTACATTTTTTTCAAGAGATTGTGATGCTCTTATTTCAGGTTGATGACATGTGGCTTATATTTAAGCCATCAGTGTTTTTGATCATGTTAAGTTTCTCTGTCTTGACTATGCGTAGTTGAGTTGTATACCCTTCAAACTCTTTAATTTTAAAGATTGCTAAAATTGACAAAATTCTTATTGCTGTCTATAAACATGTCATTTTACATGGATTCTAGGAGATTGCCGTCTTTAACAGGAATATGTTTGAAGATCAGAACATTCGTAATGTGAAGGACTGACAATACAATGGTAAAATGAAAAAGGATAAAAAGACTACATAAACAACTGCAGATTGAACAAACATGAACACCATAAAAATAAACAGGTGCCCGTAAGTTTTGACAGGGACACGTGGTCTTGATCGGTCATGGTAGAATTACACACTAAATGATATCTACGTTTTTATTACACAGAAGTTGTTTATTTAATAACGACAGCAATGTCTTCACATCATTGTAATTATTCACTAAATTATGATTTAATCAACTGCGTGGTGTGGCTGATATCTCTGACACATTCTACAAGTTTGAATTAGTTTAACCACCGCCATGTATATTGAAGTGCCTGTACTAAGTCAAATTTAACCCCGCCATGTATATTGAAGTGCCTGTACATTAAGTCAGGAAATTTCCCAATTATTTATATGTGTTTTATGTATTCCGATATTGGAGCTTGTTCAGAGTGGGAATTGTAATGTTAGTTGCAAAATACTATTTATCAAATTCATCAAAAATAATAAAAATATTTGAGAGAAGTCATTGTGCCCAGACTTGCATAATAATATCTACATTTGTTCGCTTTCTCAAAAACCGTGTGCTTTATATATATGTGCAATATGTAATTCCCCTTACTATTTATTAAATTCATAAAATAATAATAAAAACATATTTTAGAGAAGTCATATCGCCCAGACTTACATATATCTACATTTGTTGGTTTTCTAAAAAAAACGTGTGTTTTATACGCCACATTAACCCCGATGTTTATTTTTAGCTTAATAATATTTCATTGTACGTAAACAATAGGATTGGATAACAAGTTATACCAACTTATGTGAAGTCCTCTCCTTACAAAATATACACATGAATTAATGACAGCAAAACAAAACACTAACAACAGACATTTAGAATTTTGACACTGATAAGAAGAAAGTATAATTTTGTCATGAAGCTCAATTTCATAAGTTAATGCCCGTAGGCAATTGTACTTGTGACGTCACCAACATGGAAGCCGAACATTTTTATTGAACAAATTTAACTGATATTTTTATATTTTGACTTGGATCTATAGGTTAATTTGAGTTACTGTGTCTGTCTAGTATTGCAGTATTGATATATGCACAGAAACCCACATTATTGGCATCGTCAGTTTGACGAATTAGTATAGTTACATAATTATATTCTAAAATCAAATTAATTTTCTTTTGATTGCTGTTCTTCATATTGGAGTCGTAACAAGGCCTTACGTCATGAGTAAACTATCATACTTCATTGTACGTACCTTCGATGTGAAGCATCATGCCGCACATGGTACAATTTTAATCAATTTCGGTTCAGAAAAGAGTTCCTATATTTTCTAATTCCCCCCTAACGTATAATCCTGGGTCCGCGCCTGCATTACACAAGAAGGAATACCTTCTCTGTGTAATTTTGTCACAGATAATTTCAGAGTATGATTTAGATACTGATTATTGCCTTGATATATATAAATATTTTGTATGCAAGCAGAGACATGTCTGATGGAAGAGGTGCCTATATCATTCTTTTAAAATTAAAAACTATTTTGTTCACTTGGAGCCTGCATAATATTGGCCGAAATACACATACTTTAAAATGTCGAAATGAAGATTATCAGTATTACAGTAACCGTACGCAGTGTATGTAGGGGCACCATGGGCAGTTGCCCGGTGGTTCCACGAGCAAATGAACCCCATACTAATCTATGTATGTTGTATACGGCATGATTTTTAATGCTTAAACACTGATTTTGTTGGAAGTACCAATACAAAAAATATATGTTTAATTTTATCGACCATTTACAGTTTTATTTCCGTGAGTGTTTGTATTACTATATTACTGATAAGACGACCCTGACCTACGTCATTCATCATTTACCCTTCATAAACATGTATTGGCTGTACATATCATGGTATAGGCCAATATTACTTATGTATGTTGGTTGTACTAACTGATAATTTCGTAATAAAACTTTTTTCTTATGACTTAAAAGACCATACTTTCATTTTACATACACCGGCGTCTAATACCCCTTTCTAATGGTTGATACCACCCGCATATTAGTACTGAGGGTGTAAACAGGGGGTGGGAACCCGAGAGTAAGAGGGAGGGAAACGGGAGTTGGGGGTGCAGAAACCGGGAGGAAAGGGGTCGGGAACCGGGATGTTATGAAGCGGGAACATGTAGATATAGGGCGGGATATCTTTTAAGGAATACGAAACAAAAAGTTCTAAAATCGTCAATATCAGCAGTAGTCGTCCATTTGAGATCAGTCAGTAAAATAATACTGTAAAACTACGTGTTATCTCCGGATGTATCACTATTTCATATCATCATCCAGACGGGTTGATGTGTTATTGTCATCAGATAGTGATGTTTTGTGCAAACCACACGGTAGTACAGT
This sequence comes from Bathymodiolus septemdierum, assembly GCA_963383655.1. NCBI lineage: Eukaryota > Metazoa > Mollusca > Bivalvia > Mytilida > Modiolidae > Bathymodiolus > Bathymodiolus septemdierum. Next base: position 7,084,990 of record OY726522.1, on the reverse strand, counting down.
AGTTGACGATGACATTGTATATTTACCGACTTGCAGCAAAAGAAAATATTCTGCATAGAGAACGCATGCAAAGTATCAACAGCTCATGAGATGTTGCACGTTACTGTTTTAGTTGAATGTGGTGAAAGTGGAAATGTCGATGGAGTAGGTGTGGATGCATCCTTTCTGCAGCCAACTGGAATTTGCAGTGAAGGAAATACCCTCATTGCAATTGATTCTGGAAACAACTCAGTTCGTTTAGTAACGTCACTGCAACCATTGATTAAATATCTTTCAGTTATACAGAAGATGTATAAGACTTTTTCGATCCATCCAGAAATTATTAGTCGAGGATCAAGTGATGATTTCCAAAAAGGAATCGAATATCTCATTGAAATATTGCTTGTTCTTGAATGAAATGAATTTACAGGCAAAGTCTCTACTTAAACTGAACACAAATTGTCTTCAAGGTCCCCATGGTGTTCTCGCAACAAAAACAATAGTTTCTGTGACAATTTTGATACAACTGCTTCATCACCTTCAAGATATTGTCAAATGTCACACCACATTGAAAAACAAAGTAAACCTGAAATCTCAATTAACTCTCGTGAACGAGAATCTACACGTATCCTCCAGTTAAAAACTGAGACACCGACAGTACTTGACTGTTCTAGGAATTTCATGAAAGGTGTCATTGAAACTATCAAGAAACAGACCCTATGTGGATTTCACTATTTTACACCAAAACAGAATTTCTACGAGCAACAACGATTTCTGAAATTTGAAGAACTATCCGAAAGATTAAACAAGAAAAGGTAGCTAAACTTCCACAGAACCAAGTTAAAGAGCTTCTTAAATACAGAGAGTCATTTGGTAAGGGTGTACGGCAAAGAAGTGTCAGGTCTGATACCACAAAATACAATGCAGGGACATTGCCTCTTAACCTGTACCAAAATGAAAAAGGTCAATGGGTCACCTATTACTTTTCAAGACGCACATGAGGAACACTTGGAACAAAATACAGTCGAACATGACAACGAAATCAGTAAGATAGTACATGAGATCAGAGATGTGTTGGTTGTAATTATAAAGTCCATAATTTATATTGCTGTAAATTGTAATAACAGAAAATGTCACCGAGTTGACAGAAAATTGTAGTATGGAATTGTTTGAAGAAGACGGAGGCTCCATGTTTATATATTTTGGGAAGGAAGTTGTTTCAAAAGATTGTATTGTTGAAGAATTGGCCAGTGAATCGTACAAAAGAGTGGATGGAGACCGTTATCTTCTTGATGAAGATGTAATTAACAGAGTCAAAATTAGTAATAATCAAGAACAAGTGACACTTTCAGAGAGGATGGAGGAGTTAGAAGAGGAGGTTAACATGGTCAGTATTAGTCCGAGATTCCTCTGTCGCTTAACGGCTTTTATAAAGTTGCTGTAGCCGTTCAACGTCAGAGGGTAATATATACAGATTACAGCGGATTTGCCTCTCCAGCTCTAGGGTCAGCACATTTCCACGTTTCGTGGCTATCGGATTTTATTTTCTATCAAAAACCCTTATATAAATCGCTTCACCAATCATTTTTCTATTCATTCATAAACATCTTACCCTCAGAAAGTGGTGTTACACTCCATTACAGCACGATTTTGCCTTAGAACCTATGATTTCGACATGTGCTGACCCAGAGTTGGAGAAGCAAATCCGCTGTTTTTCGTATGTATTGCCCTCTGACGTTGAACGGCTACAGCAACTTATAAAAGCCGTTAAACGACAGAGGAATCTCGGACTAGGTCAGTATAGACCCAGAGAAAAGGAAGGGCAGAAAATTAACAGCGCCGAGAAGGTTTCAAGATTGTTACTACTTTTAGGTTTGTACAATAAAAGATTATAGATCAGTAGATATTTTTTGCGAAACTTGGGAGGTAAAAAATAGATGAGGGGAGGGAAGTGGGAGCTAGGGGAGGGAAGTGGGAGCTAAGTGGGAGGGGAAGTGGGAACTGTCTACCCCCTGTCCACCCTCTCAGTACTAGTTAGCATTTAAATGTTTGCACTGTCCCTAGTCATACAATTAAAGATTCCATACTTTTTTCTCGTAATTTTCTATTCTACTTCATTTAACTTTCCAGTGGATGTCATAGGGGATATAAATGTATTTTTAGCATCAATTAATTTCGAATACTAACATCCTCTCTATAGCCCGTGCCTACTCATATTATGCTTGGTTACATGGGATATTTGCATTTTCCGAATAAATATAGTTACAAAATACTAGATAATCCCCCCTTTACTATAGGCCCCTATATTTAATAAATGCATAAAATAATGAAAACAATATTGTGGAAAAGTCATGGCGCCCAGACTTACACATAGCAATATCTACATTTGTTCGCTTTCTTAAAAACCGTGTTTTCTATACGCCACATTCCCGCACATTACAAATGAAGTTGTTTACTGTATGGGATATTTGCATTTTCCGAAAATCATCACATAAAGTGCCACGTTAAGTGGGTTAATTGCATTTTAATCACGTGACAAGATAAGTGAAATTTAAATTACCACAAAGTTTACATTGTTGACGGGAATCATCCTCTTACCAAAGGTAGGTCTTGTGTGTAATATAACTTTAAACCGGCGTAGTGTATTGATCATATCGACTTTTGGTACAATGAAGACTGATAGGTATATAGTGTTACCATATTTATTACTATGTAACATGATTTTAAATGAATATGGATGTACCTCGATGTCATTTCTTGTTTAATCATTTGTTGTGTGCACATTTATGTTATACAACTACGTGTATGTAAATTTTGAACCCACTACAGTATATGTACATCAACCCCCACCCCCTTTTTCTCCCGAAGGTTGTCTCGTTGTCCAAAATATGGAGCTTTTATGGGATTAAAATTACAGTTATTAAATGAAACAACCAGACTGTGTAACATTTCAGTACTACAGTTTTACGTTTTACACACCAATAACAATATATGTGTGACTGTTTACCCAAATACACCATAAAATCGTATTTATTATATTAGTTAAAGGTTCTATATGAATTATTTTTTATTAAGAAATTCAAATTTCATAAATTTGTCAAAAGAGTAATCAAAATGATAAATTTTATAACTATTATAGACATCGATACACCAACATGGCCGCTTCCAACAAATACACACTCAAAATTCATATGCGTGATATGGTATGTGTTACTTACATATAACAAATATATTTCTTCCAACACTCTTTTAGATATTTTATTTATTTATCTTATTTTGTTTAAAAAAAATGAGTCATTGATCAAAAAAGTAATTGACATAAATCGATAAAACTTATGAATATTATAAATATTGTACTTTTTGTTTGTTCATGTTGGTTTGAAAATTGCAATACAAGATAGATTTCAGGTGTATTACGTGGAATATTATCATTTTCAAATAAATCAAGAGAATAATATTTAGTAGCGATGAGAATAAGGTCACGTTTTATTCCTGTTGTCAGCTGGCATCTACTAAATAAAAATATGTAGAACACACGTCTTACTAAGATGGAGGGGTTATGATAAGTTCCTCTACAATTCCACTTTTTTTTCTCTTTTTTTTTTACATTAAATGTTAATGACGTTCGCGATGTAAAATAACAATTATTAATACTTTTTGTCTTTGTACGATTGTATATGAAAAATAAATAACATTGCATACATTGCATATTCTTACCCCCTCCTCCACCCTTTCACGAAGCAACCTATTTATAATAAGTAGGACTTACTTTCCTCGCCATGGCCATGATGGGGTACAACTCCATCCAAAAGGAAATGCATTCGTATTCATAAAATATATACTTACATCCAGAAAAGTTTGAAGATACTAAAAGGGGAAAAGCGTAAATCGAAGGACAGACAATACAATGGCCAAAAGTAAAAAAAGAGAAACAATGATAAACAAAACACTACACAGAAAACTAAAGATCGAGCAACACGAACCGCGCTAAAAACAGGAGGTTAACTCAGGTGCTCCTGAAGGGTAGACAGTTACCGCTTCACTAATGGTATTCCTTGTATCCTCTTCTTACAAACCTGGTAATATGTCATGAATGAGGAAATTAAGTGTGGTATCCTTTATTCCAAGCTCAATGGGATAGATGCGATCACCAAAATCGCCAAGCTTAGAATTATTCAGTGAAATGACATCATCTTATTAGTGGAACGTGAAATAAAGGACCTGGCTAGCTCCTTTCCGTTTTTATTGAGAGGCCCCTGTATGAAGTCTTCCTCGTACGGATAAAAAGAACAAGCTATCAAGAGATGAGGACATAGAAGCATCAACAAACCCAATTTATAGATACGGAAGAAAGAAAACTACAATAGACCAACACGAATCCCTATAAAAATGGGGTGAACGCAGGTGCTCTGGGCGTAATTTCTACGAACGGGTCATAAATCGATCCTAATATATCAATTATGTATTTTCGCGTAAATACAAACATCCAGTCATAAGCCCATTCAGGTTCCACTTGATGCTTTCTTTGTAAACTTGTTCACCTAATGAATATAGCTTAAATGATGATGTTAAACAACAAGTGATCAATCATTATTTTAGTGATAACGGATCGAAATTAATATTCACAGCGGATCTTACTCCTAAAACTTCCGTTTTGTGAGTTGATAATAACCTCATCAACCATACCATAAAACACTAAAGAAAATTCAACTATGAAAACAGTTGCAACTTTAGATCATTGCTTGGGACAGGCACTCAAATTAAATTACACATTGCTCCTTCATATTTGGACTTTTAACATTTTCAGAAATATTTATATTATTATAACATTTGAAATGTAGAGTATATTTCGAAAATTTTTAATTTCCAGGATTTGGTCATGTTATATCAAAGCTACGTTGGTGAGTACAATAACACATATTTATAACTAAGGATTCAGGTCGTCTTGCCATCAGTAACTAGGTTTACAGATTACTCCCCTTTTACATACAAAGTCTGAAAAACCAGTCAACGATCAATCTTACAGGGTGTTGGATCATTACGGTATAACGATAATATACAAGTAAAATAAATATTAAACGTCTAAAATGGTTTGTAAAACAACACCAAGCACACAAAACAAAGTGATAAAGAATTATCATCTCACCGAGAGACTTTTTCAATGTACTTGGTGTTGTATATATACATTGTAATATATATATATTATTTTGAACAGCGTGTGTGGTGTCAAAGCATGACAGATACAAATATTTGCTTGATATTTTTCTCAGTACAGTAGAGTTCGTTTAAAACGAACAGGCTCGTAACGGAATCAGGTTTATAGCGAAGTAAAGATAAATCCCCGGTCCCATCGCTATTTAAACAATGTATTTGTGAAGGCCTATTACAATTTTTTTATAGCGAAATCAGGCTTATAACGAAGAGAATTTTAAACCCAAACAACGTTTTTATTACTAAAAATTTACATGATATAGCAAAGAAAATTGCTGAACAAACAAATCGTTTACTTGTCTTCCGTTACGCACGGACGATCACATATTACAATGGTCAAGTGCACTTGACACTTCCGTTGTTGATAATTGAAAAATCAATAATCCAACCTTTGTTATTATACCTCACTAACTTCTCATTGGCTTAAATTAAATCACATGACCTGAAACAATTTGAATGTTGTGTGGAAATTAACCCAAACGGGAAACAACTAGTTGTTTACCGGGTAACAACCCTATTGTTTCCCGGTAAACAACCCAATGCGGGGAACAAAAGGGAAACAACTCTTTCAAAATTTTCATGAAATTTCAAAATTCTAAAATCAATTATTTAAAAAAAAATTAATTTAAATTAAAAAAAAAATTCAATATTTAAAATTTTTTAATAATTGAAAAAAAAAATTGAAAATTTTCATAAGATATCAAAATTTAATTTTTTTTTCAATATTTCAAAATTTTCAAAAAGTTTCAAAAATTTCAGTTTTCATAGAATTTCAGAATTTTAATATTCAAATAATAATATTGAAAAATGATCAAACAATTATAGCCTACCATTTCGGTCAATACTATTGCCTTCTTCAAAAAGAATGAAGATTACCTAAAATTGAAATTGACTGGTTAATAAAATTATTAAGAAATGGGTGATTTCATAATGGACCAGCTATCCAAGGTTAATCATAATGGCTCAAGGAAGGTTATATTGGCCCGAGGAAATTTTTGAAGTTATTAAACACACATTTTAAATTTGTTGAACATATACTGATGGCCGGTTTGTGCCCTATATCAGTGGTTGTGTTGTGAACTTTAATATAAACATGAAATAGTTTAACATTTGTTAAAAATTTGTCAAAAGTTATTAAACACACATTTTGCTTATATGCCCAATCCTTGGTCTGTTGTTCGGTATAATAAAACAGTTATTGCCTTCAATGAATTGTAAACATCAGAATTGTTAACCCTCAAGGGGTTGTTTCCCTGGGGCTAACCCCATCAGGTTAAAAATTCTGGATGTTTACATCCATTGAAGGCAATAATTGTTTAATGTTGTTAATGATGTCATTCAAGACTTTTCTTTAAAATATTCAAACAATAAAATGGGTATTAAATGATGTGATTAACAAGTTGTCAATTAATAACACACGCGCTAATTTATTACATTAAAAATTAATAAAACGTAATCTAAATTTTAATGGATGGATGCACAAGCAAAAGAAATTAAAAACAAAGTTATTTGTGAGATTAATTCATTCGCTATTGTTTATTTTTTTCTTTGATGATAGACTCTTTAATTAAACAACAAACATGCATGGTCTCAAGGTTCATCTAAATACCAAAAAACAAAAGAAATGTACTCGTTCTGAAATTTCGATTAACCTGAGTTTTTATGTGTATATAATACCAAAAAGAAACAATTATTCTTCAAATTCAAATAAAAAAAAGGAAAATGGCTACAATCTTAAAATTGGCCATTAAAAATATATATCAGAATTATCAGCATTATACCGAAATCGATACAAGTGTTAATACCGACCTCATATTTCCTGTTTATAGAATAGATCGTGAACAAAGTTGAAAAAACGTTTCTAAGAAACATTTGAAGATACCAAAGAGGTATTCAGAAGCCGTAGTCTTTGAGAACTGTCTAAAGGATTAAAAAAAAAAATACGATAAAAGCTCACTTTACTGTGCATCAGTTATCATAGCGTAATGAAACTGCCCGGGTCAGAACCAGATTTTTTTCTCTCTAAAATTACGCGACCTCGGTGGCTCGAACTACCGATAGCTAGAACAGGTTTTGACAGTCCCTTCGAGTTCGAACCAGCGAAGTTCTACTGTCCAATTTTCAAAAGGGGAGGTAATTCTACATTGTTTCTCTTATAACGAACGATGCCTATAACGAACTAAGATCGAGAGTCCCCTGGACTTCGTTATAAACGAACTCTACTGTATATAGGATTATTTTTTATTTCAAACCTTGCCAAAGGCAATATGAGGTTTTGCCATCACTTGGTGTCCGTCGTCTGTCATCCGTTTACTTTTCACATTTTAATCTTCTCCTCTTGGTAGGAAGCATCTATGGAAGGACCTCTCTTAAGAATGCACATTTTGTTATGATCCATTACCAAACATGGCCGCCACAGACAATTCTTGTTTCTGATTGGCCGATTTTTTTAAATCTTCTCCTCTGAAACCGTTTGGCCAAATGAACCGAAATTTGGTAGGAAGCATCTATGGAATATCCTCTATGAAGATTGCTCATGTCATCCCGATCGGTTAACAAACATGGCTACCATCGACACTTGGTAGGAATCATCTATGGAATGTCCTCTATGAAGATTGCCCATTTCGTCCCGATCAGTTAACAAACATGGCTACCATCGAAACTTGGTAGGAAGCATCTATGGAATGTCCCTCTATGAAGATTGCTCATTTCTACCTACCTAAGTCTACCTAAGTCTGTTCCAAACGCAGGAGATCAGCTTGCTCCTCTATATTTGGCTCTACTTCGTTGTCTATTTGGTTTAACTGTCTTCTTCCGGTTGTTGTCTGTTTATCGCTATAAGTATGGTCGTACATCATAGGGTGGTTTTGCCACAGCTTATCTAGTCTGTTTTCAAAAATCTTTACGTTTTTGGCCGTGATAACTGATTCTGGTAGATTATTCCAATCTTCGACTACTCTGTTTGTGAAATAATATTTACGTATGTCCAATCTAGATCTGTTCTTGGTTAGCTTTAGTGAATGTCCACGAGTCTGATGAAAAGTACTCTTGTTGATGGGCAATAAATCCTCTGTCACACGCTTGTCATAGATTTCAGTAACTATCTTGAAAGTTTCTATCATGTCGCTTTTTAATCGCCTATATCTCAGTGACGGGAGTTTTAGTTTCCTTAATCGCTCTTCATAAGTCAAGTCCTTCATATCCGGTAACATTTGTGTGGCTCTACGTTGGACATTCTCGATTGTCTCTATGTCTTTAGTTTTATATGGGTTCCAAATGCTACTCGCATATTCTAGGATAGGTCTGACAAGTGATTTGAATAATAAACAGAATGTTTTGAAATCCAAATATTTAAATGATCTCCTGATTATCCCAACTATTTGATTTGCCTTGTTTACTTGTGTCTGGATATGTTTTTCGAAGTTAAGCTTTGAGTCTATTGTAACTCCAATGTCTTTTTCCGATTCATCTGATTCTAAGGTGGCGTATGATCCCGAGTATGTTGGCATCGTGTAATTTGTAGTTCTTTGTTGATGGCGTTTACCAGTGATTGACAGGACTTTACACTTATCAGGATCGATTAACAAACATGGCCACCACATGTAATTCTTGTTTCTGATTGGCTGATTTCTAAAAAAAATAATTCTCCTTTGAAACTGCTTAGCTATTTGAACCGAAACTTGGTAGGAAGCATCTACATGTATTGAAGATTCTGTATTAAGTTTCCTCAAAGCAGAATGAAAGGTGAGCGACAGAGGCTCAGTAGGCTCAGTGGACTGAGCCTCTAGTTGTAGTTGCTGCAATGCGCCTTCTCGTTTTTGAGATTTACAAAAAGAATTCTTTAATGTGCACAGAGCGTGGTATTCTCTAAACACTGTACGTACACATTATGGTTCACGATCGGGCTTGCCGTATTATAACAAGAACCCCTTCCTCACACTCCAAACAACCACAAATTCTGACGAAGTCCTCTATAGGAACAATATTACACATTTGTTTCTATTTATATCGTGGCGGTCAGATAATGTTGTACACCTCGCCATGAGCGGGATTCGAACTCACAACATTAGTGGTGGTAGGCAAATTGCATAGGTAGTTGTAGCTCCAACTACTATACGATCACGACTACAAATTAGCTTTATATATACACACAGAGTTCTACATGCGATTGATATTTTATTTATCCATAAAAAAACAAACTAAAACACAAAAACGAATCCGACATCACATGATGAATCCGTAATTAAAAACAAAATAACACATCAACATAAAAATAATGCATATATATAAGATCATCATTCTATACATTTCAGTTTGGAATAATAAAGGTGGAGCAGGCAAGACGACGCTTACTTTCCACTTGTCTATAGAATATGCCATCCAAAATCGTGACAAGAACATTATCGTCGTTGATATGTGCCCACAAGCAAACATTTCCGCAGCTTTACTATCGAATTTAGATGCAGATCAGAAGGGAAAACCTGGGGATGTAATTTTGCAAAATATAACTACTGGAGAAAAAGTTAAAGGCTTCGACAAAACCGTCTGTGGATATTTGCTTACAAAAATAGACACAAATTTGCGAAGTGACATCTCATGTGAATCGTTTCTCGTTCAACCATCCATTCAAAACAAATTTATCCCTGATAATATCTATCTTCTATGTGGAGATCCATATCTGGAAGTAATTGCTAAACGTCTTGAACAAGAAAAACAGCTAATGGCAACAAGAATGGGTGACATTCCATGGAAGAGGGTTACACTTTTCATCAAAGATTTTATCGACAAATTATCTGAAAACATGGACAAGGATTGTATAGTTTTCATTGATACCAATCCAAGTTTTTCCGTCTATACTGAGATGGCCATCAGTGGTGCCACACGGATTATTGTGCCTATAACTGCTGATGATTTTTCTAGAACGGCTGTTGCTTCCATGCTGTATCTTATATATGGGATTGCAAGGGGCGACAGACGAGACGAACGATATGATGTTTTCAAAACAATGGAGTTCTCATACTTAGCTGCAAAGCACAACGTCGAAATACCAAAGATCCACCTTATCATTAGCAATAAGGTTACTATTCGTAATAATAGATCTACAAAGGCGTTTTCAGCTAAAGCCAAAGAAGTGTCAGATTATTTGGTCAGTATTCTTCGTGAACATCCAGATATATTTGTATCAGCTACAAGGAAAGATTTTGAATGTGAGCTGATTGATTTCCATACAAAGGCGGTACAATGTCTTCAACTAGGGTGCCCTCTTTCCAAACTTCCAAAGAAAGTCACCATGTATGACAACGAGAAAGTACAGAATGCCGGCAAAACTGGGGACATCTACATACCAAGTCTCCTATCAATCATAGGCCGTCTCTAGAGAACAAAAGCTTTTAATACTTCCGTAATTTTATATATTATTGTCTATGAAAGAAAACAACACTTTTTTGTAAATAAATGCCCATTTTAAGGGAAGAACAGACATATTTTTAAATAGATTTTTATATCTGTCAACTGCATCCATGACCAAGTATTGTATGCAATCTGTATTAATTTTGTTTACATTGTTTTTTTCAAATTCCAGCAAGTTACAAATCAATAAATACATCATATAAAAGTTGAATTAATAGAAATATATATTTTGTTAACATTGTTACTTACAATGTTGTCGCCTTTAAAAAAAACTACAATGTTTAATTAGGACACCTGCTATTATTTTAATCAAGAGGGTGGTGATTTCTTTGATCGGATAGATAAAACTATGTTAAAAAGGATGTATGTTTTCCGATCAAGTGTTTTATATATTGAATGAAATATATTTTTAATGTATTAACTAAACTATTATCTATTTTTATTTTATATTGTAATATGTACATAATTATATGCACTGCAGGTGCCCCTGCCTGTATGTGCCCCGATGTAAAGGGGTAGTTATTCTAAATAAACATATACACTATATAATGACTTTAATAATTAATTCACATAAGAAATACTTTGATAATAAAGAAGTAATAATGTCATTATAAAATATATACAGATTAATACATGGGCATTTCCATATTGGCCTGGTTATCATCCCGAGACCCCCATAGTCGAGAGCCAATATGGGTCGAGGGATGATAACCAGGCCAATATGGAAATGCCCATGTATTAAACTATTTATTACATACTTCCGACATCTAGAAAATAGACACCCATATTGGCCTGAGACGAATTCGAGGCCCATATTGACCAGGGCCAATATGGGCCTCGATATGGAAATGATCTTGTAGTAATCCAAAAACGGTTATTTTCCCGGGGTGTGAAAATATGGACAGTTTACTTCCTGTCATATTGGTCATACAAAAATGCCTTTATTTGAACTAAGTATGTAATAAATAATATTATTTACTTTTACCTGTTCTTTGCTTAATTTCCAACATTATTACAACAATAGTATGTCGAATATTATTATCACTGGAATAACCCGAAGAACACAGAACTCCATAATCAATTGGTAAACATTATCATATAATAGGCAAACATTATCACATAATTGGTAAACATTATCACATAATTGGCAAACATTATCACATAATTGGCAAACATTATCACATAATTGCCAACAAGATGTCGTGGTATTTTTGTGTCAGTTTTTGAAGTGAGAGGTGGTTGCTCGTTTTGTTGATTTTGGTGGAATTGTTGACCGTCAACTTTCTTCTCATACAAAATCATCACATAAGGTTGTATTTCGTACATTTTGCTACGTTTAAGTCGACTCCTGGTGTTGGCATCTGCTGATTATAACCTGGGACTCCATGGAGTCTGAAATCCTTCAATTTACTCAGTCTATGCAAAGTGCGATAAAAACAAATATTTGTTTACCCTTACTGCTATTTTACTTTGAATTGAAAAATTAGTAGATTACAAATGTGGACAAACTGTCTTATTAATAAAAACAAATTAAAGGTCGTAGGGGCATTTAATTGTCTTGAGAATCAAGTTGCTTTAACTCAATTCATCAGTGACGGGCACAAATAGTAGTAACGGTAAGAAGGGTTTGAAGATACCAAATGGGCAATCAGAATTCGTATATCGAAGAAGAACAGACAACACAATGGCCAAGGACAAACAACATACATATAAAACTAAAGATCGAGTAACACGAACCCCACTAAAAACCGGTGGGTGAACTCCGCCGTGTTAATCTAGTTACAAACCCGGTGACAAGTCATGAATGAGGAAAGTACCAGGAAGTGTTTACGACAAGTGGAACATATCCGTGGTCATTTGTGACGCAGACATTCCAAGTTTTGGTGGCGATCGTAAAACCTTCCAAGTGATGACTTTAACTTAACTTATTCGCTTACATTTCTTGTTTATGAAACTCGTGCAGATGTACACTGAAGAACAATATATTTACCACTGGTGTTACAACTTTCTCCAGTAAACAATATATATTGACTCAAATACAAGTGATTTAATGTTAACATGACTACTCTTGCATGCATCTCACAGGACAGTGTAGATTTATAACTGAAACGCCAAATTTCCACTTAGTACTAGATCAACAATTAGCTGGCTATTTATACTGCTAGTTCACTGAAACAACAGTTTACGGCTAGATATTTCGCTCCACTTGCAATTGGATACATAATCATGACTGCGGGTCAATCAGTCTATGCACGTACTGATATGTATTTATAGTGGAGAAGTAGACAATGCACATTTTATAGTCTGGTTGGATCCCAACGACCTACCGCTCTCGAACAGACCATGTTAAGAAACCGTCTATTTAGCGTGGAGGCTATGTTTTCCACTGGACATGAAAATCTTTTCTTTACATGATTATTTATTTTTGGATTTGAAAAATGTGTAATTGTTCTTCAAATCTTAATAAAAAAGGCCCTTGGAAAACTGCAGGTTCAAGATTATTTTTTTTGCATCTTTCGGAAAATATACATACTGAGGATACACAAACACACTGTTTCATTTTCTAAGACAACAAATGGAAGAAGACGTACAGTTGTGTCAACTGTAGCTACACAATAGTATGGTGGAGTGATATTTTCATAAACGCGTCGTGTGCTCTAAATTCGATATCTAAGTTTTCAGTCACAAGCAGTATATTGCGAAAAGTACTTTTCTGTGCAGTGTAAAGATTGCAACAAGAAATTCTCAGACAAACACAGCCTTAAACAGCACCAAACGGCGAAACATGATGATGGATTTATAAACAACTGTAAATGTGATTCTTTTTAGTTGGTTAGTTAGTTAGTTTTATGGTGCTTAACGCCACTTTCAACAATATTTCAGTTATATCGTGGCGGTCAGTGTTATTGGTAGAGGAAACTGGAGGACCCGGTGAAAACCACCGACCTGTAGTTACACAATAGTATGGTGGAGTGATATTTTCATAAACATGTAGTCGATATCTAAGTTTTTATTCAGTCAATAGCAGTATATTGCGAAAAGTACTTTTCTGTGCAGTGTAAAGATTGCAACAAGAAATTCTCAGACAAACACAGCCTTAAACAGCATCACACGGCGAAACATGATGATGGATTTATAAACAACTGTAAATATGATTCTTTTTAGTTGGCTAGTTAGTTTTATGGTGCAACAATATTTCAGTTATATCGTGGCGGTCAGTTTTATTGGTGGAGGAAACTGGAGAACCCAGTGAACACCACCAACCTGTTCCAAGTCGCTGACAAACTTTATCACATAATGTTGTACACCTCGCCCTGATCGAGATTCGAACTCACAACATCAGTGGTGATAGGCACTGATTGCATAGGTAGTTGTAAACCTTTTAGTCGGTTTATTGTGTCTTTTTTTCCTTTCTTCCAAACGATATGGGATTATCTGGACGGTTGTCTTTTGGATCAATCCAACAAAACTACCTTTGACTTTTCCCATTAATTTATTACATTGAAAATGGGGGATGGGTGGGGTCAATCTGAATGGTACCTGTTTGTCACTGATTTGTATAATATAAATTGATACGACGGGTGTCACTAGTGGAGCAGGAACTACTTGCCCTTCCGAAGCACCCGAGTTCACCCCTGGTTTTTACTGGGGTTCGTGTTACTCGATCTTTAGTTTTATATGTTTGTTTTGTAGATCGTTGTTTGTCCTTTTGTACTTTTTTTTATTTGACCATTGTGTTGTCTGTTCTTCTTCGATGTACGGGTTCTGAATGCGCCTTTGGTATCTTCAAACGCATCTATGTATATTCTTTCACAAGTAGATGTAGTCGTGTAGCCAAATTTAACATTAAGTTTCTTTACAATCCTTGTTTGTACCATAGTCAGTTAACATATGACTGATCAATTGTCACTATATGTTAACTGTTTTTATTTCCAACTTCAAGCAAACAATAAATATTACAAGAAGACACCTGTTGTATATAGACATGTTTGAAAATACCAAAGGGGTAACCAGAAGCCGTAAATCAAAGACCGTACAATAACAAAATGAAAAGACCAAACAATAATCTAAAAACATCCAGAAGCCGTAAATCAAAGAACATACATTAACAAATAAGGGTAATAACAAAATTACCGAACTCCGAACAATCTTACAAAGGGAAAGTCAAAACTCATAATTATATAAACAGACAAAATCGGTCAACAACCGGAAAACTGTGAAAACCGTATTGACCCTGACTTGGTACAGGCATTTCTAAAGCAATGGTGGGTTGAATCAGATTTTAAGGCGCCAAACCTCCCGCTCCCATTATGAAAAGGACAAACAATAATCTACAAAACATCCAGAAGCCGTAAATCAAAGAACATACAATAACAAAATGAAAAGGACAAACCATAATCTACAAAACATCCAGAAGCCGTAAATCAAAGAACATACAATAACAAAATGAAAAGGACAAACAACAATCTACAAAACATCCAGAAGCCGTAAATCAAAGAACATACAATAACAAAATGAAAAGGACAAACCATAATCTACAAAACATCCAGAAGCCGTAAATCAAAGAACATACATTAACAAAATGAAAAGGACAAACAACAATCTACAAAACATCCAGAAGCCGTAAATCAAAGAACATACAATAACAAAATGAAAAGGACAAACAATAATCTACAAAACATCCAGAAGTCGTAAATCAAAGAACATACAATAACAAAATGAAAAGGACAAACCATAATCTACAAAACATCCAGAAGCCGTAAATCAAAGAACATACATTAACAAAATGAAAAGGACAAACCATAATCTACAAAACATCCAGAAGCCGTAAATCAAAGAACATACAATAACAAAATGAAAAGGACAAACAACAATCTACAAAACATCCAGAAGCCGTAAATCAAAGAACATACATTAACAAAATGAAAAGGACAAACCATAATCTACAAAACATCCAGAAGCCGTAAATCAAAGAACATACAATAACAAAATGAAAAGGACAAACCATAATCTACAAAACATCCAGAAGCCGTAAATCAAAGAACATACAATAACAAAATGAAAAGGACAAACCATAATCTACAAAACATCCAGAAGCCGTAAATCAAAGAACATACAATAACAAAATGAAAAGGACAAACCATAATCTACAAAACATCCAGAAGCCGTAAATCAAAGAACATACATTAACAAAATGAAAAGGACAAACAATAATCTACAAAACATCCAGAAGCCGTAAATCAAAGAACATACAATAACAAAATGAAAAGGACAAACAATAATCTACAAAACATCCAGAAGCCGTAAATCAAAGAACATACATTAACAAAATGAAAAGGACAAACAATAATCTACAAAACATCCAGAAGCCGTAAATCAAAGAACATACAATAACAAAATGAAAAGGACAAACAATAATCTACAAAACATCCAGAAGCCGTAAATCAAAGAACATACATTAACAAAATGAAAAGGACAAACAACAATCTACAAAACATCCAGAAGCCGTAAATCAAAGAACATACAATAACAAAATGAAAAGGACAAACAACAATCTACAAAACATCCAGAAGCCGTAAATCAAAGAACATACAATAACAAAATGAAAAGGAGAAACAATAATCTACAAAACATCCAGAAGCCGTAAATCAAAGAACATACATTAACAAAATGAAAAGGACAAACAATAATCTACAAAACATCCAGAAGCCGTAAATCAAAGAACATACAATAACAAAATGAAAAGGACAAACAATAATCTACAAAACATCCAGAAGCCGTAAATCAAAGAACATACAATAACAAAATGAAAAGGACAAACCATAATCTACAAAACATCCAGAAGCCGTAAATCAAAGAACATACATTAACAAAATGAAAAGGACAAACCATAATCTACAAAACATCCAGAAGCCGTAAATCAAAGAACATACAATAACAAAATGAAAAGGACAAACCATAATCTACAAAACATCCAGAAGCCGTAAATCAAAGAACATACATTAACAAAATGAAAAGGACAAACCATAATCTACAAAACATCCAGAAGCCGTAAATCAAAGAACATACAATAACAAAATGAAAAGGACAAACAACAATCTACAAAACATCCAGAAGCCGTAAATCAAAGAACATACAATAACAAAATGAAAAGGACAAACAACAATCTACAAAACATCCAGAAACCGTAAATCAAAGAACATACATTAACAAAATGAAAAGGACAAACAATAATCTACAAAACATCCAGAAGCCGTAAATCAAAGAACATACAATAACAAAATGAAAAGGACAAACAACAATCTACAAAACATCCAGAAGCCGTAAATCAAAGAACATACAATAACAAAATGAAAAGGACAAACAATAATCTACAAAACATCCAGAAGCCGTAAATCAAAGAACATACAATAACAAAATGAAAAGGACAAACAATAATCTACAAAACATCCAGAAGCCGTAAATCAAAGAACATACAATAACAAAATGAAAAGGACAAACAATAATCTACAAAACATCCAGAAGCCGTAAATCAAAGAACATACAATAACAAAATGAAAAGGACAAACAACAATCTACAAAACATCCAGAAGCCGTAAATCAAAGAACATACAATAACAAAATGAAAAGGACAAACCATAATCTACAAAACATCCAGAAGCCGTAAATCAAAGAACATACAATAACAAAATGAAAAGGACAAACAATAATCTACAAAACATCCAGAAGCCGTAAATCAAAGAACATACATTAACAAAATGAAAAGGACAAACCATAATCTACAAAACATCCAGAAGCCGTAAATCAAAGAACATACAATAACAAAATGAAAAGGACAAACCATAATCTACAAAACATCCAGAAGCCGTAAATCAAAGAACATACAATAACAAAATGAAAAGGACAAACAATAATCTACAAAACATCCAGAAGCCGTAAATCAAAGAACATACAATAACAAAATGAAAAGGACAAACCATAATCTACAAAACATCCAGAAGCCGTAAATCAAAGAACATACATTAACAAAATGAAAAGGACAAACAACAATCTACAAAACATCCAGAAGCCGTAAATCAAAGAACATACAATAACAAAATGAAAAGGACAAACAACAATCTACAAAACATCCAGAAGCCGTAAATCAAAGAACATACAATAACAAAATGAAAAGGACAAACCATAATCTACAAAACATCCAGAAGCCGTAAATCAAAGAACATACATTAACAAAATGAAAAGGACAAACAATAATCTACAAAACATCCAGAAGCCGTAAATCAAAGAACATACAATAACAAAATGAAAAGGACAAACAATAATCTACAAAACATCCAGAAGCCGTAAATCAAAGAACATACATTAACAAAATAAAAAGGACAAACAATAATCTACAAAACATCCAGAAGCCGTAAATCAAAGAACATACAATAACAAAATGAAAAGGACAAACAATAATCTACAAAACATCCAGAAGCCGTAAATCAAAGAACATACATTAACAAAATGAAAAGGACAAACAACAATCTACAAAACATCCAGAAGCCGTAAATCAAAGAACATACAATAACAAAATGAAAAGGACAAACAACAATCTACAAAACATCCAGAAGCCGTAAATCAAAGAACATACAATAACAAAATGAAAAGGAGAAACAATAATCTACAAAACATCCAGAAGCCGTAAATCAAAGAACATACATTAACAAAATGAAAAGGACAAACAATAATCTACAAAACATCCAGAAGCCGTAAATCAAAGAACATACAATAACAAAATGAAAAGGACAAACAATAATCTACAAAACATCCAGAAGCCGTAAATCAAAGAACATACAATAACAAAATGAAAAGGACAAACCATAATCTACAAAACATCCAGAAGCCGTAAATCAAAGAACATACATTAACAAAATGAAAAGGACAAACAACAATCTACAAAACATCCAGAAGCCGTAAATCAAAGAACATACAATAACAAAATGAAAAGGACAAACCATAATCTACAAAACATCCAGAAGCCGTAAATCAAAGAACATACATTAACAAAATGAAAAGGACAAACCAATAATCTACAAAACATCCAGAAGCCGTAAATCAAAGAACATACAATAACAAAATGAAAAGGACAAACAATAATCTACAAAACATCCAGAAGCCGTAAATCAAAGAACATACAATAACAAAATGAAAAGGACAAACAATAATCTACAAAACATCCAGAAGCCGTAAATCAAAGAACATACAATAACAAAATGAAAAGGACAAACAATAATCTACAAAACATCCAGAAGCCGTAAATCAAAGAACATACAATAACAAAATGAAAAGGACAAACAATAATCTACAAAACATCCAGAAGCCGTAAATCAAAGAACATACAATAACAAAATGAAAAGGACAAACCAACAATCTACAAAACATCCAGAAGGCCGTAAATCAAAGAACATACAATAACAAAATGAAAAGGACAAACATAATCTACAAAACATCCAGAAGCCGTAAATCAAAGAACATACAATAACAAAATGAAAAGGACAAACAATAATCTACAAAACATCCAGAAGCCGTAAATCAAAGAACATACATTAACAAAATGAAAAGGACAAACCATAATCTACAAAACATCCAGAAGCCGTAAATCAAAGAACATACAATAACAAAATGAAAAGGACAAACAAACAATCTACAAAACATCCAGAAGCCGTAAATCAAAGAACATACAATAACAAAATGAAAAGGACAAACACATAATCTACAAAACATCCAGATATCATCCACAATAACAAAATGAAAAGGACAAACAAAATCTACAAAACTCCAGAAGCCGTAAATCAAAGAACATACAATAACAAAATGAAAAGGACAAACCATAATCTACAAAACATCCAGAAGCCGTAAATCAAAGAACATACATTAACAAAATGAAAAGGACAAACAATAATCTACAAAACATCCAGAAGCCGTAAATCAAAGAACATACAATAACAAAATGAAAAGGACAAACAATAATCTACAAAACATCCAGAAGCCGTAAATCAAAGAACATACAATAACAAAATGAAAAGGACAAACATAATCTACAAAACATCCAGAAGCCGTAAATCAAAGAACATACATTAACAAAATGAAAAGGACAAACACTAATCTACAAAACATCCAGAAGCCGTAAATCAAAGAACATACAATAACAAAATGAAAAGGACAAACAACAATCTACAAAACATCCAGAAGCCGTAAATCAAAGAACATACAATAACAAAATGAAAAGGACAAACCAATAATCTACAAAACATCCAGAAGCCGTAAATCAAAGAACATACAATAACAAAATGAAAAGGACAAACAATAATCTACAAAACATCCAGAAGCCGTAAATCAAAGAAACATACAATAACAAAATGAAAAGGACAAACAATAATCTACAAAACATCCAGAAGCCGTAAATCAAAGAACATACAATAACAAAATGAAAAGGACAAACAATAATCTACAAAACATCCAGAAGCCGTAAATCAAAGAACATACAATAACAAAATGAAAAGGACAAACAATAATCTACAAAACATCCAGAAGCCGTAAATCAAAGAACATACAATAACAAAATGAAAAGGACAAACAACTAATCTACAAAACATCCAGAAGCCGTAAATCAAAGAACATACATTAACAAAATGAAAAGGACAAACAACAATCTACAAAACATCCAGAAGCCGTAAATCAAAGAACATACAATAACCAAAATGAAAAGGACAAACAATAATCTACAAAACATCCAGAAGCCGTAAATCAAAGAACATACAAA